>OY856411.1:203305688-204540063 GCA_963693085.1 Alisma plantago-aquatica
ATGTGGATGTAGTGTTGGGATAGAAAAGGCACCTAAAAGTACGAATATGGTCATATGTGGGGTGACAAAGATAGAGAGAAGAAGTGGGGGAACGAAACAGAATGATTTTAGATGGAAGTCTATTGTGGAGATAGGCAGCCATAAGAACAGAGTCAACCCAATATTTTTTAGGGAGAGAAGTGTGGTTAAGAAGAGTGTGGGATATGTCATTTATACAACGTATCATGCATTCATCTTTGCCATTTTGAGAAGAATTTCGAGGGCAAGAAAATCGGAAAATGAGGCCCCGTTCAATAGCATAATTATGGAAATCGGAATTATCAAACTCGTGCCCCATATCACATTGAAAATATTTAATTTCTCACTCAAATTGTGTACGAATGAGATTGCGAAATTCAAAAAATTTGTCGTACACCTGTGATTTCAATTTAATAGGAAAGATCCATAAAAAATTGGTAAAATCATGAAATAATACCAAATACCAGAAGGGTTAACAATAAGAGAAGTCCATAAATCACTATGAATTGTATCAAAGGGAGCTAAGGTAGCTGACTGAGAATCAAAGAACAATAGTTTAACATGCTTGCTGATCTGGCATGAATGACAAAGGTGGGAGCTAGTCTCCTTATTACAACGTATGAGTTGTTTACAATTAAGAAAAGACAAAATATTAGTGCATGGGTGACCGAGGTGGCTGTGCCAAATGGATGGATTGAGAGCGACAAATGTTGCAGGCTGAGTTGTGGAAGTGGCGGCTGTGGTGATAGGATAGAGCTCTCCGAAACTATTACATATCATAAGATATTTCTGCGAAATCAGGTCCTTCACACAAAAACCATAAGGGTCAAACTCCACAGAAACATGATTATCAGTAGTGAATTTTCGTACCGAGATAAGATTTTTGATGATATGTGGGGCAACTAAGGCATCTCTAAGGTGAAGGGTACGGTCAGGAAGGTTAAAAGTTTTGCTTCCGGTGGCTTTAACTGGAATATAGCTGCCATTACCGACAAGTATAGAATTAACACGTTTGTAATTATGAACAGAGCTCAATGTACCTGCATCTGAGATGAGGTGTGATTTCACACCGGTATCCATATACCACGAGTCATCAGGAGTTTGCAGCATCATGGAATTGTATGCCTCGGCGATGTCATACGAATGCAAGGTGTCAGATGTCGGAGCAATAAACACCTGTCTGCGGCCATAGGAGGGCGAATAGGACTGATGTGGACCATGTGGTTGTTGTGATGGAGGATGTGGTGCAGTTGGCGGCATCCAGAATGGTGCTGCTGGGTATGGGCATATGGGTACCACTGCTGTTGCTGGTGGTGTGCAGGAGGACGACCAAGAATAGACCCATCAAAAGCAGGAGATTGCCATTGTGATCCTCGGTTGGTTCAACGACCGCAGCCGCGGCCTCGATTTCGGTTGCGACGAGCATAAGTGTGATTTTGCTGCTGGGAATTAAAAGACCAGGGAACGGCTGATGGTTGCTCAGGTTTAGGGGCAGCTATGAGGGCCGTGGTGTCGGCTGCTACAAACACGGAGGCCTGTGTCGCACGTCGTTGCTGCTCGTTGCGGAGCTATGTGCGAGCAACGTCAAACGTTGAAATTAGTTGAGAGATAAAAGAGGCAGATGTGTCATCCTCTGGAAAGTGCCTTTGTTGTCTTGAAAATCAAGAGCTTTCAAACAATCTGCATATGACTTGAGTTTATCACAAAAATCATCAATGTCGACACAATCCGTCAGTTTGAGGTTAACGAATTTGCTTTCCAGATGAGTTACGTGAGTGCCTTTGTTGTCTTGAAAGAGAACCTTCAAGCGATCCCAAACGTCCTCAAGGGTCTTGCCAGATTTGAGGACTATCATCATGAGATCTTCAGACATGGTCGCGAACATCCATTGACGAACCACGACATCATTCTATTTGAACGTGGAAGCATCGACGTCCACAGGTTTGGGAAAGCCATCGATGTGGTGCATAAGCATGTGGATCTCCAGATGAAGTTTAAACAGATCGACCCAAGAATCATACTTATCGTCCTTGAGATTGAGGGTAACAGGGATCAATGACTTGATGTTGTGGACAGCAAGGGCCGGATTCAGTGGCTTCACTCCTGAAGTTTGGCCGCCGGTCATGGCAGGGGTGACCTTTTGTGCGGAAACGCAGTGGTGGGGAGGTCAGCAGGAGGACGGGATCGACATGGAGTGACGTTGTCGCTGGCGGAGGAGGGGCGAGGAGCGCCGCATTTTTACGATGAGGAACGAGGGAACCGACACACGGGAGGGAAAAGAACTGGCTCACGGAGGAAGGGAACGATACACGGGAGGGAAGGGAACGGCACCCTAGGCGGCCGCTGTAGTGTTTAGGTAGCCTAGGTATCTGATACCATGTGAGTTTGGATTACTCCCCTGACAGGGATTGCTTGATTTCATTCCAACTATATTTCAGATTGCTTGATTTCATTCCAACTATATAGAGGGTATACAAGGGTAATTAGGTAAGAACCTAATTAGGAAACTATTACAAAATATAATTTACATTATATATATACTATTAAAATCTTGTTGTTATATACACATGCATGTTACACCTATAGATTTTGTTGTATATACTATCAAATCATACCAAAATTAGTGGAAAGCATCACACGAGTATTGAATGATGCATAAATTATATTATCCTAGTTACTTACTAGATGTGTTTCTTACACCTTCAAAATAGTATTGTACACTATCTAATTAAGTGATAAGAAATATATTACAACATCATTTATTGCATCAACAAGATAACCATATAATATTGAATAATTAATTGTATTCAACAAACAACTATCCTATATTTAATATACTAATAACTGCACGTGCTTGGCATGTGGTAATTTGTGCATGATGTATTTATTTTATACAAGAATATGTCTCTATCATTTTATTATTAGAATATACCTTTTCGTGATATGTGACCCATGAGAGATAATCTATTCAAACAATCACAAAGTTACTTTAGTCAACGTGTCATAAATGTTTTCTCTTATCTCCTCATAATGTATGGCTTTTTCGTTTGGTGGAGTTTTAGTGATAAATATGTATTGTAATTATGTGTTATTAATGCATTAACGTTTTGATCATGAGATGACTTTTAATTTTCATATAAATATTTGTGAAAATTTATTAATTTCTTACATGTCAGTCCAATAAGAAATATCTTGTATAATGGCATCACACATGTATACTCCCTCTAGAAGGTTTAATGTATCACAGTAATCCCATTTAGAAGTGAATCTATTCTTAACGATATGGATCATTATAATATGAGACTTTTTTTTGTCTACATAGTTTGCATGTATTCCAACTTTAGTAATCTGCTTGTTACATAACTAAATGGTTCTTTTTTAATTTTATGACTACTTATAAATAGTTGCAATAATCATTGTGTAGGTATAGTAACACTACTCTATTTTGTTGTTATCTTTGATTGTATTGTAAACAATTTAATCTATTTTGATACACATTCTTAGAACACATTTCTTTCCATATTTTATTGTTTATATCTACAACTTCTAGTATCTTTCAACATTAGTTTTCTCGTTGAAAAATTTAAGCACCTTCGTCTTTATGTAATTTTTACTCAATTTAAACATTCCTCTACTAAGTAATTTATTAAAAGAAAACTATTATTTAATGTATTAGATATTTCACAAATTGGTTTTACATAATGAGTGCATAAGAAACTTAGTTTACATAGAAAAATACCAAGATTTGTGTTACAAAAGACCATGATAGCTTGTAAGTCTAGATGTATTTTGATATTTGAAGATATGGTTTCAAATTTGCATTTGTACTAAAGAGCGAACATACGACGTCTATATAGTTAATTACAAATGCTTATTTATATGCATTAAATCAACTATTTGTGCACCTACAAATTGGTAACTTCCATCAAAATGGTGCACTTAGGAGTTAGGAGGCCTCCCATATGTGACAATAATGAAAACCACTTGAGTTCTCTCTAGTTTCCTTTAGGATATATGAACACACATTACTTTTTTTTTTCATATTTGACATGGAAATGTGGTTGTTGTGTCAGAAATTAAATAGAAGGATTATAAAGGAATATAGATTCCATTCATATACTTTCTAAAGTCAAATTCCTATGGAATTCTACAACCATAATTGAAAATACATACATAAAAATGTTGTCAAGAACTTTAAAATTCATACTTTTTTCTTTATAATTATTAGTTATCAGCTACACTTACTTGCAGTCCATAAGGTGATCTTGTAATATAATGCAACTTCTACGATTTTTTTCACCAACCAACCTTAGAAAGACATCTTGACAAGTAGTATTCAATTTGGCTGACTTTGTGAAATGATATTTTGTTCAAATATTTGATACAACTGTAGAATTTTATTGGAAAATAATTATTTTCATTTAACTTACACCTAATCATGATGATTTTTTTTTCTTTTATGTTGTTTTATCATCACTTTTCCTACATTGGCACAATTTTCTTATTTCTAATACTATATTCTTTTCTCATTTTTCTTTGATATTATTCATTTTATCGATTGAACGTTCTGATTGGTTCTTTTTTTATGTCTATATGAAATGCTACAAACTGTCATCTATTTTTTTAAAATTCATTACATGTGAATCATGTCTCATTGGCACAGATGAAACTTGTGACCTCATGGTTAGCGAAAGTGGATGTCATTCTTTAATACATGTTCATCTTTTCATTCCATTTATTACAAAACTTATCTAGTATCTTCACTTTGTATGATTTTAGATCCTTACTATCTATCAATTTATATTTTATATTTATAACCATAGAAAAATTATGATTCTGTTTGACCTTTATCCATGGTATTGAATGAATATTTTTCATAGATAATTGTTCCATATAATGTTAATATTGTATTTCTAATGTCACAAATATATTCAATTAAATGGCATATTTCTCAAACTTAATAATCACTCTTACTCTATAAAGAAAAAAAGCACTCTCACATATTTTTAAGCAATTCATGTCAATTTTTTAATTTATAAATATAGAAAATCACATATTCCTCAAACTTTAAAAACACTTATATATTTATAAATAATTGTTATCAATGAGGTGATTTTATAAGCTCACTTTAAATGATGCAACATAATTAATTATGTTTGGGTTCCATCAATGTTGAAAAGAATGTTTCTAATGTTATTATTAGTATGGATTGATAGGGTAACTATATGTATAATTAAATTTATATGATTCATTATAATATTAGGGAATATATTTGGATTTTCATTAAATGTATTCATCAAACAATTGTAACTTGTCTTCAAACTAAATGATTATGGTTTAGTTATGAGGATGTGGTGTAAATTATATGGTTTAAAATGAAATATGTTTGAGAGTTGAGAAAAATATATTTGTAAATGTAAATGGTTGGTTTTTTAAACTGTAGTCTAATATTTTATAATAATGTATAAGGTTTGGTAGATAAGACATTTCATCTTAGAGAATACTTTGTAATGATCAAATATCCCAAAAGATGACATCATAATATATAACTGATCTCATATAGTTTTTTCATGTACAATTACAATTGAATAGAGATGGAACTTATTTCCTTTAAATAGGGTATCCTTAATTGTAATAGTTGATAGTTACAACTTTATGGTAAAGGAAGGAACCACAATCTAAAGATAGTAAAATATCATTTGAATATATAATGACGACAACTGTTAAGTTAATATAACATTGAAGAGAACCTCTACTATGATTTGTTAAATCAAACTCTGTGGTGTTTCTTGTTATAATTGACTTAAAGTGCCACATTGTTCAGATGTCAAATCCACTGCATCCTTGGAGCAACTATGTGCAAGCTAAGAAAAAAATAGGATACATATATCTTTATATTAGAGGCACAATCGGTGGGAAGGTATGATATCCAAGACTTCACATAACTAAAAAAATACATGGTGCCCAATATTTATCAACAATACCATCCATTATGTTGTAGAAGTTATCTGGATTCTTTAGGTTCATTTGTGTGGAACACAACGCCTCCCATCTAAACCAAGAAATTCTAAATTTAAAATAAAATTTATATGCCAAATTCAAAAGCCATTGAATATTCCTTAATTCATTTTAGTTTCAAATTTCATGGTGAACATTTGCTCATATTTTAATGTTCCATGATCTAAATTAGGATATTATGCAACACTATATTCAATTATACTACTGATCAGCCTTTTTCTCGTGTCCGGATACGAATGCTGGACAAAAGAAGGAATCAAACTTTTAAATTTATAACCTGAAACCTCCTAGGCCCCCGCAACGTTTATTACGGGGTCAAAGTAGATATACGGGGTCGAACACAGGGACGTGGTGACGTATAGGACGCCACATATCTCGTTCTTAGGTCAGATCAGCTGAAAGCTATAGTCGATAAAAGTATGCACTAGAACTAGTCTAGCAGGTTGTCACGAAATAAAACAAAATAAAGAAAAGAAATGAAAACAAAACAGAGTCTGCGAGATTCTACTAATCAAGAGAGAAGGAGTTCTTGGCTATGTAACCACAAGTCAGGCAGTCTATGCACCCGTTCTCGGTCATAGACCACCCTCGAACACCTTAGCAAGGGATCTATATCCAAACATAGTACGTACTATCGTGTCTGTTTCTATGGGGTCATCCCACTCGTTCTCGCACAGTGTGAATAAAACCCATCATGATATGCCATCTAACCTCTCTCGAGGATGACATATCAATACCTCAGAATATGCTAAGTTCCCTCTCGGGTCTTAGGACATCCGGAGATATCAGGACTAGAGTACCTTGGATCTTCCTCCTCTCGGGTTCAGATCCAAACTATCGTCTCTTAGCCATTCCTACACGGGTCTCTCAATACAGGAAGAAATAACAGTTCAAGTAAGAAAGAGATCAACCAAACTAGCTATCATAACCAAAAAGGGAAGATAGAACAAGAAGCATACTAGATCTGAAATAAATCTACTTGCTTAAGGCAAAAGTACATAAACATACCCAAAATACGCTACATAGCCAAGAAGGAGCTTAACTAGCTATGGACAAGCATAGTTGGCACCGAACAAAGATAGAAGAAAATTATTATACAAGAAACCAAGAAACACAACATAAGAAAGGGGGAGAAGAAGAGATTTAGCCCGTGGAGGAGAGGTGACTCTCGCTCCTTTGCCTCCATATAGGTTGGATCTCATCTTTTAGTCCTCCTCCTTGATCAGATTTGGGCTCCTTGGTCCTCTTTCTCTATAGATCCACCCCGAACAATAGCTTGGTGGGTGAACGGAGGTGGAGGACGATGGAGGTCGTGGGTCTTCTCACTCCTCATATTCCGCCCTTAGAGCTCGAAGACCGGGGGATGATGGAGAGTGGTGGAGAATGGAAGCTCGCTGAAGAGGAGGGTGTAGGGTGAGCTCTTTGGCCTTGTCAGACCTCTTGACTCTCCCACAAAACTCTGGAAACCTTCAGATCTAGGACCAGTAGCCTCTCGGAGTCCTTGGTCGAGGTCCCCCCTTCAAATGAGTGAAGGGACACCTATTTATAGAGGCAGACGGTAGACCGCGGCCAGCAGGTCGTGGGGTCGGCCACGGTCGTGGCCAACACCGCGGTCGCGGTTCGTGGAGTGGAAATCGCAGTCGCGGTGATGAAGATCATTGTCGCGGTCTGGGTGCCACGATTGTGGTGGGAGACCACGATCGTGGTGGAGGGATTCGACCATGTTCGTGGCTAAAGGACACAGCCGTGGTGAGGAATTGCGGTCGCAGTTGTGGAAGGAAAAACCGTGGTCACGGTTATTGGAAACTGCGGTCGCGGTTTTTGGCCACGGTCGTGTCGAATAATCACAATCGTGGTTGTTGAAGATGAAAATCGCGGTTGCGGTGTTGAAGCCTGCGGTCACAGTTATTGGCCACGGTCGTGGCGAGGGATCGCGATCGCGGTGTTTAAGACCGCGGTCGCGGTTATTGGCTACGGTCGTGGCGGACAGCCACGATCTTGGTAAAGGTGGACGACCACGATCGTGGTAGGTGGCCACGGTCGTGCCGAGGCCCGTGGTCACAATTTTAAAGGCCGCAGTCGCGATGGACAGCACAGTCGTGTATGATTGCCACAATCGTGGTCAGGGTGGATTGCCACGGTCATGGCTGGTTGCCACGATCGTGGCGGGTTCATAGCTGCCACAAAAACCATGTGCCGGGGAGAAATCTTTGGAGAATAGATGTCTTATCCGGTTTGGTGCCTGCAAGTCTCAAAATTGGCTAAATTGGCTACATTATTGGCTATTCTAACTACATTATCTAATGAGAGAAAGAAAGCATAAAACATGAGCATTATTGGGCATATTAAGACCAAAGTGGCACGGAACTATAGATAAAATGCACAGATAATATGCATAGATTTGAGTGTTATCAACTACCACATGAATTATTTATGGTAGGATTTCAAAGGTTGGGATCATCAACATGTAATATTTCATCTAATTAACATATTGATGTCATGATGTTAGTCCAAACTACTTAATAAGTAAGATAAGCATGAGACAATTATTAACTAATTAGTTTTACTATTATCTTCTTAACTGAAAGAAGATGAGACCCATGCCCAATTTCCTCTTGTTTTTCAATACATATTTAACATATCTTATTACAAAATCTAATCTATTGATCTTCATGGTTACAATAATAACATGTAACATACAAAATTTTAACCCATTTAGATAAGTGTAAGTCACTCATACAAGGACAACAAAATCGATGATTAATTTCAAATGCATGATTTTTGCCCCCTTTAGATGTATGACCTATAAGAGTCCAAATGATCTGAAATTTATCATGTATTGTGTTATTAAGATATTTAAGAAGATCAATAGTTTAGATTTGCAAAGTAATTGATCCGTGATGGAAAATGACTAATGTGTATGTCGTCTTTACACTCAAGTGTATTCCAACTTTTCTCTCTCCCTCTCTCTCTCTCTTTATATATATATATATATATATATATATATATATATATATATATATATAGTTAGTTAGTTAGTTAGGCTAGTGTACACTCGAGTGCATCGGAGGCATTGTACACCTCAGTCATTTTTAAAGATGCAATAACTTTTTGAAAATTCTAAACAGTTGATCTTCTTAAATATCTTAAGAACTTACTATATAATAAATTTTAGCTCATTTGGATACTTATAGGTCGTGCATCTAAAGGATGAAAGAATCATGCATTATAAATTAGTTTTGTGTGTCAATTTGTTGTCCTTGTATGAATGACTTATACTCAACCAAATAAGCTCAAATTTTGTATGTGGCATATTATTATTGTAACCAATCAATGGATTGAATTTTGGAAAGACAAGGTCTAGATAGGCAAACACCATTAAGGTGTACTACGCAATCTATACACTAGAGTGTATTCTAGCCTCTCTCTCTCTCTCTCTGTATATATATATATATATATATATATACCATCCACCGGGGAGTGGTGCTTAGTATTTCCTAGAGGAGTGACAATGGCATGCATATACAGAAGATCTTCAACACCATTCGATATGTTGGTTGGAAGAACAAATGCACCTTTCAAAGTGGCGTGAAAAAAGTCCCATGACATGAACAAAAAAAAAAATTTTATTAATAAAAATCTAGGAAGGAGGTGACATGCAATAGCATGTACAGTTAAATGCTTTGTGAACCGAACCGGGTGCCATTTGAGTTGTTCCGTCGTTCATGTGTGGCATATAGTCTATTTACCCACTCTATATAAGTGTATAAAATAAAACATATGAATGAAAAGGTAATTGTAGAGAAAGGATTGGTTAATTACTAAACTTGACCGCACATAATATAATTTTATAATAATGGTGATAGCTACCTCTCTCAATTCAATATTGTGGCATTATATCAAAATCAAACAATAAGTTAACCCATGATTTAGTTGGATGTGACTGGAATGTGCACATAGGCCTAGAAAGGAATAAAGTTTTGAAGGAAATGCATTTACCAAAACTTAACTGGATGTGGTTGGTGATGGTAACGGAGAAATGGTAGATATTGTCGTTGTTTCCTATAAACTTCCTATTATTTTTTTTAATTCAAACTGTATCCATTTATTAGATAATAATGAGATGAGTTACAGCCTCCGGGTCAACCGGAAAATTACATAGTCACATTTTTCCTATGGCTCCCCCCAAGCCTGCTTTTGTTAGATTGTGAGCTACAACGTTCATCTCTCTCCTCACAAAGGAAAAGGAGACAAAAGAAAGCCGACCAACTAGCATATCAATTTCTTTGAACAGCTCCATTATCGGGCTTAGACCCCTATTTCCAAAATTCAGCTTATCACAGACTCCTTTGGCATCCATTTCAATAGCCATCGAACCCACATTAAGACTGAGAGCCGTCTGCAGACAATACCGGACCCCCAAAGCTTCAGCAGTAAAGGCATCCCACTCATCATAGATGGTTTTGGCTGCCATAGCCACAGTGCGTCCCCCTGCATCTTTAAAGACAGTGCTCAAGCTGGTTTGACCGGACCTCAGAAAGCCCGCATATGTATTGGCTCTAAACAGGGGTTGATTAGGATCAATCCTGCTGTGAACGGATTTTGCGTATCTTTGCTTCGTGACGCTTTTACTTCTGTGGAACTACATGTAATCATGAGCCCATTTCCAAATCCCATGGCTTCTGATTTGGTGGGGTGTCCGCTCTATGCTGAATAGGAATTGGTTCCTATTCATTCAGGCCGCCAGGCAGGAGCTGGATAACATTGTGATATCCTCTTCAGTGCAGCTCGAAAGCATCCACTGGATGAAGTCGGGAAGAGCATCGTTCGGTCCGTTTGCGAGTAAGATCTGTTTCTGACATGTGTCCCAAAAAAGGTGCAGCACGCTGACAATGAATGACCGCATGCAGAGGTGTTTCAACCTCACTGTTACACTGCTCGCACATATTACTGTCTCTAACATGCCTGGTAGCCAGACAGCTGTTAGCAGGTAGAAAATTTCTGCTGCAACGCCAAATAAAAAGCTTCATCTTCGGTGGAACATTCACATTCCACAATTTTGTCCATGGAAAAGAATTACCAATACTCTAGTCCTCTTGATGACCATTCAGTCCAAGCCAATACGCAGACTATTGGGATGGATTTAATTGCTTTACTATCTGCCCCATTGAAGAGCTAATTAATTTGTTCCACTTTCCATGACTCTATTCTTCTGTCAATTAGATCCTTAACCATAGAAGGAATGTGTTGTGGTGAGTATGCTAATTATCTTCTTGTTGGGTATCCAAACTTTAGTCCAAATGTCTAGCGTGGAGTCGCAGTTGATCTGAGCTCTCACACCTTCCACCAAGAGGGATTTTGCCCCCAATATTAACCTCCAAGTATAGCTAGGGTTGAAGGCTCTACCCGCTTCCAGGATGTTGGATCTTCTAAAATATCTCGACCCCAATACTTTTGCAGTAACTGACTATGGCTTTTCAATCATTCTCCATGTTTGTTTTGCTAGCATCGCCTGGTTAAAAAACCCCAAATCTCTGAACCCCAACCCTCCACTTCTTTTTGGTTGGCACAACCTCTCCCGACTTGCCCAATGTATTTTCTTTCTCCCTTCCTTGTCACCCCACCAGAAATTCTTGGTCATTCTAGTGATGTCTTCTATAATTCCCTCAGGGATACAGAAAATGCTCATTAAGTAGGTATAGATTGTATCACTGCTTTAACTAAACTTCTTTACTAGCCTGGCTGAGAAGTTTCTTATTCCATCCACTGAGCTTTTTCCCTATCCTGTCCTTGAGCTCACCAAAAACCCGTCTTTTTGATCTTCCAATTATAGTAGGGAGATCAAGGTATTTCTGGTGTGATTCAACCTGCCTAACCTTGAGCTCTTGAAGAATCCTCCCCCTGTACTTTTCACTGACATTGCGACTAAAAGGAATCTCCGTCTTGTTGAAATTGATTTTCTGTCCTGAAGCCTTCTCGTAATAGCACAATATCTTGGCTACTTGTTTGGCTTCTTGGAGTTTAGCCTTAGTGAAAAGAATACTGTCGTCAGTCAAGAAGAGATGAGTTGTACATGGACCCCCTCAACACACCTTGGCACCATTGATGAGACCATCTACAACTACCTTTGTGATGAGAGTAGAGAAAGCCTCTGCACAGAAGAGGAAAAGATAAGGAGAAATGGGGGCCTTGACGGAGCCCCCTCTGTGGGACCACATGTCCTCTTTTGCACTCGTTAATATCAAAAGAAAAAGATATAGAATTGATACAACTTTTAATTTTACTACACCAGGTGCTTCCAAACCCCATCTTCTTCATAACAAGAACAAGGAAATCCCACTCAACTCTATCGTACACCTTGCTCATGTCGAGCTTGATCGCCATCTGCCCTTTTTTTTCCTTTTGCCTTTCTCTTCATTTTGTGGAACATCTCAAAAGAGATAAGAGCATTGTTTGAGATACACCTTCCTGGGACAAAAGTGCTCTGGTTGTGAGAAACCTGACCATCTAAAAATGGCTTGACCCTGTTCGCCATCATATTTGAAATAATCTTATAGATAATATTACACAGACTTATAGGTCTAAAATCAGACATATTAAGGGGGTCTTTAACCTTCAGAATCAACACAATATTCGTTTGGTTCATACAATTTATACTCTGCTCCCCTTCCACCACCCCTTGATGTAAGACGCAATGGCTTTCCCCATAATGTGCCAGTGATTTTGGAAGAAGCTCGCATGAAAACCGTGGGGCCTCGGGACTTTATTTGGTAGCATGCTAAACACAACATCTTTAATCTCCTCATCCACCAGCCCAACTTCAAGAATAACATTTACCTCATCATTAACCACCATGGTGATACCCTCTGTGGCTATCTCGAAATCTACCATCCCATGAGATGTGAACATATCATTATAGCAAACTATTATAATGTTCTCCACATCCTCAGCGCTACTTTTCATAACACCATTGTTGTCCATCAGCCCCTAGATGTGGTTTCTTCTTCTTTTTTCATTTGCTTTATTGTGGAAATAATTAGTATTGTGGTCTCCATCACACATCTCCTTGATTTTTGCCCTTGTGAACTAGTATGATTCTCTGTGCTGAAGCAATTTGTTGATCTCATCACATAACTCTTTGTAGTTTTGAATATTGTTAGCAGCCATCTCTTTTTTTTTCTGCTACCCAACTCCTTCTCAGCCTTCTTCAACTTTTTTTCTATCTCTCCAAATTTTTTCTAAGCCCAACTGCTCAGTTCCTCACCACATTTTGAATTTTTTTCATATATTGATCTATTCTGAGCATTGTTCCAGCTTCTTTCTACAAAATCTTTGCATTAGGGGTCCGCCAACCACATTTGTTCCATCTTAAAAGAATTTTGTCTACTGCCTTCAAGGTTGTCCCGCCCACTCTTCAAAATGATCGGGGCATGATCAGTGTCCATCCCGAGGAGTGTATTGTTTTAGCCCAAGGATCAGAGTCCACCCTGTACCAATCCATCGAAGTGAGCACTCTATCAAGCCGCTCCATGATAGTAGTTTGCAGAGTAAGACCTTTGACCCTGGTGAACACATTGCCACTGTAAGGAATTTCGACCAGATTACAGTTGCCAATGCACACCGTAAAATTATTTATATACCTCTCAACTCTTATCTCTCCACCTTTTTTCTCCAAGTGGCTAGTTATCTCGTTAAAGTTTCCAATGAACACAATAGGGCTAGAGCACGGCCTGTTAATTTCCTCCATCATCTCCGACGTTTTGTATTTGAGGTGATTGTCATTGGAACTCATCTAATTGTTGTGTATAATTGTTCTTGTGTATAATTGTTCATGTCTTGAATCCATCTAGGGTTGATGTCCACCAATTTCCTTCCTCCTTGTTTTTTGGAACTCATCTAATTCTTCGTGGACAACAAAAATTCATGTTTTTATAAAAAATTGTCCCAACCAGCAAAATTTGACATGTTCACGGACAAAAATCATGAACGTATGGAATCATACCTGGAAAAGAGCTTGACAAATTCATTTTGAAACGACCATATTCTTTCCATGGCTATTGTGTTCTTTCGTGCAAAGGGTGGCATGCTTGAGTAGGACTTTAAATTTCTTCACTCGAATACACCAACTGATCACCGACTTGTAGTGAATGGATGGTAGTCTACTTGCCCGTCTTTAGTTTTAGACCTTAGTTTTGACCATCAACGACGATGTAAAGAAGGTGTTTTTAAAGAGGAGTCTGCCGCATGCTTACGTATTTTTATTTTTAGGTTTTGGTATAAGAGTCATGGTCGTTGTTGGCTGGTGCGGGAGTCGCTAGGAAGAGAGGATCGAGGACAAGGAAATTAGATTATACCAAGAGTCCAAGAGTTTGAGGTGAAGTCTAGGACGGAAACAAGTATTGGTGCTTAGATTGATAGAATAACAGATTATACATTAATATCGGTTGATGTCTTATCCTTATTTTTACCCACTAACGAAGAAGGTTTGATAATAGTGAATAAACAAATGAAGATAAGAAAATCATTTACCCTTACTCTGAACCTATAGGGTATGTGTAAAGAGTAAATGGATTTCACCTTACTCGTTAACAACCCTACCTAAAACCCCCAAAATCATGTGGAGGCTTGACAAGCATGGTAGCCAACACATTGTACTACTGTAAATCAAAATACTCATTGAGAAAATCTTATGTCAATTTTCTATCCATTCATGAGTAGAACTAAAAGCCTTATAGTAGTGTCCATTTACCAATGTGGATAAGAGTGGATGGATGCATGATTACACACACAATCAAGTGGTATAAGATTTTTATACAATTAGATGGTGCTAGGTAGAAACTAGGAAAAAACCATGAAACATTATTTTTTATTTTGAATCCAAATAGCACACTTTCAAAAACATTCTTCAAACTTGTTCCTTTTGGGATGCTTTGCTCCTAACCACCCTTTAGGTTGAAAGCACCCAAACATTGGACACACTTATACTTCCCAATGTTCGACTGATTTGTAGATGCAGTAACTCATAGGAGCAACTGAGTCTATAATTGTGGCACCTTCACATTGAAACGGTAAGTACATGTAATTATTCACAAGAACTCAACCTAAAATGGAGGATGCACCCCAAGTTCAAAAGCATTTATGTGAAATTTTCTAAAGTTAGGATAGACACAAATTAGATGTAGAATTTGTGCTAAACATTATGTTTGGGGGTGTATGGTTTTTTTGAAGGACATGGGATTTGGTGTTGATGATGTTGACCCTAGGGAATCATATAAAACTCTCTCGATGATTGATAGATTTCCTCATATTATTTCTTCTAACTATTCTATTAAGTATTCAGGATACTAGTTAGAGAAACACATGCTAGACTTACAATCTAATGAGATCACGAGTTTCTACAATGTTATTTTCCAATGTGTGGTAACTAATGTAAAATATTGCTTTTTTTATCTTGTAATAGGACAGTTGATGATGAGCTTGCATAATATTTTGGTCTTAGCTCAAACCCTAAGGTCCATGGTAATGGATAATTTCTAATAGATCTGAAAATATTTTTGAATTAGTCTTACATTAGTATGGTTTTGGTATGGTTTTTCTCACACTCTTAGTTCCTTTATCATGGTCAGCAAACCTGATAATTTAGTAGGGAGATGGTGAGAAAAAAAGTTCTTAAAGATATTCATCGATATAACTTATAGTTCAATCAAATCCATGTCTGAACAAAGGGTACTTAAACTAATTATTTAATTAGTTCCTAGCTCATATGTGTTATGCATTCCATTGCTTCTGGTTAAAGTCCAAGTTGGATCAAAGAGTAAGTTCGACAGTAACTACAACATTTACCTCTTGATTTTGTTTTTGTATAACCACAACAAATTTATTGACCTTATATGCTCTAGAAAGCTCCCAAATATAGTTTAAACTAACTATAATTTATTCATAAAACAAGAGCCCTATATTGTCCCTTTGCACATATTTGACACAGTTAAAGTTGTCGAGGAAGTGATTTACTTGTGATTCTTCCTTATTGATAGAACAAGTACTCAAACTAAAGCTAATATTACACCAAAAGAATTCCTATTTTTCAAAAAATATGAATTGACAAGTCCGTTGTGATAAAATATTTTATTTCTTCGAATACTTTTTCACTTAGTCAACCGCAACATAGTTGGGATTGAATCTTAGATGTTGACGATGATGAATATTTTTTCACATGTTTTCAAGATTTCTTGAGCTAATTCAAAAAAATAGATGACACCTAGTACTAAAAAGTGATTGATCCTTTGTGCATATACAAAGAGGATAAAGATAGTGATATCCATTTGACCATGACCAAAGGTAACTGAATTTGGTTCCATATAAAAATGTGTTGGCACTCTCCCCTCAAATAAGAAGAAATAGAGAAGTATTTGGTTTGATCTTTTTATTTGTTATTAGTGGTTGTCACTGTTCATTGTAATATATATCTTTCAATTTGAATAAATATATGTTTTCCTAATCCTAGTGGTTGAGTCCAACCAGACATGGAACTGGATGTTTGTGTGATTTTTGGTCCACATTCCATCTTTTGTACTATCTCATTTGATCAATTTTCACCTCCTACTTTGAAAATTATTATAAGACAATGTTTACCAATGTGTGCATTGTTTTATTTTCTTTTCATCCAAAGGTATACTATTAACCCCCATTAGACTTCTCTTTCATTTGATACTGGAGTAGGACCTTTTGGTAATATCCAAGAAGATAGAAGAAGATGTGTAAAATGTTGTGGGAATGATCAACTTGGAAGGAATCCAAAATACAAATACTCCTCTCTTAAGAATGACCATCTACCCTATAGAAGACAAGGATACAATTCTTATTTCAGGAAATCATACATGATATATGGAAGATGGTGGTTGGAAAATACCAGTCACTAAATACTTCATTAGAAGAATGGAATGCTAAGAATATATAAAAGACCACAATGGAGGAAAATGCCATTTCTATTTTATATTCAGCACTTCTAACATTAAAAATAACATTAAATTTTATCTTGCTATTCTACTTATTAAATTTGGGGAAAATACTCTAGTTCCCATGAGGAAATCGACCAAGTTAAGGAATCCAAGATAAACATGCTTAGATATATCTTCAAACTATTATAATTGAATAAGAATGAATACATTTCTTAAATGTACTCAGGATTCACTGTTCTCATCAGTTTAATAGAATCTATTAGTAATGAAATTACTTACAAGAAACATGTGGTCAAGGTCCTGGGAACTCACTCTCAAATATGAAAAGAAAGTGATACTCATAGAAAAATCTAATGACCTAACTAAGGTGCTAGTAGAGGACCTACTTGGAATTCTTCAAGCCTATGAAGTGAAACCTAATGATCAAGATAACATGTATAAAGAAGACCAACCAAATGAGTACATCTTGGCATTTAAAAGTTTTGAAGCCTTCACCTAAAGAATAATCAAACAACGAAGATAACTATGTAAAGGATAAGAATGTATATATGAAATTAATTACAAAAACACTTGATTCTCTTCTTTCAAATGTTATAAATGCCTAAGAAATTTCATTTTAAATGCAAGTGTGTAACATTAAACAAAGACAATAAGAAATTCTTTCGTACATGGCTCTTAGTGTCATAGAGTTGTTCATGTTAAGATGAAGAATTAAATGATTTAAATTACAAAGTCCCATGCATTATTTCAATTGGAGGAGTACAAAACAAAATATTAGAGAAACTATGAGAGCAAAGTTGTTCAATGTCAATATAAACATAACATGCTACATGGAAAAGACTAGTGAAAAAGGTTCGAATGAGGTAAATATTAATTATCTTATGAAAAATGAAATATTGAGATGCTTTATTATATTAGAACTAAAAGTGTTTGATATGGACTAGTCAGAATAGTTCTCAACAAGTGAGTTAGAATGTTGAGGACCTTACATTTGATTTGTATTGATTCAAAACTTCTCCTTATACTAGTAGTGTTTTTTCCACGTAATGGTCTATATTTAATGTGTTATAAATTGATAATACTTGCTTGACTAGTGACAAGATTTCCATTTTGGAAACTCTACATGGTTATCCGTATGGAATTCTCATATGTAGTGATCAAGATAATGATCACATTTGTGATGAAATAATAACCTATCATGCAAAGTAGGGTTGCTTGAACCACCATATCAGATCTTGTTGGTAAAAAAAGCCTAGACAAATGCATGTTCAAAATTTATCCATTTGAAATTGAGCTAGACAACTTAATCTATGATTCATATAAACAAGTATGTAGGATTGGACTTATCTATAAAATGAAGAATCAACCATCTAGGAGAATATACACCAACCATTTTCTAACACCAATCACTCACCTAAAATAAAAGATCCTATTATGTTATTGAAACTGTGCATGACCCCATGTCTATCTATTCCACTATAGGAAGGGTTATAGAAATATGCTCATTTCGATACCAAAATCACCATGTCTTACTTATTTTCTAGTTTCACTTCTCAACATCAAAGTTTTAATCTAATCATAAATGATACATAAATCAGTACTCTTGATTCTTTCTAGCATATAGCCCAGTAAATTTTACTATCACTTGGTACATTTCATGCTTAGTTACTTATACAAATGTTTGAATTATTTGTACTCAACAACACATCTTTTCATCAAACTTATAGTTTGTCTAATAAAATGGTTCATCAAATTCAAAATATGAAGGGGTTGTAGTCTGTCAAGTTTTGATGTATGTTAACCTAACATGTATTCACTTTGATATGGTTTTGTAAATGTTAAAATATTATTCACTTAATCATTACTACATAGATTGAATAAAAAATATATAAATGTGATCATCCCAACTATCAAGTGTTGGTATCTGTGCCCAGAGTTAGTTGTTATTGTGAAAGGTAAATCGACATCAATGACGCATAAGATTAGATTGTGAGTTGGTTGATGAAAAAATCTCAATAGTCATGATATGGCGATATCAAAATAAGCACACAGATACATGTTAGAGAACAGTGTATCGGACAAACCCACCATGAGATTAACACATGGCAACTATTTCTTTGGTAGTCATAGTTATTTCTCACAGTGATGGTGGTGTTTGTGGTTCTTCAACCTAAAATATTTTCACTCATCACATGTCGTTAAGTATGCTTTGACATCATAAAACACAATACTAAAACATGGGTTGTTATAAAGGTGATGATTGGGTGACTGTGACACATGGAAACTGACTGTGAGTGATAGAGATGGGATTTGTCTCTCCTAAATGAGTATAATATCCAAGGCCACTTGATTAGCGAGAATGAGAAATGTGTGTCCATGAACGTGTGAGTCAATATGTGATATTGAGCTTACATATATCTCAGAAAGTCTACTATGGTTCAAGAAACACGATTGAATAATAATGAAGATGACTATTCCACACCTCCAGTTCAATCTAGATATTAGTGACAAAGGAACTGTACAAACATTGTAACACCGTACACAAATTGTAGGTTGAAATTATTCTCCCGCTTCCCATTTACTTGGGTAGTAGCGATGTGTGACTAGACATCATTATTGCTTTTGATGTCATAAGTTGTTGTGGACATTCACTCCAATGTAATATGGGACCTGTAGGGTCACACCCATAGGAACTCATCTAGAAGAAGATTTTAATATTGAATGATGATTGGATTGATTGCTAATGTTTTTAGGTATTCAATTCACGCAACAAATCAGCTGACTAGACTGTCAAACTGTGACACCCAGTGCCACACAAGCGAGATTACTCAAAACTCAAACCATGATCAACCATAAATCAACGAATTACCAAAAATAACATGAAATTAAAACATAAGAGTCAATATTTGCATTTCATAACATATTTTCAAGGAACTACATCATTATCTTCCAATCAATCTGTTACATAAGATAACAGTTCTACATGCATATACATACCACCAAAGGCACACAAGACAAAAACCACATGTTAATCATCATGTCATCAAGACACATCGAGAACACTCCCAAGGACCTGAGTGTATAGGGACAACACATAGGACTCTATTATTAGACACTATCCATATACCATGATCCACCAAGTGTAGTTCCTCTTTATTTTATATCCTCAGCTATCCGCTCTTTATCTTGGCATGCAGGTCCACCTAAAAAATATTTATCCAACGGGGTGAAAAAATAGTCCCAACGAGAGATATAACTCTCTGCCAACATTATTATTATCATAGATAACTAAGCTGAAAGAAATATTATTATAAGATAAGTACATTTAGAAAATTCTCTTAAGCAAGACAACTATCACTTGTTTAAGAAGTTTAGGAATCTACACTATACAATAGATTATCTTTATGCTTGAAAAGGAATATGAAGAATGTGTATAACTGTTATAAACTAAATAGTATAAAAGCAAGGCAAGGCTTCAACCTATGTTCTCATTTTTGTCCCTAAGAAACATACTACACAGCTGGTTACATATTTTATTATGCCCCTAGGATTTGAGTCGTACCACCCAAATCTAACCGACCGGTGCTAAGTCAAAATCAGTTCCATACAAGGTCTATGGAAGAGCCAGAATATATGACCTCACCAAACCTCGTGGTCGGGTACACGAGTGAACCTATACTAACATCATCAGTCAAACAGCTACCAGCGACATATAGTCCAACTGTACAAACCTAGCCTGCCTTAGTATAGGTCACGGTGCTAGTGAAACTGAGCTACTGCCCGCAGTCGCACTCCTCTAGGGTAAGGCCCGCAGCCAATCATGTATCACATATCACTAAGCTGTAGCCCGAAGCTGCACTCTTACCAGGGTATGGCCCACAAAAATTCTTATATCACATATCTCTTATATCATGAATCTTGAGGCATGATCTGAGGTCACACATGGCCAAAGTCACCCTCATTTGCTTGATATTAGGGTACCAAACTGTCCTCGCATACTTAGCAGCATGCTCTCGAAGTTTTACGTAGGAGATACTCATTTCACCATCCAACAAATGATTACACTAAATGGATCTATGGCACATGGAAAGGTACATGATTAGATTCTACTTGATTAATTAGACCAATTAAAGTGTATTTTAGCATCAGTCAAGTTATAATGTACAAACGATAGACAAATTCTTCAAAAGAAAGGGTATACTATTACACCATAAGATATAATCATTTAAGCTATAAATTGATTCCCATCATCTCACAACATTGTATCACTTCCATTTAGAAGGCTATCACCAAAAACATATTATCATGGGATATCAATCCCTCATTCCAATACCTAAGGATATCAACTCAACTAGGGACTAAGTCCTTTCGAGGTCCTAAGACCCATCACATCACACTTGTGATTCATTGTTATCTCATCCTGCTTCATTGAGCATATAAGCATTACTTATACCAATCATCATTTGTGCCACATCACATATACATACTATAATAATCATTAGTTATTAGATTCACCTCTATGGAAAAGCTAATTTTATATAATCAGAGAGAGAATATGTTTCAAGACATTACACACTTTTAAATAAAGCAAGCAATGCATCATAAGTTCTCTAAGTTAGGATTATACTTCATACTTATTCCACATAGGGTTCTCAAGCATCATTCTATCTCAAATCTCTGACTTTGACTACCTCCCATAAATTGGAGTGTATGTGGTTAAGAATTAGACAATATAACCAAGTACACTCATTCACAAATTTATACTTTCCTTGTTCCCTTATCGAGGCTTATAGTTAATGCTTGATATTATTTAACCATCTTCATGGTATTCACTAATTATAACACCCAACTAACTCATAAGGTTAAAGTCATGTAATTTAAGAGAGAGAGAGAGAGTACAATATCATGCTTTCTATTTATACGCATTCATTAATATGACGTACCCTTAGAATCAAGGTCAATGCTCATGACACATAGTCGATTAGGATATTACCTCATGGTTACATCACCCACCCTAAAAACACCATTTCCATTTTCTTGGAACCGATTTAGGTTTGAACATCATTAGTGAGATATGAATAATTCATCACGTCATCAGCACTAGGTATCACCATTTTATAAATGTATATCTCTATCATCTCATTAAGTTATGTGTGGGTTACAACAATGCATTATGCAAACACATTGACTAGTGCACCAACATGATTTTTCATCTTTATGTGACCCATATGTTATTACCCTCCACGAGTTGTCAACAATGTTATCACACTATGGAAAGTCAAACCTTTGATTACATAACTAGAGGGTTTTACTTCAAATTGTACACAAGGAACTTATTACATCATTAAACTTGTTCATATGATTTCCACACAAAAACTAAAACCCCTTGATTCCAACAAGGTTCATCACTACTAACATGTAATCTCATGCTGGTCTCATTAACCTCTCTCTCAAGTTATGATCATGTAGAAAGGAATATAGAAGACACTTTCCATGAATTTCAATCTTTCACTAAGGAAAGCACATAAGTCTTACCATCTTATGATTAGGATTATCATATGGTTACTTTTACCACTAAACCCTACTTCTATATCCTCCCACCTTATTGAAGAGTTTTAGATCTACACATCATAATTAAGGATTGACCATTCATAGTTACAACATCTTAGACAAGTCATCACACTAAGTATTGACTATATCCATTCACAAGAGTTTGGTGTAACGACCAATCATTGCTCATGTAATAGGTAATCAATCGCATGGCATCTCAATATATCACCTAACCGTAGATGTCGGTTTCACCTTCAACTTAAGGTATCAATATCACACTCATCATGTGATATCGGTTACACCACCTTCTCAAGGTGTCGGGTTAACATTAGCATGGGGTATAAATTTATCACCAACCCTAGGTATCAGTTTCATAACTTCTAAGGTGTGTCGACTTGACATCCACATTGCAACATGGTCTTAACACTCACTAGGTGTATCAATTTACCTCATCAAGGCGTGTCTCGGTTTGTAACACCTAGGGTCAACCTTTGAGATATCCGTTTCATATGGATAGAGAGATCCTGATTTCATCACCTTCATGTGTCGGCTTGACCACACCAGTGTGTCGCGCAAGCTCATCTAAGGATGTCGGGTTAGCTCATCTTGGGTGTATTGGTTTACCATCAGTCCAATTAGGTTGGGTTGATACTTTGATATTGAGTGTCAGTTTTTCACCACCATAACATGTCTACCTCCATGCAAGGCACATGGGGTTAACCTCCCCAAGGTGTTTTGAATTAACCCTAGTTGAAAGTGTGTTAGGATAGACACATGTATCAACCATGCCATCATCTAATGTGTCAGTTTAAGCACCAACTAGGCGTGTCGGTTTAAGAACCAATTAGGCATGTCAGTTTAAGCACCTCAAGGCATGATGGGCTAGCATCCTCAAGGAATGTCAGGATAGCACCCTCAAGGCATGTTGGTCTAAGGTGTCGACTAACAAGGCATATCAGTGCAACCCCTCTAGAGCATATCGGGTTTGAACTAGATTGGAATGTCGTCTAGATCAAAGTGTGTTGACATTGTCATCTTCAACCTTAGGATATCGTTCACTAGTTCAACTATTGTCATGGAAGGAAGGTACAAGATATGGACAAAAAACTAAATGAGGCCCCTTCATCAAATCATTTCTCAAGGCCATGACTAACTACTAACATATATGAGATAAATGATTTAGAGATGAGAATCCACATAAGCACATGAAAGAGTGAAATAATAAAGAAGGATAAGAGTTATATAACCCACCTCAAGAAGGTCTTCATCAAGGGTTCAAGCTCCATGATCAAAGCTCCAAGGCCCACGTTTCCTCAACGTTGAAGATGATCCATCAAGAGTCCCAAACTCGACCTCAACCGTATCTCCAAGAAAGAAGAAGAAGATGCCAAGGTTATGCTAGCTCAAGGAGGTAAGAAGGAAAGATAGAACCATGATCGATTCATCCTTTATTCAAGGTATGATCCATGTCTTAGAGGGGAAGAAGAAGATGAAGAAGAGAGCTCAAATAAATCATCACCGAGAAACATAACTCATCAACATGGAAATTAAACCAAGAATCACTGTGACACCTCACCATCACACAAACAGTGAGGTGACACGTAGAAACGTGTGGAACCACATATTACTGAAAACACGGGTTAATTAAAATCGATTTCGAAAAGCATACATAAGAGAACTTTTGAATCCAGATCCTGTATAGAAACATGTTATATAAATATTACAAGCCTTGATATATGTCCACAGCTTATCAGAACCAGATGTACTGTCAGCACCAGAGTTCATCACCTGTTTATATGTACATATCAAGCCACGTAAGGCCAACAACAGGATATACAAAATTACAATAGCTAGTCATTGTGAAACATCATCAAAAAACCTCTGAGGACCTGAGAGTATAGGGATTACTCTAGGAATCTACTACAAAACACCAAAATAGCAGCATGTCCATCTCTTGCCTTCTACTTCTCATCCTCTAGCTGCTCGGCCGTAACCCCGTGACCACTACCACGTCTAGCGTGATCACCTAAAAAGGTGTTAAACCAGTAGGGTGAGACACACAGTCCCATCAAGAAATATAACTCCCCGCCGAAACTATAAAACCTCAGAAGGTTTAAAGCATAATAGAGCAGACAGTTGGTTAAGACATATAAAAAGAGCAGCATACTGAGCAAGACTATTATTACCATCAATCTTACCAAGATATCTAGGAGGCATATAACCAAGTATTTCTTTATGGAAAATGATGACAAGATAAGCTTTATAAGAACTTATCACAAAATATAAAGATTATACACATAACTACAAGGTATAACTAGATCAACTATATAAGCAAAGCCTCAATCAATGTTCTGTGTTTTTCTCTAAGCACTATATACTATTCGGCTGGATTACATTTTGTTATGCCCTGAGGAAGTGAGTTGTCCCTGCTCAAATCCAACCTTTAGCTATGAAGCCCAAAAATCAGTGCATACAAGGTCAATGAGAGAGTCGGACTCCATGACCTCACCTCCTCGTGGTCATTGCATGAAAACCAAAGTAGGACTGCAGTCTCATGCTTAAGTGGCCTTAGCCACAGGGTCAGCTCCGCAAGCTACCCATACCACTAGCCCGCCTTGGTACATGTCTCGACACTAGTAAACTTTGAGCCACATGTCTATTCACCGAGCTCTGAGCCATGAACACATTCATGCTCTATCGCATATCTTGAGCCATGGGCCTGTTCACCATGCTCCGTATGTCCCAAGTCTGCAATCGCAATTGCACTCAAATCCTCCTATTTTCGGCTAGGAGAAACCCCGCATATTCAACAATATGCGCTCCGGGTTAACCCGTAGGAAAACCCAGTTCAACATACTGACAATGATGGATCTATGGCCAGAGCAAACTACATGGTATATTACACTGTAATTAATTAGTATATTTTAAGTGGATTTCTGAGGCAACCAAGTTGAAAACACACAAGCAATGAGTTATATTATTACTGTCCTCATCATCTTGTCCTGGGATCTCAATCCCTTATCACAGAAAGCCACTGCCTCTCAAGGCATCATCACCATCTTACATCATAACCGGGGATAACAATCCCTTATCTCATCATCAAGAGGATAACACCTCACTAGGCACTCAACCTTCATTAGGTTCTTAGACCAGTCTTCTTATAATGGTGATGCATGTTATTTCATCAACAAGAGTTATCATCATGATACAGTGTTATTCAAACACATATGCCTCATAGCTCTTACATGGCTATGAATTCATCGTATGACCTGCATGGTTAGTATACACAGCAAGAGAGATAACTTAAAATCACCAGACATACAGCTTTACTGATTATCATGTCATTAGGGTTTGCAGTTACACATGTCATGATCAAGACTATGTGTGGCATACTATATCAATTACATTACTGCTATCAAATCATGGGCATCCATTTGAGTTTATAAACTAGCATCTTATCTTCTTAATAGGCATCATATTCACACATTAAACATAGCATTGGTTTACAAACCATCATCCATAACCCATAATCATCAAAGGTGTGAAAACATGATAAAGAACCACTAGCTAAGGTTTCCAGGTTGGTCATGACCCTCACCAAAGGTGCCCTCTACTCTAACTAGAAGTGTGACGAGTAGGACAACCCTCACCATAGGCAGTATCAGGAAGGGTAACTACCCTCACCCAAGCCTGTCGGCCAAGCACAACATACAATCACATAACGGCCGATCATAGGACAAAGCGTATCGGGAAACCACTTCATGGTGTGTCATGCAACTAGAGAGCAAAGATGCTATCATGCAGCTGGGTCCATGGGGCATATCGTGCACCCAAGTTGATGGGCATCCACTAAATCGGGCGAAGCCCTATCGACCCACTTAGTTTAGGGTTAGGGTTATGTCGTTTGACAACTACCCTATCGTTCAACTAAGTCAAGCATACCATATCGGTCACCATAGGGTCCCTCACTCAACCCTTATCGGGCAAGAAACAAACCCAACTTGTATCATCTAAGACTCCAACCAGGGATATCCACTTAGGCACTCTGATGGCCAAGGGGCAACATCTATTAGGTCAAAGGATCATATAGACCAAGGCATATCACCCAAGCTCACCATCAAGGTCAAGAGGGCCATATCGGGCATCAAGTCAACAACACTCAAAATGACCATATCGGCCAAGACTAAACCCAAGGCAGGGGGGTGTCCGGCAGCACTACTACAAGGTGTATCGTGCAAGGCACCAAGCTCATCCCGATAAGGTCATCATCAACCTCAAGATCACCATCATCAAAACCCTAAAAGATCAAGAGAATTGGCTCACCTCTCAACAACCAGGAGAGAGGGGTTTTGCACAACCTCCATCACCAATAGGGAAACATGATGGATCATTTCCATATCGGCCTAAGGGTCAACCAAGGCTCACCTCTCAAATCCATGGTGAAAGAAGAGTGTTGCTCAAGCAACTAGAGTATAGACTCACATCTCAACGACCAACTGAGAGGGGTGTTGCTTATATCACTAGAGCCAAACTCACTTCTCAAGACCAAAGGAGAGAAAAGGGGTATTTCCCAAGAAACTCTACACATAGGGTTCGACCACCAAGATCAAAACACATCCAACACATCCATTATAGAAACAAGATCATATATCCAATAAGATCAACGGTGAAAACTAGAGAAAGAAACATATCTAGCAAGGAGTATGGTCGATCAAGATGAAACAAATTATTCAACAAGAAAGGGGAGTAGTATAGATAAGGTTAGGAGTTATGTAACCCGCCTTAAGCAAGCTCCAAGATCCTAGCACCAAGAAACACCTTCGGCCACCACAAGAGGAAGAAGAAGAAGACTCCAAAGAAAAGGATCGACCACCAAGCTTAGCTCCTCCAAGGGTATCGACCACCAAGGTTGCAAAGGAGAGGTGTAGTTCACCAAGGAAGAGGGCAAACTATAGAACTAAAGGGATCTTTAGCAAGAGAAAGGAGATACATATAAAGAAGAGGGGGGAGGAGAAAACAAGGCAATGTGTCGCCCACCTAGGGACACTTGCCCATGGGCAATGCCACCTTCTCATCCCACCTCATACACATGTCCAAGGCAATTGCCACATGCAAGCATCATGCACCAAGTGTCCACTAGAATGGTGACACAAACGAAGCTAAGAGTCAAATATGGTCCATGGATGACACATTCACTCCCTTGCCCGATACAACCCCATGGGAAACACACCTATGGCTAACACAAGACACTCCTGCCTGATACAGGGTCCAACAAGGAAAAGCAAGGCCCAAACAAGGCAAAACGAAGCCCAACAAAGCTCAACAAAGCCCAAGGCAACTCAAGCAACAAGCCCAAACCTTCCTCTCAACTCTAGAGGAAGCAAAAAGAGAGAAAACATCTCTCAAGGCAAAAAACTTGCTCATCAACCCTAAACTTAGGTTATATGCAAGTAGCACCTCCACTCTCAACAAAGCACAAGCAAACCCTAATCACCACTAAAGGTGATTAGCAAGCAACTAAACACAAGGTTTATGCAAAGCAAACATGATCAGCCCAAAATGAAGGTCATGGTCCTTACAAGCTATAAACCTATACAAAGGGATTTTGCCCCCGAAATCCGAAGAGAAAAGTGAGGGATACTTCTTCCTCATCTCTTCCTCAAGCTCCCACATGGCTTCCTTAATGCCACAATGATGCCAAAGAACTTTCACAAGAACCAAGTCTTTCCTTTTTAACTTCTTTACTCTTCTATCAAGGATCGTCATTGGACCTTCCTCATAGGTCACATCTTCGTCGAGCTCAACCTCAACTGGCTGTATCACTGTCCCTGTGTCTGGATGTCTTTTCTTCAGCATGCTGACATGGAACACTGGATGTAATCTGTGCAACTCTGGCGGCAGCTCTAACTTATAAGCTACCTTGCTAACACATGCTATTACAGGGTATGGCCCCATATACCTGGGTGCCAGTTTGTCTTTCCAGTGAAATCTCAGCATGCCTTTCCAAGGTGAAACCTTGAGATACACTTTGTCTCCCACCTAGAACTCTAAAGGTCATCAACAATGATCTGTGTACGACTTCTGTTTGTCCTGTGCCGCTTTCAACTTTTGTTGTATCACTCTGATCTTCTCTGTTGTCTGCTGCACTAACTCAGGACCCAAAAGCTGATACTCACCAGACTCATACCAACATAGAGAAGATCTGCACTTCCTGCCATATAGAGCCTCATAAGGAGCCATGTCGATGCTCCGCTGGTAACTATTGTTGTAGGCAAACTCTATCAAACTAAGATGTACATCCCAACTACCTAATAACTACAAAACACAAGCTCAGAGAAGATCCTCTAAAGTCTGAATAGTCCTTTTAGACTGCCCATCTATCTACAGGTGGAAAGCAGTACTGAACCTCAACTGCGTTCCCAATGCTTTATGCAGTCATTCCCAAAAACGACTCATGAACTGAGGACCTCTGTCAAAAACTATCATTTTTGGTACACCGTGAAAATGCACTATCTCGTCTACATACACCTGAGCAAGCTTCTCGACTGTATACATTATCTTTACAGGTATGAAATGGGAAGACTTCGTCAATCTGTCTACTATCACCCAAATGGAATCCTGATTCTTAGTTGTCCTTGGCATACCAACTAAAAAATCCATGGTTATATGATCCCATTTCCACTGCGGTATCGGCATGGGTTGCAACGTACCTGCCAACTTCTGATGCTCAGCCTTAACTTGCTAGAATACCGTACACCTAGCCACAAACTCAACTACATCTCTCTTCAATCCAAGCCACCAATATAGGTCCTTCAGATTGTGATATATCTTGGTGACTCCTGGATACATAGAATACATCGATGTGTGTGCTTCCTCAAGCACTAGCTTTCTCAGACTATCAACATCGGGGACCACCATCCTACCATGATAACAAACTAGTCCATCCTCGGACTCATGGAACCCATCACGCTTTTCGCTATCGAACTCTGACCTGATCAACTGCACTGTATCATCTACCTACTGTGTGTCTTTGATCTGCTGTCTCAGCGTAGGCTTGACTTTCATATGTACCAACAAACCTTCCAACAAAGAAATTTCCAACTGCACATTCATATGCCGCAAAGAGACAAGCATATCCTGCCTATGGCATACCATAGAGCTCATTTGTGCCTTCTTCATGGGAAGAGAAGAAGACTTCCTACTAAGTGCTTCAGCTACCACGTTTCCCTTACTAGGATGATACTCAATGATGCAATCATAATCATTGATTAGCTCCATCCAACGACGTTGTCGCATGTTCATCTCACTATGCGAAAAGATGTACTTCAAGTTTTTATGATCTGTAACGATCTGACACACTTCCCCATAAAGATAGTGTCTCCAGATCTTTAACGCATGAACTACCATTGCCAACTCTAAATCATGTGTCGAGTAATACTCCTCATGCTTATTCAGCTGTCGCGAAGCAAAAGAAACCACATGATCCTCCTGCATCAACACACATCCTAGGCCCTTCTTGGAAGCATCGTAGAAAATAACATAGCCTTTCCCAGGCTCTGGCAGCACTAGCACTGGAGCACTAGTTAGCTTGTCCTTCAATCTTTGGAAAGCTTGCTGACAACGATCATCCCAAACAAAATGTACATCCTTCCTGGTCAACTTTGTCAATGGCAATGAGATCACACTGAAGTCCCATATAAACCTCTGGTAGAATCCTTCTAGACCCAGAAAACTACAGACTTCTATTGGTGTCTTTGGTTGCTCCCAATCTACAACTGACTCCACTTTCTTGGGGTCCACTCTGACTCCTTTAGCCGATATCACATGACCCAAGAAAATCACTTCCTTCAACCAGAACTCACACTTACTGAACTTAGCTTATAACTGGTGTTGGCGAAGAAGAGTCAACTCTTGTCGAAGATGTTGTTCATGCTCTTGACTGTCCCAACTGTAGATGAAGATGTCATATATAAAAACCACAACAAACTGATCTAGAAACAGACAAAACACCCTATTCATTAGATCCATGAAAGAAGTAGGCATCTTGGTTAGCCCAAATGACATAACCACAAACTCAAAGTGACCATACCTCATCCTAAACGCTGACTTTGGTATGTCATTATCCTTAATTCACAATTGATGATATCCAGACCATAGATCGATCTTTGAGAGCACTACAGCACCACACAAGTAATCAAACATATCGTCTATCCTCGATAACAGGTCTTGTTCTTGATCGTGACTTTGTTCAACTGCCAGTATTCTATACACAACTGCATCGACCCGTCCTTCTTCTTAACAAACAAGACTAGAGCAACCCAAGGTGATGTGCTTGGTCGGATCAAACCCTTATCCAACAACTCGTGTAACTGCTTCTTCAGCTCTGCCATCTCAGCTGGAGCCATCCTGTATGGTGTTTGTGCAACTTGTTGTGTTCCTAGTACCAGATTGATCTCAAAATCAATCTCTCGAGGTGGGGGAACATCGGGAAACTCATATAGAAACACGTCCGCAAACTCTCAGACAACAGGAACCTCCTCAAGGCTAGGACCTTTTTCCTTGGTATCCACAACGTGAGCTAGGAACGCCTTACATCCTTGCCGCATCAACTTCTTTGCCACCATCGCTGACACTAAACATGTCGGAAGAATCTTCCTATCTCCTTGGAAGATCCACTTCTCTCCACTGTTGTCAAAAACTGCCTGCTTGGAACCACAATCCATCACAACCTTATTGTTTTCTAAGGTATCCATCCCAAGGATCACATCGAATCCATGCATATCAAGTGGCATAAGATCCACTTATATATTGTGTCCCAAAAAAGATAAGACACAAGTTGGACACTCTTCTCGAAGCATCGAGGAACCCTCAAGAGGGGTTTCCAACAACAGACTATCTTTCTTACAGCTAATAAGTAACAAACAATTATCAAGCATAGAATGCACGATAAAGAAGTGTGCAACACCCATGTCAACCAAAACAGATATAAAGTAAGAAGAAGACAAATCAGAATAAAATAACTCCATCTGACCTGCCACTACTAGTGGGTTGACTATCGCCTCTGGCTTATTCATAGCATACAATCGAGTCGTTGCTTGCTATCCACATCCTCTGCTTCCTTGAGCAGATGATCCCGCTTGTGATTCTTGACCGCATCCTCGCCCTCTGCTACTACTGGGCTGCTGTCTATCTGACCCTTGATGATTCTGCCTCAGTTGTTGTGTTACTTCAACATCTCTCTTTAGGCAATTTGATCTCAAGTGCCCAGTCTGTCCATAGTGGTAACATGACCTGCCTTCTATCTACGACCTAGATGGCCCTGCCACTGTTACAGAAGCTATACTATGAGCTTTGGATGGTGAAAATCCATGCCCTCTTCCCTTACTCGGAGACCACTGAGATGGTACACGAGAACTCTACATCGTGGAAGGTGCCAAATACCTTGGCTTCTTGAAGCCATCAAACCTCTGTCTCTAGAACTGAGTAGGCCTTTTCCTGGTGATGGACTCCCTTTTCTCCCTAACAGACCGTTCAATCCTTCAGACAGACTCCACGAACGTGGCAAACTGCTCCCGATTCTCCAAAGCAGTAGCAGGTGTCGACAACTCAACACTCAAACCTTTCTCAAACCGCCTGATTCTCTCATCATCTGTTGCCTCATTACGAGGACAAAACCTCAACAAGTCCATAAACTTGGCTTTATACTCGGTGATGCTCATCGATCCTTTGCGTAGACACTTAAACTGGTTGATCCTCTCATCCAGATACATCTTTGGGAAGTATCTACTGACGAACTCTCACCGGAAAACCTCCCAACCGATCACCTCACCGGGCCGCTTCTCTTCCTCAATGGCCCACCAGTGGCCAGCACTACCTTTCAGAAGGTAGACAACGTATTTGACTTTGTCTACTTCGGGGATGTCGAGGATCCGGAAGGCCTTCTCGAGACCTGTCAGCCACAGATCTACATTCACTGGATCAACCATTCCAACATAATCTAAAGCTATGACTCGACAAAGCCGCTCAAAGGTCTTCCCAATACCTGATGTTTCACCACGGGGAGCTTGTGCTCTCAACGGAGGCACTGGAAATCTATCCACCATGTGATCCATTGTAGCCATCAATTGTCCCATAAGCTGCTGTTAGGAAGGGTTTTTGAGAATGGTCGGGTCAAGTTGGGGGACCCCAGGCACCCAATCTTCATGTGCCTGCACTCTAGCTCCATCAACTGATGCAGCCTCGCTGCTCTCGACAACATATTCTTCATGGTTTCCAAACATCTTTGAGCTTTTGTTCCACTGAGGGTAGAAGATTATTGTAAGGAAATCTGGAAAACTCACAAGAACAGACACAAACCTAATCCTAGATCCCTGCACACTCAACGAACCTAGAGCTTTGATACCAAACCAACTGTGACACCCCACCATCACATAGATAATGAGGTAACACATGAAAATGTGTGGAACCACATATTACTGAAAACACGAGTTAATTAAAATCGATTTCGGAAAGCATACATAAGAGAATTTTTGCATCCAGAACCTGTAGAGAAACATGTTATATAAATATTACAAGCCTTGATATATGTCCACAGCTTATTGGAACCAGCTATACTGCCAGCACCAGAGTTCATCACATGTTTATATGTACATATCAGGCCACATAAGGCCCGACAAAAGGATATACAAAATTACAACAGCTAGTCATCGTGAAACATCGTCGAAACACCTCCGAGGACCTGAGAGTACATGGATGACTCTAGGACTCTACTACAAAACACCAAAACAGCATCATGTCCATCTCTTGCCTTCTACTACTCATCTTCTAGCTGCTCGACCACAACCCCACGACCACCACCACGTCTAGCACGATCACCTAAAAAGGTTGTAAACCAGTGGGGTGAGAGACACAGTCCCAGCGAGAAACATAACTCCCTGCCAAAACTATAAAACCTCAGAAGGTTTAAAGTAGATAAAGAAGATAGCTGGTTAAGACATATAATAAGAGCAGCATACTGAGCAAGACTATTATTACCTTCAATCTTACCAGGATATCCATGAGGCATATAACCAAGTATTTCTTTATGGAACATGATTGACAAGATAAGCTTTATAAGAACTTATCAAAAAATATAAAGATCGTACACATAATTACAAGGTATAACTAGATCAGCTATATAAGCAAAGCCTCAATCAATGTTCCGTGTTTTGCTCTAAGCAGTATATACTATTCGACTGGATTACGTTTTGTTATGCCCTGAGGAAGTGAGTTGTCCCTACTCAAATCCAACCTTTAGTTGCAAAGCCCAGAAACCGGTGCCATACAAGGTCAATGAGAGAGTCAGACTCCATTGCCTCACCTCCTCATAATCAGAGAACGAAAACTAAAGTAGGATCGTAGTCTCATGCTTAAGTGGCCTAAGCCACAGGGTTAGATCCGCAAGCTACCCATAACCCTAGCCCACCTTGGAACATGTCTTGGTGCTAGTAAACTTTGAGTCACGGGTCTATTCACCATGCTCTAAGCCATGAACACATTCATGCTCTATCACATATTGCGAGCCATGGGCATGTTGACCATGCTCCGTATATCCTGAGTCTGCAACCGCAGTTACACTCAAATCCTCCTATTTTTGGCTAGGAGAAACCCCACATATTCAACAATATGCGCTCTGGGTTAACCCGCAGGAAAACTCATTTCACCATCACCAGCTACTGACGATGATGGATATATGGCCAGGGAAAACTACATGATATATTCCACAGTAATTAATTAGTATATTTTAAGTAGATTGATGAGGCAACAAAGTTGTAAAATAAACAAGGAATGAGTTATATTATTACTCTCATCATCACCTTATCCTAGGATCTCAATCCCTTATCACAAAAAGCCACTGCCTCTCAAGGCATCATCACCATCTTACATCATCACCGGGGATAACAATCCCTTATCTCATCATCAAGAGGATAACACCTCACTAGGCACCCAAACTTCATTAGGTTCTTAAACCTATCTTCTTATACCGGTGATGCATGTTATTTCATCAACAAGAGTTATCATCATGATACAATGTTATTCAAACACATATGCGTCATAGCTCTTACCTGGTTATGAATTCATCTTATACACCTGCATGGTTAGTATATGCAGCAAGAGAGATAACTTAAAATCACCAGACATAGAGCTTTACTGATTATCATGTCATTAGGGTTTGTAGTTACACATGTCATGATCAAGAATATGTGTGGCATACTGTATCAATTACATTACTGCTATCAAATCATGGGCATCCATTTGAGCTTATAAACTAGAATCTTATCTTCTTAATAGTAATCACCTTCATGCATTAAACATAGCATTGGTTTACAAACCATCATCCATAACCCATTATCATCAAAGGTGCAAAAACATGATAAAGAACCACTAGCTAAGGTTTCCGAGTTGGTCATGACCCTCACTAGAGGTGCCCACTACTCTCACTAGAAGTGTGACGGGTAGGAGAACCCTCAACATAGGCGGTATCGGGTAGGGTAACTACCCTCACCCAAGCATTTCATCCAAGCACAACGGACAACCACATAATGACCAATCCAAGGGCAAAGCATATCGGGAACCACTTCATGGTGTATCGTGCAACTAGAGAGAAAAGGTGCTATCGTGCATTTGGGTTCATGGGGAATATCGTGCACCTAAGGTGATGGGCATCCATTGAATCGGGCAAAGCCCTATCGACCCACTTAGTTTAGGGTTAGGGTTATGTCAGGCGACAACTACCCTATCGTTCAACTAAGTCAAGCATACCATATCAGTCACCATAGGGTACATCACTCAACTCATGTCGGGCAAGAAACCAACCCAACTTGTATCGCCCAAGACTCCAACCAGGGATATCCACTTAGGCACTATGTCGACCAAGGGGCAACATCTATTAGGTCAAAGGATCATCTAGACCATGGCATATCGCCCAAGCTTACCATCAAGGTCAAGAGGGCCATATCGGGCATCAAGCCAACAACACTCAAAATGACCATATCGGCCAAGACTAAACCCAAGGCAGGGGGGATTTCAAGCAGCACTACTACAAGGTGTATCATACAAGGCACCAAGCTCATCTCGACAAGGTCATCATAAACCTCAAGATCACCATCATCAAAACCCTAAAAGATCAAGAGAATTGGCTCACCTCTCAACAACCAAGAGAGAGGGGTTTTGTACAACCTCCATCACCAATCGGGCAACATGATGGATCATTTCCATATCAACCTAAGGCTCAACCAAGGCTCACCTCTCAAATCCATGGTGAGAGAAGAGTGTTGCTCAAACAACTAGAGTATAGACTCACCTCTCAACAACCAACTAAGAGGGGTGTTGCCTATATCACTAGAGCCAAACTTACTTCTTAAGACCGAAGGAGAGAAAAGGGGTATTGCCCATGAAACTCTACACATACAGTTTGGCCACCAAGATCAAAGCACATCCAAAACATCCATTATAGCAACAAGATCATATATCCAAGAAGATCAAAGGTGAAAACTAGAGCAAGAAACATATCTAGCAAGAAGTATGGCTGATCAAGATGAAACATATTATGCAACAATAAAGGGGAGTAGTGTAACCCGCCTTAAGCAAACCCCAAGCTCCTAGCACCAAGAAACACCTTCGGCCACCACAAGAGGAAGAAGAAGACTCCAAAGCGAAGGATCAACCACCAAGCTTAGCTCCTCCAAGGGTATCGGCCACCAAGGTTGCAAAGGAGAGGTGTCGTTCACCAAGGAAGAGGGGAAACTAAGGAACTAAAGGGATCCTTAGCAAGAGAAAGGAGATACATATATAGAAGAGGGTGGAGGAGAAAACAAGGCAATGTATCTCCCACCTAGGGACACTTGTCCATGGGCAATGCCACCTTCTCATCCCACCTCATACACATGTCCAAGGAAATTGCCACATGCAAGCATCATGCACCAAGTGTCCACTAGAGTGGTGACACAAATGAAGCTAAGAGTCAAAGATGGTCCATGGTTGACACACTCACTCCCTTGCCCGATACAGCCCCATGGGTGACACACCCATGGCCGACACAAGACACTCCTGCCTGATACATGGTCCAACAAGGCAAAGCAAAGCCCAAACAAGGAAAAACGAAGTCCAACAAAGCTCAACAAAGCCCAAGGAAACTCTAGCAATGAGCCCAAACCTTCCTCTCAACTCTAGAGGAAGCAAAAAGAGAGAAAACATCTCTCAAGGTGACAAACTTGCTCGTCAACCCTAAACTTAGGTTATATGCAAGTAGCACCTCCACTCTCAACAAAGAACAAGAAAAACCTAATCACCACTAAAGGTGATTAGCAAGCAACTAAACACAAGGTTTAGGCAAAGCAAACAGGATAAGCCCAAAACAAAGGTCAGGGTCCTTACAAGCCATAAACCTCTACAAAGGGATTTTGCCCCCAAAATCTGAAGAGAAAAGTGAGGGATACTTCCTCCTCATATGTTCCTCAAGCTCCCACGTGGCTTCATCAAAACCACGGTGATGCCAAAGAACTTTCACAAGAACTAGTTCTTTCCTTTTTAACTTCTTTACTCTTCTGTCAAGGATCGTCTCTGGACCTTCCTCGTAGGTCACATCGTTATTGAGCTCAACCTCAACTGGTTGTATCACTGTCCCTGTGTCTGGATGTCTTTTCTTCAGCATGCTAACATGGAACACCGAATGTAACCTGTGTGACTCTGGTGGCAGCTCTAACTTATAAGCTACCTTGCCAACACATGCTATTATAGGGTATGGCCCCATATACCTGGGTGCCAGTTTGCCTTTCTGGCCAAACCTCAGCATGCCTTTCCAACATCAAACCTTGAGATACAATTTGTCTCCAACCTGGAACTCTAAAGGTCATCAACGATGGTCTGCATACGACTTCTATCTAACCTATGCCACTTTGAACTTTTACTGTATCACACTGATCTTCTCTATTGTCTGCTGCACTAACTCAGGACCTAAAAGTTGATACTCACCAGACTCATACCAACATAGAGGAGATCTGCACTTCCAGCCATATAGAGCCTCATAAGGAACCATGTCGATGCTCCACTGGTAACTATTGTTGTAGGTGAACTTTATCAAACTGAGATGTACATCCCAACTGCCTAAGAACTGCAAAACACAAGCTCGGAGAAGATCATCTAAAGTCTGAATAGTCCTTGCAGACTCCCCATCTGTCTGTGGGTGAAAAATAGAACTGAACCTCAACTGCATTCCCAATGCTTTGTGCAGTCGTTCCCAAAAATGACTCGTGAACTGAGGGCCTCTGTCGGAAACTATCATTGCTGATACACCATGCAAACACACTATTTCGTCTACATACACCAAAGCAAGCTTCTCGGATGTATACATTGTCTTTACAGGTATGAAATGGGCAGACTTCGTTAATTTGTCCACTATCACCCAAATGGAATCATGATTCTTAGTTGTCCTTGGCAGACCAACTATGAAATCCATTGTTATATGATCCCATTTCCACTGCGGTATCGACATGGGTTGCAACGTACCTGCCGGCTTCTGATGCTCAGCCTTAACTTGCTGGCATATCACACACCTAGCCACAAACTTGGCTACATCTCTCTTCAAACCAAGCCACCAATACAGGTCCTTTAGATTGTGATACATCTTGGTGACTCCTGGATGCATAGCATACATCCATGTGTGTGCTTCCTCAAGAACTAGCTTTATCAGACCATCAACATCGGGGACCACCATCCTACAATGATAACAAACTACTCAATCCTCAGACTCATGGAACCCATCATGCTTTTCGCTGCCAAACTCGGACCTGATCAACTACACTGTATCACCTACCTGCTGTGTTTCTTTGATCTGCTATCTCAGCATAGGCTTGGCTTGCATCTGTGCCAACAAACCTGCCAACAAAGAAACTTCCAACTGCACATTCATCTACCGCAAAGAGACAACCATATCCCGTGTATGGCATACCATGGAGCTCATTTGTGCCTTCTTCATGGGAAGAGAAGAAGACTTCCTGCTAAGTCCATCAGCTACCACGTTTGCCTTACCATGATGATACTAAATGGTGCAATCATAATCACTTATTAGCTCCATCCAATGATGTTGTCGCATGTTCAGCTCACTCTGTGAAAAGATGTACTTCAAGTTTTTATGATCTGTAAAGATCTGACACACTTCCCCCTAAAGATAGTGTCTCCAGATCTTTAACGCATGCACCACCACTTCCAACTATAAATCATGTGTCAAGTAATTCTCCTCATGCTTCTTAAGCTATCTTGAAGCAAAAGAAACCACATGATCCTCCTGCATCAGAACACATCTTAGGTCCTTCTTGGAAGCATCGTAGAAAACAACATAGTGTTTCCCAGGCTCTGGCAGCACTAGCACTGGAGCACTAGTCAGCTTCTCCTTCAATCTTTGGAAAGCTTGCTGACAACGATCATCCCAAACAAAAGGTACATCCTTCCTGGTCAACTTTGTCAATGGAAATGCGATCACACTGAAGTCCCTTATAAACCTCTGGTAGTATCCTACTAGACCTAGAAAACTACAAACTTCTGTTGGTGTCTTTGGCTGCTCCCAATCTGCAACTGACTCCACTTTCTTAGGGTCCACTCTGACTCCTTCAACAGATATCACATGACCCAAGAAAATCACTTCCTTCAACCAAAACTCACACTTACTGAACTTGGCATATAACTGGTGTTGGCAAAGAAGAGTCAACACTTGTCAAAGATGATGTTCATGCTCTTGATTGTCTCGACTATAGATCAAGATGTCATCTATAAAAACCACAACAAACCGATCTAGAAATGGATGTAAAACCCTATTCATCAGATCCATGAAAGCACCAGGCGCGTTGGTTAGCCCAAATGGCATAACCACAAACTCAAAGTAACCATACCTCATCCTAAACGCTGACTTTGGTATGTCATCATCCTTAATTCGCAATTGATGATATTCAGACCGTAGATCAATCTTTGAGAACATTGTAGTGCAACACAACTGATCAAACATATCATATATCATCGGCAATAGGTAATTGTTCTTGATCGTGACTTTGTTCAACTGCTGGTAATATATATGCAATGGGTACTTTGCCTTACCAAGAGCTCCACAGCCACGAATCAAGATGGAGTGTGCATCTACATTGACAAGGATTGTTGCTGGACTTTCTCCAAGACCAGGTATATCTTTGTGAAAAAATCCTTTCCATTTCATAGTTATCGACACGATCCATTGGTTAATGGGAAATATATGTAAGTAATTTTTTTTTTTGATGCCTATCTAATGTCGTATTTCCCTACATCAAGGACCCAAGCATGTGGGACCAAAATCTAAATTTTCAAGATTGGATGATTGAATATCGATTCTCCAAGAACATGACTAGAGATAAGAAAAAATTCAAATAATTGGTGAAAAAGAAATTAGGAACATAAACATTTGGTGACATTGGAAAAGGAAGAGTGACAGAAATAAAATGCTTGAAAATTTATGCAATAAACATGACTTCATGAAGAATGGATTTCATCATAATCTTATTTATGTTTATAAACTAAACTATGCCAAATATGATGTTTTATTTTAAAAGGATGCATGTAGTCTTATGTATAAGTATCGAGTTGTGTTATCTATGAGGAGAAGGGGAATTATAATTTACATATATCTAAGCCCAATTGAACTAGTCCAGTAATAGTAGATGTTATATAAATAATGAAAATAATGGAGTACTTGGAATAGAGGGGTAGGACATGTTCACTAGAATCTTATTTACACATTTTCAAAACATGACCTAGTTAGAGAAATTTTTCATGCTTGTTTTTGAAACAAAATTGAGAATGTGAACCTTTTCTAAGAATATTTTTTTTCACAAATATTTAGAGTTGATTCATGTGCATAATCACTGAGAAAAAATTTGGTGGAATACGGTATTTCCTTGTTTTTATTGACTATTATTCTAGATTTACATATATCCATTTTGTAGCTTAATAACATAATTCTTAAGACACATTAAAAAGATTATTCTGGAATGGAAATCGAGCTTCAATTTAAGATTAAAATCATTAGGGATCATGGTGGGGATTTGAAAATAGCAAGTTTGAAATATCTTATGACCAAGAATGTTGTGGACAAAATTTATGTGCTAGACTTCTCAGTCTAGTATCTTGGTTGAAAGGAAGGACATATATTAACAAGAAATAGGTAAGGTTATGCTTCTTGAACATATCACCACAAGACTATTTTTGGTTGAAGTTGTCAACTCTTTTTATATACAAGATATATTGGCCATCCATCCCTACCTCAAGAAGCATTCTATGAGGTTATATTTAGTAAGAATCCTATAGTTGACTATTTCCATAATTGTCTCAACATGATATATCCAAAACACTATGGATGATGTAGGATACATGATTTTGAATCCTCCAAATCATTCCCTCTATGATACTTTCCCTCAAAAAGTAAAGGATATATGTTTTTCATTTTACTTTAAAAAATGGTTGTAGATTTACTTCATAAAAATTTGGTTGAAATAAAGCCAAAAGATAATATAGAAGATATGATTCCTCAACTGGACAATCTCACTATACATAAATCCACCCTAGTAATAAACAAAGATGATGAGAAAATTTCAAAATACAATTCCATGACAAAGTGTCTTCATGTACTAAATCATCTCTAAGTGTGTTCAAGATTACTACAATGATACAATTATGGTTGATGCTATAGATGTAGTGAATAATTGATGTTAATTTGGATAAAAAGACAAAAAGGTCTTTGTATCTATTATATAGAGAAAGACCATATATTATTCTCTTAGTGTGACTATTAGATCACTGTAATACAGAATGAACCTAATCACTTTGTTAAAAGTAATATTTGGGATTTTGCTCCATAGACAAAACAATTATTGTCACTATGTGAGTCTATAGAAAAATCTCAATAGATCTGTAAAATAGTTTAAAATAAAGAACATATAATGGACCAATCTTATAATTAACAACAATGATTCACATTAAGTTTATGCACTGGTATCTAGAAATGATTCCAATCGTATGCTTTTGGCATGAGATAAATATCTACATATAAAACCATTTCAAATATTCTTAGAAAATATTTTAAATGGAGTAATTGGAAACCAATTTTTTGTCACCCAATTGACTATTTTTGTATATATGATACATGAATATTATATCTATAAGGTTAAGCAAAATTGATATGATTTAAAGAATATCCCATGACATGATATCAGAGAATTAAAACATTTAGGTTAAGTCTATCAAAGAAGATGTGTACATATTATTTGTTAATATTATACATGGATTTTTTTATATTCCTACATACTCTATGTTGATGATATTATCTTTGAAATATGACGATGAAACGTTAAGTAATTGTTTCATTAAAATATTGAAGAATGACATGGAATCGAGTTTAATGGTGGGCTTACATTCATCCTCTGTTTTCATATTGAGCGAACTTCAAAATGAATTTTTCTTTGTCAAGAAAAATAAACATTACTATTTTAAAGTATTTATATGTAAAATTATAAGACATGATATGCACCCATGACAAGATTTGAAAATATACAAAAAGACACATAAAAATTGATATTCACTTCTATAGGATCATTATTGGTAGCCTTTTATACCTCACATCCTCTGGTCCTAACATATTTTATCTGTTGGACTATTTTAACATCCCTACATTTCAAATACAAGAACTAGAGACTGCAACCTAGGGCATTAGACATTCACTTAATGAAAGACTGACATCACCTCTACATGAAATAATCACACAAATATCCAACAATATAACCTAAAGATATATATAGAAGAATTGTAGTAGTTCATTACATCTGGATTTACATATTAAATCATACATTACAACTAAACATGCACATTACTTAATAAATGATGTATCACAGTTGTCCACCTTACACATGCTCACACCCATAGATATCACAATTCTTGTATCCACAATAAATTTGAACTTGAAATCATTAAAATAGGAGAATTAGTCTGCACAAATCTATAAAGTATATGTTGTTCATAAATGATATCACTATTTTAGATAGAAAGCACAATTTTGGAATATTAAAATACAGTTTGCCAAGATTCAAAACAAAACAATGACAACATCAGATTCAATAGAGTTCATTGTGTGATAAAATGTATTTTTGTATACATTTTCCATTGTATTTTCAAGCATAAGATCTAGAAACCACTTGAAAACAAAACTACTTTAGGTGAAGGGAAAGGCACACACTCTTGGGAAACCACTTTAGCGACTATAACACCAATAAAGTTGAATGGAAGCACTCATGATCATATATAAGCACCTCAACCTGATCTCAATTACAAAGGGGAAAATACCTCTTCAATATCAAAATTAGTATCAAGTTGCCATATTGATTACTAGAAAAATATCAAGCAATAATACAATGAATATTTCATTTATTTTTTGGGTTCTGGCATCATGTTTATACAAACAATATTAATATCTATAACTAGGAGCCTGCAAATTCAAATAATAAAATATCTCTAAGAAATACACTATAATATTAAAACATAGAGAGGAAATAAATTTTGTTTAACATATTGTGGTTCTAGTCCCAATGGACTACAAAATCATCAAGGAGGGAAGTCCCACATTCCTTGGTTTAGATCCTATTAATATTGAATTTATTTAAAGTTCTCAACCTGGTCAGAAGCATATCATGTATTATATTTCATAGTGAAAGTCATTAGGACCATATTGAAGTTTTCATATAATATTAAGATCATCCTAACCCATGCCATTAACCCAGGGTTCATATTACATGTCAAGATAGGTTTCCATCCAAACTAGGCTTTACCATATTCATTTCATATAATCTAGCAAAGTCATTAAGGTTAGGGACTCCAATCCTTTTGTAATCAAAATCATGGTCAACGTTTTTCATCTCTAATAATTTCTTCACAAAGTACCAACATAATTAATGACTAATAAACTTGTGCATAATTTCTTGAACTAGTCTACAAATTGTCTAGAAATCCCAATCTATAGATAAAAGTTAAAGATCATACTATCCCCATAAAAATTACAAGTGAGTCTTCTAGGATTGGATATTAATCCAACTTCTAGAGGTTTTTGGATGGTATACATCATTCCAATTATTCTTGGTTGTTTCATCCTTCATTAGTGGGTGGTGAAGTACCATAAGGCAACAAGGAGGTAACACTTGAAGTAGTAGTTCATGAGCTTGCCTAACATGCCTAGGCTAAAAGGAGGTAAGTTCTAGACTTAGGACTAGACACACCGTCATGTGTTCCACGTCCTACCTAATTCTAAGGCAACCATGGTAGGAAACAAATGAGTCCATTCAATTAGAGATTCCTTCACAAATATGGACTTTCTCTCAACTTTTAAAGGGTCATATCGAATTCTCTCCCATGTTCTATCTTGAAAATGGGGTGTTGGTGGTCCTCCATCCTCATTTCCTGGTTTATGACCTCACGTCCTTGAATGTTTCTTTTTTCCACTCTACCAATAAGTTTTCCCTTGTGATGACTATCTCTAGTGGAAGTATTCTTTACTATCCTTCATTTCCATATCATGTCTTTAGGAGAAAAGGTGTGTAACCTCATCATAGTTGATAAACCAATCAACAACCTTCCTCCTCCATTTCATATGATCATATGAGCCTATATATTTATTTATTGATTGTCTCCCAGACCACCCATACTCATTCTTTGCTCTAGTCCTACAACATTGAGTGACAGGGAGAATTTATAAGATGAATGTATATCATAAAACCATGCATTAGTCTTGGAATGAAGAGATGTGATAGAAACAAGTTTTAATCAACTTTCTCTTCATCCTTCCACTATAATTGGATGTGAATGGTAATAGTTGACTTAGTTGTCTCACTCAACAAATTATCAATCAACTTGAAGACTAAAACCATCATATGAATAAGAAGATTTTTTTATTGATTTTTCATGACTCCCACACTAAACTTTTAACCAAAATTTGAATGATATCTCCTTGACACATAATCCTCATCATCAGTAAAATCATTCTTTATAAAAGGGGAAAATAAATTATAATGACATAGCCTCCCCATTCACTAAATAGACAACCGTAGTCATAGTTGATAATAAAGCAATTGACTAATGGTTTCAATCCCTATGATTCTATTTGGAAAAAATTAATGGTAATATACAATCAACTATTAATTTCTTAGCCTAATTTACCAAGGTCAACAACTTCCACATTCTTCTATAGTAAAACAATGACTATGGTCAGTGACAAATAATGCATTATCATACATCCAAATCTAACTCCTTATCAAAATATAAAAACTCTCATTCTACAAATTTAACTAAAAATATATTTGAGTGGTCTTCCTTAAAAGGTAGAAAACATCTTGACCAAATATAAGGAACAACATAAAGGTTTAACTGCCAAACCAATTATCCCAAGTAGGAATGTATATAGAGTTCACATCCCTTACAAAATCTCACCAAATACATGAAGTTACTTTCCATATTATCAAAATATCACCTATTTAAAATAGTTGCATTCCTTGGTCTAACAAGTTTCAAATGTGTTACGATAAAGCCGAAATGTCACTTATTCTTATCCACCTCAATAAACCCACATTATACCTCAGAAATCCCTATTAACTGTTACATTTCTTCATTTCACTAAAAAGGACCTCAACTATTATTTATAAACATAAATTCCAAAAATACCATTTTTCCAATCCGTATCCACTTTATAATAACCACAAAAGATGTACGTTATCACATCCGCCTAGCATGAAAAAGAATTTTGTCCTAAAAATTTGATCCACCTCAACATATGTGATTTCATGGGTCATTATCACCACTACAAAAACCTCATCATCTAAGGTAGTTACCCTTTCATGCTCACATATTTTAGGATTTCACCTAAAATGTATGAGTTATCAACAATTATAATCATATATGGATTATCTTTCATTATATTCATGAATGAGATTATATAGATTATGATTGAGTAATATATGATCTGAATATTTTCTTATAATGGAACTCATATATTCAACTCATAACTTACATATATTGTATAGATTAGACATATATCATGTCAATCCTATGCATTTGTCATATGACACATAAACCATATTCATAGTTCAAGTGTTCATTTACTCACCATACATTATTTGGGGAGAAATTTATTTTAAACAATAAGATCTCATAATCATATCCATTGCAGAAAAAAATGACATATGCAATCTCTGTCCACTCAAGATAGGACATATCTATTTCAAAGCATGACATCATGCCACAAAATTTGTACCCATATCAAAATATTTTACCCAACTCTAAATCATGTATGCACCCAATATATTCCATCACATGCAAAAACAACCCTAAGCATGGGTTTCATTCATGGATTCACATATCATATACTTCCTCTAGGGATTTGGGTCTTACCCTCATATAGATAGAGTTTTACATAAATTACATATTCCCTTCTCTCCCTCTCTCTCTAGGATTATATACTTTCACATGAAGTCTGGGGTTCAAATTTGTTATAGAAACCACATAAAATGGGATCCAACCCAAGTACTTAGAAGACGTCTAGCATGTGATATCTCATATATTAGGTAACTCATATCTAACATATTTTGAATGTTGGGTCCTTTGACCTTATCCCATTTGGTTTAACCCTCTTTGGAGTTCAACCTATCAAATGTACCTTACTAGAGTTCCTCCATTATAAAGATTTGAAGCCCTTGTTGGTTTAAACAATGTCTAACTTATCATGTATAAACTTGTATAAGCATGAACACATTCATGTTTACAATCCTACTAGATACATATATAAAAAATGAATTTTCTGTATAGGTTTGCATGATCAAATTTATCTCAAACATGTTGCATAACATCTAATCCTCAAAATCATACTTATATCATTAGATATCAAACTCAAATAATTATCATTCAAAAAAAAAATTATCATTCAAACTTATCTCTCTTAGGCTATCTACTTAGCCTAACCTATATTATGGTTCTACATGATTTAGATACTACATATATTATCTAGGAGCTGTCATCAATGCTGATGTTACATCTATTTTTCTTAGTCCACATGGACACACAATAGATTTATCTAAGAGACAATACTTTCATATCTATATACATATATACATATACTTGAAATAGATTTTTCCAACATATAAACATGCGGTAGAGAAATTTACCATACTCCTCTCAATGAGGACAAAAATAAAAACTGAGTAAGCCAAAATATAAAGAAGTCTATTACCAAAAAAAACTAGAGAAAAAGTAAAAATGACATGTTTTCTTGTGTATCTACCCTAAGCATATGCTACACTTCACTATGAACCCTATATAATACTCACCTCCCTGACTCTACTAAATGTATGTCCCATTCCATGTGATATTAGAAGAAGAAGAGAAATATTTAAAGGATTTACATAAGTCTACACCCAGTGCAAAAATGAGGGAAAAGTACGCATTAAATCTGATCCATAATCATTAAAATAAGGGAAAAGTAAGCATGAGTACATGTTTCACATTAAATCATAATGAAAATAAGAAGCATAAATATGTAGTGTCAAAATATGATTTAACTATATATATAATGAAACAATAGAAATTTCAAAATCACAACATTTTATTATGTGATAACATGTCATTTATTACCTATTTTCTATTATACTTAAAAACATAAGATACGGTAACCGCTTGACCATAACATCCCTATAGGTGAAGGGGAAGGATCATAGTCTCTAGAATCCACTTGACAATAACTCCATGATAGTTGAAGGTAATGGATCACAATCATAGATAACCACATTAACCTAATTTGAAAGAGAGAGGGACAAGCACCTCTTTAATTTTAATATCATAAAATGTTGATGTACCTTTTGGTAGGTGGATATTAGGTGATAATATATCAAATATTACATTTATGTTCTATTTTACTTACAATATTTGCATAAAAAATAAAAATAATAATCAAAGTGAACATGCCACTTTAAACAATAAAATACTTCCAACAAATATATTATTAAATCAAACATTTCAAGAGTGAAAACAAATTATTTCAAATATGTTATACTTCCATTTTTAAAGGACCATACATTCATCAAGGAGGATAGTACCACGTACCTTAGCTCATATCTTATTAGAATTAGAGATATAAATATCAGTAAACATATTCAAGTGCATATCATCTATTATATTTCATATTCAAAGTCACTAGTTGCATATGCATGTTTTCATGTAGCATTATAGTCATCCTAACCCAATTCATTAACCCATTGTTCCTATTACATGACAAATTTCTAATCTTTCTAACATTCATTTCATATGAACTAGGAGAAAGTATTAAGTTCAGGGATATACATCATATATTAAATAAAAGAATGATGCCTAGGGTTTTCCTCTACTAATTTCTTTTCAAAGTACAACATTTAGCAATGCAGTGCGTGACTGATCAACCTATACATCATTTCTTATAACTAGTATATGAAGAGTCTTTCAATTCAAATCTAATTTTAAAAAGCTAAAGAGCATGTTCCCGCCTCTAAAAAGATATATACATTTTTTAGGATTAGATACTCCTATGATGCATAGAGATTTATAGAAGCTATACCTCATACCAATCATTATTGATCGTTAGATCCTTAATCAATGGGTGGTGAAGTGCCATGAGGCATCTAGTGTGTGTCATATACTTTAGCATGCCATGTGATTTCCTTGGCCCACCTGTCTCCAAGTCTCCTCATGAGGCAATTTCCTAGCTTACCCAAATAGAGCCCATGATCACAAATAAGGTCTTTTTCTATATGATAGAAGGGGGGAGACCACTCTACCACCCTATTCCAACATGTAAGTAGGACAACAAATGTATTCTATCGTAAGTGACTTGATGGTATCCCTGCATCCCCATTGGTTGATTTGTGTCCCTGGTGGTTGTTAGTATCCTCCCTACTACTGAGTTTGCCCTTATGTTGTCCCTCTAGCGTGGACGTAGTTGTAGCCACCCTTTCATGTTACATAATGCCTTTGGGAAAAAGGGTGCCCAACCTCCTCGTGGTCTAGAAACCCACCCAAACCCTTCCTCCTCCATGTTGTATGGTGACAGGGGCTCAAATCTCTATCTTGTCAACTCACTCGTTGAGCCTCCTCTTTGACTTTCTACTTTGGTTCCTCATTTTTGAGAAATGGGAAGAGCTTGCAAGGTAAGGCATATCAACCTTCTCAAATATGTGCATGAGATCTACTACAATGCATGGTGATAGTTGTACAAAAATGCACCCCTTATGTTAGGAGTCTCATCATGCAACTATTCATCGTATGGGGTTGTGTAATTTGCAAGATTTTGAGTGGTTTTAAGTTGGGAAATGTTGTTTGGTGAGCTAATGTGGCAATGTAGTGATTGGGTGGCAAGAGGGATAATAGACATGATTGGTGGAGAGAGACTGAAGAAGTAGTAAAGAGTGAGTAACCAATTTTTATATGAAAGGAAAAGTAAAATAGGAGGGAAGTAAAGGAGAATATGAGGAAAATGATGTGGGTACATGATAGAAGTGTCAACTAAGAGAAGGAGAGAGAGAGTTTACACCTCATTTGAATGAGATAGAACACAAGAGAGAGGGTAGTCATGAGGAGAATAGAGGGAAGGGAACAAGTGAGAAGTGAGAATGAAACTAATGGGGTTGATGAGGGAAATTACATGGAAAGATGATAGAAGTAATGCATAAATTTGCACTATGCGATGAGGGAATAAATAGGAAAAGAGGAGGAAGTACTAGGGTAGAGACAAAATAAGTGAGGAACGAACTAATGGGAAAAGTGGAAGGAGGTTAGGATGGAAGTAATAGAGGGAAAGGAGAGAGGTAGGGAGTAATATAGAGAAATAAGAAAAGTTATGGGGGAAGTAAGGGAGGAAGAGGAAAAAACTGAGGAAAAAAGTAATGTGGAAAGAAGACAAAAGTAGTAGAGGGAGAGGAACAAAGTTATGAGCAAAGTAATGGAGAGAGAGAGAGGAACATGTGTGGATTTTAGAAAATGAGGTGTTCATGTTATAAAATGTGGCACTAATGTTACAAAATGAGGTGTCAAAGAGTGAAGAGGAAGGAAGTAGACACCAATGTAAAACATTGAGAGTCAATGTTACAAATCAAGAATTGATGTTACAAAATTAGGCACAAAATGACAAAATTGGGTGCAAAATTACTAAAGAAACATTGGGTGAAAAAATAAAATTATTATCCACAAAATTAATAAAACAAAGCCTCAAAATAGTGTCACAAAATAAGGTGTCAATAGTACAAGATAAGGCACAAATGTTAGAAAATGAGGTGTTATTGTTAAAAAGTAAGATGTTGACGCTATTAAAATGACCAAAATAGGGTGTTTGCGATAAAAATTGGGTACAAATGAACAAAACTAGGAATAAAATGGAAACCATTGGACACACATTGACCAGATGGTGCAAGACAAGATCCCCCATTACTTCCCTCATCACTCAAATAATGTTCATCCTCTTTCCTCATTACTTCCATCTTCCTTTTATACTCCCCTCATTTTCTTCATTACAAAATGAGTTGTCGATGTTACAAAATAAGGCATCAAAGAGTGAAGAGAAGGGAAGTAGGCACCAATGTTAGAAAATTGGGTGCACATGCTAAACTATGCATTGATGTTATAGAGGTGAAAATATGAAAATTTGGAACAAAGTCATTAAAATTAGGTGCAAAGTCACCATCATTGGGTGTGTAAAGACCAAATTTGGGCTTGGAAAGACCAAAACTGAGCAAAAAGTGATGAAAATTGGGCAAAAAGTTATCAAAAGGAAAACTAAGTGTAAGTATTGATTTAACAAATGAGGCACTAATGTTACAAAAGGAGGTTCTGATGTTGCACACTGAGGCACCAATGTTATGACATAACCAAATCTATGTGCAAGTGACAAAAACATGGTACAAATAATAAAACCAGGCAAAAAATACATAAATTGGGCACAAAGTGACAAAAATTGGGTGCACAATGACAAACGTTGAACATATAATGACAAAAACTAGAGCAAATATGTTCCCTCATTACACCCTCATCACTTCCATTATTTTCCTCAATACTTCCCTTCTATTGTCTCATTACTTCCCTCTTCACTCCTTACTACCCCCATATTTCATCATTAATTCCATCTTCCATAAATATCATTTGCTTTCATTATTACTTGACTCCTCTTTACTCATTACTTTGCTCCTCTTAATATCATCCAATTACTTCCCTCCTCTTCCACATTATTTCCCTTCTCTTCCACATTATCTCCATCTTCTCCCCCTCCTCCCATTACTTCCCTTCTCTCATCATATTAATTATCTCCTTTGTCTAAAACTTCCCTCCTTTCCCTCCTCACTTTCCTCCTTTATCTTTTCTATCCCCTAAAGAGAATAAAATCTAGGTAGATGGATATAAACATGTGGTAGGTAAAATATGTACAGTATGGGTATGGGTGGGGAGGGGAGGTGGTTTTTGATGCATAAAACTACTTGTAAAACCCACTCCCCCTCCACTATACATTTCACGTTCCCAAAGTTAAGTCCATTGTTAAAGGTCTCAGAAGACATCTTTCTACCTCTATAACCCAATGTGAAAGGAAATTATTGTCTTATTTATCAAATTGAACAAATCATCAATCAACACATTGAAATTTGAATAAATACCTCTCTATTTTAAAATTTCTAAAATTTATAAACTTTCATTCCAATGCAACAAATCTTTGATTGATACTTTCATTATATATATTCTAAGCATTCCTCCTAGAATGAGAAAAAAAATTAAGATGAACAAGCATCCCCGTCCACAACAATAACATGACAGACTCAATATCCATAAAATATGCAATTGATTCAAGGAAAGAATCCCTATGGTTCCATTTAACAAAGAAAATTAGGCATTTATAGAAAAAAAAACCACTTAGACTTATTTATTAAGGTCCATAAATTCCATATTTTTGTTCCATTATAAAAACGATTACGATCAATCCAAATAATATATTAAGTTAAACTGCATCATAGCCAAATCTATACTCAAAATCACAAAATATTTTTGAACAGTCTGTCCTGTTAAGGTAATCCACATCTTGGCTAAAAACTAAGACAAACAAGAAATGTTTGAGTGTCCAGACAACTATCACAACAAGATATGCATATAAAAATATCATATATCATATAATATATCACCAACAATGCAAATTTGCTTTCCATATCAAAAGGATGTCTTCTAATTTAAATGGTTTCTTTTCTGGGTCCAACAAGATTCAAACAGGTCGCCGAAAAACCAAAATGTCATTTATTCTTAATCAAGTCAATAAATCTACATAATACCTCAAATGACACCTTTACTTGGTACATAACCTCAAAATGCAAGTTATTACAACTATATTTCCAATTCTAAGCAAATGCTAGGAAATCACAACTTGCTATTGACTTTGAAACGTATGACCCTCAAGAGGAAAATTTCATATTCATATACTAATTTTGATTATGTAGGATGTAGAAGTGATATGAATAGTACTTGTGGTTCATGTTATCTATTCTCAAAATTGCTAGTCACTTCATATAGAATGAAAATCAAAGACATAATACCCTCAACTTTTAAGATTGAATACATTGTTTTTGTTCTAAAGTTCTTTTGATGAGAAATGTGTTTAGAAAATTTCACATACATACATCACATTCCTACATCTACTATGGTATTATAATTCAATAAGTTATCAAAGATAATATGTTGTATAGGAATGCTAAGTGCATAGAGGCCAAACATTGTTTTATTTGTTATCACTTTAAGAAAATAAAAATTCACATTGAACATGTGGTCATGGATATAAGCTGGAAGATATATTAATAAAAAAATGATATATTTGATAATTTTATTATATGCATAGATATTTCTAACTATTACTATATATTCATTCATATAAAGTAGCAATAATATGTTGTGTAGTTTAATGAAATATGGTTATAATTTTCATTTCCAATATTATTAAAATCATTATTACTTCAATAGGAGCATATGTTTTTCGATACTTGATTGTTCATAATAATTTTCAAGATAAAACTAATGAAGCCATACATACATTTATTTGAAGAAGATAAAGTTTTTGAATCATAGGTTTTTTTTAGAAAAAAGTGCAAATTGATTTTTTTTTAAATCCACAATTCATTCATCCCATTGACAAGGGGTTTCAAACATGTGACCTCTAGGTCATACAATATCAACTTTACTAGTAGGGTGCCACTAATTTAGCAAATTGAATTTTATGTTCAAAATTTGAGATATTTTCTTTCTTAAAATTCAATCTAGAATAAATTTGCATTTATAATTTTAAAATTTTATTCTTCTATTTTGTTTTCAAATTCATTTATTTTGAAATGATCAACTTTATCATTCAAACTTAAAGTTCGACCATGTATGGAGTATGTTAAATTAAAAATTCAATAGAAAGCATTGTAGGTTTGGGAGACTAGGACAATTTCTTCATCACATTTTTACTATCATGATTGTTGGTCACACATATTTTTTGATCAAGCCACTCTCAACTTTCTAAATAAGGTTATAGATCCATTTCACCATAACTCTTTTACACATTATCATACCATGCTCTACATATTAAATTGCTTCTATTTTCTTAGTTCCTCTCCATTTTTAAGCACCACAAGTGTCTCTTTATGTAGTGTAGTATTTTCTTCATACATTTGATAAAGATGTCCTCTTTCTAAACTCACATGTACCATAAGGTACCTCACAAAAAATGACCTTCAACATCATCTACGGACGTCATGGGAGTGCAACTCTTCAATTTTAGTGCAGGAGAGAACTAATCCTATAGTTGTAGTTGCACTCCAATTCCCATTATCAAATTGACATCTTATCTATTTTTGATATTGGCATGATATTATTCAAATGGAGGACATGATTCACCTGGTCAGTATGTTATGGTTTGCTAGAGTTGTCCATAAACTCTATTCAAATCACTAGTAGGAGGACGAGCATGCACTTATGCAATCATACTTGTAGTGAGTAAGATTATCAATTCTTACCAGTCTAGGGATTTATAGTGATTATAATTCACAATATCTTACATTTCTATATGCACTCATTTTTAAGCTTTCTTTATTTACACATACTTCCCATTACAAACAAAATCATTTGCTAATGTATCCTAGTAGAGAGGGATACTATACGATAAGCCTAGGTTACTCTCATGGGACATACATTATTCACTATGCTTTCCTCATATATTTCATTTTTTCTACAATATTGACCATATATAGAAACATGAGGTACTTGAATTCTCTGAACAAATTATTTGTGACATATTTATATAAGATTCACATCAACAATATTAGGCTTCAATTTGAAGATTTTATAGTATATTTGGATATCAATCTTATGAATTTTTTGTACCATAATTTACTATTGTTAAAAAAAACTTTCATATAGTCTCATTTTGCACTTCCTGTAATGTGCATAAGATGAATGAATCTACTGTAAAATAATGGGCGTCATATTTTGGCACAAACAAGCACATCATGATTCTGAATATGATGGGGAAATGAAGCAAGAAGCTAAAAAAACCAACCAGATCAAGCTACAAAACTTAGTTCTCATAATAGTGTATGACCTACTTTACATGTACAGTTTAAGATATCATAGTTGTCGCTATTTTGATTATAATCATTGAGCCTTGAAATATATTAATTATTGCATGGATGATTTGAATCTATCTCTCTAGATGAATATCCTTATCATTCCTATCTCAGAAAAGTTGAGACCTTCAATACAACCTACTACTATGTTACTCCACAACTACACAAGCCTACTTGAAATCATTGTCATTTTTCTTCCCCCCAACTTATTATAGTTTCTAGTTTCTATGTTGATATAGAACCCACATTTGGGTGTGAATTTACCAAGCACCTTTGGGTCCGTTCTTCTCTCAAACTCTTGTGGGGTGGCAACCCTCCTACGGGCATCCAAAATAGTTTGGATTGGTTGTTAAATAGGACCCAAGATGACAGACATCATAGAAGGTTTGCTGGTCTTGTTTGGACCGGCCTCATGTCTCACATTTGGCATGAGAGGAACAACATGACCCATGGGAAAAGGGGGAGGGGTAAATACCAAGTTTTTGATGAATTTGTAAATAGTCTGGTTTGGCGTTGTAAAGCAAACTCGGGTATCCTATTTAAGGTGAAACCTGAGGTCATTCTGATGTCGGGTCTTAAGTGACAATGTACAATATTTAGGGTGGTTTACCCCTATATTCTTTTTGTTGATCTAGTAATATTTTACCTTATCCAAAAAAAATATAGAACCCACATTCTTGGTGATATATGCTATTAATTATGCAAGGTAACCTAATTAGGACCACATCAATGCCTACTATGGGATAGAAACATATTTTGGTTTGAATAGGATTTGGAAGCTTTGTGGATTGTATTATTAGGACTCTTCAATCCTCATATAGGATTTTTGCTTTTCCTACTATAGGATTTTTGCTTTTCCTTTAGTATGTTGCATCATGATATAGTTTTCTTGCAAAAGAAAATATACGGTAATTTTCCATGAAATGTGTAGTTTTGGAATCTACACTCAATTGTAAAACTATACTTATCTCGAGTTCAGACCCATTTTGTTTCTCATTTTTTATATATGATTCATATTCTATAACTACAATGGCTGAAATCGTATTCGGTATCTTAAAATTCTTTGTGTTAGTTGGAGTTTTACTCAATATTTCATAAATTTTGTCCAAAAGTGTTGTATGATTCTATGAACTTACTACATTTATATAAGATTTTCCAAAATTTCAACTAACATAGCTTTTATAATCTATGTTTATATGCATTACACAATGTTTCCCACTATTTTGATTGCTTTTATTTTGGAGGATTTCACATCAATAAGGTTCTAGTATTGGTTTCTTTACTGACCAAATATTTCTTTTTTATTTTGATAACGGGAGTAAATAAACTCGATAGGATGAAAACTAAATGAAATTAATTTTTTTACCACTATTTTATTGTGATTTTATTCTATGATCTCAAATATGGATGATTTTTTTAACTAAGATCTTATTAAAAATGCATCATATTTGGGGATGAAAATATTTTTTTAATTCTGTATATTTTTTTAAATTTAACATATTGACCAACCATATTTTGCACACTTGATTTCATTAGAGCTCTGTACAATCTGTAATTTTTAGTTACAAATCTTTATCATAGTTTTCTTTTATTATGGAAACATTCTATACACATACTTTTATTATTGGAATAAATCATATAGTATTTCTTACTGATATTGTATTTGGCGTTTTAATAATATATGACTTAGTAAAAGACATCATAGACTTTGTATTTTATGAAAACACAATTTTCTTAAATTGTATAACCCAATGCAGCGAGTTTCATGTAAAGGTCCAATTATTTTCTTTTATTAAAGGGAAATGGTTGACAATCCACAAAATGTTGTTGTTTTAGTTAGTACATTGGAGGGTAATAAATATTGATAACTTTTACTAAATAGTCTTATATAAGGGAAAATATTTGTCAGTGACTTTTAAATTTGTAAGTTTTTCATTTGAACTCTTAGTTTGACCAAGATAGGTCCATGGAACTCATAGTTTATATAGAGGATGGTAAGAGAGATACTTACTGAAACATTTCTCTCGTTAGTACTTATTATTCAATCAAATAGCATCAAGTCGACTCCTAAATCAACTGAATGTTACTAAAACTAATTTATATAATTGATTCCTAGTGATTGTACATATTTGATATAATTTCCATTTCCTTCAATCAATGTCCCAATTTTGTTGTAGTATTTCATGTGAAAATGTAAGTTTGACTAAGGCAATGAGGTTACGATACAATTGGCATCTTTGTCATGTTTTTTACTAACCCCAAATGAATATATTGACCCTAGTAAATATGAGACGCTCCCTCCATCCTAACACTAATCTTTCCTTAAATAGATACCATAGTCATAACTTTACACCACACTTGATCGATAGAAATTTTTTGAGAAGGTGATTTGTTTTGATTATTATAATTTGACAAAATATGTGCTCAAGTTGAAGCTTATCCTACCCAAAAGAATTCATATAGTTTAACAACTCATTTATCAAGTTTTTTTTGCTATAGTTTTTTCTCTTTCCTACTATCTTTCTTCACTTCTAGAAGAGAGGTGCTTCAAGGTAAAAAGTGACAACTGGTATATAATAGTCGCTGGTCAGATGTATCTAGACAACTAGGATAATAGTGGTGATATCCCCAATTTTGAGACCAAATTATATAGATGGTGGTTTTCAAAAGTCAAGACAAATATATTATATATGTATCTCCTCTAACCAAGAACAAAAGGAGAAGGATTTTGTTTGATCCTTATTCATTCTTGTTAGTATTTAAACTTTTGAATTTTATTACTTTAAATTTGAATAAAAACTTGTCAATCCTACCTGTCACAATTTTCACTTCCTTATGATTTCCAACCCATGTTACATATCAAAGAATAAATTCTTTGTTTCCTTCATAAAACTTGTTCTTCATAAAATTACTATAAATTAGATGACACAATGTGTGATTTGCTTGAGTTTTTCAAAAACTTTGCAGGACTATATTCACCCTCATCTAGGCTCCTCTTTTTTATCAAAGTATGGCTTCTTAGTAACTTCTAATGAATCTCAAATAAGATGCATGATAATGTTGCTCGAATGATTAACTTGGAAGGTGTCGATCATATCAAGATTCCTCTTTTTTATAGGGATGACTACCAACACTAAAAGATAAGGACATCATTCCTTTTTTTTTTGAGAGAGACTGAGAGAGTTGTATTCATCATGTTCTTCCATCACAGGCTTACGTGAAGAACATACAATATTGTGGCACAAATTAGCTTCGTGCTAAACAATCTCAGCTATCACTACTACAGAAGTGCCTTTTAGTGTCGGTTGTTTAACCCCCTTTGGCGTCGGTTTCGGAACGACGCCTATGTGGGCGCCGCTAAAAGGGTGGACACTTCAGCGTCGGTTAAAAAACCGACGCCTATTTAATATAAAGGCGTCGGTGTTTTACAAAACACCGACGCCAAAAGGGTTCCCGCCACAGAAAACAGCGTCATCTAGGACGCTTTCTGCGTCGGTTATATACTAAACAACCGACGCAGAAAAGTGTCCTAGATGACTCCCATTTCCTGTAGCGCGAACACTTTTGGCGTCGGTGTTTTATAAAACACCGACGCTGTAAGTCTGTGCTGACGGTTATCGGTAAATAACCGACGCCTATATCTATTTTTTTTTTTATAAATCTGTTTGCAGGCCTGCTGTGGCTGGTCAGTAGGATGAGAACCTGCAGTTCAGTTTTCTAAACTGCAGGTTTACGACATCCATTGATATCAGCCTACAAACAGGCCACAAACCTGCAAAATTAACATAAAAAGATTCACACAAGTAGATACATTCAGACATCAATTCAATTGTCACGTTCACACATATAGAATCATTCAAATACATGTTTTAACATTCAGAAACATTCATTTACAAAGTATCATTCATCATCACTATCAACATCCCAATTATATCTTACAGTTGCCACTGTTTGTACAGCTATTGCCCATTCTTCTCTTACTTCATTTAATGATTCCCTCGTATATGGAGCATGTACATTTTTTAAGCGTTTGCCTATAGTGTGGTCAGTTTTAAACACTTGCAAAGAGAATGATGTATATATATAAGTAATAATATAAAAATAAGATTGATATATTTCATACTAACTAATGAGACTATATATAATACCTCATGTATGGTATCGATGTCCAATGCGGAATGTTTGATAATCATCTGCATAAATCGCATCACATAGTATGCGCATGCCCAGCCATTGTCTTGTGTAGCGCACTATAAATTGAAACATACAAATTAATACAACTAAGCACAATTCACATCAATAATATATACATTGGAGTCGGGGAGTCGGGAACTTACTTTTACGTTCTCCCAAGACAATGGCTGGTTCTTTTTCCTTGGGACCTTTCCTCCAGCATTTTTGAATGCATCTAAACCCCTACATGTTAATATAACACACTAAGTTGCATAAGTAAATAGTAATGTAATAAAAGATGTTAACGGATATAAAAAATGAAATATTTCTCACCAGAATAATGCCATTCTCATTACGTGTCCAATTTTAGTGTTTAATGTACTTCCTGCGGGATCTAGATAATAAACAGTGAACGTCCCGGGGACAATAACTAGTAACTCCCAATGTCTACCACTAGAGGTAAAAAGTTAACAATTAATAACTCAAAATGCAAAATAATAATGGAATTTTCTTAAGTCCAAATTATAAATAAAGCAAACTTACTTGACATTGAATGGAGCTATTATTATCGTCTTCATTTGATGACCAAAAATTGTAAAAGCATCTATACAGTATTGTTGAACACTATCAGGGTCTTTAGCTACCATACTAATCAATGATGGAATCAAAAATCCCACATGATCATATGCAAATTGTTTGCAATGATCTTCGATTAAGTAGCTGCAAAACATATAGACGTATGCATTAATATATAAGAAACTAGATCACCGGATCTTACACAAGGTATATGGATGTATAAACAAGATCTCACCTTATCCATGTCTCTATCATTGATGTATTCAACCATTCATACATAAACAGCTCAATAATATCTTGTATAAATAAAGAGCTGTCGTATGATTGACATGCATAATCTGCATCTAAAGAAACAATTATAGGGCAAAGTATATTATGTGCCCGTAGCCAACATGCCATTCCCCTACAAGCAGGACCTAACGGGTATTGTAGGTCAGTTGGAACCCAAGTTCGTAATGCGGGAATTGGAGGTGGAGGCCTAGGTGCTCCTGGTGTCTTCTTTTTAACCTGTATATATAATTTCAGATCAGTTGACATCATATATACACATTAACAGTCTAAATCAATGTAAATTTATCTTACAATTTCAGTCGTGTAGAGGACATTTGCTTTGGGCCACAATATGACCCCGCTTTCTGCGTCACCAAGTGTATCAATATCTGGGTGGGCATATGGCAACGCAACTTCCCTCCAATCGGGTAATACATGTATCGGGCTCACACGAATGTAGCCCTGCGGCATTGGACTCCCATGAAACGTTGCCCCAGGAAGGGACTGGTAAGCTTGCGCCTCTGCAACAACATAGTTTTCCATTCTTAAGCGGCATGGCTTCAATGCCTACAAATTTACGTAAAGAATGTTATACATATATACATATCATCTTGAAAACATATCATCTTGAAAAGACTAGCTACAATGTCATAAACAATACTTACAGCAGACGTGTTAGGCGATGGGTCTCCAGGATTACTTGCAGTCTGTGCACCAGGAGAAGAGTGGGTCGGCATAGGCTGATTGGAAGCCTGAGATGTCTGCCACCGCAGCAATTCTTCCTTGACCTTCTCAGCAACCACATCGTTGAGCTTCTTAGCAACTATATCCTCGACTCTCTTATTCTCCTATACATGGATAATACAAATATTAGCTTTTTATTAATGAATTTCCTTTTGCAGTAACATTATAAAAATAGAATATATATGTTACCTCTTCTTGAGAAAGTCCCGCTCTGGGTTTGCGCTGGGATGGCCCAAAGAATGCTTTGATGCCCACACCAGCGCCGGCACCTCTAACACGTCCAGGATGCTCTGGGTTACCCAGAGCAACTGTCAATTCATCCCTTGCGCCCTGAGGGATGAACGTGCCTTGTTTTCTCTGCTCGTGCAGCTCCCGCTAATCACCATAAACAAAAATTGGTAAGTTAACACCACAAATAATCAATATTCAAATGATTGCTCTAAGAGTTGTATTTTACCATTTTTGCAGCTGCCTCAGCAGTTTCGGGCTTCTTTATTTCACCCTTCTTGTTTTTCCTGCCAGCTATCCAGATATCATGGCGAGGGAAGGGTGTGGCTGCAGACTCCTGAGTAGTCGCAGACTCCTGAGTAGCCGCAGACTCCGCCTGTAGTCTTTGGCGAACGCTTGCATAGCCTTTTGGACCCATAGTATGGTCATGTACATTCAGTGCACGCCTTGCTTTTTGTGCGTCACTGAGGGCCTAGTTAGTATGCACATTTATAATTACGCTAGTAGCACTAAATCTTAATCTTGAATAGGTGAATACAATGTATATTAATTAAAATGGGAGTGACGCCTAATACCTTGAATTCTTCAGATTTTCTTGAAGCAACAAAATTGTCCCAATCTTCTTTGTCCAAGAAGTTCCATTGTTCAAGGGCTGACTTCTTCTTCTTATCACCCTGTCTTATGTATTCTCTGTTCAGATTTGTCCTGTAATTCCTAAGCATCTTTCCAGCGCGTTGCATCACACTTTTACGATGCAACATCTCATCCAATGCAAACAGATTCTGTAAAATAGAAATGTTATTAACTAGTACCAAAAATATAATTGCAAATAATAGAATTTGTAATCTACAAAATAGAATTGCAAATAATAATAACTCACGCATAAATCTTTCCATATCAAGTCTTTCTTCGCCTGAGGAACTTTATGCCAATTATCATATTTAACACCACAATGGCTTCGAGTGACAACCCCAAGATAGTTTATAAAATTATTGCGGTTCACTCCAATTGCATTCCCTCCATTATCAAACTCCACAACCAATTTGGATCCACTGCCACTCAGCGCAAGTAACTTTTTCAACAGAGTGATACCCCTTTTCTTGTTAAGTTTTTGTTGCTGCGCATCAAGTTGCTCAATTGCTTCAGTGGGTAGCTGTGCATCATCAACCTAAAATTTGACAAAAATAAACACACCGAATTAAGCCAATATAGAAATACAGGATATATGACATAACTAGAAGATAATGAATTTTATAGAAATACGGGATATGTTTTTAGAAATTACGTTGGTATCCTCGTCATGCTCGTCATGGACAGCATGCTCATCATGGACTTCATGCTCATCATGGACATCATTCTCATCATGGTGAGCCATCTGAAAATTTCATTAAAAAGGAAAACATTTAGCATTTGTATCAACTAGAATAAGGAAAACATTTAGCATTTGTATAAACATACACATTCTTATATATAATAAATTCACATTCTTATATATAATAAACATTCACATTCTAGGCCAACAAACACATTTCATGTCATTCTTATATATAATAAATGTGTACCACCTATCCCATCCTTGAACACCTAATCTCACTAGTAAGTGTATAATGTGTATTGGGTTTTCAAGAAAATTTCGGCAGCATTTCCCCGCTGTTCTCTAAGTACATATGTACTTAGAGAACAAACGGGGAAATGCTACCAAAATTTTCTCGAAAACCCAATACACATTATACACTTACATCCTAAGTGAGATTAGGTGTTCAAGAACAGTCCCAAACCGGGGACTATCCAAGATTTACTCCTAATGAGTAAATTTTGGACGGGTTTCTAGGCCAACAAACACAATAATAGATATCTACAATGAAGCCGGACTCCATACAAACAGTATATAATTTAGTGATTGTTCATTCTAATTTATATCAATGTACAAGTAATATAAAAAACAATGATTGTTCACATTCTAGGCCAACAAACACATTTCATGTCATTCTTATATATAATAAATGTGTACCACCTATCCCATCCTTGAACACCTAATCTCACTAGTAAGTGTATAATGTGTATTGGGTTTTCAAGAAAATTTCGGCAGCATTTCCCCGCTGTTCTCTAAGTACATATGTACTTAGAGAACAAACGGGGAAATGCTACCAAAATTTTCTCGAAAACCCAATACACATTATACACTTACGTCCTAAGTGAGATTAGGTGTTCAAGAACAGTCCCAAACCGGGGACTATCCAAGATTTACTCCTAATGAGTAAATTTTGGACGGGTTTCTAGGCCAACAAACACAATAATAGATATCTACAATGAAGCCGGACTCCATACAAACAATATATAATTTAGTGATTGTTCATTCTAATTTATATCAATGTACAAGTAATATAAAAAACAATGATTGTTCACATTCTAGGCCAAGAAACACATTTCATGTCATTCTTATATATAATAAATGTGTACCACCTATCCCATCCTTGAACACCTAATCTCACTAGTAAGTGTATAATGTGTATTGGGTTTTCAAGAAAATTTCGGCAGCATTTCCCCGCTGTTCTCTAAGTACATATGTACTTAGAGAACAAACGGGGAAATGCTACCAAAATTTTCTCGAAAACCCAATACACATTATACACTTACATCCTAAGTGAGATTAGGTGTTCAAGAACAGTCCCAAACCGGGGACTATCCAAGATTTACTCCTAATGAGCCAATCTTGGACGGGTTTCTAGGCCAACAAATACATGTGTTGTCATTCTTATATATAATAAATGTCTATAAAGTACAGGCAACATGGTTAATCCTAATCAATAGAGCATTATTAAATAATAAATCAAGAAATCAATAGTTTCAAACAAAAGGTCTAGGAATCTTTACTAGACATTATATGTATCCCTAATCATCATATTTAACATACTACATTATTATGAACATCCAGATCAGATTAAGATCATACTATGTTATAACCATTGGTTTAATAACCCTATTTCTGCATGTACATGTTTATCAACTTTAAAACCCTATAATTCATGAAATCATTCTAATTCAATTTAATATGTTGGGATCACATAATTATATAATGACATCAGAATATATAGAAGAATCATAATTAACATGATTAACAACATGCTCATCAAACTAGGGTTTTCTTGAATATCATCTAATATTTGTGTACTAGACATTATATTTATCCCTAATCATCATATTTAACATACCATTATTATGAACATCCAGATTAGATTAACTCTAATCAAATACATTACATGCATTTTTATCACAACAATTTGATCGATGCATAAAAAAGCAGAGCAGCTAGCAGCGGGAAGACCAACCTTGTCAGAGGGAAGAAGGCAGAGGCTCCGGTGGCTCTGGCTGGAGAAGTAGCTAGCAGCGACGGCGGTGGAGGAGCAGCTAGCAGCTCCGGTGGCTCTGGCGGTGGTTGCGGCGGCGCGACGACCGTGGAAAAGCACCAGGCGGCGCCGAAGAGTCAGGCGTGGCGGCGGCCTCAGGCGCTTGGAGCAGCAGGGGCAGGCAGCAGGGGCAGGTAGTAGGGGCGGCGGAGAAGGGGGCGCGGAGAAGGAGGAGTGGTGGTGGAGAAGGGGGCGCCGGAGAAGGGGGCGCCGGAGAAGAAATAGCCGGAGAAATGGCACTGGAGAAGAAATCGCCGGAGAGAAATCGCCGGCAGCAGAGAAATAGGGTAATTGCTCGCAATGAAACAGAAGAAAGGGGAAGAGTCGGGCGATCGCGGAGTATAAGTTCCCATATAGCGTCGGTTGTTTGCATCCACCGACGCCTAAACATATTTAGCGTCGGTTGTTTGCAACAACCGACGTCTAATTGGACGATATTTTCATGAAATTGTTTGGCGGGAACAACCTTCCGCGTCGGTTATAACAGGATAACCGACGCTGAAAGTGACACTTTTTGCGCAAATTTTCATCGCACATAGGCGTCGGTGTATACCTACATGACCGACGCTGACAATGACACTATTTTTTTTTATCTAAATTTGGATTTCGCGGCTGACTTTCAGCGTCAGTTTGTTATAAACCACCGACGCTGAATACAAAGCGGTACCCGTGTCTGGCTGGTCTTTGAATATAGACGTCGGTTTGCTTAAAAAACCGATGCCTAACATATAAGGCGTCGATTTTCCTTAATAACCGACGCCCAGAAAAGTGACATTGAATGCTATTTCTGTAGTAGTGTATGAAGTCAGGACATTGTAACCAGTAACATGAGTTTATGTCTCGAGACAATTCCCATTTAGCAACCCCATCTGCTACTTTATTACACATTCTTTTGTGGAATGCTAGTCTAACAGACTCTAAGCCCCTCATGTCACGTTTGATACTTAAACATATCAGTTTGTACTTAGCAGGAGTTTCAATGGATCCCTTGAGCTTGTTGATGGCAATTTTGCTATCAGAGGATATGATGATTCTACTTAACCAGTGCATGCTTTCCTTGATTCCGAGTGAGATGGCTTCTAATTCTGCTTGAATTGTATGCAGTGTGTTGCCCGCCCGACACCCTCGCCAGATCCATCTGCCTTCATGGTTCCTTACAACATAAGAGATAGTCATAGCTCTTTTCTTCTTCTTAACCACCATGTCTACGTTTAATTTAGCCCAATTCCATTCCAATGGTTCCCAAAACTCTTCCTTCAGTGCATTTGGTTGATTCATCGGCCTCTGTAATTGAAAGGCCATCCTGCATATACCAACCTCATTGCAGATTGATCTAAAGAGACCTTCTAGTATTGTCTTAGTGTTCTGAAATACCAATTGACAACGGTCATTCCAGATTTTCCATACAGTGATGGAGAACCAGTATGGCCAGTCATGCCTGCTTTTCCTTTTGCTTAAGTTCGATGATAGCCAAACCTTTGGATCTGTCGCATTGAGCATTATCTCTCCCATTTACTTTTGGATCAAGCTCCATGTGAGTTGAATATCTCGACACTTCAGCATTGCATGTAGCAAAGACTTTGTGTCCATGTTGCATCTGGGGCAGCGATTGTCATGGGTGAATCCTCTTCTTGCTCTGTTGGTATTTGTTATCAGTCCATCGTGCAGTGCCAACCATATGGTTGTTTTCACTTTGTGCGGGACCTCCAATCTCTAGACTTGTGTCCATCGCCCCGGTGTCTTCTTAGAGTTAATGCATTGCAATTGTTTATATATATTCCTCAGAGAGAAGACTCCTTTTGCATCCTTTAGGTATATTGCCTTGTCTATTCCTACGTCTAGGTGTGGACCCGACATAGATTTGATCTCCTTAGTTGTAGTTTCATCGAACCATTGGTCAATAAACGGTGTGTCCCAGTTGCCTTCCATGTCAATCATTGATACAACTCTTAAGTCCTCGAGTTCCATTGGTATGGTTAGGATGGCTTTGAGGGTTGGGAACTTGCATCCCTCCACCCATTTCTCCTTCCATGCATTTGTGTTTTCTCCTGAAAGAACTGCTTTCCCAACTTTCGGTAGCAAATTGGTTCATATTTTAACTAGTTGTTTCCAGAGTCGTGAGCTATTATTAACACCAAGATTGGTCCGATGAGTGTATTTGTCTATCATTAGTTTCTTCCATATAGCGTCCCTGTTGGACATCAGTTCCCAACCTACCTTATGCAGCATTGATTCATTCTGTAATCTATCCGATATGATATCGAGGCCGCCGTCTTTCCTTGATGCAGTGACTTTGTCCCATGCCACTAGATGGATGCCTCCCATCTTCGTAGCACCCTTCCATAAGAATGTCTGCACCACTTGATCGATACTGTCGCATATTGACATGGGAAACTGTGGTGTCTGCATTATGTATAACAGGACTGTGTTCAACACTGATTTGATCAAGGTGACACTCCCTGCAAAAGAGAGTATTCGATTGACCCAGGATGAAATTTTACTTTCAATCTTGTTTACTGTCTCTAGGTACATTTCCTTGTTGGATCGTTCGTGTATGATCGATACCCCCAAATGCTTCCCCAGATTTGTGGTTTGATGTATATCAGTAATTCTCATTATGTTTCTTCAAATTCTGTTGCTAGTGTTCTTGGAGTAGTAGATAGCTGACTTTTCCTTTGCTAGGAGCTACCCAGATGCTTTCTCAAACTATCTCAGAGTTTTCATCATGATTGTGGTTTGAATTTCGGTGGACTCACCATACAGAATCAAGTCGTCTGCAAAGCAGACATGGGATATGCTCGGTCCTCCTTTCGATGCGTAGAACGATTTCCATCTTCCATTGCGTTCCTCGTCGGCAATCACCTAGCTCAGTCTCTCTAAACAAAGAATGAATATGTAAGGCGATAATGGGTCTCCCTGTCTCACCCCTCTTGAAGCTTTAAACGGGGGCAAATGTTCACCTTCTCACACAATAGCAATCTCCCCGACAGTGATGATGTTCATAATAGTCATCACCAGGTTGTGTGGTATGTCCGTCCTATTTAGTATATCTAGAATAAAATCTCAATTCATCATGTTGTATGCCTTAGAGAGGTCCAACTTCATGGCTAGCGTCGCCTTCTTTCCAAGTTTCATGTGCATTGAGTAAATCAGTTCTTGTACTATGATGATGTTGTTTATAATCCTTCTTCTGGGGACGAAGCTACTCTGGAAGGGTGATATCCATTCTGGCAGATGTGGTTTAATTCGTTCTACAATGATTTTGAAGATGATTTTTAAACAAACATTATTGAGAGGAATAGGGAGGAGTTGATTGCATGATTTAGGAGTCGCCGTCTTTGGTATTAACACTAGTGTGGAGCTCACCAGACCTTCATCGATTTTTTGCCCTATAAAACACTGGTTAATAGTTAGATTGATAGAGTTGCTTAGATGAGCCTAGTTTTGCTGTAGGAAGCCTGCATCGACCCCATCCGATCCAGGTGCTTTGATTGGGTTCATCATTTTTAGTGACATAAGAATCTCATCATTAGTTGGGGCCGCCATAAGAATGTCCTATCTTTGCTCGGAAATGGGTGGGAATCTTCCAGGATAGGCAGAGATTGCCTTGTGATTCAGTTGTCTCGTGTCTCTAGTGAACAACTTGAAGAAGAAATCCCGGATTAGAGCTTTTATCCTTGGTTTGTCTTCAATGCATATACCATGCTCATTATTTAGTCTTCCTATGATGCTTCTTTGTGTTTTGCTTTGGCTATAGATTGAAAGTAGCTTGTGTTTGCGTCTCCAGCAGTAATCCAATCACATCGTGCTCGCTAACGCCATTCCTCTATTTCTTGATGAATGATGTCATTGTATTCTTTCTGTAGCTTTAGACTTATCTCCTTGCTAATGGAGTTACGGTTCATGCTCATCTCAGTTTGCCTTTTGCCAATCTCCTTAATGATCCAACTCTTCCTGGATCTGGTTTCCTTCCATTTTTGTCCCACTTCGTGGCCACTGACATGAAGCTTGGGAGGGTTTTTTGGAAACACTGCTTGGCATCCCAGTGGTCTTGTATTAAGTTTGGGAAGGAAGGCCTACCTTTATAGGTAATTCTTATTTTGGGTCTATAACTATGACATTTAGTGTCCTCCCCAGTGCTTACCAACAATGGCGAATGATCCGAATTCAGTGTGGGAGAACCTGAATAGATGTCCTCAGATAAGCATCAATCCAATCATGATTGGCTACAGCTCTATCAAGCCATTCTTGCAACCATCCTCACTTGAACGTCATCTTTGGTCCCGCTACTCCTAGATCATCTTGTCCTGCTCGCATTAGACCTTCTGCAAATTCGCGACAACTTTTAAGATGAATTGGTTCCCCTCCCACTTTTTTGTCTACTCATAGCACCACGCTGAAATCCCCTAGCACAATCCAAGGTCTTGATGATGCCGCCGCGATAGTCTCCAGGTGTTCCGACAACAATCTTATCCCCACCTGATTAGTGCTAGCATATACAAATGTGTTGAGGATCCTGCTATTGATCAGGCAATTCATGAACTGTTTATGGCATGCTAAGATTTTGACTGATCCCAGTCTCTGCTTCCATAGTACCCAAATTCTTCCTGAGAATCTGGATGCCTCCACTCTGTAGGATGCGTCATACCCAAAGGATTTGATGATCGTATCAGGTTTCTTCCCACTCGTGCGGGTCTCAAAGACCGCGCATATGTCTACTTTATACAACTGCATAAGGTTTGTAATAGTGTTTTGGGTATCTAAACCACACATCCCCTGAACATTCCATCCGATGATGATCATTAAGAAACCATGTCATTCTGTCTTGGGTCTTCCTTGCCCAGTTCTTCAGTACTATCTCCAGGATCTGTCTCCCGTTTGTTTTTCTTCCTCGGGCCATTCCTCGAGAGGTCTTTGGCCCTTAGTATCTTCCTTTTCCTCAAGTGTATGCTCGCAAATGACCCAAATGTTACCTAGTTCATCGTTGGGCTACTGAAGACCATTTGGGTCAGTGACAGAGCTTCCCATGATGAATTGCAAGCAACTTTCATTGGTAATGTCATCATCTGGGATGACCACCGTGTTCTCCCCCTCTATTGTTGTTGATCTATGGTTGTTCGTGTACTCACCTGATTCTTATTTCAAGGAATCAACCATGATATATGTGTGATGTTAGTTACAAAATAATAGTGACCTACTTCTCCTTTAGAAGATTGGGATGTGCAGATGGCAACAATGACTACAATAAATTCCAAGGTATTTTTTTATTCCAAACGTTGCATTATGAAATTTAGTGGAATTTATCTTTTAATTAACCAATTGAGTCTTATAAGTAACTCTTAGTCACCCATGGGGGAACCAACCAAGTCAAGGAATCCAATATAAATATACCTATCCATAAGTTATAATTCTCTCATATGGAAGAAATGAATCCATTGCACAAAGATAGCTATAATTTTTTCCCTTCATAATGTTCTAACATACCTAGGTAAATAGAATTATAAAAATGAAATTGGTAGTCAAAATATTGTGATATTTTACTACTAGATATGAAATAAAGGGAAAAGTCATTCATTAGCCAAGTGACAATCAAGCAAATTTGGGTGAAGAAGTTAAGTCCAAGAAAAAAGATCTTGGCATACTACCTTTGATCTTAATAATGAGGAAGAAAAGGTCACTCAAAAGGTTATTACTAAAAAATAAATAAAGAATACTAGAAATTTTCCAAATGCAATGAAAAGAAGTAATTTAAGAATGAGAAGCATACAAGGATGCATTGACTCAACCTTAGAGAGTGTTCATGTGAATATGAAGACTCAAATTGTCACAATTAGGCAATCCAAAATGTATTTAAAAGGATAAATCCAAGTTAAATATAAGGCGTTGAAACTCATAAAGAAATTGGAGAGAAGTTTCTCAATACCATCTCCCCAAGTGAGAAAGATCATGAAGTCATCAACATAACTATCCATATGGGAAATACTAGTGAGGACAATTCAATCAAGGTACATTCATGATATTTAAAAAACAAACTTATGGATATGCTTTCTTATAAAAGGGTCTAAAATATTTATTATATAATTACTTGAAATAAGTTGTCTTAATCAATATATTGTTTATATGAGCAGGTTAAGAACCTTACTAGTTAATTGAATAACCTCAACTCTACTCATTTTACTAGTGATGTGATTTCTACTTGTAAGTCTACATTTGATGCTTATGCTTGCTTGATCAGTCAGAATACTTGTATTTAAGAAACGTTGCACCGTTATCATTATCACCACTTATATGCAGTCATGAAGATCATTATCACATTTGTGTTGAAAATAATAGCATATCACCTTGTGTAATGTTACTTCAAACAACCATAAGTGATCTTGTGAGTGAAAAAACACCATTCATGCATACAAGTATGTAGTCTTTGACTTGCACCTTAACTAGAGAATAAACCATCCAAGAAAATATAAATCAACATTCTGTAATAAGAACCACTAACCTAGAAGCAGAGTTCCTATGTTCTTTATACAATAATGCAAGACATTATGCATAGTAGTTCTATTATGGGAAGGGTAACTCAATCAAGATCATTTTGATCCTAAGAGCACTCTCTCCTACTATTTTCTTACATTCACTTCCTGACACAAATTTTGAGATCATATTCAAAATGATACCTATTTCTATTTCAACTTGTCTTTGATACATAATAATTGTCTTCTCCAAATATCTATTGATACTTTTCATGGTTGAGTATCTATACAAATGGATGAATATTTTATTTAGATGGTACATCTATCAATCAAATGTATATTTCTACTAAGTAGACTGTTATAAAACTCAAAAGCTACAACCTATTGTATTTTTAAATATATTAACTAAAAATATATTCTTATAGATATTTTATACTTCTCATCTACTAAATATAAGAAAGTTATTCAATTATTATGTGTATGTCTAATAACACTTGTATACTTTCTTTTATACTAAATCCTCAAGGACCCATACATGGGGACAAAAATATTCGGTGATAAAAACGATTAACATAGCATTTTATGATAATATAAAAGTAAAAGTTATTCGAATTACAAATATAGCTATAACTTTATCCATGAAATTTGATTTATGAGTAGATGATAAGCAACACATTGTTAGAATTATTAGTTCACAATGTGATATTGGACCAGAAAATTTATTAAAATGATGTGTCAAAACTTTTATTTGAAATTACAGGTTGTGTTATCTGTAATGGAAATATGAATGATAAGTTGTATATACTTAAGTCCAAATTTAATTTAGTCTTATCAAAGGAAAACATCTTACTACTTACAAATAAAGTGAATTACTTTGGCATATTGGAATTGGACATGTTCACATGAATCATGTTCAAACTTGGGCAATCATGGATTAGTTAGAGGAATTCCTAAGATTCCTTTTAAAAACAAGAAGGTGCACCATGTATAAATGAAATCAACTAATGTGTGAGACCCTGGACATTGATTTTTTCCTTTGTTGTATTATATTTTCCCTATGATTTTTGTTACTTATTATCACTAAATTTGAATTTATTTAAATATTAAGCTATAATTAGTAATCCATATAGTTTAAAGGATATGGAAAACTATGTCAAAATTTTGGTTGAACATATATTGAAGTTATAGACCTTAGAAAAATGTATTACTCAGTTGTGTCAATTTATTGATTCGATCTATGCCAAGGTCGATGGATTTATGAGCTTATATTGAACTTGAAGTTGGCTACTTTGATCCTTTTTGTTGGATAAAAGTATGTGGGGATAGGTTCTTCTACCCAATATGTTGCTTATGTGTATCCAGACCAAGCACAAGTCACTTTGGTTACACTAGGTTGTCTAAGTATATTTGTTGGTGGTAAAAGTTAGTGGTTTTTGGATATTTTGATTGGGTTTTGTGGTTTATGCACACCATTTGTGGTTGATTCATGTTTATAGAGGTGAAAGAATCCATTTCTTAGGCATTTTGGCTGCATTGTTGGGACAAATGACATGTACGAGGTAAAAGTTGAATGCTTGTAGCATGAAATGTAATTTACTCTAAATGATGCATATATATATAAGTTACCTTTGACCATGGATTTTTCTGGAGTATTTTGTAGATAGACATGGAGAAAGAGAAGAATCATTGTTGTAGAAAAGCTCTTGCATGTAGGTTATCTAGCAAGATTAATGAATTTCAAAGCTAGAAATATATTTCAAAATTTAGTTTGTCTCTAATGCATGTCAATTCCTACCTTTAATCTTGCTTTTTTTATGCTATATCACCTTAGATAAATTTATTGAAAACCTATGGTGAAAAATAGATTCTTTCTCCTTCCATGGTCTAGTTTGAGTTAGAGCTAACAAGAGTGGATTTTTTTTGGATGATTGATGGTGCTTTTAAGATATATTTTGTGCAAGAACTTGATGGAACTCATACTATTCACCTAAGGTGAGTGATTTAACCTATTTTTAGTAATCTATTGTGATGCATATTGTACATGTAATTGTGTAGTATCACTACTCCTTGTTGTAAAGGCTATGATGTGATTTTCATAGTAGTTTTGTCTATTGATAAGAGAACTATAGGATTATCACCCTCGTTGTTTGTTCTTTACGTTGATAGATAAATTATGAACGGTATACTACAAAATTGATGAAATGTGTGACTTTTACATAAAATTGCCATAAATATTCAATTTATGCTCCTTTTACTACTTCTATAATATTCGACACAAATGCCAGAATTTCCAAATGAAAATTTCAATAATGAATGATTGCTATTATGGTGTGATGATCCTACTATACTAAGTTTGTTTGAAGATCTAGTCATTTTGTGTCACTTGATATGGCCAAAAATGGAAACATTTATTGATGTATATGTATGTTTTATTCTAACTAAGGTTCTTTTACTTCTAATGCTTTAATTATGTATATTTATTGACATTTTATGAATTCTACCTTCTCTCTGTACCTAATATGAGTAAGAAGAAGTCTAACTCATGTATTTTTCTATTTCCCTATGTATTCCCAAGTGTTTATTTGTCTAGGAAGAGAAATGGGTACCTTTATAGCAATATCTGGATTGAGAGAAGGCAATCATTATCATAGATTGTGGAATATAAATGGGTGATCCAATGTTTACCCATTTATATGAGTTTCTTTGAGGTTGTATATCATACTTTTATGTGATAGTTCTTTCAATGTGATTGAGAAACATGTGGTACGATGATTAAAAGGAAGTACATTCAATCTGATGTAACATGGGACATGATATGAGTATCCAAGACATGAATTATGTCTTTATATAGGTTGTAGGTTGATGATACCATACTTTTTGTACTCGAATTGACCAAAGCATGGTGAGTTCTTAGTGAGACTAGTTAAGTTTAAGATCCTCCAAAGTTGACTTGGGACCTCATAGTCACAAGCCAGTATATTGGATAGTACCTCCCAACTCCCTAGGGATTGATAGTAAAATATGGAGTCAAATCATGTAACTTTCTTGGGTAGAATATTACTATTTCCATATTTTACTATCTTTACTAGTTCAATATGTCATGTCCATATTACTTTCCTCTACTTTACATTAGCCTCACTACTAATATTTATATTTTACAACTTGTTGTTTATCATACAACTATATAACTCAACATATATTGTATACTATGTAGATGATTTATCTCTTCTTGGGACTTTTCTATTATTATCATGATTTCCAATCCTATTCAGGTGTTGAGCACCTAATCTAGGGTTTTTTAGCTAGGATCCACCATCCACATGGCAATTTTTATAAGAAGGTGGGATTCTGCTCTCTTTTGGTATATAAAGTCTTCCCTTTACACTCAAGTACTAACAACAAGATGTTCCTATAGTATGATATATCTACAAATTAGTGTTTTTGTAGTATGAATGTTTCTAGATATGAATAAGCATATTTATTGTATAAATATGTTGTGACACAGAGCACTTATGTTGAATTTTGTACAATTACTATAGATATTTGAATATCATGAAACGTATTGAGGTCTTTCATGTGAATCTTGATGGAAATTTCATTTATACTTTTCCTTGCCTTCTTAGTTTAAGATGTTAATTTAGATGAGTTTAGATCTTGTTTTTGAGTTTAATTCTAATACCATGACCATCCACCCTTAGGGAAGCATGTGTATGATCCCAATGTTGAATATAACATTTGGTTGTATCAGAGCCTAGGTTGTCAAGAGTTAAAGAGACATATTATTTTTTTGTGTTCTTAGCCATTATCCCTATCTAATCATCATTGATGATGACTTAAATAGGGCATAGAATAGTGAATAATGTACAAATAATATTTGTACCACCTATATTTGAGAAGTAGTGGAGGGAACTTGAATAGAGAATGGATGATTTTGGACCTACACATCCTCCACCACCTGCACTAAACTCAATGACACCACCTGAATGGGTGATTTAGGAGATGTTCTAGCAACTAATGTTCACCTTTATGCATATGAGAAACAAAATGTCTATTCTTCACCAAAGCACCACAACCACATGATGAGTCTTATAGGATTTGAAAAAGACATTTCATCATTTGAAGAGAATCACAATGAAGGAGTATATTGGAATAATGGAACAAATGATGTAGACCCTAGTGGACAAAGTTGAAGTATCCTTTCCAATTCATTGATATATTAGAAGATGCGATGATCAAGCATGTGATCTATCTCTTGATGGGTTGTGCAAGACTTTGGTGGGACATAGACAAGGATAAGAGACCCATAGAGGTTATCACCTGGGAAAAGTTTAGGAATTAGTTTGAGGGTAGGTACTTTACATAGTTGTGCTTAACATAGATGATCCAACAATTCAAGAATATGTTCTAGAGAACAACCTCTTTATATGAGTAGGATATATAGTTTGGCGCTATGTTGAAGTTCCACACTTAGTGTCCCTACTTATGATGAGAGAATAAGATAGTTTAATGATGTTATGAACACAATGTAGTAATAGTTTACATCAACAATGAATATAAGAGAGAAGTTCTTAACACATGTGGTTATTGTGAGATAATTTGATGCAAAAACAACAATGTGACATGATCTTGAGTGAAGTATGTGGTTCTATTAGTGCTACAACAAATAGTTAGGATGTTCAAAAAATGAAGGTACTCAAAACCAAAGTATCAGTCTCAACAATAATCAATTAACATGAAAATAGTGTTAGAACTAAGGAGTTGTGCACATTACAAGTTGTTATTGAATGAGGGTTGAGAAGATGTTTTTCTTTCTTTAAAGGGTGATGACTTCAAGATTCATCTCAGTGGTAGGGTCATCTTCACTCTAATTTGTGAGATAGAACTGCAACAACAACCACAAAAAACCATTCTATTTTGAGAGTAAGAAATATTACAATCCAATGAGTATGAACATGTTTGTTTATTTTACTTGTAGTTGCAACAAGAAGTGATACATCAATGGAAATACTCTCACTCAATGCAACAACAAGGGGTGTTCTTGGAGAGGTAAATGGACATCATAGGTAGGGTCATTTAGATTAGGCTCTAGGATCTAGGGCCAAGTTTTCCTACAATCAACTAGACAAGTCTACACAATAGCTGAATAGGGAGTCATTTCACCAAGGGTCATACTAGGTTAGGTGGAATTCTTTCATTTTGAGTTAAGTACTTTAGTTTTCATTTTTTTAGTTGACTTGGACACTAAGCAATCATGTATCAGTAGATAGGTGATATCTCCATAGAGATAATTTGACAGTAGTATGTCTTATGAGAGATTTCTTGAGACTCATTTGGTGGGTTTAGTGATATTGATGAAGCTATGTCTATCTTGTGTCCATATCTTGACACACAACATCTATGTGGATATATTACCACTTGAGACGAATTGTATTGATGTGAATATAAGGGTGGATAGTTTCCTATGATCATAAGTATATAGATCAACATAACATAATTTTCTAGCCTTTAACTTTTGAGGGACAATATGTTGAACATGATGTCAGTAACTGTGAATTTTTCCCTATTTAAGTGTCTTTCTTTGGTCATGCCATAATTGGGAATGAGATTTGTGTATATCTGAGAGATTTGTGTAAGAATATGAAGATGCCAACCAAAGTGTGAAGTTTCCTTGGTTTGATTGGTTACTGTAACGTCCTCGGATTCTGCCGTCTCGAGACTTAGAAGGCTCGAGAGGACAAACCCAAAAACGTTAGGCAATTGTATCAAAGTGTGTTATAGAAGAAATATGCGCATACATATACATCCATATATAACATACACCATACAACAATCTCAACATTCAACATGTATATTACAAAATGAATTAAATTTACAACTTACATTTATATAATTTGAAGAAAATTTTACAAGTCTGTGAACATGTATGCTAACATGATCTTAACATAATACGTACAACCTGGACAATTTCTCACTTCCCGCCTTTTATCCCACACTAGCTCTGAACCTAAAATATACGTAAAACAAAAAATCAACACACAAGGTGTTGTGTACGTGGGTAGAAAGGTACATACTAATATGTTTGCATAATTGAAATAACTTGAGAAAGAAAGAGTAAAAGAAAACATTGTTAAATGTGATAATCAGGTAAACACATCCTTTATATGTTTCATTAGATGCAGTTGTATTACAGTTTTATAAGCACTTCTCATACATCAAGTATGGGCAAAATTATTTGTCATATATCTAACATGGGAAATTCATCATACATCTATGTTAGGCAACATACATCCATACTGGGCCATGTTCACTAGTAGCTATAACTCATCAACATGTCCATTTATGTTTCATTAAGTTTTTCTGAAGCATATAATACTAATACGCATCCAAGAATTTATATCCAAATAAAAGCATCCAAAATACATCATATCATTATGCATCCACAAAAACAAGTCATATACTTAATAAAAACCCACGTACACAACACCTTGTGTGTTTATTCGTTGTTTCACGTATAGTTTAGGTTCAGAGCTAGTGTGGGATAAAAGGTGGGAAGTGAGAAATTGTCCAGGTTGTACCTATTGCATTAAGATCCTATTAGCATACATGTTCGCAGACTTGTAAAATTTTCTTCAAATTATATAAATGTAAGTTTTAAATTTAATTCATTTTGTAATATTCATGTTGAATGTTGAGATTGTTGTATGGTGTATGTTATATAGGTATGTTCATGTATGCGCAAATTGCTTCTGTAACACACTTTGATACAATTGCCTAACATTTTTGGGTTTGTCCTCTCGGGCCTTCTAAGTCTCGAGATGGCAGAATCCAAGGACGTTATAGTTGGTATTAGAGCCATAACCCCTCCAGTATGTGTGGCATGCATGGGCATGTGGCATGCCAGTCTTGAGTCGTGCAGTCCAAGCATGTAGGAAAGGGTTTTCCATGATTGACGTAGCCACCCTTGTGTTCGTATTTTGTGATAGAGAGATGGGTGTCTATGGACCATTACGGGTCTGCATCGAAATGGGGTCAGATTATGAGGCCATATAGTTGAGCCTTGATGAGGACATCAAGAGTCTAAGTGGGGGAGATTGTAACATCCCAGGATTTGAGACCTCGGATAAATTGATCTTAAAAGGAATGATTGGACTACCCATATCACCAAGGTGCACCTCCTTTTCCGGGAGCCCATTACTAAAGAACTCCATAGTTAAGTGTGAGTAGTACTAGGATGGGTGACCAGTCAAGAAGTTGATCTTGGCTTGCACGTGAGTGAGATTAAAGCACGCAGTTAAGGCTACCGGTAGTTTGTGGGGCCAGTCGTCATTCCTGAAACTCTAATAGAGCCTTGGGCAGTGGGCCCGGGCGTTACAGTTACTATAGATTGTTCATCAATAAATAAAATTCTATATATTTGTTTTTTTCCTTAACCAAGCATGCCTCCCTCACTTTTTATTTCTTTTTCAGTGGGTGTTATTTACATGAGTATATATACTAGTTAAAGAAACTAAAACACCTATTTACCACAAAAATGAGCAGAAAGAAGAAAATATATCTATACATGTATTTTAATTCTATTGTGAAAGAGCTCCTGATCAATCCCTATTCTAGTCAAAACATTATTGACCTCTTTAGAAAGTCCCTAAAAAACCAACATATTCCTCTCGTCCTAGATAGCATCGGTAACTAGGGCGTAGATGAACTTAGCCTCAAGTCAAGTAACAAAAAATCCTTTTACCATACAGAAACCCCACTTGCTCCCACAATCCAGCAGAGAAGGACCAGTCAAAGAAGAGAGATCCTCTTCATGCTTACAACATAGTGGGAATCTAGACACAATACATAAACCAAAATACCTAAGAACATCCTCAATAGGGATCCTACCAAGAAAATGTTTCCAAACAAAGAGTATAATCCTTCTCTGGATACCAATGGACCAAACTCACTTCGCCCATTGGACATCATCATAGGAAACTATGCATGCCAACCAACCATCTCCAAAGGTAATTCTATCTTTGCCTTTATAAGAAATACAATCTGCCTTAGATTTAGGATCATTTATATTTTAAAGAAGGAGATTTCAACACTAGCTCCTCGTACTTTAAGGAAGACCCATTTATCATCCAAAACACACTCATCCAGATTACAAAATTTTCCTTTGCCAAATCCAAACATCAACTGCTTACTAAGGATACTACATAAGTTCCATGCATACCCACACTAGGGATCCTTCCATAAAAGGAAAGTTTGACCATTTCCCACCTATAGGTTGAAATCAAATTCTATGTATTTGTTGATTACCTATCTAACGAATAATGGTGTACTTTGTTTTTGGATGAATAATTTCAATGTAGTTTTCTAGTTGTTAAGGGTAATTTGACCTTAAAACAAGTGTTAGTTGCTCCAAAGATAGGAAAAGGCTACTTCATATTTAGTGATGAAGAGGCCTTGACTATGTGTTGATGCAATAAATGAATGTGATCTCATATGCTTCCAGACAACCCAAGGAGCATGAGGATAACTATCCAACACCTAATTTGTTTTTAGCAACTATTTTACTTTCTTTGTATGTGTGGAGGAACTATTACAGAAGACTCAAGTACATCGTTATGTATAAGTAATTGAACATGAGATGGAGGAAAATTATTGGAACTAATCAAAAAATTTAATTGTACCATGGATTACCATCACGAAAATGTGAATGTTTTGTCTGATGCATTGAGTAGGAAGTCCTCTGTAAATTGATGTGTAGTAAAAAATTAAACCAATATACAAATATTCACCCAAAGAGGATGGTCCAAATTCTTGAACATGTTTAGTGATCTTATGTTCTTTGTTTCATTGGTGGTTGAGATATTCATTTGAATGTGATAGGGCTATCCTATGATAAAATCTCAACATCACAACCTATGAAGTTGTATTCATAGGTGTTGTTGCTTGCCTCTATGTTGGCATGCGATAGACAAATATTGACTTATACTCCCATATATAGTTCAAAAATATATATACAAACATTTGAATTATCAAACAACAACTAAAAGCAACAAAAGATAAGTAGAAATTGTATGTTAATATTCATAGAAGACTTCATGAGTTCTAGAATTGAGGCCATGTTTGTATAAATTTCTCATATTTGAAGGTAGTTTTGAGGTTTAGGAAAAAGGGTAGGATCTCTTCTCGGATCATGGGGCCAAATAATATTGTGAAAGGTGTTGGAAAATTGGTGTGCATATTAGAGTTGTTGCTACAGTTGAACATGCTATATGATATGATCATGTTTCCATGTTAAAATTTCCTTGTCGATAATGATATATGCTACATATTTTTTAGGTTCAGTTGGTAGAGGTTATGCTATATGAGTATGGACCAGTTCAGATCGTAAACATATAGTTACAAAAGTGGAGGAGGAAGGACATACAATTGGTGAAGGTTTTGTGTCATTATCATGGAGTTGATGAGGCCACATGGGAGTTAGATGAGGAGATGTGTCAGTTGTATACAATATTGTTTTAAGATTCTAGGGGAGAATTACTACTAAGAGTGGAGTGGTGTGTGATCTTGAACTAGATTTTCCTTATTCAAATGCTGTTTGTTCAAAGGAATATGATTTATGTCACATGCTAATTAAATAAATGAATTTATTTCAATTTTTATCCATCCCTGATGTATAGTATTACACACATGTCATATGTGATGGTGAGAAGCTATGTTTAATTTTTTTTAGTTAAAATTTTAAAATCCCAAACTTCAAGAAAGTACCTCGTATGTTGTATCACTTGATTAGGTCAATTTATGTAAGGTGTATTGTTTGATATTCTTAGTTTGGAATCAAATTGGTCTAATTTGAATCCTTTTTATGTGTCAAAGCATTTCCAAACAATCACTTTTACCATTGTATGTAGATGTGTGCTTGGGATGAGGCTAAAGTAGTTTGGTGACATTGAATGACAAATGCTTGTCCAGTAATTGTGGAAGTAGGTCATTTTTGCCCTTTAAATTGGATTTTATGGTTAATTCACAATGTCTTAAGTCAATTCATGTCTCTAGAGGTCAAAGAAGGCATTTTTAGACAGTTTGTCTGTATTTTATGATAAAAGTGACCTATAAGATCGGAGTGGCATGTTTTTGTCCTAAAATACAATATTTTCTCAAATGTGCCTACCTATTTGAGTTCCCTTTGATCTCAGACCTCATTAGAGTGCTTTAGAGATATATAAACTATATTGGAGTTGGAGGAGTAGTATTTTTGGAGAAAATCTCTTTCATGTTGGTGATATAGTAAGATAATTGAATGTCAATGAAAAATTTCATTCATAGGCTAGTTTAGATAAAATCCATTTAAGTTCCTCCCTTTATTCATTTCTTTTATAATATGTTCTCATATATATACTATATTGTATAAATTTATTGAATACCTATGATGGAAACTATGCAATTTATCCTAAGAACCCTTCTTTTCACCTTCCTTGACCTTGTTAGAGATACAACTTTTAATAGTAGACACTTAAGGGTTATGTCATTGTGCTTTGGAAATATATTTAGGAATGCACTTACTCATATTTGTGGTCTTCACCAATAGAGAGTGATATAGCCTCTATTTAGTAATCTTTGTTGTTATAATTTATCAATATAAAAATTATACAGAATCCTTGACTATAAATAGGGAGACTTCACAATTATTATCCTTTTTCTATTTTATATATATTATGAGATACGATCTTATGTTTTTACCTCCATGTAGCTGAAAGCTACCACCTTTTTACACAAATTTCTAAAATTGTGAACGTAGGCCCTTTTTACTACTTGCAGCATATGAGATGCATATGATGGAATCTCTCAATGAAACTTCTTTTGATGATTAATTTCTTTTTTAAGATGACGTCTCATATATTATAAGTGAATTTTGATACCTAAACTTGATCTTTCCCTTGATATTGCAATGATTGGAAAAATTTTCTATGTACGTGCATGGTACATACAAAAAGGAGTTTTATTGCTTCTAATGCTTGGACTATGTATATCTTAATGATACATATGAAAATTTAATTTACCTTTTTTTGACGTTAAACAAACAAATTTCATTATGGAGGAGCCATACAACATATACATGAAGAGAAAAACAAACTAAAAGACCACACAAAGATCAAGAACACATACAAACCACCACAAAAACTCATATCGGAATCTGATAAGAACAATGATGTATAGATCCCTCTTCTCCTTTTCTAGCTAACACAACTTTCTATGAGGAATACCATCAAGATAAGTATGTATATGTGGTAGAGTACTTGTACCAAATCTGTGTTCTAAAAGGATATTTCCCCCGTACTTGGTGCCATACAACACCACAACAAAATTGATCGAGAAAGAAAAATCTACTATGAGAAGAGAAAGAAGCACTGATTAATAATGAGAGAGACAAAATAAGAGAGCAGCCTAGTCTAAAAAGAAAGCAAGTAAAAGATAAAGGAGGTAGGAAACTTGTTGCAGCCGGGCTCAACGACAAGGAGGAAGAAGCCTGCTGCTTCCAAAGACAACACACCATGCGCCTCCCGAAGAAGAAACCCTACTGAAGATGGGCGAGAAGAGGCCGCGGGGGAGTAGGGCACCACTTTGCAGTGGACAAATCACCCTCCCCCTAGCCATCCACCTCTGGAGGAAGAAACCCTAGTGGTGATAGTGTGAGAGAGCAGTCACACTAGAACTTTTATCAAAATTTAATTTAATCAATAACAAAAATGAAACCCTTACCCAATTTAGTTAATGTATGGCCATGTAACTTCAAGGAAGGGAAACAAGTATCCTCATAGAAGTCTCAAGATTATGTTGTTGAATATACACATATTGAGAACCCATATGAGGTATGATCCTCTTTATTATTGAATTATCTCATTACAAGAATATCTTTGAGGTTTTATCTCCACTTGTAATATAGTAGTTCTACTAATGTGATTGAGAAATATTTGATATGTTGATTAATAGAAGATACCCTATATGATAGGACAGGGCTCATGACTTGAGTATCAGGTGTGGACCTAATGTATTTAGGTCACAACTTGGTGAGACCCTACCTTTTCTACTTGCATTGAACATGGTGTGGTGTGTTCTTAGTGAGATAAATTGCTCTTAAGATCCTCTATATTGGGCTAGGAGATTTTACAGTCACTAGTAAATAGATTGGATGATACCTCCCTACTTATCAAGGCTTAATAGTAAAATAAGTTATCAAAACATGAGGATTCCATTGTGAAGTATCTTGCCATTTTCACACTTAACAACTTTTAGTGCTCCAATATGTCTTGTACATGTTACTTGTATTTATTTTGTACTAATTTTGATTTTAAAATTAATTTTTAGAAGTCATTATTCTAGAAAAATTACCTACCTCAACATATATAATAGATCTTCATCACCTTCATCATCTAAGCCTCAATCCCAACTATGTTGGGATCGGCTACATGGATCCTTCGTTTCCATTCAGCTCTATCATGGGCCATATTCTGATTGACATGTAGAGATTCAAAATCTCTCTTTATTAGCTCATCCCATGTTAATTTAGGCCTTCCTCTTCTTCTATTTATAGTGGTTGTCTCAATAGAATTGCTTCATATAGGCACACTAGTAGGTATGCATTGCACATGTCCGTACCATCTGAGTCGGCTCTCACACAACTTGTCCTCAATGCTCACCACCCCCACTTAATTTCTGATATAGTCATTTCTCAAGAGTTCTTTTCTTGTCTTCCCACACATCCATCTCAACATCCGCATTTCAGCCACGTTCATCTTGTTGAGACCTTGTTTCTTCACCGCCCAACATTCACTCCCATAGAACATCGCTAGTCATATAGTTGTTCTATAAAACTTACTTTTTAACCTGACAAGGATCTTGTGCTTGCATAATACTCTAGTTGCACTCCTCCATTTCAACCATCCTGTAATGATCCAGTGACAAACATCATTTTGGACATCCCCATTTATTTGAATAATAGAACCCAAGTAATGGAATTTATCACATTTTGGTATATATACTCCGTCCAACTTGGCTCCATCATTCACACTGCGAGATTGGCTGAAATTGCAAAGCATATACTCAGTTTTTCTCCTACTAATGATCAATCCATTTTATTCCAATGTGTTTCTCCAACATTCAACTTTATTATTCAATCCATATTTAGTTTTGTCAATCAAAGCAGTATCATCAACAAATAACATACACCAAGTAATATCATGCTAAACATTCTTTGTCAACTCATCCATAACAAGAATGTATAGATATGGGCTAAGTGTGGATCCTTGGTGTACCCCAATTGTGATAGGAAAAGTTGCTGTCTATCCTCCAGGAGTCTTGACACTTGCAATAGAGCTATCATACATGTCTTTTATCAAGTCAATGTATTGGATAGGCACACCCTTTTTCTTCAAAACCATCCATAACACTTCTCTGGGTACTCGATCATAAGCCTTCTCTAGATCGATAAACACCATATGAAGATCTATTTCACTTTCTCTATACTTCTCCATAAGCCTCCGTATCAGAAAAATAACATTTGTTGTTGACCTTCTAGGCATGAAACCAAATTGGTTTTTGGATACCTGCGTTATAGATCTTAACCTCTGCTCAATAATCCTCTCCCAAAGCTTCATCGTGTGACTCATAAGCTTGATACCTCTATAGTTTGTACAGTTTTGAACGTCACCTTTGTTCTTGTAGATGGGGACTATAGTACTATTTCTCCACCCATCCGACATCTTCTTGGTCTTCATGATCTTGTTAAAGAAATTTGTTAACCACATAACTCCCTCATCCCCCATACTCTTCCATACTTTAATGGGAATACCGTCTGGTCCACATGCCTTTTGCATTTTCATCTTTTTCCAAGCATTCTTGACCTCAAATGGTGAAACTCATCATGTGTAAATGATATATCTTGTATTCATGTCACACGAGTCGCTAATATTATATACAATATCTCCATTGAAAATCTTATGGAAGTAATTTCTCCACTGGTTCTTGACATCATTGTCCTTCACCAATACTCTACCATCTTCATTCTTTATGAATTTTACTTGATTCAAGTCTCTTCCTTTCCTTTATATTATATGAGCCATTTTATATATATCTTTTTCCCCTTCTCTAGTGTCCAACTTCATATATGTATCATCTAAGTATCTAGACTTTGCCTCCCAAACAACCTTTTTAGCTTATTTCTTTGCTTGCTTGTATCTTTGGAATGTTGCATCATCTCCAGATTTGGGAAAGCTCCTATAGATCTCTCTTTTCAATTTAACAGCCTTCTGTATTTCATTATTCCACCACCAAGTCTCCTAAATACAATAGAACTTGCTTACTTTAAATGCTATGTAGACAATTTACTCGCTAGGACTTTAAACTGACGTACGTATTTATCTACCCTTTTTACGCTCTCAGCACTGAACCCAAGAGATTTATTGGTGTGGAGCCACATTCTTTAGGCATAATGAGAAAAAGTGGAAGTCTAGTATCTTATGGTGTTTAGGGTCACCTTGTACACTTGGGTCCTAGCGAAGTTGTTTTTATATGATCATGTACCAATGAATTAGGTTTTGGTTGTATGCCTTGTATATGATATGCATGTTTAAATAGGAATATGCATATATTTTGTATGGCCATGTTGTGATATAGGTCACGTTTTTCAAGCATAATAAAATTATTAACATGATATAAATGCTTCAATATGATGTTATATATGGATTTTGTTTGAATTTGTACTTCATGTTTTAATTACCTTTTGTCTTATAATGTTAAATAGAATTAGTTCATATTTTTTATGTGTTTTATTCTCTCAATGTAGCCATCTGGTCTCAGGTGTCTTTATACACTTATCCCATCGCAAGGTGTCACACATATCTCATTCATGTTTAGGAATATTGTTTATACATCTAGACATTAATATCTTATCCATATGAACCTCCTTAGACCAATGAGAACACAATTTCTTGTTGGAAAATTATATCAATATATTTTTATTGATTATAATTCAAGATTTATGTGTCCACTTCATATGTATAATACATTTTCTATACACATTCTTTTTTTGGGGAAATAGGTCAATAGTATTTCCAAAAGGATGTCACCTCGAAACTTATAAAACCAAGAAGATCAAAGTACCCCCAAATAGTAGTTATACAGGGTGATGTCTACAAAAACCCCAATATCGGTTAGCAGTATGGTTAACTCCTTTGTATATATTTTTCCTAGTGCTTAGCACCCCATAAATGTCTCTTTTAATCATCCCAAAAAGATCATCATTAGCTTTCTTCCCATGTAACTTGTTGTTCCTTTCTCTCCATACATTAAAGCACATAGTCGTAAAGCAAATACCCCCAAAAAATAGTTTGTACTTGTTGGTACTATATTTTCTAAGCATCCATCTCTAGGTTTCCTCAAAGTTCCCCACTATCATGCGTCCCCATCTATTTTTGATCTAAAGGAGAGCCCAAACATGTTTCACCAGCGTACACTAGAAGAGAAGATGATTATGATCTTCGTTAGCCTCATTGCAAAGAACACATCTAGGGTCAATGGGCAATCCCCACTATATGAGTCTATCTTTAGTCAACAACTTACCCTTCACAGACTTGTAGGTAGTTGTGCTCCATTTACATGTGTGGTATTTACCCCAAATGATCTTGGCCCAGGGGACTACAGTGCATGTATTAGTGTTGATCCATGGTTTTGCCTATGGGTTAACCAGTGAGGCAAGACCATGTACATCCACATTATACAAGTGTTTGTAGGTAGCCCATGTCTGGAAGAGGCTTCTCCATACTCCGGATGAGGTATGATCAGATTCTCCATATTGAGGACATATCTGCACCTCATCTAGGAGACCCATATGCTCGATTGTTGTGTAATAACTCTGTGCATCCTTTTTACTTGGTATTCCTCCATCATTTTGGGGATGTTCTTGACATTTAGGCCTCCTTCTTCATATGTTTTAGCAATAGTATCCCATGCCACACAATGATTCCCTCCTCCCCAAATGAAATTAGCGATATATTTCTTCATAGCATTCATCACCGAAAAGGGGATATCACAAACTTCACACCAGAAGTGTATCATGCTTTGGAGGACCGATCTAACCAGGATGAGATGACCCGCCATGGAGATTTTCAGTCTGCTCCATCAATCGATCCTACTTCTTATCTGATCGAGGCACATCTTGTAATCATTGAAGATTCCTTTCCCGCCAACAATAGGGCCCCCAAGATACATGGTGGGTAGAGCGCCCCACTTGATGCCACAATCCCTCTTAATTCTTTCTCTTCTATTGCCATAAGATTTTGAGAGGTACACCCAAGACTTGATCTCCCTGATATACAAGCCAATCAATCTCCCCAAAGTGGTCAATAGTTTTTTGTATTACTTCATTATGTTGGCATGCCTAGTGGAGAATATCATCACATCATCTGTGAAGATGAGGTGAGTAGCAATTTGGATTCCCTTGCACTTGAACGGCTAAACCTTACCAGTAGCCTTAATCATTTTTATTAGGTTTGTGAGCCCTTCCATGACTATTGTGAAGAGGAGGGGGGATAGTGGGTCCCGCTGGCATAGGCCATTAGTCTCTCTAAAGAGGCCTTCAGGGGAACCATTGATTAAAATGGAGAAGGAAGATGTTTCAATGCATTGTCCCATTAGGTTAATCCATCGATCAGAAAAGCCAAGCGACATCATGATCCTCCACATCGTCTGCCATCAAATGTGGTCGTATGCTTTTTTTATATCAATTTTCACACAAGATTTTGTAGACCCATTCTTGATCTTAGAGCCAGTGAGGAACTCTGCAGCTAGGAGTGTACAATCTGCGAGCTTTCTTCCTTCAATGAATGCACATTGTTCTTCAGATATTATGGATGGAAATACTCTTTTTAGTCTCTTGTCCAGTAACTTCACAATGATTTTGTACATCATAGAGAAACATGTTATTGATCTAAAGTCATTTATGTCTTGGACGTCTCTCTTCTTCGGGATCAACTTGATGAAGGTATGGTTAGTAGCCCTCACCATGCTGCCTCCATTTATGAAACACCTAACATTGTTAATGATGTCTTTTTTAATAGTGTCCCACATATACTGAAAGAACTTTCTATTGAACGCATGAGGTCTCAATGCCTTTGATGTGGTGATAGAGAAGACTGCATCTTTGATTTCCTCCTCTGTAGCCTCCCTACAAAGGTCCTCATTCATGTCCTGATTAATTTTGGTAGGTGGTAAGATGTCTACATTAATGTCTTGGTCTTGTGCAGGTTGGTTGTATAGGCCATCAAAAAACCCCACTGTTTCTCTGATCAGGTCCTCCCTCTTATCTAAGACTTCACCTTCAACATTCATGAGGTGATGTATGGCCTTCTTCATCTCTTTCTCCTTCACCTCCCTATGGTAGATGATCATGTTTCTATCACAATCCTAGATCCATTTGATCATGCTCCTTTGCCAGTAATGAACTTCCTCTACCTTCTATAATTTCTTTAACCTCTCCTAAATATCATACTTGTGTTCTACCTTTTCCTCATCACCAGGATGCAACCTGGCTTCTTCAGCGGCTTTCTCATATTCACCCTTTGCCTGTGCTAGGAGATTTGCCAAGTTCACCCTATCTCTAGTCCATATTTTTATCCGTCTTAGTGTTTTGAAGCATTTTTAGAACTCTAAAGAGTGGATTCCCAGCTACATCAATGTTCCAGTGTTCTATCACAATTTGCTTGGAACCATCCCACTCACACCACCAGTTGGAAAAGTGGAAATGTCATTTAAGATACAACTTGGAATAGAGGTCCATCTCCATCCAAGCGTAATCGCTTAGGGTGCCAGTCCCCACTTGGATCACTGGATCGTGCCAGACATACAACCATCTTTCATTGACCAGGCCTCTATCAAGGGTGCTGGTAATTCTCCTTTTTCCTCTTTGTTTCTTTCTCCAGGTTGTGATACCACCATTTATGTTTAGCTCCATAAGCCATGCTTTGTCGATGGTGTTGTTGAAGGTGGCGATGATTCTCTGAGTGACCCTTAAGCCCCCATGCTTCTCCTTTCTCATCCTTGTGTTATTTAAATCCTCAATGGTAACCCAGGGGACTTCATTTTATGATGCTTCGATGATAGACTTCCACATCCTTTCCCTGTCAGTTTTAAGGTTTTCACCATGCATGCCTGATATGATGAAAGAGAGCCTACCTATGTTGCAGCAGTTGAGTGTAACTACTTGATCGGCAATGTGTATAGGTTCCACATTCCATATGGAGGGGTTCCACCCCAGTACTATCTGGGCTCCATCCTGTAAGTTAATATTAGATATTTGGTTCCAACACACCCGGAACAAAGTGGCCATTCTGCCCATGAACTCCGTCCTTATTCTTGTCCCATAATAGAGCACTAGAGATACATGTTCTTCATTGATGATGTTCCTTAACCTCCTTTGTTTCTTTGGAAAGGAGGTGCCTCACACATTCCATTTAAGTAGGGACATGATTAAAAGGTGTTTGGGTCCCCCTTTTCAAAGGGGGACACCTTGTTCTTTCGCTTTTTCTTCTTGGCTATGTTCCTAGTCTGTTTAGGACTTCAGCTTCTACCATGAACCTACTCAAGTTCCTCCACATTCACCCCCTCTAGGGCAACAAATGGGTTTTCATCCTCCTTCGGGTGGTCACCCTGGGGATCAGCATCACTGACATTCCCCACCTTTGGCGGAGGTTCGGGTGGGTGTTCCTCTTCTGTGGCATTCCTTCGACGAGTTTCACTACATTGTTCCACTCTTTCTATTGTTGTAGAATGAAACTCTTCTTTGACATCAATCTCGATCACCTTATCCCTCCTCTCATCAATAGATGGGGGCTTGGAGAAGTTTCTTCTCTTCTTGGTGTTCTTGTTCCTCACCTGCATTGGCACTATAGGTGGCACAGGCTGGGTAGCATTGCGTTCCCCCATGCACTCGTCGGGGCTATGTCCGAACACCTTGCAGATATCACAGCTATCAGACAGTGCCTCATACCTAATCTTTATCTCCCATTCATCTCAATTAGGAAATTCCACCATTACCTCCTTAGGTGGTTCCTCCTTAACATTGATGTCCACGTAGAATCTCACACAACCCATGACCAAACCATCTGATCTCCTGTCGATGGTCCTTGGTTCCCCCTACACATTCAAATTATTGTACAATGAAAGGAAAATGAGACTCAACTTATGATTACCATCATTAGAAGTGATCACAAAAAAGAGAATGCTATATACATGTTGACTATGCTAGAAGTCCTCAACAAAAAGTAGTACCCAAATGGAAGAATCACTAAATGAGATGTGTAGTATAATAATTACTGAACATAGAATCCAAAAATAACTTTGGAAGATATCAACACCTCTTCTTATATTCAAAATATAATTTTCATCCAACCCTCTCTAAGGAAAATATCCTATTAGAATAACTTTAGTAAGAAGCCAAAATTGACTATTTTCATACAATTGGCGCAACATGCAATATTTGAAACACTAAGGATGATAGATATAAATATTACCTCAAAATATCCAAATTATTATTTCTAGGATGTGTAGATCCTATATGGAATTTATTTTACTTACATAATGGTTGAACAATCAATTCATATAAATTTTATCAACAATACACCTAAGGATGATGTAAAATAACCTCATCCCCCTATTTTAGGATCCCTCACTTGAAATAAATCCACTTCACTATAGTAAATTAGGAATACCATATATTTTAAACCTTAATCACGCAAAACAACATTTACCTAGTCAATCCCCTTCTTAGATTGTTCATTATCATCCTACTGATTTAATTATGGTATCCTAGAGATATGGTGAAGAATCTATATATATCTAGAAAACAAGCTAACATGGTTTTCGTATACAAAGACCATCCAAGATTCCCTAGGTGATGGTAACTAGAGCATAGCCATGAAACATGATCTTAATAAACTTGATCAATGTGAAATGTAATTTATGGTTCCAATACCATCCAAAAAAATGATTATAGTCACTCTTTTTGTCTGTAGGAGGATATATCGATAAAGCCCATAATATAGTTTGAAATAACGTATGTCTCATGGACCATGGTTATAATAAAATATAAAGTATTTATGTTGATGAAATTTACATACTAGAATCTAGACTTTAGACTATTTTTATTTTTGGTACTAGCTATTATCTAATTAACAAAATGATTAATAGACATCAAGAGTGCATTTTTAATGGTTATTATTCAATAATTAGTTTTTGTCACTTGTATACTTAGTTTTTATGATGTAAAACATGAATAATATGTTTCATGAAAGTTAAGAATTCTTTTGTATGGATTGACATCATATGAGTGACTTAAAACTTGTTAAATTATGGTTTATTCTATCAAACAAACTAGTTTTAAACTATTTATTTAGATTATAGATGTATCTATTATATATACACAAATTTACAATGATAATATTATTTATGGATATAATTAGGATGATTGGCAAAATTATTTTGTTATAATAATGAATAATTAATCAGGAATGAGTATATGGGGAAGTTATATGGTTACACAATTTTCGTATTAAGAAAAATATGAAAGAAATTTTATTAGTCTATATTAATACACATAATATTTTATTAAAAAATTCAAAATGGAAAATTGTGTGGAACGTCATAAACCCATGAGAACCTTTCATAAAATTGATAAAAATGAAGAGAGAGAATTAGTTGATACTCACTTACATAGAACTATTATTGGTGGTCTTTTATATATCAGTACTACTATGTCATTTGTAGTTCATGTTCTCTTGATGAATATATCAAATCAATAAATTAGAGTTATGGTGCTTACAAAGGATTCATAATTGATAGGAAGATTAGTGCTAGTCCATTTTTGTATTCTAATTCTCTAGTCCCATGGTATATCAAGAAACAAAATGTCATGGCATTTTAAACAACCAAATAATAATACATTATCACTAGAAATTGTTGTTATAGAATTATTTGTAAGAAACAAGTGTTAATGGTTTTCAAATTGAGACAAAGCCTACATTCGTCTATCATAAGTGTTATTCAATTATCATAAAATCATCCATCACATAACTATGCTTAGCATATAGAGGTCAAACAACATTTTTTTCTGACCACTATAAAAAAATTCAATTTGCCTTCAACATGTGTACACAAAAAGTCAAAAGGAATATATTTTGACAAAAGCATAACCTCTTTAATAATTTAATAGTGTTAGAGATAGATTGATAACTTCTCTTATATATGTATTCGTATAAATTATAGATTTAATTGGTTGTGTAGATCAAGGAAATATGATAATATGCCCAACCACGATGACTATAGCCTATTTCAAATGATCATCAATTTTTCTATCCGCTAACCTCAAGATATGTTTGGTCATTAAAAATTAATACTACACTAACCATCATAGGATCAAATACCTTAGTTCTACTAGTCATTCAATAGTTACTGCACCATTGCATCTTATGGGAAATAAAACTTATTACATAAATTTGATTTCATATTGAAGAATATACGAGGGGAAATGGATTTTACCTTATTTATGGTTTTTATATTTCATTTCATCTAGTTAAGCCTATTAAATCATGAGCTAGTTTGCTTTGAAAACAAAATTTCTTGTAACAAGCCATGTGATTATGAACTTTTGGAATTTACCCAAATAGTAAAATTATATTTGAACCAAGTTGAGATCACATATTTCTTACTCTATTTTCATGCATGATTCACTTTTTTTGACTAGTATGGACAAAATTCTATATGGCGTATTAACTTTCCTTAGAATACATTGTAATTATTTCCAATTATTTTTCAATTTGTTTTGAAATTTCTTTTTTATAAATTTAATCGACTTTTCTAGATGCACCTAAGTTTTATTGAAAACTAGATATTGAAGTTCTTATAATTGAGGATTAAATGTGTCCCAAGTAATTTTTCCCAATGCTCTGATTGCTTTTATCTAGGGAGAGCTCACATCAAGGGGTAGGTATAATTTGGTTTCTTTACTCTACACTATGTTCTTATTTAAATTTTATAATGTGGTGATAAGAAACTATATAAAAGTGAAATTAATATTTCATGAATTTCACGATGATTGAAATTATTTTTATTATAGTTTTTTATATTGAGATATGAACTTATCATTATCCCTAACTAATAAAAAATATATTGTTCAAAATTAAATTGTAGTTTTAATCCCTAGAGATGGAACCACATTTCCAAAACTCCATGGATAAAATCACTTACATTTATACATTCACCCACCATATTTTGCATACCTATATTCACAAAAATGAAGTATGATTTTTTATCTAAATCACAAACATATTTCTATTCTATTTTTGTTTAATTCTAGAAAACAAATTGTCACAAAAAAGGGTGGATTGTTGGGCCAACAACACTACATGTACCATTCTTAATGATGGACATATTTACTTATAATAAAGTTTTACATATTATATTCAATGTTTCAATAAAATATGAGTTACAACAACACATACTTAATTCGTTGTGTGATCAAATCAAAAGTTCTCTATGATTAACTGTATAAAAAAAAATCACGCATTGCCTTAGGGTTCACATCGCTGTCTATGGAGATCACTGAGATGATCTACTCTGACCTCATTAGAGAGGGGAGTTTCTCCCCTCTCAATGATAGCTATGGCCACGGTGGACACACCTGACGCCAACCAGACCAGATCCATCGTCAAGAAAGCCTGGAATCAAGTTCTTGGTGGAGCAAATACCTTTGAGAAGCATAACTATGATCCTCCAGAGAAGATTGAGGGGAAACAATTCCTCACTATTGATGATCCCACGTATGAAGCCATAGAAAAGTGTTGGGAGCACACTACAATTCTATATGTTATGGGGAAACACCCATACTACTACCATCTCCTTGCATGGATTCACCAAGTCTGGAAACCCAAGGGCGGGTTTTATCTATTCTCTAAACCTGATATATTATTCCTTTTGAGGTTTAACTCCTTCGAAGACAAACAAAGCATCATTAACAATGGACCTAGATGGTTTGACAACAAGCTTGTAGTTGTCAAAGATTATAAGACAGGTGATGACCTTCACAAGGATTTCTTCAGTTCTATTCCTTTATGGATTAGTATTCCGAGCATGGGCCAGAATTGGTTGCCAAGGGGTGTAGGAATCGTTGCTAGTGGTGTGGGAGAGCTTTTGAGAATCGATTACAAATCAATTGGCCAAGAATATTTGGGATTTGCATGAGCCTTGGTTGAGGTTGAAGCAGATGAAGATCCTCCAGAGGAGATCTGGGTTAACATGCCATGTAGAGAACTTTCTCATGTCAAAATCCATTATGAATATGTCCCTAAGATATGCTTTGAATGTAAGGTCTTTGGGCACGATTCTAGTGATTGCCCACTAAACCCTAAGGCAGTGGAAGACACCCCTTCCCCTAAACCTTCTCAGGTTTGGCATGTGATTGGATGGAAAAACAAAGTTGTTGTTGATACTGATCATGGTGTGGTTATGGACAAGCAAGGTGACGATTCTGTTATACATAGAGAGGTTTTTTGCACCAGCAATAGTTTTGATGCTTTGGTTGACTCCAGTGATGGCGTTGATACCTCACAATATATGGCGGGTTGCTCTGTGTTGAATTCTGAAATGGGTGAAAGAGATGCTGGTTCAGGTACAACCTTGAAGCCTGCAGATGACTCTTGTAATGAGATTGTGATGGACATTGGCTCAGATGAAGACAACACTGGTTCTGTGGGAGGATATTCCTATTCATATGTTCCAACTCTAGTGGTTGACGCTAATCAAGTTCAAGCTAACAAATTCACGGCTACTAAAACGATGAGTTTTGTACCTGCTAAGTCTCTGAAATCTGCTAGAGGGGATGGGTCACGTAAGACCCGATCTGCTTGCAGAGGTCATTAATGGCCTTCTTAATGACTAATTTCTACAGTTCTGGGAAGCCGTGGAAGAAGAGGGAGGTCTGGAGAACTATTCTAGAAAGCAAGGCTACTGTTGTTGTGCTAGTTGAATCTAAAATCAAAATGCATATGGTTCATACATCTGACAGGATGTTTCCTAAAGGATGGCTTTGGGTTTCTTATCATCTGCATGACCCGAACAGTCGTGTTTATGTAGGATGGAATCCTAAATGCTGGGATACTCTGATTAGTGAGACGGATGATCAGTAAATCACAATTAAATGCCTCAATAAAGGTGGACTGGTTATTGTTCTTACAGCAGTCTACGCAAGGAATTTTTTTTCTGAACGTTCAGTACTATGGAACACTCTTATGTATCTTTCTTCCACCATTGATGAACCATGGCTTATCACTAGAAATTTTAATAATATTCAGAATCTTGAGGAGAAGGCGGGAGGACGTGAGGTCCCTTCTTCTATCATGAGTTCTTTCAATGCTACTTTAGATCATGCTGGTGTCACTGAACTTCCTACCATTGTTAAGGAGGTTTTCTCAAGGCATAACAAATAAGGTGTAGCTAAAAGAATTTCATGCAAAGTAGATCATGCATTTTCCAATGATGCTTGGTTGGACAAATTTCCTTGTACAAAAACTAAGTTCATCACATGTACTTACTCAGATCATTAAACTTTAAATATCAATATGAGGAACATTATTTTCAAAAAGAAACCTTTTAGATTCCTTAATTTTTGGATTAAATGGGAAGGGTGTCGTGATATCATAAATGAGGCTTGGAACACAACTGTTATTGGCAATCATTTATACTATTTATGTCAAAATCTCAAGCATGTCAAGGAGAAGTTGAGATCATGGTCTAAGCAATATGTCAATCTTAAAAATCTCATTTCCAAAGAAAGATTTGAGCTAAATGATTTAGTCGTTGTTCTCAGAAGGAACCCTCTCAATGATGATCTTATTGAAGCTGAGAAATTGACACTTGATAAAATTAATCTTCTTCTTAAAGCTGAGGAGTCTTACTATTAGTAGCGTAGTAGGATGGATTGGCTTACAAATGGGGATAGGAATACTAATGTATACCATACCATCGTCAAGCATAGAGACGCCATTAACTCCATTATGGAGTTATTTTACTCACAAGGTAATCTTTTACAAGATGATGATTCCATCTCTAATGATACCATTCAATTCTTTGAACAACTATATAATCAAGTACAGTCGATAGTTTCTGCTTCTTCTTCTTCATACTTTCCTGATCGGGTTCCCCTAGTTAATGATGAAAATAACATCAAGTTGTGTACTCTGCCTGACATGAATGAAATCAAAGAGGCTGTCTGGAGCATTGGACCTAATAAAAGTCCAGGTCTGGATGGCTTCAATGGCTTCTTCTATGGGGAAAATTGGAATATCATTTGTAATGATCTGTTGAAGGCTGTCCAATGGTTTTTTAGGGTGGTAACATGGTTAGACAAATCAATCATGTTTTCCTTGCACTCATTCCCAAGAAGGACATAGTTTCATCTCCTACTGACTTTCACTCGATTTCATGTTGTTCTATGCTTTATAAAATCATCACTAAAGTCATTTCTCGAAGGCTAGCTACTATATTGCCCATGCTCATCTCACCTTATCAAGGTGCCTTCGTCTAAGGAAGAAGTATTGATGATTGCTCTCTTTTGGCTTCTGAATTCACTCTTAAATACAATTAGAAGGTGAGCCCTCTTTCAGCCTGTGTGAAGCTGGATATTACAAAAGCATTTGATTCTATTTGGAATACATGTGGGATTGTCTATCAGGTCTCGACTTCAGTGACAAATGGATTTCTCTTATCAAGCAATGTGTTGAAACTTCCTCTTTCTCCCTTTTTCTTAATGGTTCATCAGTTGGTTTCTTCAAAAGTACTACTAGTCTCCGGCAAGGTGATCCTCTATCACCCTTACTCTTTGCTCTAGCCATGAAAGGTCTCAGAAAATGCATTGATGATGCTCATAATAAGAAGGTTATTCATAGCTATACCATAAATATAACAAGAGTTCTTAGTCATGTTTTATTCACTGATGATGTACTTATATTCATTGAAGGTCATTCTCGTCATCTTATCAATCTTGAACATCTTCTTTTGGAATATGGTAATACCTCAAGTATGAAGTGCAATCCGAATAAAACTCATCTCTTCCTCTCTTCATCCTATTGCAATAAGGAGATGCTCTATAACTACATGAATATCCAGAGAGGCTCATGGCCCACTAAATATCTAGGCTTCCTTATGGTTGGAGGTAATCTTAGAAGACATCACTTTCATGAATGTCTTGACAAGCTTAGAGACATGATACAAATATGGCCTGGCTCCAAAATTTCCATGGTTGGACGCTTAATGCTTATCAAGTATTGTGCTATGGGGTTTGATCTGTTATTGGATGAGAATGGGAGAAATACCCTCCTCTGTTCTTAGGATAATGAAAATTTTGTTATCGGACTTCCTTTGGGGTAGCTTTACCCATCCGTCGAGCTGGCATAGGCTTGCATTCCCTACTAGTGAAGGCAGGCTTGGTCTCAAAAATATGTATGAGCTAGCTGATTATTACACGTTGAAAAGGTTGAAGAAATTACTTACTTCACAAAGCATCTGGTTGTCTTGGATGTCCAGTAGATATGGTGTTAATATTGCTTCTGTTGTACGTCCCACTAGAGGCTCCACAAGTCATAGAAGGATGACACTCCTATGGAATTCTTTTTCTAGCGCGGATGACAGTGCAATCTGGGATAGCATCCAACAAAAGTTGCCTATTGATAAAGCTTATGAAAATATTTGGAAATGGATGCACTATCCGAGATGGAGTCTCACTACTTTTAGAGCTCTTAAGAATATACTTCCTACCTATGAGAGGATCAACTCATGGTCTGACATTCCAGTTCCTCCTTGCATGCTTTGTCAGCACGACATGGACTCAGTTAACCATCTATTTGAGGATTGCAAGTATTGGCATTATGTTTGGGGTCGTGCATAATTAAAGCACAACATCAGGTCCTCATATTCACTTCATGCATGCCTTACTAACCTCGGTAATAGATCCAAACATAACTGCACTCTAGAGCTATGGGCAATTACTGGCACTGTGCATTTGATCTGGAATGAAAGGAATAGAAGGCTCCACAATGGAGTCTCTTCGGACTTCATTGAGATCTTCTCATAGCTTTCTAGGGATATCAAGGATCATTATCAAATTTATAAATCAAAGCTTGATATTTCATCTATAATAGCTAGGAATTGGAAACTAATGTAATCCTTGTTTATGTTCTCATTTAATCACATGTATGGACGTGATTTGTAACTTTGTCCCCGTTTAGGGGTTTTGGAATATATTTACCCAAATTTTCAAAAAAAAAGTTCTCTATGATTTTATTTTCCAGCATGATGAAATCAAAAGGTTTCTATGATTTTGTTTTGTAGCACATTGTAACACATTTAGACTTGCATTTATTTATTATGTTGGGAAAAAAAACAACTGAAAATGAGATCATAAACTATTTGTTTGTAGTTAAGTCCATAGAGATCCATGTGAATAAATTGTATTAGATAGTTGTCTATAGTGAAAGTTAATATTTTTCATACTTCTAAATTAGTATGACTTTTTTGTCAAACCCTTATTTGTTTAATATGGTGTCTCCAAATTTGTAGTGTAATCTTGGAGATGGTCAAAGATACTTTGAGATAAAAAAATCTCAACCAAGGTTATGTTTAAATAAGTAACATATTTTGTAAAATCCCTAATTTATCCCCAGGGGTAATCGAACAAATGTATTTGATTAATTACTAGTCATTATGCATATCTATTAAACATTCCATTGCCTTCACTCAATATCCCAATTTGAGTAGAACTTATCTCAATTGATGTTTAAGTTCATGAAAAGTAGTTTGTTTAATGATTCATATTTTTTCTAATTTCACTTACCCCAAAAAATCTATTGATACAAATGCCCCAAGATGCTCCTCTAGCCAAACCTAATCTATTACAAGTTATAGAGACCATATTTCATCCAATATGCACATTTAGATATATAATTATGTTGCAAAGGCGATATACTTTTGAATGTGCAATAGTTATCAAATTAGGTCTCATTTTAGAGTCCTACCTTAAAAGGAATTCTATATTTTGAGAAGCTCAACAAGTCCTTTGATCTACATATGTTTTCTTTATTCCAATCGTCATTTACTTGTCAAAAAGCTTCTAGAGGTTCTTTAGGGTAAGAAGCTAAAACTAGTCAAGAATAGTTGGTGATCTCCCATAGCCATGACCCTCTTTGGTTAGAGTGAGAGATATATGTGGTTATCTCCTGCTACCATGACCAAATGATATAGAAGGTGGTTTCTCAAAGTTATAGATAGTAAACATGTTAGTTCTTCCACACCAAATAAAAATGAGGAGAAGGATTAGTTTGATCTTTTTCTTTGTTGTTAGGGTTTAGAATTTTGTATTAATATCTTTGTACTTGAATAGAGACCTATTTTCCTATATATACTAGATAAAATATTTCTATGTTCAGAGTAGGATTTATTCATGATTCTTTAACCATGTTGTGTCTTGGATTCTATCTTATTAGTTTCCTTCTTCTACCTTCTTATTTCTGTGTTACTAAAAATAGTTGTAAATATGTGTCAGTGTCAAGATTGTAAGGGTAGAAATACTCATTAGAAGGGATACTAGTAGTATTTGTCTGCTTGCATAACTAATGATCTAATGAGACATGGTTGTGTGGCCTTTCTAGAGTACGTAGTTAATACTAAGGTAGTGATTCCTAGTATTTGAGATGTACTCATATTTTTTGAGTGAAGATGCTTCCAATGACAAGATTCTTAGCATTCAACTCCTTGAGAGATTGATTTCGTAATTAGTTGTATTCATAGTATATAACCAATAGTAGAAGAATCATATAGGATGACACCTATAGACATGAAGTAGTTAATGAAACAACTACACGAGTTGTTGGAAAAAGGTTCTATCTTGCCGAGTGCTCCCTCTAGGGTAATCCTATTCTTTTTGTCAATAATAGGATGGATCTTTGAGATTATGCGTAGTTCACAAGTAGTTGAAATAAGTCACAATGAATAATAAGTATCCCTTGGTGACAGTCAATGACTTGTTTGACTAAGTGAAAGGAGACACTATGTTCTCAAAGATGTATCTATTTTTAGGATACTACCACATTAGGTTTGGGGAATAGGACATGCCTAAGGCAACCTTCGAGTCTAGGTATGGGCACTACAAGTTCATGGTTGTGTCATTTGGACATACCTACACACATGAAACTTTCATGGACTTGATGAAACATGCCTTCAAGTAGTATTTGAACTCCTAATTTGTGGTATTCTTCATAAATGATATTGTAATATACTCCTAGGACCATGGGAAGTATGAGAAACACCTTGCAGTGGAAGTAATTATATGAAATAATTAGCAAGTGTGACTTATGGATGACTGTGGTTTCTTTTACTGGCCACACCATATGTAGTAGAGGGATACATGTAGATCCCAAGAAGGAGGAGTTAGTTCAATTGTGGGAGTAGTAAAAGACACCAATGGATATGTGGAGTTTGCTGGGGTTAGTTGGATAATACATGTGATATATTAAGGATTTGGCACATCATCTTCTCCATTGGTGAGGCTGACTAAGAAAGATGTACATCTTTTTTGGATAGAGAAATGTCAACAAAGTTTCTAGATGTTGAATGATAAGCTATAGTCTTCACTAGTGTTAGTATTGTTAGATCCTAGAAAGGGCTACATAGTCTTTTGTGATGCTCCTAAGGAGGGTCTTTGATGCATCCTAATGCAATAAAAACCTATAATTTCTTATGCTTCAAGGTATCTTAAGAAGCACGAGGATAATTATCCTACCCATGATTTGGAGTTAACTGCAATATTCCCATCATTGTAATTCTAGAGACGAGAAGTGTCAAATTTTCATAGATCACAAAAATCATCAATGTCTCTTTTCGAAGTAGGAGATGAATATGAGGCAGAGGATATGGCTTCAGTTGATAAGTGACTAGTACTAAATGATAGAGTACCACCCTAGAAATGTGAACGTGGTAGTAGATGCATAAAGCAGAAGGCCACCATCATCATCTTTGACAGGGGTAAGACATGTCTATTTGCTAGATTGTGTAAGGAGGGACATGTTAGTGTTGTTACTTCAAGTGAATGTATAGATTGATGTCTCCATTCTTGGGGGACTACTAGCTTACTTGCAAGTTAAAGCTACATTAATACATCAAATCAAGGATGCACACCAAAATGATATTGTGATCCAAAACATTATGTTAAAACATGGCAGTAGAAAAAAAAGAAATGGGACTGTATATCATAACACGATGCTTGTTTGTGATATAGATAGGCACAAAAAGACAATGTTAGAAGAAGCAGAAAATTTGATGTACACGATGCATCCCAGTAGTATGAATATGTATTACAATGTTAATGATCTATAGTGGTGGCTTGGATTTAATAAGGATGTGGCGAACTTGTGCTTTGGTGTCCAGCTTATGAACAAGTCAAGGTGTAACATCAAAAGCTAGCAAGGAATCTACAACTTCTAGCCACTCCAAAATGGAGTGAGACAATGTGACTATGGACTTTGTGGTTTGTCTTCATAGAATAGAAAAAGGACCCAATTCCATTTTGGTGGTGTTGATAGAATGATGAAGTTGTTATGTTTCTTGACATAACAAATAAGTTGGCTGGATTCATATTTATAAAATTCTAATGTTGCATGAGGTACCAATAACAGTTGTATCTGACAGAGCACCATTGTTTACTAGTAGGTTTTGGAATATGCACACGTCATTGGGTAGACAACTAAGTTCAGCACAACTTTTCCCCTACTAGGGGGTTGTCAAAAAGAATGATATTGACCTTTAAGGGTTTTTTGAGGTCATTTGTTCTTTAGTTTCTTAGGGATTGGGATGTTCATCTCAGCCTGATTGCGTTCTCTTTGAATGATAGTTATCAACATGAGTCTCTACATGGCATTGTATGAGTCTTTGTATGGGAGGTGTTTCACATTACCTCCATGTTTGTATAAAGAAAGTGAGTATCAAGCAACAACTGAAGGTGGTAGAGGACTAACAAAAATCGTATGCAGATAATCCTCACTGGATACAGGAGTTCCAAGTAGGAGATAAAGTCTATATCAAGGTATCGCCTTGGAAGGGAATTATATGGTTTGAAAAACAAGGTAAGTTTTCATCTAATTTATGGGGACTTACCCTATTATTGTGCATGTTGGGAAGGTGGTTACAAGTTGGAGTTTCCACCTGAGCTGCATAGCCTACATGATGTGTTTCGTGTGCCCATGCTTAGAAAGTGTCATCTAGAGACAAAGTATACTATCCACTAGGTGAAGTGAAGCTTAATGTGGATATATCGCATGTGTAAGATCCATTTTTCATACTAGAGTTGTGATAGATGAATAACAAGTATTTAATGCTTGTGGAAGTGATATGGAATTACTTAGAAGTAAATAAAGTTGCATGGTAACTTGAGGAGGAGATTCATAGGAAATACCCAGCTTTATTCACCTAGGATTTTGTAGGTAAAATCCATATATGGGGTTTATAGCTGTAACACCCCTACCTAGGTTAGATTCCTTATCATGTTTTGTTACCTTACTCTTATCATTATATGCTTTATTATGTATGTTTTTGTGTCTACAATTAGTTTCTTATTTGAGGGTCTCTGTGTAAGTTAACTATATTTGAGGATTTCCTAGTAATTCATACATTTCATGTTTTCTTTCCCTTTTCCCTGACTTTCTTGTACTTGGTTGGATGTACTCAAATTATCTAATAAAGCCTTATAACTTTCCATCAATTGGAGTACTTGGAATTGGTATTCATTTCCATCAATGAAGTTCTAATAGAAGTACCTATGTTTCATCATCGGGTGAGGGTGGATGAGGTTATTCTATTTTTCCTTCGTTGAGGTACTCTTGCCTTTTCATCAGTTAAAGACCACTGGGTTGTTCTACATTTACATCTGTGGAGGATTGATGGAAATAGTTAGCCTTGTGATCTCTATGATTCTCTTAGTTGAATATGGATGAAGCATTTGGATGGTTGGCTAGTAGATTTCATTAGTTTGGAACCCATGAAAATCATGCATTGAGTATAGAGGGTTTTGTTGATGTGCTATATTGGCAGTGATGATAGTGTGTGCCTTTAAATGGTTTCTTGGAGAATTGAAGATAGGTACATTTGATATGTTTTCTCTATTATCGATGCCATTAAGGAGCAGTCTACTGATGGGTCCTTGATCTCATGTAATGATGGAAGATTAGTGTTTTCTACTGATGAGACAACAAGCCAAAAAGTGTATGAGTTCATTGATCTTTAGAAGGACTACTTTGACTACCTTTTTCTCTCCTCTAGGGTTTTCTATACCCCCTTATCATTCCTTTCTCACCTCACTTGTGCGAGCTAATCTTCAATATGATATCGAGGAGAAATACATCATCCATGTCTACCAATCAGAAACCTTCTTTTGTTAGTCATTGAAAGAGATCATTGTTTTTGTTGTATTTCCTTATTGATGATAAAAGAGCTTCTTGTTGACTTCAAAGATTACATTTGAGTAAGTACACCTATATCCGTCATGCTCTTGATGATCTATCACCTTCTCACTTGCAAGGATATTTTGTATGTGAATTTTCACTAGCATTTTGACGGTTAAGTCATACTCTATGTTTTCCCTTCTCCACCCTTGCTCTAGTTTCTTTTAGATTGTGGATCGATATATTTTGAGAACCTGAGGAGGGGGATATTAAGATATTGATAGTTTTTTCACAGTTCCATATTTTTTCATGAAGTTTGAGGCTTCACTGCTTTTCTTTATGAGTGGACTTGTTTCCAATGTCATTGGGAGAGTGATATAAAATTTTAATCTATATTATTTACCATGTATGATGTGTTGTAACGATCTCTAAAATGTTAAAAGATTATATCTTTGAGTGTCTTGGGCCTAGTATGACCCGAAAATGAACTACATGTTGTAGATATGTCCACTAGTAGTCCCTTGATAGTGAGAATATGATTGTTCAATATTTTTGGAAGTAGTTTTTCTCAAAATGATTTAGTGAGATTAAACAATTACACTTATATGGAATAATATGATCTACTTGCTACTACGGTGTTGATTGTTGGGTTTTAGGCGAGGCAGAGAAGTAGCGGAAACAAAATTTTCTCCCAAAACCCAAAACAAAAGGAATCGCGTCAACGTCTATATAATAGGAAAGATGGTTTGTGGATGCATACCTTGTCCCGAGGCTTGCTCGGTGACAGTACCTCGCGCCTTGCGCGGTCTTCACCTCCGGTCTTAGACGGTGTCTGTGCAGCTCCTAGTCACACCGGGACTGAAGACTCCTGGTCTCACCGGGACTGTCGGGATTGACAGTTGTCCTCTGAGCAACAGAGGTCTCCCACCTCTACAGTCGTCCACACAGACTGCTTGGAACTCCAATCTCCTTGTCGCACAAGGAATCGGAAGGAGTCGCACCCTCCTGTCGGCGTACTAGTCGCCAACACACTCTCCTGCCACCAGTCTCTTTCTATAGTTGTCTCTCCCTTGCTGTGACTCCCTTATCGGGTAGCACTTGCTCAGGCTCTCTCTCGGTTACTAAAACCAGAGAGAACGACAACTTCACAGAGCAACTAGTTGCACTGGGTTGTACTTTGAGAAGCCCCCAATACCCCTATATATATAGAAGGGTCATGGGACAAGGTTCTCCATCCCGGGCAATGCGGGACAAAAGCAGGAGTAGAAGGGTTCGAGATTTTCCACAAAAACAACCAACTGCGTCACCTGAACCGATCATTTCACAACTAAAACGGTCAGTTGGGGATCTGAGCCGGTCGGTTGACACCTCAACTGATCGGTTGGGACCCATGAAATGGTCGGTTCACTTCTGAATTGGTCGGTTTGTGGTCCTGGTCAGTTCCCGATTGACTTTCCATCTTTTGTTTCTAATTGGTATCAAATACCAATCCTTGTTCCAATCAAATTGGGCAAGTGAAACGAAAGGAAATTTCTCACCAATCCTACTTTCCCAACTTGCTCGGTTGCATCAGTTGAACCGATCATTTCAACACTTGAAGCAATTGTTTCACCCTGTGCATGAGCCGATCGACTCACTAGTTGAGACGATCGGTTCACTAAGCTCAGCCGATCGGTTCATCACATGAGCCAATCAATTGGGAGTGCAGATTGTGAAGAATCAGTCAATCGTAGTTTCAATCAATCCGATACTCTAATCAATCAGTCCAACACCTTGAACACTATGATACTGAGCTATCAATTGAATGAGTGTTTAATTGAACTACTAAACTCCTTTAGTAATCAATCTTAACATGTTTGTGGATAAAACTCCTATTCCAGGTTAAATCCTATGTGTGTGACCCTACTGGTCCATTTCACATTGGCAATGAAAGTCCATAACACTTATGACTTCACAAGCAAAAAGTGGTTCCTAGTCACACACCAGAGCTACCCAAGTGAAATAGAAAGTTGGAGAACAAATTTCAATCCTACAATCCATGAATGGTGTTACAGTGAATGTATAATTCCTTTGTCACTGATATCCTGAATGAACTCAAGGCATGGAACAATCATCCTGTCAACATTCATTCATTTCCTTGATCTCAGAGCAGACTGGGTCAGATGTGTGTGACATCAATATCACATATTGATTCACACGTGCATGCACATGCCTTTCTCAATCCTACTCATCAAGTGGCCAAGGACATCAAACTCCCTCAGGAGGGACAAATACCATATCTATCACTCACCCCTCAAAAGCCCCATGTGTCAAAGCCACCCAATCATCACCTTTATAACAACCCATGTTTTAGGGTTGTGTTTGATGATGTCAAAGTGTACCCAATGACATGTGTTGAGTGTAGTGATTTCAGGTCTAAGAATCACACTCACCACCATCATTGTGAGAGATGAATGTGACTACCAAGTCATGGTTCCATGTATCACTCTCACGGTGGGTCTTTCCGGTACCTTGTTCTCTAACAAGTACATATGTGCTTGGTTTGATATCACTATATCATGATTAATGAGATTTTGTCATCAACCAACACACAATCTAGTCTTTAGTGTTATTGATGTCTATGGTTATTTCCACAATAACAACCGACTAGGGATCAAACAAGAATGTATACTCTTAACATTCGTATGATCTCATCGTTTAGGTCCTCAACCCAAAAGCATACATCATTGAGTAAAATCATTCTTTAGACATCTATCATGTTACACTATCATCTCAGAAATAGTTTAAACATATAGATCGGAAATTGCCTTTATTATTATTCAAATCATTTACAAAGTATCCCATTACAATCATCATATGACTTGCTCTATGGGCATACATACCAATAGACTCCCACTTTCACTTAGAGCCAGTCACCAAGAAACCTCAGTCCTTGTGACCTAGCATGACCATCATGCTTCTGCTGAGAAAGGGCCTTAGTCAGTGGATCAGCTATGTTGTCTTCAGTTGGTACTTTGTAAATCTTCACATCTCCTCCCTGTAAGATCTCTCTTATGAGATGGAAGCACCACAGTATGTGCTTGGACCGCTGATGTGATCTGGGTTCCTTAGCTTGTGCAATAGATCCATTATTGTCACAATAAAGCTCAATTGCATCACAGCAAATAGGAACTACACCAAGTTCAGAAATGAACTTCCTGATCCACACAACCTCCTTTGCTGCATGTGAAGCAGCAATATAATCGGCCTCTGTAGTAGAATCGGCAACTATTTCTTGCTTGGAACTCTTCCAGCTCACAGCTCCATTATTAAGAAAAAATACAAATCCTGACTGCGATCTGTAATCATCTTTATTGGTTTGGAAGCTTGCATCAGTGTAACCCTTTACAACCAACTCTTCCTCTCCACCGTAAACAAGAAACTAATCCTTAGTCCTTCGCAAGTACTTGAGGATGTTCTTTACGGCTATCCATTGAGCATCCTCGAGATCTGACTGGTACCTGCTCATCATGCTGAGAGCAAATGAGACATCTGGGCAGGTGAACAACATAGCGTACATGACGGATCTGATGGCTGATGCATATGGGATCCCATTCATACGCTCCCTCTCTTCATAATATTGGGGACATTGAGCTCTAGAGACGGTGACTCCATGTAGCATGGGGATGTTGCCTCTCTTTGAGTTCTCCATGCTAAACCGCTTCAACACTTTATCGATGTACATGCTCTGACTTAATTCGAGAAGCCTTCTAGATCTATTTCTATAGATCTTAATTCCTAGAACGTAGGATGATTCTCCTAAGTCCTTCATTGAGAAAGTATACCCAAGCCAACTCTTTACCTTCTCTAAGGCTAAGACATCATTCCCCATCAAAAGTATGTCATCCACATACAATATGAGGAATGTGATCGAGCTCCCACTAACCTTCTTGTACACACAAGGTTCATCTCCATTTTGAATAAAGCCAAACACTTTGAATTTCTCATCAAATCGAAGATTCCAAATCCGAGATGCTTGCTTCAATCCATAGATTGACCTTAACAGCTTACAGACTTTATTGGCATTCTTTGGATCTACAAAACCTTCAGGTTGTGTCATGTACACATCCTCATTTATATTCCCATTAAGGAATGCGGTTTTAACATCCATCTGCCAAATCTCATAGTCATAATAAGCTACAATAGCAAGCATGATCCTGATGGACTTAATCATGGCAACTAGAGAAAAGGTTTCATCATAGTCAACACCTGGAACTTGTCGAAAACCCTTTGCAACCAATCTGCCTTTATAAGTTTGTAGATTTCTATCCATGTCGGTCTTTTTCTTAAAGACCCACTTGCACCTTACGGGTTTTACCCCTTCGGGTGGTTCCACCAAAGTCCATACTTTGTTGGAGTACATGGATTCCATCTCGAATCTCATGGCTTCAAGCCATTTCTCAGAATATCGTCCCTCCATAGCATCTAAGTAGGTAGTTGGATCATCATCTATGATCAACTCACCACCTTCCTGTGTTACAAGGTATCCAAACCTCTCAGGTTCAAGGTGGGTCCTACTAGATCAATGAGGTCCTTGTGTTACCTGAGGAAAATGTGATTCCACAACACCTTGTGAATCTCCATTTTCCTCTGGTACATCTACCGATTCAATGTTTCCTTGTTGGGCTTGAACCTCTTCAAGCTCTATTTTCCTCCCACTGCTTCCTTTGGAAATAAATTCCTTCTCTAGTTACACAGCTGTCCTGGAAATAAACACTTTGTTTCCAGTAGGGTGGTATAGATAATATCCCCTCGTTTCCTTGGGATATCCACCAAAATAACATTTATCAGATTTGGGTCCAAGCTTATCAGGAAACATTTTCCTAACGTAAGCCTCACAACCCCAAATCTTCAGAAAAGACAAATTGGGATGCTTCCCATACCATATCTCATATGGTGTCTTTTGAACCAATTTAGATGGCAATCGATTAAGTGTAAATGCGGCGGTTTCAAGAGCATGACCCTATAAGGAAATCGGAAGATCAAGAAAACTCATCATTGATCGCACCATATCTAACAATGTGTGATTCCTTCTTTCAGACACACCATTATGCTGTGTTGTTCCAGGCGGAGTCCATTGTGATACAATACCACGGGCTCGCAGAAGGTCCTCAAACTCTTAGCTTAAGTATTCTCCACCTCGATCGGATCGAAGTTCCCTAATACTTTTACCAAGTTGGTATTGTACTTCATTCATGAAATCCTTGAACCTTTGAAGGGTTTCTGACTTATGTTTCATCAGGTACACATAGCCATACCTACTGAAGTCATCAGTAAAGGTAATGAAGTACTGATACCCACCTCTAGCATTAGTTCTAAAAGGCCCACATACATCAGTATGTATGAGTCCTAATAGATCACTAGCTCTCTCACATTTGCCTTAAAAGGGAGTCTTGGTCATCTTGCCCAACAAACAAGATTCACATGTCTCTATTGATTCATAATCAAACGAGTCTAGATAACCATCTTTATGGAGTCTAGAAATGTGCTTCTCATTTATGTGACCAAGACGACAATGCCAAAGATATGTTTTGTTTGAGTCATTGAGTTTTTGCTTTTTGGTGTTTATGTTGTATACACTTGTCTCCAAATCCATCAAGTATAGACCATAACACATTGGGGCACTTCCATAAAAGGTCCCATCTTTAGAAATGGAACATTTTCCATTATTAATAAGAAATTCAAATCCATCTTTGTCCAAACAAGAGACGGAAATGATATTCCTATTTATGGCAGGTACATAATAGCAGTTCTTCAACTCTATTATTAGCCCACTTGGTAGAGTTAACTCAAAGGTTCCTACAGCACTGGCGGCAACCCTTGCACCATTGGCAACACATAGTTCAACCTCACCTTTCCCTAAAGGCCTACTTCTCTTAAGATCCTTCACATTTGAACAAATGTGAGATCCGCATCTGGTATCAAGTACCCATGACGAATAAGTAGTAAAGTTAATCTCTATCATGTATACACCAGAAGTAGAGATCTCTATCTCTGACTTCTTCTTCCATCGTTCCTTCCATCCTCTCCATGTAGAAGAAATTGGTTTGTCGAGAGAACCCTTGTCTCCCTTACCTTTCGTTCCATTGATCTCTATCAATGAACTTTCTTTCCTCTTCACCAACACATTAAGCGTACATAAAGTGAATTCAAAGGCTTCTAGTATATCTGGATTGTGCAGAACACTTCTCACAGTCCTCAACCAGTTATGGAATTTGCTCTCAATTAATTTTCCCATTTTAAAAGATGATTCTTTTGCCATTCTACAAGAGAAAATTACATTTGTCAAAACTCCTTTTTGATTTTATTTGAATAAAATTTGATGATAGTTAATTAGGCCTTTAATTAATTACCGCTCCCACTATTTTGATTCAAATTGAGAGCCCTCACCATCAATTCGAAAGATTGCAGTGCACAATCTTCTAGTGGGTCAAGATCCTAAAATCCTCTGAGCCATGGACCAGCTAGGGCTGTCACCCATAACTCAGATCTTCCAGGTAGGCAACTCTTGCCAATTGCATCATATGCAACTCTTGAAAGATGTAATATGCAACTCTTTTCCATGATTATCTCCATGCCTCAAGGTGATAGATCCTATCTAGGTCACCTTGTTAAGTCTGACCCAAAGCCAACACGATGAATATGCACCCTGCTAGGGTAGACCCACACATTCATCCTTCACACTTCTACGAGATAGACGGTGCACCACGATAGGGTGTGCCCACACTTGGTCGATCAAGCTTTTCACATGTGTCGCATTTGGAAGGCATCTAAAACTTTAATATCTAATGAGGGATTTGGTTTTTATATACATATAAATATCCATTCACCACAATATATAGTATGTATCATATACATGCTATATCCCACAGAAAACATGCAAAATGATAAAATCAATGATTATGGCCATCCTATTGTGATTCCTCGAGCCAAGAGAAATCACGGTCATCTAGGTCTACATCACATGCAACCTGTACAAGATGAAATTTGTGCCTACCTTTCTGGGTTTGATCAGCTCATCTCCATGACTGATCGGCTCACCATCAAGTTGGTCATTTGGGTGCCACCAGCCGATCGACTGGCACCTCCAGCGGATCGGTCCACCGGTCATCGTGCATCTCCTCAGATCGCCACCCGCGTGTCTCGCTCCTCGAACCGGTCGTCTGGAACATCAACTGATCGATTCACGCCTTGAACCGATCGTCTCAGGTCGTCCACCGTTCTTTGACATAACTAGAAATAAAATTTATCCTATTTACAATTGAATTGTGAAACCCCGAGTTACATTCGGGGGGAGAAAAGGTAGGAAAATAAATCTCGAACTATTTCAAGTTACATCAGGAATAGGAGAAGGGAATCGGTGCGTAGACCGAGATGCAAGCAACTACATACAACCACACACAGATATAGGGTTTATAGGCCATAACCATACTACACATCCACCACAAAACTCATTTAAGGGAGACGCGTATCGAGTGCATTAATATTACATATCATATATGTATATTTGGGATTTGTGGATTGGACATGTATAAAGCCAATTTTATTCGCATAGTATGCAATAAATAAAGGCGACAAACCAAAATCGATCATATCGATAATCCTAAAATATAGAGTGGTTGACGTGGCTCTGATACCACTGTTGGGTTTTAGGGGAGGCAGAGAAGCAGCGGAAACAAAATTTTCTCCCAAAACCCAGAACAAAAGGAATCGCGTCAATGTCTATATAATAGGAAAGATGGTTTGTGGATGCATACCTTGTCCCGAGGCTTGCCCAACGACAGTACCTCTTGCCTTGCACGGTCTTCACCTCCAGTCTTGGACGGTGTCTGTGCAGCTCCTAGTCACACTGGGACTAAAAACTCCTGGTCTCACCAGGACTGTCGGGATTGACAGTTGTCCTCCGAGCGACAGAGGTCTCCCTCCTCTGCAGTCGTCCACACGGACATCCTGGAACTCCAATCTCCTTGTCGCACAAGGAATCAGAAGGAGTCACACCCTCCTATCAGTGTATTAGTTGCCAACACACTCTCCTGCCACCAGTCGCTTTCTATAGTTGTCTTTCCCTTGCTGTGACTCCCTTATCGGGTAGCACTTGCTCGGGCTCTCTCTCGGTTACCAAAACCAGAGAGAACGACAACTTCACAGAGCAACTGGTTGCACTGGGTTGTACTTTGAGAAGCCCCCAATACCCCTATATATATAGGAGGGTCATGGGATAGGGTTCTCCATCCCGAGCAATGCGGGACTAAAGCAGGAGAAGAAGGGTTCGAGATTTTCCAAAAAAACAACCAATTGTGTCACCTTAACCGATTGTTTCACAACTAAAACGGTCGGTTGGGGATCTGAGCCGGTCGGTTGACACCTCAACCGATCAGTTGGGACCCATGAAACGGTCGGTTCACTTCTGAACTGGTTGGTTCGTGGTCCTGGTCAATTCCTGATTGACTTTCCATCTTTTGTTTCTAATTTGTATCAAATACCAATCCTTGTTCCAATCAAATTGGGCAAGTGAAACGAAAGGAAATTTCTCACCAATCCTACTTTCCCAACTTGCTCGGTTGCATCAGTTGAACCGATCATTTCAATACTTGAAGCAATCGTTTCACCCTGTGCATGAGCCGATCAACTCACCAGTTGAGCCGATCGGTTCATTAAGTTCAGTTGATCGGTTCATCACATGAGCCGATCGGTTGGTCGTGCAGATTGTGCAAAATTAGTCAATCACAATTTCAATCAATCTGATACTCTAATCAATCAGTCCAACACCTTGAAAACTATGATACTAAGCTATCTATTGATTGAGTGTTTAATTGAACTACTAAACTCCTTTAGTAATCAATCTAAACATGTTTGTGGACAAAACTCCTATTCTAGGTTAAATCCAATGTGTGTGACCCTACAGGTCCATTTCATGTTGGCAGTGAAAGTCCATAACACTTATGACTTCACAAGCAAAGAGCGGTACCTAGTCACACCTCAGTGCTACCCAAGTGAAATAGAAAGTTGGAGAACAAATTTCAATCCTACAATCCGTGAATGGTGTTACAGTGAATGTATAATTCCTTTGTCATTGATATCTTGAATGAACTCAAGGCATGGAATAGTCATCCTGTCAATGCTCATTCATTTCCTTGATCTCAGAGCAGACTGGGTGAGATGTGTGTGACATCAATATCACATATTGATTCACGCGTGCATGCACATGCCTTTCTCAATCCTACTCATCAAGTGGCCAAGGACATCAAACTCCCTCAGGAGGGATAAATCCCATATCTATCACTCACCCCTCATCAATATCACCCAATCATCACCTTTATAACAACCCATGTTTCAGGACTGTGTTTGATGATGTCAAAGTGTACCCAACGACATGTGTTGAGTGTAGTGATTTTAGTTCTAAGAATCACACTCACCACCATCACTGTGAGAGCTGACTGTGACTACCAAGTCATGGTTCCATGTGTCACTCTCACGGTGGGTCTGTTTGGTACCTTGTTCTCTAACAAATACCTATGTGCTTGGTTTGATATCACTATATCATGACTACTGAGATTTTGTCATCAACCAACACACAATCTAGTCTTTAGTGTTATTGATGTCTATGGTTATTTCCACAATAACAACCGACTAGGGACCAAACAAGAATGTATACTCTTAACATCCGTATGATCTCATCATTTAGTTCCTCAACCCAAAAGCATACGTCATTGAGTAAAATCATTCCTTAGATATCTATCATGTTACACTATCATCTCAGAAAAAATTTAAATATATAGATCAGAAATTGCCTTTATTATTATTCAAATCATTTACAAAGTATCCTATTACAATCATCATATGACTTGCTCTATGGGCATACATACCAACAGACTCCCACTTGCACTTAGAATCAGTCACCAAGACACCTCAGTCCTTGTGATCTAGCATGACCTTCATGCTTCTGCTAAGAAAGGGCCTTAGTCAGTGGATCAACTATGTTGTCTTCAGTTGGTACTTTGCAAATCTTCACATCTCCTCACTGTACGATCTCTCGTATGAGATGGAAGTGTCGCAGTATGTGCTTGGACCGCTGATGTGAGCTGGGTTCCTTAGTTTGTGCAATAGCTCCATTATTGTCACATTAAAGATCAACTGCATCACAGCAATTGGGAACTACACCAAGTTCAGAAATGAACTTCCTGATCCACACAACCTCCTTTACTGCATGTGAAGCAGCAATATACTCGGCCTTTGTAGTAGAATCATCAACTGTTTCTTGCTTGGAACTCTTCCAGCTCACAGCTCCATTATTAAGGCAAAATACAAATCATGACTGTGATCTGTAATCATCTTTATCAGTTTGGAAGATTGCATTGGTGTAACCCTTTACAACCAACTCTTCCTCGCCACCGTAAACAAGAAACTGATCCTTAGTCCTTCGCAAGTACTTCAGTATGTTCTTTACGACTGTCCAATGAGCATCCCCGGGATCTGACTGGTACCTGCTCATCATGTTGAGAGCATACGAGACATCTAGGGGTGTGCAAAACATAGCATACATGATGGATCCGATGTCTGGTGCATATGGGATCCCATTCATAAGCTCCCTCTCTTCACAAGATTGGGGACATTGAGCTCTAGAGACGGTGACTCCATGTAGCTTCTCCATGCTGAACCGCTTCGACACTTTGTCAATGTATGTGCTCTGACTTAGTCTGAGAAGCCTTTTAGATCTATCTCCATAGATCTTAATTCCTAGAATGTAGGCTGCTTCTCCTAAGTCCTTCATTGAGAAAGTATTCCCAAGCCAAGTCTTTACCTTCTCTAAGGCTAAGAAATCATTCCCCATCAAAAGTATGTCATCTACATACAATATGAGGAATGTGATCGAGCTCCCACTAACCTTCTTGTACACACAAGGTTCATATTCCTTTTGAATAAAGCCAAACACATTGACTTCCTCATCAAATTGAAGATTCCAACTCTGAGATGCTTGCTTCAATCCATAGATTGACCTTTGCAACTTACAGACTTTATTGGCATTCTTTGGATCTACAAAACCTTCAGGCTGTGTCATGTACACATCCTCATTTATATTCCCGTTAAGGAATGTGGTTTTAACATCCATCTGCCAAATCTCATAGTCATAATAAGCTGCAATAGCAAGCATGATCCTAATGGACTTAATCATGGCAACTGGAGAAAAGGTTTCGTCACAGTCAACACCTTAAACTTATCGAAATCCCTTTACAACCAATCTTCCTTTATAAGTTTGCAAATTTCCATCCATGTTGGTCTTTTTCTTAAAGACCCACTTGCACCCTATGGGTTTTACCCCTTCGGGTGGTTCCACCAAAGTCCATAATTTGTTGGAGTACATGGATTCCATCTTGGATCTCATGGCTTCAAGCTATTTCTCAGAATCTGGTCCCTCCATAGCCTCTACGTAGGTAGTTGGATCATCATCTATGATCAACTCACCACCTTCCTGAGTTACAAGGTATCCTAACCTCTCAGGTTCAATGCGGGTCCTACTAGATCTACGAGGTCCTTGTGTTACCTGAGGAGAATGAGATTCCACAACACCTTGTGAATCTCCATTTTCCTCTGGTACATCTACCGGTTCAATGTTTTCTTGTTGGGCTTGAACCACTTCAAGCGCTATTTTCCTCCCACTACTTCCTTTGGAAATGAATTCCTTCTCTAGGAATACAGTTGTCCTAGCAACAAACACTTTGTTGTCAGTAGGGTGGTATAGATAATATCCCCTCATTTCCTTGGGATATCCAACAAAATAACATTTATCGGATTTGGGTCCAAGCTTATCAGGAAACATTTTCCTAACGTAAGCCACACAACCCCAAATCTTCAGAAAAGACAAATCGGGACGCTTCCCATACCATATCTCATATGGTGTCTTTTGAACCGATTTAGATGGCACTCGGTTAAGTGTAAACGCGACGGTTTCAAGAGCATGACCCCATAAGGAAATTAGAAGATCAGAAAAACTCATCATTGATTGCACCATATCTAACAATGTGTGATTCCTTCTTTCAGACACACCATTATGCTGTGGTGTTCCAGGCAGAGTCCATTGTGATACAATACCACGGGCTCGCAGAAGGTCCTCAAACTCTTGGCTTAAGTATTCTCCACCTCGATCGGATCGAAGTTCCTTAATACTTTTACCAAGTTGGTTCTGTACTTCATTCATGAAATCCTTGAACCTTTCAAGGGTTTCTGACTTATGTTTCATCAGGTACACATAGCCATACCTACTGAAGTCATCAGTAAAGGTAATGAAGTACTGATACCCACCTCTGGAATTAGTTCTAAAAGGCCCACATACATCAGTATGTATGAGTCCTAATAGATCACTAGCTCTCTCACCTTTACCTGAAAAGGGAGTCTTGGTCATCTTGCCCAACAAACAAGATTCACATGTCTCTATTGATTAATAATCAAAAGAGTCTAGATAACCATCTTTATGGAGTCTAGAAATGCGCTTCTCATTTATCTGCCCTAGACGACAATGCCAAAGATATGTTTTGTTTGAGTCGTTGATTTTTTCTTTTTGGTGTTTACGTTGTATACACTTGTCTCCAAATCTATCAAGTATATACCATAAAACATTGGGGCACTGCCATAAAAGATCCCATCTTTATAAATGGAACATTTTCCATTCTTAATAAGAAATTCAAATCCATCTTTCTCAAAACAATAGACGGAAATGATATTCCTATTTATGGCAGGTACATAATAGCAGTTCTTCAACTCTATTATTAGCCCACTTGGTAGAGTTAACTCATAGGTTCCTACGGCACTGTCGGCAACCCTTGCCCCATTGGCAACACGTAGTTCAACCTTGCCTTTCCCTAAAGGCCTACTTCTCTTAAGATCCTTCACATTTGAACAAATGTGAGATCTGCATCCGGTATCAAGTACCTGTGACGATGAAGTAGAAAGGTTAATCTCTATCACATATACACCAGAAGTAGAGATATGTATCTCTGACTTCTTCTTCCATCGTTCCTTCCATTCTCTCCATGTAGAAGAAATTGGTTTGGCGAGAGAACCCTTCTCTCCCTTACCTTTCGTTCCATTGATCTCTATCAATGAACTTTCTTTCCTCTTCACCAATGCATTAAGCGTACATAGAGTGGATTCAAAGGCTCTTGGTATATCTGGATTGTGCAGAACACTTCTCACAGTCCTCAACCAGTTATGGAATTTGTTCTCAATTAATTTGCCCATTTTAAAAGATGATTCTTTTGCCATTCTAGAAGAGAAAATTGCATTTGTCAAAACTCCTTTTTGATTTTATTTGAATAAAATTTGACGATAGTTAATTAGGCCTTTAATTTATTACCGCTCCCACAATTTTAATTCAAATTGGAAACCCTCACCATCAATTCAGAAGATTGCAGCGCACAATCTTCTAGTGGGTCAAGATCCTGAAATCCTCTGAGCCATGGACCAGCTAGGGCTCTCACCCACAACTTTTTCTTGTTACAAGCTGTAAATGTTCATGAGATTTTGGTCCCTTCCACTCCCACACAGACTGGGAACCCTAACCCCTCGTATTAATAGAGGGGTATTGTGGTTTCCCAAAGACACAAATTAATTGCCTCTGAAAATGGCTGTCCTCTCTGGTTGTGGTAATCAATAGAGAGCCTGAGAAAGTCCTACCTACTAAAGGGAAGGATAGAAAGAGAGAACAATTGTGGGAGAGGAAGTTGGTGACTAGTACACCAACAATAGGGACAACTCCTTCCTGTCTGTTCTACTACAATGACAAAATTTTGAGGGGGTATGTGTGGACCTCCATAGATATGAGGAGGTTGTTGTCTGCTACTAGGAGGACAATGTCACTCTGTTGTCTTGGTGAATACCAGGAGCTGATGTAGGTGTCATCCTAGTGCAACCAAGAGATACACACTACTAAAATGAGGAATAGTCATTGGACTTGCTTGAGGACCATGTATGAACTCGTTAAACCATCCTTCCCATTACATAGTTATTGACATGATCTTGCTATTTAGGTGAATATGGATAGAAATTTTTTTTCCACTGCCTATCTAATGCTCATATTTCCTAACATTGGTATCAGAGCCACGTCAATTTACAATGTTTTGGGATAATTGATATGATCAGATTTTTGTTTTCATCATTTATTTACTGCATATAATGCAAATACATATGCACATATCTAATCAAAGACCACATATAATCCCAAACTATATATATATATATATATATATATATATGTATGTATGTATATATATGCAATTTACCCACATCACCCTAAAAGTGAGTTTTGATGCTAGATGTGTACCATGGTTATGGCCAATAACCCAAATAACTGTGTGTGATTGAATGGTTTGTTTTGTGAATGTTTTATCTCAAGTTGTATACCGAGTCTCTACCTTCTTCTTCCCATTATAAATGTATTATTCTTACACACCTTTGTTCCCTGGGATGTAACTCAAGGTTTCTCAATACCATGAATAAGTTTAATAACAATAGGATACTTTCTTTTCTTGCCACAATGAAGATGATGATCAGGGTCAAAGGAGCCAACTATTTCACGTGACAAGCCAACCGACTGGAGGACCGAGGAGGGGAGACCGCAAGAGGAGTGAATTGACTAAATGGTGGACCCATTGACCATCTGGAGGTGTCCAGGCATTAGTTGATAGGAGTCCAAACGATCATTTCAAACGACCAACCGATTGGCCAAGAGGCAAGCCTACCAGTTTAAGGGTTGAACCGATCAACCCGTATTGGCAAGCACATGTCTACACCAACATGCATGTGATGGTAATAATTTCTTGCGACTCCAAAGAATTACATTAGTATGGCCATAACCATCGCTAATGTTTTATATTGCATGTTTACGTTGTGGGGTATAGCATGTATATGACACATACTATTTATGTGGTGATTGGATAAAGTATATGTATTTATAAATACAAATTCCCTCAAATTACTTATTAAGTGTAAGATTCTTTCCATTAACAACACACATGAAAATCTTGATCAACCAAGCATAGGTTATGCCTAGGCATGGTGTGCCATCCATCTCGTGGAAGTGTGATGGTAGATATGTAGGTTCTACCCAAGTAGGGTGCATATCTATAATGTTGGCTTTTGTAGCAGGCATAACCAGTGTCCTTAATGGGATTAAGTGCCAGAGGCACACAGATGACTATGGCAAGGAGTTGCTATCATCTACTCAAGAATTGCATATGGTGAAATTGGCAAAAATTTCCTACCTTAATAATTGACTATGGGTGCTAGCGTTGGTCGGGTCATAGTTGAATTGTTTTGGAGCTTGGCAAACTCGAAGGTTGTACATTGCAATCTTATGAATTGATTGGTTATGGCTATCAATTTGAATAAAATAGTGGGAGAAATAATTAGATAAAGACCTAATTGAATATCTTCAAATTTTACAAATCAAATCAAATTAAAAGGAGTTTTTTTACAAAATTGCAAATTCTTCTATAAAATCAAATGGTAAAGCACAAGAACACCTTTTCTCTGTGATCAGTACTTGAGAAGGACGAGTTAAATGGGAAAAACTTCCATGATTGTTACAAGAAATTGAGAATCATTCATATACAAAAGCTTAAGATGTATGTCCTAGAGTTACTAGATCTAGAAGAACCTCTTCCCAACGCTCCTAAGGCTCACAAGGATGCTTACAAGAAGCATACTGAAGATGTTTTGGTGTCAAATGCCTAATGTTGTTCTCCATGAACTATGAGTTGCAAAGATAGCATGATAGCATGGATGTTATTGATATGGTCACACTTCTTAAAACATGTTCCAAGACTAGGCACGACCATTGAGATTTGAAATATCAAAGGAACTGTTCAATGTAACATGGTAGGATGAGATCCATTAGGTCCTCATGTGCTCAAGGTCATTGGGTATGTGGAGAACCCATACAGACTACGATTCCCCTTAGGACAGGAGTTGGCCAATGATGTGATTCTATAATCTCTGCAAGAGTCATATAGTCACTTTGTCATAAACTACAACATGAATGAATTTGATAATTTGTTGATAGAGGTATTAAGAATGTTGAGAACAACTGAGGCACAAATGAAGAAAGACACGATAAAATATGTGATGATGATCAATAAGTCAAAGGGAAAGTCTAAAGGCAAAGGCAAAGCTAAGAAGAGTTCTAAAGCTGCCCAGAAGCCCAAGTCTTAAGGTCTCAAGGTCTAAAGGAGGAGTAAAAAAGGGAGGCAAGTGTCACTATTGTCACCAGGATGGACACTAGAAGAGGAACTGCCCCTCTACCTGAAGGAACTAAAGAAGAAGAAGGAGGATAGAGAGATCTCCGCTTCAGGTATATATGTCATATCATAATTCTAAATACTTCTTCATCTTGGTATGTGATATCGGATGTAGATCTGATATATGTTGGTGTGCACAATCTGATAAGAAGTAAAGCCTTTATTAAAGGACAAGGATGGATTGTGCTAAGCAAGATTTTTGGCAACCTCAATCTACATTTAGAATTTATCTTATCCCAAAGGGAATGTAATAGAGGTAGTTGAACTGCTATTTCCTTTTCCTAATAATAGAAAAATTTACTTTATGCATCAAGTATGGACAAGGATGTTTATAAATAAAGAGTTGTTAATGTTCTATTTCAAAGATGTGATCTTGTATGGCCAAGCCTCAAATGTCTTTTGATCCTTAAGTGAATGGAACAAAAGATGTATGTTTGCAACATAATTACCTAAATGATTATAATAGATAACTCAAATAAACAACATCTATAGCATTGTCATCTAGAGCACATATATAAGAAATGCATAATTAGAATAAATATTGATGTTTATTTAGACTCTTTTGGTTGTTGAACCAATAAGAAACATGCAAGTCTTACTTATGTCCAACATGACAAAACAACCTTCAATAAATATAGTGGGAGGATAACCATTCTAATAGGACTTATACCTAATCATGTATATAGACCTATAGATAAAATGCTACAGATTTGTACTTCATTATATTTAATGATAATATAGTGATATGTAATCAAAAAAACAAAAATCTCTTGAAGTTTAAAATAAGATTACATATATAAAGTACACAACCTCCTTAAAAGTATTAAGATACTTTGATATGATCTAGTTTTGAAATACTTTATAGGAATCGTTTGACGACCTTATGGAGATAATGTGATATTCTATCAAGACAAAATTCCACCTACAACATGATGATGTATCAGTAAGAAGGAATGACATCATGATGAGTCATGTTATGATTATAGATTAATCTAATATTATAATTTCCATAACATAAATATGATAAGTACCGTCCAAAATTATTTTAAAGACAACATATGAGATATTATATGGGAATGTCCTGATATGTCTTAAGGCTTGAAACTTATGCAAGAAAATAGTTTCTTGAAAAGATTTAATTGCGTAATTGTTTGTTCAACCATACTTAACTCAAACCAATATCAAAATGTTTGTTGTTGAATAGCCAAATTCCATAAGAATCAGTTGGAGTAAAGTATAACTCAAGAAGTTTGAGTTCAACAAGAAAACATTTGAACCTAAAGAAGTACAAAAGAACATAGAGAGTCACAAATGATTATGGAATCTCAAGTTCTTTATGTCACACACAAAACTCATAGTTCTGGTAGAACACGTCTGAGATTCCTATAACTCAGACAAGTTGTGAGTTCGTCATAAGATGATGATTCAACAATCAACTAAGAACTATTGAGGGACCACAGTCAGAGAAACAACTTGAGGTCATTATATCCAGAATGGAATCCATGAACAACTACAAGGTAGGACCTTGGTGGTTCCATCTAGAGGGGTAACACCCAAAAGGGGGAGTTGTGTTTTCATAAGCAAAACCAAATGGATGACATAAAAGGATAGATTAGGTGAAAAGGTTTTTCAAATCAGTTTGAAATGTTGAATATGATGAAATCCCTTTACCAGTGCTTGTTATTGCAATTTGATGAGACAATGTGATTTGGCATACAAAGCTTAAAACTGCATTGCTTAATAGGAATAATTAAGAGAATGTGTATGTGACTTAGACTCAAGGTTTTATGACTCCACTAATGCAAATAAAGTCTATAATCTACAATGTTCAATCTAGAGATTGAAACAAGCGTATCAGAGTTGGACTATTTGATTTGATAAGAAAGTCAAAGAGTTTTACTTAAGTCAAGATAAAAGATGAAATTTGTGATTAAAAAAGATTTCATGGGAGCATATACATAGATAAATATTCCACATATTGACGTGGAATGATATTTCAATACTAAGTATTGAAACCTAGCATGGAAATCACCTTCAACATTAAGGATTAGGTGAAACAACCTATGTGATAGGAATTGGAATCTATATAGAAAGTCCTAGAAGTTTCTTAACCTAAATACGAGCACATATATTGGCAAAATGTTGAAATGGTTCAACATGAAGGATTCAGTAAGTGAGAATCTATCCATGATGATGGGATCTGTTTCTCCAGAATCCAATGTTTCAATTCTTGTGAAGAATTGAAGAAATGCCATATGCATTCACATTTTGATCTATCCATAATATAGTGTATTCATCCCATTAGCTTGTATGTGTTTGACATGACAAGAATATATTAGTCATAACCAATGAAGGTCCTTGGAATGACATAAACAATGTCCATTAGTATGTGAGAAGAACTAAAGGAACATTTCTTGAACTATGGTGAAAGGAAGAGTTGGATGTAAAGGGTTACATCATTGCAAGGTTATGAAATGGATAGAAAATGATCGCAACATAAAAGTATGTGTTTAATCTTAGTTGGGAAGAGTTCCTCACTAACATAATTAATTTTGAAAGTCCAAAATATAAGTTGAGTATCCTTGTGTAGAGAACACATGAGTGGATACTATATGGATCTAGAAGTTCATATGGGTAAACATATGGATATTCCAACCGTTGAAGATATCATATTATGGAATTCCATCTCATATGAAGTGTCTCACAACAAAGAGATATGAAACACACAATATACCGACTAAGGAAATCTGTTGTTAACCTGTTGGTTAGCATTGCACAACATAAACATGATGGACATGTTTGGATCACTAAGAATAAGATTTGTAGGTGATTGGATCTAAGTGTAAGTAGGACTCTGTTGGTATGTATGCCTAGAGAGCCAATCATTTGATGATTGTGATGGCATATCATATGAAAGATTTGATAATAATAAATTCAAGCTTCCAATTCATTCCATTTCACTCAGTCATGAGATAATTAGGAAACATAATGAACATCTAAAGAATGACAATTACTCAATGACGTATGTCTTCAAGTACGTGACTTGAACAATGAGATCATACATATGTTAAGAGTATGTATATTCTTATTATGTCCCTAGTTAGATGTTACTACGGAAGGCAAACAGACAAAAGTAACATTAAAGACTGGAATGTGTGTTAGTTTATGATAGAACCTCATCAATCATGATATATGTGATATCAAACCAAGCACATAGTTACTTGTTGGAGAACAATGTAATAGAAAAACCCACCTTTAGAGTCACACCTGGAAACCATAAATGGTGGTCATAATCATCTCTTATAGTGAAGGTGGTGATTGTGGTTCTTAGACTTAAAGTCACTACACTTATCACATGTCGTCCGGTATGGTTTGACATCATCCAACGTGATCTTAAATATGGGTTGCCATAAAGGTGATGATTGGATATATTGTGACACTTGTGGATGACTATGACTAACGTAGATGGGATTTATCCCTCCTATTAGAGTTATATATTTATTCCACTTGATAAGCAAGACTAAGAAAAGTATGTGCATGCACATGTGAGTCAATATACGATATTGATGTAAGATATATCTCAGACAGTCTGCTCTGGATCAATGAACATGGATTGAACATTGAGAGGATGACAATTCCATGCCTCTAGTTCATTCTAGATATCAGAGACAAAGGAATTGGACAATCACTGTAAAACCTAACACAGATCATAGGTTGAAGTTGTTCTCCATATTTCCTTATTATTTTACTAGCAATGGTGTGTGACTAGGCACTTCTCTTTGCTTGTGATGTCATAAATTAGTTATGGATATTCACTACCAACATAACATGGAATCTATGGGGTCACACACATAGGATACACCTAGAAGAGGAGTTTAATCATGAATGATAATTATATTTATTACTAAAGTGTTTAGCTATTTGATTTAAACAACGTTAGTTGAAAATTGATTGACTGGACAAATGAACCAACTGGTTCAAGTGTTGAACCAAACATTTCATCTTGTCAAGTAAACAAAACTATGTTTGGCAGTTCTAGACTGATGAACTGACCGATTCAGGAAGTAAACTGATCGGCTTAGGTCCATGAACTAACAGACTCAGATCCATGAATCGGTCAACTCAGGTTATGAATTGAGTGGTTGGTGGATTAATTTGATTGATTCAAGGATTTGTATTGAAGGCATGTTGTACATGAAATCGAATATTAATTGCCAATACAATTTGTGATTGGGAAACATGATGAAATGACTAGTTTAATAGGTTAATTGATTGGCTCACATGCCAACCGATTGATTTAATGGTGAACCAATCGTGTCACCTATTGTAGGTTGTATAAATTCATGAGATTTTGGTGCCTTCCACTCCCACTCAGACTCAGAACCATGACCCTCCTATAAATAGAGGGGTACTGAGGGCTTCCCAGAGGCACAACGCAATTTCTTCTGACAATTGTTGTCCTCTATGGTTGTGTTAACCAATAGAGAGCCTGAGCAAGTCCTACCTGCTAAAAGGAAGGGATATCAAGGGAGAACAATTGTGGAAGAGCAAGTTTATCACTAGTACACCGACAGTAGGGACAACTCCATCCTGTCTGGTCTACTAGAATGGTAGGAGTTCTAGGCAGTCCTTGTGGACTTCCATAGAGGCAAGGAGGGTTTTGTCTACCTCTAGGAGGACAACATTAGCCTACTTTCTGTGGTGGAGACCAGAAGCTATTGTAGGCGTCATCCCAGTGTAACTACGATATCCATACTACTACAACCAAGAATAGTTGTTGGACTTGCTCCAGGACTAGGTATGAACTCGTTAAACCATCATTCCCATTACATATTTGTTGACTAGATATTGTTGTTCTGGGGAATATAGAAAGAATTTTTTTGTTTCCACTGCTTATCCGATGCCCATATTTCCCAAATCTATAAGACAAAAAATGACAAAAACATCGAGTATAATACTAGAATAGTACATTATAATATTTTAGCAAGTAGACTAGCATACATATGTATCATAGTTCAAACAATAAATCCATAGTCATAAAGTTATTAAAACATGTACCTAGTTCAAGGATTTCATAACCTTACTTATCCTTGATCATCTACCTAATAGGCATACCTAAATAAGTACAAGATTTGTTACATGTATTATATTCTTATCATTAACCCTAACTTATTACATTTTAGGTTTATGGTCTAGTTAGGTTCTAATTTGGTTAATTACATGTTATAGATATTATAATAATTTAGAGTTCATCATATGGGTGTGTTTCAAGTTCCATGTCCTTGGATGTTCCACTCATTTTGTATGATCATTACTAGATTTTGTGTCACTTCAGTACATTTCAAGGTCATAATACTCATAATACAGAAAGAATGGTCATAGTTCCTCAAGTCAAGAGGTCCAAGCATAAGAGATGACTTAGATCAGTAATATTTGGACATAACAAGCATATCAACATTGGGTGGATATCCCCTAGAGTCAAGGAATCATTTCCCAAACTTGGTATCAACACCTCAACATACATGCAAACATCAACATAGGTCACATTCCAACAAGATTCAACATATGACATAGGTTGATATCCACATAAAGGAAAAACAATATTAATACAGTTAACTTATATTAGAGAGAGGAGGGTATAAAACAATAGGACCCATATTTAGATATGGGAACAGGAAAATCAAACAAGTCATATTGTCACACTAGGTGACCACCAATGGACTTAGGATTATACACACCATCATAGGTCAAGAGGGGGTGACCTTAGACATTATTATCACCTGACATCACAATATGGCCAAAACCCACAACATATTTATCATCATTAATCATCAAGGGTTTGGCACATTCATATATAACATGTGACATTAAGAACAAGAATAGAAAAAGGATATTAGGGGGTGGTTCTTGAGTCATGGGTGAGTATTAGTCACTGACTTCAAGGTTCATTAAGCACCATGGTGCCATCTTCTTCAAGCACAATGCTACACGACTGAAGGCACGCAAAGGAAATTGAGGTCATGCACGGAGCAGGAACCCTCAAGAGGAGGGGGCAGCGGCTTCCATGGAAGCAACACCAAGAAGATGAAGTAGGAGCTTGAACTAGGGTGTGCAAATAGCAAGGAAAAGATAGTGGAAGTAAATGGGAAGGTGAAACACACCAATTGGTTGTCTCAATTGCTTAAAAAGAGATGGGAAATCATCTGATTGGTTTCTTTAAATTAACCCTACTATAATACATACAAACTAAGGCGAAAGATGACTGAGTGATGTTGCATCTTGGATCCATGATCTAGAGGACAAAAAAAGGGATGCATTAGGGTTTTCTCAAGTGAGGGTGGTGGATGGGCCACACCCCCAATTGTGCTTTAAGGAAAAAAAAGTGAGTTAGATCAGTTAATTCAAGTGTAATTCGAACTATTTTTGAAAGGCCATGACTTGGACTACGAATTTTTGACTGAGGTGATTTTTGTATCATTGGAAAGTTAATTGGTGAAGATATACAACTTGACATATAGTAGAGAGTAAATTAATGACATGGATTAGGTGTCACGTTAAGGATTTGATACTTAAGTCTAAATGCAAATTATGGCACCAATTGGAACATCAAGTATTAAGTTTTGGGGTCATCAACACACTCAAACCATTTAACTAAATCAAAATGAGGTAGTTGGGTTACTAATAGAGAGAGTAAGAGTATAATTTATGAGAGAGATATGTCAAGTTATCACACATCTAGCCAGTGATTGAGTGGTAGATCTCAAACTACCCACAAAATTATAAAATATATAAATCTAGTGATAAGAAAATCTATTCAGGTTTAACTAGAGCTAAACATGGACGTTCTCTTGATGTGATAAATATGTACCATGTATTTAAATGCATTTATATTTTGACTAAAAACCCTTTTATAAGTATTGACAATTATGCAAGTACGATTGAGTATGCGTATGCCTCCTGGTGCATTGATAGGTCTTGTATCTAAATGTTTAATGTTTTCTTGACATGTTTATCATTTTAGAAAGTAATAATTATCTTAGAGGTAATATCGCATATCTGCACCTGAGTTGTTACTTTGGGGTTTCTCCACATCTTTTAGGTGAGCGACAAAGTTTCCCCAAAAATGGTAGAGGAAATCAACAAGGAGGGAGTCATCCCTTGATTAGGAGGTAGGTGATGTCTGTGTGAAAGTATCCTGGAGGTAGGGAATGTTTTTGTGGCATGCTACAGAGACAAAGCATATAGGGGTATGTGTTTAGCATTGTCCATGTACACTAACGTCTTTGTGGATGAGTTTTGTTTATGTATTCCTGGCATGGTTACAGAGTTGAGAAGGAGGAATTCGAAGGGGTCAATTTGATGAGGAAAATAGTTGGGGTTAAGGTGTAGTGTCACGAGGCTTTGTGTGATTGAATAGTTGAAGGGGAAGTTTGGGGTTATGTTTGGTTCATCTAATGATGTGACCCAATGCCACAAACTAGTGTTTAGGTTTTCCAAGGAGGAATTAGACTAACTGTCCACTTTTAATCACTTATTAAAGATTTGTCATAAACTTTTCTTTTATTTTAATTAATAGAACTAATGATACATCATGTCGACTAGAAAGATAATGTATTAATTATGGAAACCACGAAAGGTTACAATAGAATTCGACCTTTACATAAAACTAAGTGTTTATGATTTAATAAACTACAATTGATTAATAATTTCTCTCTTTTATCACACACTCATTCCCAGGATCTAAAGGAAGGAATAAAGGCCATTTAATTGAGCATATTATTTCTTTGTCAGAACTTTTCTCTACTCTTGAAAGAAGTTGGATTCTTCCTCTTCTGGTGGAGCTAGTCCATTACCTGAAAATATTTTAGTAGGTTGATGAGCTATTTGATTAGTAAGTAGAAAATAAATAGGTAACCATGATGTTTCAAATGTTATGAAAATTGAATTAAATTGAAATGCATATAAGCATAACAGTTAAAACTATAAATCATTCAACATGGAAATCCATCTTATTGTAAATGTAGTAAATAAGTTAGACCATTCATATTTCTTTTAGTCCATTATCATGCTTTAGATCCACATGAGGTGTACCATAACATGTGAAGGCATCACATAAAGCTACAATCTCATTGTAAGAGACTTAGAAGATTGCCTAGGATTCTAAGTCTATAATCACTACCATGTCCATCTAAATTGGGCCTTATAAAGATCTAACTCTTGGTGGCGAATGGGAGCATCTAAAAATCTAGACTCCGTCGCTAAACCTAGGTACTCAGGTGGAGAGTTAAGTCATTATACCTTACTCTACTTTATGGACCTACCAAAGATGATCACTAACCAACAAATAATGTACCACTGGCATCCTTGGTTGGTGTTGGTAACCACACTTAAATAAGGACTATGTCGTTACCGGCTTAGACCCCCAAACCGTAATATGATGAGTTTTGCTAAACTAATCCTCAAGTTGGTAGCACATTTCCTCCTTACAGCACAAGCCCCTTGTGAAGGATTTTATAGTGTTTAGATCATCTAACATCAAATGACATTTAATTATCTAGATAACATATTTATTATAACTAATATTACCCTACTATCCATACTGATAATTTGGCATAAAACATAGGAATCAACTGGCTAAAAAGCAACTTCCAGAATTTATTTCAAATTCATATTAAAATCTTTTAGATTCAAAATAGGGCAAACCCAAAGTTTCATATTCCTTCAATTCCAACTTCTCATTCATCATACTACATTCTAACCCACATAAGAATGATTGTATCAACATCATAGTACCACATATTATATATATAATGTATTTCTCCTACATAGATATACTGATCAAGCATATAAATTTTGTAAATACCAAATCACTGAGTAATAATCGATACTGAAACAACATTATCTCAAGTTTGTCTATTGTAAATCAAAGTTGGAAGGTAACTTTTCACCCACTTGGATATGATCCTTGGTCACTGATCTCGGATCTAAGATTTCAAGTCCAGATTTTTCTCCATGGATCTTAGATTTGTGATTTTAACCTCCAAATATACCTTCTAACAGTTCATCCTTAGATCTGCTGCTCCAAGATCAGTCTAATAAAGGAAGAATATGAAGAGGGAAAAGAGGAAGAGCTCCTCATATGATCCTTATAGATGATTTAATGCAAGTAATGTGAAAGAGAGAAGGAACTACTATCAAAACTAACCTATCATAGTCTATCCAAGACTTGTTCGTCGACCTTTCTACTATTTATTTGTGTTCTTCCCAAAGGTCACCCTACAAATTGCCTCTCTATCAACCTTTAGTAGTTTAGGGATCTAGTTGTGTGGACAAATCAAATAAAAGTTAAGTGATTTTGTTAGATTCAGATATATATATATATATATATATCAAAAGTTATAGTCATTTTACTGATTGATTGTCCTAGGCGGTTGCACATTCCATTTCCATTGGTTTTTGAGGTCGTCGGTCTACATGGTTGTTGGTGTACATGGCCCATCAACCTATGCGGTCACGAGTCGTTTTGGTCATCGGTCCGCATGGCAATATTCCAATGTGTCATCGATCTATGTGGCTGTTGGCCTATAGGACGTGGATCTATACGGCTGCAAGTCCGACAAAAGAAAGACTAAAGCTAGTTATGTACATGTTCACTAGACTTCATAAACTATCTCATTTTAACTCTAATTTGGCACATTATTTGTTCTTTGTATTTGTAATTAAATTCTCTACAATCCTTTGTTATTGGCTTGATAAAATTCAAAATTATAATTTTTTGATAAGTATTTTGCAAGTATCATTGATTCTCTTTCCACAAACAACCCTGGGCTATCTCTATATCAAACTAAGCTTGGATCTCATGGTATGGTCTAGTTATGCTTTTGATTACCAAAGCATAAGTTCAAAAATAAATCAATGTTGAAATGAAACATAAGGTAATTATGATATTAACAAAGCCATAATTAACACTATGATTATCGTTACCCAACAATTACCTGTGAGAAGAGTTATGGGTTGTAACAATCTCCCCCACTAATAAAATTCTTGTCTCAAAATTCATAGAAGAGTAAAGATACTTGCTATACATCTTTGACTCTAATTCCTAAGTATCTTAGTCTACACCTTGATTCCTCCAACGAACCTTCACTAGGGGTATCTCCCTCTTTTTAAGCTTCCAAATTCTACAATCTAGAATTTGTATAGGAACTTTAACATAGAAGATATCCTCTCTTAATGTAAAATATTCGGGTCTATGATCTTCTCTACACCTAGACGACACTTTATCAAAATGGATACATGAAATACATCATGTAGATTGGCTAGCTTTGGAGGTAACTCAAGCTTGTATGCTACAGATTCAATTTTCAGAATGATTGGATAGGGACCCATGTTTCTAGGAGTTAGTTTGCCTCACATGCCAAACATAAGAACACCTTTCCATAGTAAGCCTTTTGAAGTATAATTAATCTCCAACCTTAAACTGAATCATTTGAAACCTTTTCTCTACATCAATTTTATGTCTATCCTATGTGTCCTTCAATTGTTGTATGATCAATGGTATCTTTTTTGTTGTTTCCTCCACCAACTGAGGACCTAGAATTTTCCTCTCACCAACTTCATACCAACAAATGGAGAGATACACTTCCTCCCATGTAAATATTCATAAGGAGCCAAAACTAAACTATAATGATAGATGTTATTATAAGAAAACTCCATGAGACTAAGGTGATAAACCCAACTACCATTAAACTACAAAACACATGCTCTAAGAATGTTCTGTAGGGTTTTAATGGTCCATTCTGACTATCCATCTGACTGAGGTTGAAATTCTATGCTAAACTTCAATCTTGTTCCCAAATAACAATATTACTGATTCCAAAATTTAGATATGAATTTGGGATCTCTATCAGATGCTATAGAAAAGGGTACGTCGTGCATTCTGAGTTTCTCATCTATATAGACTTTAGCTAACTTTAGCGTATCACATGTTGTGTTAACTAATATAAAGTGAGAAGACATATATAGTCTATCTACTATTACCCATATAGAGTCATGTCCACGTGGTGTTCTAGGATATCCATCCACAAAGTCCATAGTTATATCCTCCCACTTTCATATAAGAATAAGAAGTGATCGCAGAGTACCTTCCTACATACATCACACTTAGCTACATTCTCAACCACATCTCTCTTCATACCTGAACACCAATACAAATCTTTAAGGTTTCTTTACAACTTTGTATTTCCTAGATGCATTTAATAGATAGAAGAGTGTGCTTCCTTAAGAATTTGCCTTATGGATCACTTGGTACACATAATTTATCCTACTGGAACATCCCTTCATCTAAATATCTAAATTTTTCTTTCTTAACTTCTTCCATCTCATGCATATTCTACTATAAATGATTGTCACGTTTTTTAAGTTCCTTAACATGATCATAGAACATAGGTCTAACATGCATCTACACAATTAGTCCACGTTGTTTTGACACACTCAAATCTAAAATTATCTCTCACATTTTAACTGGTAAGTCACTTTTTACACATGCCAAAGGGAACATTTCTGTAGACTATGTTGACTTCCTAATTAGAGAATTTTCTACTACATTGATCCTCCCATGGTGATAATCAATAGTTGTGTAATAATCCTTTATAAGATATAACCACCTACATTGTCTCGGGATGATATCCTTTTGTGTGAAATTGTACTTTAGACTCTTATGGTCGGTTTATACCTGACATGACTCACCATAGAGATAATGACACCATGTACTTAAGGCATGTACTACTACTAAAAGCTCAAGACAATGTATTGGATAGTTCTCTTCATTCTTATTGATTTATCAAGAAGCATAGGCCACCACCTTCTCTTCATGCATTAGAACATCCCAAACCTCTCATGGATGCATCATGGAATGCCACATAACCCTTCTCTTCTTTTGGTAAAATCAAAATGTTTGTTGTATATAATTTATTCTTTAAGGTTTAAAAACTCTTCTCGCATGTTTCATAAAAACAAAACTCAAATCCTTCCTTGTTAAGCATGTATGAAGTTCTTCTAATACACTGAAGTTCCTTAGAAATCTCCTATAGTATCCAGATAACCCTAGTAAACTTCTGATCTCATGGGTTGATCCCACTGGAAATACAATTCCACTTTCTTGGGATTTTCACTGACTTCATCTCCTAATATGGCATGTCCAAGAAAACAATCTTCAGCCAACTTGAACTCAAATTTACTAAATTCAGCATAAAACTCATGTTGCCTCAATAACTATAGGGCTATCCTTAGATGTTGCTCATGTTGTTCTATCTCTCTGGAATATATAAGAATCACGTATATGAGCACTAATATAAACTGATCTTTGTAAGGTCCGCAAATTCTATTTATCATATCCATAAAAGCTTTCTGGGTTTTTGTTAGTTGAAAGACATGACTACAAACTCATAATGCCCATACCTTGTTCTGAATGTACATTTAGGTAATTCAAGTTCCTTTATCCTTTACTGATGATAACCTAACCTAATATCTATCTTTTAAAAGATTATTTCTTTACATTATTGGTCACACAAATCATAAATCCTAGGTAAATGATATTTATTCTCAATGGTTATCTTGTTTAATTGTTGACAGTATGTGTAAAACCTCATAGTAATGTCCTTATTCTTCAAAAATAGTTTGGAGCTCCCCAAGTTGATGTGCTAGGTTACATAAATCACTTATCAAGTAACTCATATAACTGCTTTTTTTAATTCCTTCTACTCTAGTGGTGTCATTTTATTGGTTGGAAATGCAATTTGGTGACTACAAAGTAAAATATGTATCTTAAAGTCTACATCTCTCTGTAGTGGTAAACCTAGTAACTTATTAGGATTGACATCTAGGAACTCACATACTACTAGAACAACTTCTATCTTGACTATTCTTTTCTCTACTCTAACATCTACCACATGTGCTGAAAAGGCCTCACATCTCTTTCTCATTATCTTATTATCTATAATAGTTGATACTATATACATGGGTAAGACTTTTATGATTCTAGTAAAGGAAAATGAAAAACCACCTAGATGAAAAATAGCTTCTTTCTTCCTACAATCTAATTGATCATGGTATATATCAAGGGAATCCAAACCCAATATAATGTGAAAATATTTAATTTCTATGGTTATGCATTAGCTACGATGGTATACCCACTTAAACTCAGCAGAGATGTTGGAAAAACTTTAGTCAAAGTTGTTGATTCATCCAATGACACTATTTAGCATCAACTCATAGGATAAATCTTGAGTTAAATGATTTAATCCTCTAACTAAGTATCTCTATAAAAAAGAATGTGTTACACCATGATCGATGAAAATTATAACTGAAATGTTGTCAAGCATCTCACCTGCGACAAATTTGGGTGAGGCTACTCTTTCTAATTAAGTCATAGAGAAGAAATGGCATGTATCTCTCCCTTTTCCATGGTGTCCTTACCATGCACTACTACTACTAGGTGCTCCCCCTCTAGAGCCTAAAGACACTGAAGAATTTGGTCCTCTAACTGGGGCTTGCCTTGGCAGAGCCTGAAACTATGATTGTGAACTTTGTTCAAGTAAATTTGAATCTTTGGGAAATCCCTCCTAATATGTCCCATATGTCCATAATAATAACATGCCTGAGTATTGACTCCCCAAAACTGACCAGAATGTGCTCTACCATAATTGTCATACACAACCATGTGAATTTTGGCACTTAACAAGGTACAAGGAAAATACTTAGGGTGAAACTCATCTACACAGTCCCTCTATGTCATCAATGTATTCTTCATCTTACCTTCCACTCCACACCACCACAACTCAACATCTCATTTGAGTAGAGAGACAACATGATTTATATGCTTATCCTTAGGTAACCCCATTACGCGAAAAAAACCTTTTCTAATTTTTAGATTCTCATATCTACCACAACTGGGTCTATTTTTCTAAAAAAATTAGTTCCACTGAGATTCTTTACAATCTCATAGGATCTCATCAGATTCATACTAGAAAATGTAGGCATGTATGCCCTGAAAGTCAATCATGGGATGATTGGTGGGATACATTAAAATTGATTTGATAAATATCAAAGGCAAGCTTCCAATTCTGTCTGGTTCAGTCATATGAGATAATGATAGAATAGATTGAATGTCTAGAGAATGACAGTACTCAATGACGTATGCTTTCAGGTTCAGGACCTGAACGATGAGATCATACGGATGCTAAGAGTGTGTACATTCTTATTATGTCCCTAGTCGGATGTCATTGTGGAAGGCAGATAGACAACAATGACACACAAGACTAGATTGTGGTGTTGGTTAATGACAAAATCTCATTAGTCATGATATGGAGATATCAAACCAAACACATAGGTACTTGTTAGAGAGCGAGTGTACCGGACAGACCCACTGTGAGTTTGACACATGGAACCATGACATGTTAGTCACAATCAGTTCTCACAATGATGATGGTGAGTGTGATTCTTTGACCTGAAATCACTACACTCAACACATCTCATTGGGTACACTTTGACATCATCAAACGCAATCCAGAAACATGGGTTGTTATAAAGGTGATGATCGGGTGGCTTTGACACATGGGGCTTTTGAGGGGTGAGTGATAGATATGGGATTTGTCCCTCCTGAGGGATTTTGATATCCTTGGCCACTTGATGAGTAGGATTAAGATAGGCATGCACACACATGTGTGAATCAGTATGTGATATTGATGTCATACATATCTCCTCAAATCTACTCTGAGATCAAGAAAGTGAATGAACGTTGACAGGATGATTGTTCCATGCCTTGAGTTCATTCAGGATATCAGTGACAAAGGAATTATACATTCACTGTAACACCATTCATAGATTGCAGGATTGAAAGTTGTTCTCCAACTTTCAGTTTCACTTGGGTAGCACTGATGTGCGACTAGGCACTGCTCTTTGCTTGTGAGGTCATAAGTGTTATGGACTTTCACTGCCAACGTAAAATGGGCCTGTAGGGTCACACACATAGGATTTAACCTAGAAGAGGAGTTTATCCACAAATAATGTACAGATTGATTACTAAAGGAGTTTAGTAGTTCAATTAAACACTCAATTGATTGATAGCTCAAAATCATAGTGTTCAAGGTGTTGTACCAATTGATTAGAGTATCATATTAATTGAAACTACAATTGATTGATTTTGCATAGTCTGCACTCCCAACCGATCAGCTCATATGATGAACCAATCGGCTCAGGATAGGCTGAGACGACCAATTCAAGGGTTGAACCGATCGGCTCAATTGGTCCAAATGAGTGAGTTGGGAAATTCAGGTTGGTGAGAAATTTCCTTTCATTTAACTTGTCCAATTTGATTGGAACAAGGATTGGTATTTGGATCAATTTGAAACAAAAGAGGAAAAGTCAATCGGGAACTGATTAGGACCACAAACCGATCAGCTTAGAAGTGAACCGATCGGCTCAGGTGTCCCAACCGATCGGTTCAAGTGTGAACCGATCGACTCACGTCCCCAATCGATCGGTTCATGCTTGAAACGATCGGTTCAGCTGACGTAGTTGGTTGTTTTGTGGAAAATCTTGAACCATTCTACTCCTGCTTTAATTCCGCATTGCCCGGGGTAGAGAACCCTGTCCCATGACCCTCCTATATATATATAGGGGTAGTGGTGGCTTCTCAGGAACAACAACTCAGAACACTAGTTTTCTGTAAAGTTTTCGTTCTCTCTGGTTGTGGTAACCAGGAGATCCCAAGCAAGTGCTACCCGATAAGGGAGGCACAACAAGGGAAAGACAACAGCAGAAAGATGACTAGTGGCAGGAGTGTGTGTCGGTCACTAGTACGCCGATAGGAGGGTGTTACTCCTTCCGATTCCTTATGGGACAAGGAGACCGGAGTTCCAGGTGGTCCGTGTGGACTACTATAGAGGAGGGAGACTTCTGCCGCTCAGAGGACAGTTGTCAATCCCGACAGTCCCGATGAGACCAGGAGCTGCACAAACACCGTGCAAGACCAGAGGTGAAGACCGTGCAAGCTGCGAGGTAATGTCGTCGAGCAAGCCTCGGAACAAGGTATGCCTCTACAAACCATCCTCCCTATTGTATATATGTTGATGCAATTCCTTCGTTCTGGGTTTGGGGAGAATTTTTTTATTTCCACTGCCTTCTCTGCCTCCCCTAAAACCCAACAGTGGTATCAAAGCCACGTCAACTACTCTGTACTTTAGGATTATCGATATGATCGATTTTGGTTTGTCCCCTTTATTTATTGCATACGATGTGAATAAAATTGGCTTTATGCATGTCCAATTCTAAATCCACAAATCCCAATATGCATATATGATATGTAATATGAATGCACTCAATATGCGTCACCCTTAAATGAGTTTTGTGGTGGATGTATAACATGGTTATGGACAATAAACCCTATATATGTGTGCTTGGTTGTATATGGTTACTTGCATCTCAGTCTGCGCACCGATTCCCTACCTCCTTTTCTTGATGTAACTCGAGATAACTCGAGATTTCTTTCCTACCTATGCTCCCCCCAAAATGTAACTCAGGGTTTCTGTATTCAAATGTAAATAGGACAGAACTTTTATTTGATGTTATGTCAAAGAATGGCGGACAATCTAACAATGACTGAGATGATCGGTTCAAGGCGTGAATCAATCAGTTGGCATACTAGACGACTGGTTCATTGAGCGAGATGATCGGGTGGTGGCCATGAGGAGATGCACAACGACCAGACAAACCGATCAGTTGGAGGAGCCAATCGATCGACTGGTGGCACCCAAACGACCGGCCAGAGTGAGCAGGTCATTCATGTGATGAGTTGATCAAAATTGGACGGCTATATCACTTCATCTTATACAAGTTGCATGTGATGTAGACCTAGATGACCGTGATTCCTCTTGGCTCGAGGAATCATATTAGGATGACCATCATCATCGCTTTTATCATTTCACATGTTTTCTGTGGGATATAGCATGTATATGATACATAATATGTATTGTGGTGATTGGATATGTATATGTACCTATAAAAACCAAATCCCTCATTACATACTAAACTTTTTAGATGCCTTCCAAATGCGACACCTGTGAAAATCTTGATTGACCAAGTGTGGGAATGCCCTAACGTGGTGCACCGTCTATTCTCGTGGAAGCGTGAAGGATGGATATGTGGGTCTGCCCTAGTAGGGTGCATATTCGTCGTGTTGGCTTTGGGTCGGACTTAACAAGGTGATCTAGATAGGATCTATCACCTTGAGGGATGGAGGTGATCATGGAAAGAAGTTGCATATGACATCTTTCAAGAGTTACATATGATGCAATTGGAAAAAGTTGCCTACCTAAAAGATCTAAGTTGTGGGAGACAACCCTAGCTGGTCCATGACTCAAAGGATTTCAGGATCTTGACCCACTACAAGATTGTACGTTGCAATCTTTCGAATTGATTGTGAGGGCTATCAATTTGAACAAAAATAGTGGGAGCGATAATTAATTAATGTCCTAATTATATCATCAACCTTTCAAATCAATCAAATAAGTCAAAATTTAGTTTTGGACTAAATTCCATATATTTCCTTTTATAGAACAAATGAAGACAAACAACAATCACTTTTCGTTGCGATCGGTCCTTGAAAAGGACAAGCTGAATGGGACTAACTTCCACGACTGGTTTAGGACATTGAGAATTGTTCTCACTCAACAGTGAAAGCTCTATGTCCTAGATACTCCAGCTCCAGAGGAACCTACTCCTACCGCACCAAAGGCAGAAAGGGATGCTTATAAGAAGCATTCTGAAGATGCAATTGATGCAAAGTTCTTGATGTTGTGCTCCATGAACCACGAGTTGTAGAGACAACATGAGAATATGGGTGTCATTGAGATGATTCAGCATCTCAAGAACATGTATGAAGATCAAGCACGACAAGAGAGATATGATGTCTCTAGGATGTTGTTCAAGTGTGCAATGACAGAAGGAGATCCAGTTGGTCCTTACACGCTCAAAATGATTGGGTATGTGGAGAACCTGACAAGACTGGGATTTTGCCTGAGCCAAGAGTTGGCTACTGACATGATACCACAATCGTTGCCAGAATCCTACAGTCAGTTTGTGATGAACTACAACACGAACAACTTTTACAAGTCATTGACAATGTTGTTGGGCATGTTGAGGACAGCTGAGGCATAGATGAAGAAGAACAAGCCTATGTCTATGATGAGGATTAGAAGAAAGTAAGGCAATTCCAAGCCCAAGGGCAAGGGAAAGGCTAATAAAGGTTCTGATGCTAGCCAGCAGCCCAAGTCGTCTTCAACTCTCAAGGAAAAGGGAGGCATGACCAAGAGAGGCAAATTCCACCATTGTCAAAAGCCAAGACATTGGAAAAGGAATTGTCCACTCTATCTGGAAGAACTAAATAAGAAGGAGGCGACAGATGTTTCCACCTAAAGGTGTCATGAAATAAACTTATAACATTTTTTTGATGTATATGATACCAAGATATAAAATGTAAATCACCCAATAAATGGGGCAAATGTTGCTGCCATAGATAGTACTTTAGTTTATTTTCAGCATTGAAGGCATGTAATAGAGTTATGAACTGCTATTTCATATTTTCCAATGGATAGAAACACCTTAATTTTTGCATATTGTATGACAATGATGGCAATTAATAAAGTTGATGTTTCAATTTTTGTGGAAATGCCTTGTTTATCTTGTGGTACTTGGTATGCATAAGATAAAGTAATACCTAAAAGTTATTGATAACTCAAACAATCAAATTAGCATAAATCATGAGAGATTCATTACTAGATTCCATATGATTGATAAGTCTAGACTCTTTTTGGTTAGAGAACCAGTAAGAGACATGAATCTCTTAGACATGATTAATCAATCTTCACTAGAGGTAATGGAAGAATGATTATCATATTAGGTATAATGCATGTGATGTATTAACATACCTATTGGAGTTAATGCTAGTACTTCAAATGGTGTTTATAGAAATACCAATATGAATATCTTGAAGTGTTCAAGAATATCATAGATGAGGTACGAATTTGGGAAAGTTTTAATTCTTGATGAGATCAATGAATGAAATACTTGGACCAAATGTTTGAGATCCTTATGAGTGATTATGATAGTGTATCATAGTGAACTCATGATTAAGGCATGGTGATGTCAAATCACAAGGAATCATACTCTAAGGAGTTAGATGATGATTATCAAATAACTAAGTTCTTCTTAAATAAAGAATACCCCACACTAATCAAAGATATTAAGAATCACAAGGAGTTATGAGTTCTTATATCCTTGACAGATACACCTCGATTATCCATGTGATGAGTTGGTCATGTGATGAATCAACTATCTAGATAAATATGAGGAACCGGAATTTGAGTTATGGTTTACGACCATTACATCCTAAATGACTTTCATGTGAACCATAAGGTATGACCTTGATGGTAGCACCCATTGGGATGAAATCCATAAGTGCAAAAAGGTCTTAAGTGTTAAGACACATGGATAACATTTTGAGAAGGATAATGCTTGTTGATTACAACTTAAGGACTAAGAGATTTGGCATACAAATACTAAAATTGCATTCCAATAAGGAATAAGACAAGGATGTACACGTGACACAACCTACAAGGTTTATGATACCATTAATGCAAATGAAGTCTATAAGTTACAATGGACTAATCAATGTGATTGATAGAGTACAAGCAACTCAGAACTGTGATCTTTACTTTGATAATATAGTCATAGGGTTTGACTGATATGTCAAAGATAAAGAAGGGATCTATGATTTAGTGGGAGAATATTCACATTCCACATATTGATGTGAAATAGAAATGTTCTAGAATGGAAATCCAAAGTGGAAATTATCTTTAGGAAAGATAGAGACATTTCATATGTGATAGGAATAGAGATCTATAGAGATAGTTCTCAAAAAACCTCTTGACCTGAAAAGAGAGAGCATACATTTGCAATCTATACTGAAGGGTTCAGTGTGCACAGATTCAGTGGGAGAAAATGTGTCCATGTTACATGGAGTTAGTATCCCAAGGCAAAGTGTCCAATTCTTATGAAGAATGGGAACACTAAGAATAGATATGGATCTATCATGTATGCAATCATCCCATTATCTTCCATGTATGGTCATAGCAAGAATAAAATCCATTCATCATCTTGTATGTAGGACATGACAATATGATGTGCTCATCTTGATAACTCGTATGTGGGACATGAGGAGTGAATGTCTCTCTAGTTCCAGTAAGGGTTACTGGAATACCATAAGAACTTGATAAGTACTTGAGAAGTACTAGTTCTATGGAAATAAGGAAGGGTTCACTGTAAAGAGTTACACTGATACGAACTTCCGAAGAGGATAGAAAATTAATCACAAATAATATATGGGATATATAAAAGTGAATGTTTGTTGATAAATGGAAACGTTCCAATAAAGTCATTTAAAAGGAAAAGCTCGAGTATCCATGTATTAGAGAACATTAGTGGATACTATATGGATCTGGAAGTTCATGATATGAACTTATAGATATTCTGATCTTTGATGACAGGTAAGGAGTACTTGATCATGCAATGTGGCTAAAGGTTAGCAAAGGAATACTAGATCACATATTATGACAACTCCATCTCATACGTGTGACGTAGATCGAAGAGATGAGAGACATGCAGATAATACCGACTTTGGCAAGGTGTTTCCATAACTCACTATGTTAGCACTAGAGCACAGTAACATGTGGGACATGTTTAAAGATCAATAAGAATATGATTCAAGGGTGATTGGCTCGCAGTGCAAGTGGGAGTCTGTTGACATGTATGCCCTGAGATCCAATAATGGGATGATTGGTGGGATACATTAAGATTGATTTGATAAATATTAAAGGAAAGCTTCCAATTCTTTCTGGTTCAGTCATATGAGATAATGATAGAACAGATTAAATGTCTAGAGAATGATAGTACTCAATGACGTATGCTTTCAAGTTCAGGACCGGAACGATGAGATCATACGGATGCTAAGAGTTTGTACATTCTTATTATGTCCCTAGTCAGATGTCATTGTGGAAGGTAGATAGAAAACAATGACACACAAGACTAGATTGTGGTGTTGGTTGATGACAGAATCTCATTAGTCATGATATGGAGATATCAAAACAAACACATAGGTACTTGTTAGAGAACAAGTGTACCAGAAAAACCCACTGTGAGTTTGACACATGGAACCATGACATGGTAGTCACAGTTAGTTCTCACAGTGATGGTGGTGAGTGTGATTCTTTGAACTGAAATCACTACACTCAACACATGTCGTTGGGTACATTTTGACATCATCAAACAGAATCCTAAAACACGGGTTGTTATAAAGGTGATGATTAGGTGGCTATGACACAGGGGGCTTTTGAGGGGTGAGTGACAGATATGGGATTTGTCCCTCCTGAGGGAGTTTGATATCCATGGCCACTTGATGAGTAGGATTGAGATAGGCATGCACACACATGTGTGAATCAATATGTGATATTGATGTCATACATATCTCCTCCAATCTACTCTGAGATCAAGAAAGTGAATGAACATTGACAGGAAGATTGTTCCATCCCTTGAGTTCATTTGTGATATCAGTTACAAAGAAACTATACATTCACTATAACACCATTCACGAATTTTAGGATTGTAAGTTGTTCTCCAACTTTCCTTTTCACTTGGGTAGCACTGATGTGTGACTGGGCACCGCTCTTTATTGTGAGGTCATAAGTGTTATGCACTTTCACTGCCAATGTGAAATGGGCATGCAAGGTCACACACATGGGATTTAACCTAGAAGAGGAGTTTATCCACAAATAATGTTTAGATTGATTACTAAAGGATTTAGTAGTTCAATTTAACACTCAGTTGATTGATATCTCAAAATCATTGTGATAAAGGTGTTGGACCAATTGATTAGAGTATCAGATTGATTGAAACTGCAATTGACTGATTTTGTACAGTATGCACTCCCAGCCGGTTATCTCATATGATGAACCGATCGGCTCAAGACAGGCTGAGAGGACCAATTCAAGGATTGAACCGATCGGCTCAACTGGTCCAAAGGAGTGAGTTGGGAAAGTCAGGTTGGTGAGAAATTTCCTTTCGTTTAACTTATCCAATTTGATTGGAACAAGGATTGGTATTTTGATCAATTCGAAACAAAAGAGGAAAGTCAATCGGGAACTGATCAGGACCACAAACCGATCGACTCAGAAGTGAACCGATAGACTCAGGTTTCCCAACCGACTATTTAAGGTGTGAAAGGATTGGCTCATGTCCCCAACCGATCAGTTCATGCTTGAAATGATCGGTTCAGCTGATGTAGTTGATTGTTTTGTGGAAAATATCAAACAATTCTACTCCTACTTTAATCCTACATTGCCCGGGGTAGAGAACCATGTCCCATGACCCTCCTATATATATATAGGGGTAGTGAGGGCTTCTTAGGAACAAACACTCATAACACCAATTTCTCTACAAAGTTGTCATTCTCTCTGGTTGTGGTAACTAGGAGAGCCCAAGCATGTGCTACATGATAATGGAGGCACAACAAGGGAAAGACAACTGCAGAAAGACGACTGGTGGAAGGAGAGTGTGTCTGTGACTAGTACACCAATAGGAGGGTGCGACACCTTCTGATTCCTTGTGGGACAACAAGATTGAAGTTGCAGGTGGTCTTTGTGGACTACTACATAGGCGAGAGACTTCTGCCGCTCGGAGGACAACTGTCAATCCTGACAGTTCTGGTGAGACCAGGAGCTGCACAAACACCATCTAAGACCAGAGGTGAAGACCACGTAAGCCGCAAGGTAACATCACTGAGCAAGCCTCAGGACAAGGTATGCCTCTACAAACCATCCTTCCTATTGTATAGACGTTGACATGATTCCTTCATTCTGGGTTTGGGGAGAAATTGTTTTCTTTCCGTTGCCTTCTCTGTCTCCCCTAAAACCCAACAGAAAATAAAAACCTCTTGTCAATCTAAAAATTTTCCTTTGTGTCTAGAAAAATACAGTACATCCTTGTCACCATATCTCGATCTTCTCTACCTCGATCCATCACATGAGCATTAGGGCCATAGTGGCTCTCAGGTTTTTCCTCGCCAAGTCAACATCCTCTTCCTACCATATACACATCCATAAAAGAAAGATTATTGTTAGAAATTATAGTTCAAATAGGAAATCATCCTAATCCTATTGGTCTCTTATTGGCTTTTTGTCAAACATAAACTCAATTTAGGTACCTATGTTCTGATACCAATTTAGTTGATGTGATCCAACTCTATCAACTAGGTTTGAGGTCCACCAAGCAGGGATTAGACTAACCTTTTACTTTTAATTACTTATATAAAACAAACCATATTTTTTTAATTTTCTTTAATAGAACTAATGAAACATCATATTAACTAGAAAGATAACATCTTAACTGTAGAAAACATGAAAGGGTTATAATAGAGTTCAACTTTTACATAAAAGAGTTTATGCTTTAATATACAAACTCTACAACTCAGTACAAACTTTTATCTTTTCTCACTCACTCAGTCCCAAGATCCATTGGAATTACAAGACACCATTTAATAAAGCTAACTATTTCTTCATAAGACCTCTGCTCTAATCTTACTAGAAGTTGACTTCTACCTCTTCTGGTGGAGCTACTCCTTTACTGGAAAAATGTTTTAGTAGGTTGATGAGCTACTAGCTCTATGAGTAGAAAATCAACACGCAACCCTGATGTTATATATGTTATAGACAATGAAATTAAATAGAAACACGTATAAGAATTGTAGTTAAAATTATATATTATTCATCTTGGAAATTGATGTGATTGTAACTATAATAAATAAGTTAAACAATTCATATGTCTTTTAATCCATTTATTATTCTCTAGATCCAATGAGGTGTACCAAAACATGTGAAATCATCACAGCAAGATACAATCTCATCATATAAGACTTACAAGAATCAGTCAAATTTGCAATAGGCATCATCATGTCTGACTCTCAATGACATGGGAGTGATTGGATATCTATATTCCTTGTCTAAACCTAGGTACTCAGGTGGAGAGCCAAAGTACTCTATCTTACTATGAATCATTGGTCCTACCAGAGATGACCACTGACCAACAACTCAACTACCAATAACATCCCCAGTTAGTGTTTTGTACCACACTGCAATAAGAAGTCTGCCCTCACTTAGTAATATAAATCTTTAAATTTCATATGGCCTATATTCTATCAATGTATATCTTATATGTGTTACCAAGTGATTTCAGTGCATTATTCATTGCATCAGTGCATCTCTCATTGGGGGTGTTGGACACGGTGGGATCATTGTTATTCACTTGGTAAATTAGAAAGTTGTTTAATGAAATTGTGAAATGGGAAATATGTTGCATATGTTGGCTTTTTAATGGACCCATATGGCACTTAGGAATTGCTACTAGAGTTATATTGGGCTAGTTCTTTGTCTTCTTCTTTATTTATTGGATTGCTCTGTGTTATAGTTCTACCTATTACTGTGTGTATATCATGTGCTTCTATCTAAAATGGACCAACAGTATGAGGTATCAACTTCAATTTTTTATAGTATTCTAGTAATTTCACATAAGAAGTGAGTTAATTTTTTTTGGCATCAATTATTGGACAAGACATAGAAAATTATTCATAGGCATACCATACTATAAGGTTGGGGGAATAATAGTGTTGTTGGATGCCATCCATTTATTCTTTTAGTGTGCTATGATTCCTTTTCCTGCATCATAGTTGTTTGACCTCTAATAACTTTCAGATCTGAGTATTAGGGAAAGTTATACTTCTCTCAAATTAGTGGCCTCATAAAATATTGGTGGTCAAAATATTGGTACAATGTTAATTTTTATAATCATATAAGAAGGAAGTAGATAGATGGGAATTATGGTTTGGTTGAGGGAACATCTTGAAAACATGTTCTAGGGATTCCAGATTGTATTTGGGGTCGATTTGGGGTTTGTACTCATGTAATATGTACTTGCTTGTGACATTACCAATGTTAAAGAGTATTTTAAACATTTCCATTCTCTAGTTTTTATAAGAGATTCACCTAGTCGAGACTCATGATTAGTGGGAGAAAATGAGAAATTGTACTATATGAATTGTAGAAAATATTTTGGCGTACATTGTGTTTTAAGAAAACTGTGTTACATAGCTAAAATGAGGACACGATTTTGGGATTACTCATATTTTCAAAATTTTGGTTTACGCCAAGTGAATATCTAGAAAAAAATTGGTGTATCTCAAGATTTATAATTTTTTTCTCAAGTCTGTATTTGGGATACAGTTCACTATAGGTTGAGTTTTAGAAAGGTGGGTTATTTCAAGTGAAAATTATGGCAACTTTACATATTTTCTCATGTACTAAAGAATATGATCAATACCAAGTCAAAATATGAGAGATACTTCATTGTATGTTAGGTTTCAAAAAGCATGCTTGTATTGGGTCTAGTTGTGGGAAAGAGTTAAAAAAATGTTAAGTTTTAGAGAAGATGGCTCAAACTTAATAAACTAAAGTTTTGGAAAAGGTAGGGTATATTGAGTCGTAATGCTAGTAGCATTTAGTTTTACCCCTTTTTTGGAAATGATGGCTTATAATAATTAAATATGTAGCCAATATTATAGAGTTTTCTAGGATTTGAAACTATAGTTGGTACCAAGACTAAAGTTTGGCATGAATTAAGTCTATATCAAGGTTTGGGAAGGATAAATGATATAATTGAGTCAAAATGTTGGGAGGAGTTCCATCATTATCTATATTTAGTAAAGGTAATATGTGGCAACTCAAAATGTAAATAATATTTTATCATATCTTAGGATTTGGAAAAGCTCTTACATCTCAGTTGTATAACCACACATAGGTTGTAGGAATAGCATATGATACTAACATCAAACTAAAGTAATCATGCACTATTCACTTTTTCCTTTTTAATCTAATGCAATATCATATCCAAAACAAGTACATTAGATATCTTTGAACAAAATATAATGCAATAGACCAAAAGTAAAAATTCACATCATCATTTTGATATTTAAACAAATACAAATTCTCACTATCATTTATAAACACATGATATAAAAAACAAAATTATAAGGAATGTATTTGTACAATGTTCTTTACTTCTATTCTGGACCTACAATGTCTGACACTGATATTGTTTGAACTTGTCTAGTGACTAAAATTATTACATTTCATCTCTATTTCATATAGGATTTTTGTATGCTTTGGGTTATCCTAAAAAGTGTGTGTACAAAGAGGAGTGAGATATTTTCCCTATAAATAAGTATTTATGTATACTTGTCTAATGCACTTTGATAAATAGTAAACATACAGTATTGACATACAACTATAGAGTAATTTTGTGGCTTTATATGACAACTAGGTATGATATAGAAGTAAACTAGTAGTATGAGGTTACAATAAATGACTGACTAGATCATGATCCTCTTAAATTACACTTTGCTCATGTTCAGACACTTACCACCACATGACTATTGAAATGGCCACAAATACTAAGTAACTTCTCTTTAACTTTTCCCCCAAACTTGTAAGATTTCATTGTTCCAGAAAAAGAAACTATTGTGTGACATGCCATACATGTCTCAAGGTAGAACAAAAGGATCTTTAAGGTTGTTAATTGGATTGAACCGCAATATGCAAAGAGGTGATACATTTGGTTGGAGGTAGATAAATTGAACTCCCAACATTGTCCCCAAGTCTTGCATACCCAGGAGGAGTAACTCTAGATAAAATGTTGTGTTATCTACAAAAAGTAGTTCAACATGGGATGACATACAAAATAGATTGTACAATTTCAACTTGAAGTTGTGGATCTTCAAGGTTTGTCTTATCGTAACACTATATGTATGTGGATTTCTTTGGGATCTCTACTTTTAGTTAGTTACTAATGCTAAACTAGACTACCAACGAAATATCTAAGAATTGTTGGATTATTCTCGTATCTTCTTCAAGTGATATCTTCTTGAGTAGCCTATTTCACCCACCCTAGTGGTGATATTAAGGGAAAGTATCTTTGGTGTTTAGAGCATTTTCACTACTAATATTCTTTAGTTCACCTTTATCTTATGTTGATTTCACATTTTTATCTGTAATCAAATAAATAACTAAATAAATGAACTGACTGTGGCATGCAACCATTTAGTATTTATTATTGATCATTAACTTGTAAAAAATCTTACAAATATATATGTTTAAAATGAATTCCTATTTAACTAAATAATAGTGTATGGCGATTGTTTGTATTTCATTGACACAAAATATGAAAACTTAATCCCACTGTAATAGATTTCAATATAGGTCTTCTTATTGATCAATCAAATTTAAAATTTCTCAAAAACATGCAGGAGTTCAAACAAAACCTTAACTAAAAAGTGATTCATTCTATATTTGTTAAAACCAAATGAAACATTACTTGCAAAAGAAGAACCTTTTAAATGATTACCCATTAATTAAATACATAGTTTATGTTAACCCAAAATAAATGAATTACAACATTTTCATATTTACCATGTAATTTTGGTAATATTATAAAATATGAGAATCATTCATTATCAATTTTCTGTATTAATTAAATACCAAGATATGACTCTTTTTATAATATATCTAAAAAATAGTACAATCAACTGTAATGTTCAATTGAAATAAGTAGAAGAATGGTAATTTTTTATTTGAGTGAAATTTACAATCATATGATATACCCACTCATGTAACACCATGAACTGATTAATCTCTTGAATCCAACCACAAAGATGGAAGATCACCACATCTCAAGATCTAGCCTCATGAAGCATGAACTATACATGTTCTTGACACACTTCATCACAAAATGAATGAAACAAATAAGTGAAGGAATGGAATATAAATCTAATTGAATTTTTACAATACTATTTGAAAAATAGAAAAAAATAACTATATTTTTTTCTGACACTAGGTTATGATTCATTTTAAACAGACATGCAGAAATAAACCATCATGAAGAACTCTACAAGTCATAATTGTATTTTCCTTTGTGTGTTTTATAGGCTGAGAACTAAAGATGTAGTTTACTAATGAGTTTATGATACCATTTTATTCATAAATTTGATCCTGGTTTAGCTATATTTTTAACTTAACCTCATCTTGGAAGTTTGGCTATTACAGATGAACAATCATTGATGACATGATAAAACTTTCTAGCAATAGGTAAACTAAAATGACTTGGCCAACTATACTTCAGAGTATGACACCAATAAGATAGTTGTTCGATTACTAGTAAGTCATATTATAGGATCTACTTAGAAACACTTAGAAGTTGTTTATCAATCAATTTCCTAAAAGTATAACCCCAATTGTATGTCTCTCTTTTATACTAGTAGGATGACTTCTTAGAGTAAACACTTTTGAATTAAGTAGATAATTTTTATATGTTCGCCCTCATATACTTTATATATTAGTTCAACCTTACTCTATGTCAATTGATTTCTTACTCAACCTTAAATTAACTTGTGTGAATGCATTTTCGTGCACACGATTATTATGTAATCCCAAAGAACCCTGCTATATTTGAGGGTTTGAATTTTTCTTCTCTAGTAAGTGAAACCACTACGATCAACCTCCATTGCAAGAAGCATCTATTGAGATTGTTGATTATGATCATATGACCAAGGAAACAGATGTGAAAGATCTGATTCAAGTCGAATATTAGGAAATAAAGCAACTTGTGAATTCTCATTTCTCTTCCAAGCACAATTTGGACAAGAAAATCATGAAGTTCATACAAATCTTGTATAATCTTTATGTCTATCTACCTTCTATTGATGAGATATTTGTAATACCATCATATGCAAAATTCTTGAAAGAAAATCAAGAAAATAAATGCCACTTGGAATTAAGTTGAAATGGTCATTCTCTATAAAATAATTAATGCATTCATCCAAGATTGCACGCATAAGAAGAAAATGGACACTTGTGAATTCACTCTTCCTTGCCAAATAATGGAAAGATAGTTAATAAATGCCATATTAATCTTGTTTTTGTGTTAGAATTATTCCTATATCTCTTTCCAAGACATTAGACGTGGGGGAGCTAAAGCAAATGAATATCTTCACTTAATGGGTCAATCTTTCACTCAAGTATCACAAAGGTTTAGTTGAAGATATGCCTACAATTCATCAAGTTTTTCATTCCTTATGAATGTATGGACATAGAGATGAAGGAACAAAAAAATGAACCACATCATACTCACACATCCATTTCATTCATCGCAGGTTGTGCAAAAGATGTGCATGAGGGATGATATCCCTTTATGCCAGTAATGAATCCATGAATTTATCCATCCATGATGTTTTGAACATGCTAAGCTTTATGTAATCATCATACTTTGTAGAACACATTATTTCTCTCTTGGAAGAAGAATTAGGCATGAAAAACATGTTTATTCAATTGAGGATAATGGGAACATTGATGAAGCTAATATTGATGAAGAATAGGAGAAAGAAGAGTTGAACCTCTTGGTGTTGCATCCCTTATATAATAGCATCTAGTAGTCAAGGCAAAGAACAACAAACTCCTCTACTATAGAAAAGAAATCCTTTCCACCAGGTGCGATGATACTTTACTTGAACTTGACTCTACTTACCCTATTATATTTTGATCTCATCTCACTATTAGTCAACATACAAAAAAACTTATAAATGTACTGAGAAGTTAAAATAAGGTAAAATGTTACAATCTTGATGATATCAAAGGCCTAAAGCCTTCCATCAACATGCATTCATCCCATTCAGAAAAAAATGATAAACCTTTAATTGAAAGGAGATTAAACACATATATGAAATAAGTTCTTAAGAACCTTTAGATGAAAGAAGATTAAACACAAATATGAAATGTATATTTTATTAACAATGAAATTATATACCATATGTCTAGCATATCTAGGATTTTATAGTGCATGTGGTACCCAGAAAGGAGGCTACGATCATGATAAAAAGGTATAAGGTCGAACTCCTTCAAAAAAAAGACAAGTATGAGAAAATGAATGTGAATATATCACAAAAAACTAAATAGTATCACTCTAAAGGACATTTCCCTATCCCCTTTATAGACCAAAGTTTAGAATTTTATCAAACCATTCTTATTTTCTATTTTCTAGATGCCTATTTCATTTTTTAAATATTTTTCTACCTCCTTGACCAAGTAAATGTAAGACCCCTGACCTAGTTTATTTCTTGATTCTGTTTTATTTTCTTAATAAGATGCTTTGACCTTAACATAATCTCTTGAGATGTCTTAATAACATGTGACATTCTTATGTATTCAGTTTGGATGGTGTTTGAGCTAGTTGTGCTTGTTTTAGACCAAGTTGCAATTTACCCATGTTGTGGGTTTATCTTGCAGTTTATCACATGTAGGTTGTGCGTCTTGTGTGTTGGCATCATGGTAGAGAGAATGCTTCTTTGGGGAGCCTTGTTGGACCTTGCATGATGAGGTGGCATCGTGTGTACCGATCTAGGGTTTATATGTTTTACATGGATGGTGGTGTCGACCTTGTTGTGTTTCTTGTGTGTAGCGACCATGTGTTTTACCCCTTGATAGTTCTTTGAATGAATCACATTGTCTTGTTGGTGTTTGTAGAAACCTCAGTGTCTTGGCCTTGGTTGAGATGACTGGGGTTTCCTTTCATTGAGATGTGTGTCGACATGTTGTGGGGTGACATAGTGTAGCGGTCACTACTATGTTAAACCCAAGTTTTTTCTTCAACCGTATGGTGTAGTGGACCTAAGTGGCCACTACACCACATATATTTTAACGATCCTCTTGCATGTGTGTTTCCATGGTTGTGGCTTTGAGGTACATGTGTCCTTTTTGTTCTCTCATATCTTGATACCTCATGATCTTTACCTCCCCCCTACCCTTGAGTATATAAATCCTCTATTTCACATGCAAGTATTTCTTTTGTCTCTATTCTTACTTGTGTTTGGCCTTGATCTTGGTGGAGAAAGAGAATGTGTTTATATTGGAGCTTGGGGGCCAATCACATTTGCATGTGGTGATCTTGGGCTTGATCATCTTCTTTGCGGTGGTTCTCAATGATCTTTGGTCTTGGTAAGTTGTTATCTTTATTTGATCTTATTTCTTTTGAATTCTACCTCTTTGTTCTTTCATCTTTCTCTTAGATGTGATACTATGGATCACCATGGTGGATATGTTGAGGAACGTTTCTCCATAGAGATCGAGATTCATGGTTTTCAATGGGAGTACCTACTATCTTCTTTCTTTTCAGCCAAAGGTTTCTACCCTTTCTCTTTTGAGCTCCTTTGACCTTGGTTGTGTTCATCTACTCTTAAGGATGCCTTGTTAGCTGTGGAGTTGATCCTAGTTGGATCTTCCATCTCTCTCTTAGAGCTTGTGGCATTGGATCTTGATTTTCATTTTAAGGTGGGTTATATAACTCTACCATCTATTATTATTGCACCTTATTCTTTCTAGCATGATACTTTTCTATATCTAAAACATGTCCATTAGTTCATGGATAATGCTATCTTGTTTTAGGGTTTAAGATTTTGAATTGTTCTTGCATATATTGCACTTTTCCCTAAGTCTAATTCTTGTACCTGAAATGTTAGTGATGGTGGATGTTGTTCCCTCTTGCATGCATCACGTTTGTTGGTTTTGATACCATGTTTTGGCTTGGTTTTACATGATGTTGGAAGTCTTCACTTTGGTTTACATGAGTTATTTACACAGTTACTTGATAATCATGGAGGAGGTTGTTTTAGGATTTTTGATGTGTATCCTTCATGGAGTTTTCTCTTTGGTGATGCTTGAGTCTCTTGGTATTTCTGTTATATTTTGATCGACATGTTTCTTAGAGTTACCAACCTGTTCGGGGCATTACATGCTTTATGTTTTGAAGGTCAATATGTAGAGTCTACATGTGTTGAGTGGTTGCTACCTTTGACCAAGTTGATGGCCGCTGCATTTTGGTCACTGCATATGAGATCTTGTATGGATCCCAACATATGCTATGTGTGTTGGTCGCTCCCTTTGTTTAGTTGTTTGTTTGGTACATGGTTGAGGTTGCTACACTTTGTACATGGCTTTATGCTCACTACACCCTAGTGGTCTCGACACATTGTATGACCTTAGTTGTTGACACAGAGGTGTAACCCTAGTGGTCGCTATATGTGTTAAGAAGGTTGGTCGCTACACCATGATTTTGGTACATGGCCGACACTTGAAGCTATTTAGAATGATCTATTGACCATGATGATGATGATGCTTAACCCTAATGTGCTCCATGTGGGAATGATGTACCATGGTGTAAAATGCTACGTGCTATATGAGAAACCCTAACCTTAGTTCAGTGTATGAATGTAATATCCTGCTTGAAATGATTAGCATGTGATGGTGTTCTCTCTCACCTACTTGTGTAAACCTAACCTTGCAGGTGGAATAGATATCATAAATAGTGGTTGCAATGGTGTATTTGATATGACTCAAGGTGATGATTATGAGCCCTTGTAAGGCATCATGAGAATGCAATGTAATGCAGGAACTATGTGATTGGGTCTCATGACTTGGTAGAGGCTATATACCAAGTTAACTCAATATCCTCTAATAATGAGATGAGGGATGGTTATCCAATGGTGATATGATAATGATGATGGTCTGGCATAAGGTAGTGAGACAACATCAATACCACATTATAACAACCCCATCCCTAGGTTACCCCCAATTAAGGAAGAACAAGAAGCTAGAGCTATTATCCCAAAACAAGATCATATGGTTTTGCAAATAATAAAAAATAATTAATAAATTCTACCACAACTAAGCTTAAAATAGGATTAAAAAAAAATTTCACATACCTTGCAAAATATAGGATTTGAGGAACTTTACACCAGATAGGAAACTATCTATCTACAATCCTCAAATCTTTATTTAAATTTATTCTTTCAATGTCACTTTAAATTATTATCCACTTTCTGATAAGCATAACTCTGTATGTGACCTAAAACGCTACAAACAAAACATCAGTCAATATAGCAGATTATACTGGTATGTGGGGGAAACAAATCTTGCACATAAATTCTAACAACATATCCACATCAAATATTTGTTACCAATCAAATTTTACATTTTCATTATAACCTCCCAACCATTTTTACCAGTGATCTGGTATACCCTCTCTTGGGTTTAGTCCCTATAATGGACATTAGGCTACCTTCTCAATCCTGAGCTTGGTACCTTATGGGCCACATCTCTATGTGCCATGTAGTCTTCCCATACATGGCTTGACCACCTATGATCTTCCCATCCTAGGCTTGGCATGACCTTCCATCCTAGGCTTGGTCTCTCATCATCATCATACCATAAATCATAAATCTAGAGGTGGTATGCAGGTTCAGGCAAGTTATAAGAAATATATGGTGATAATCATAGTCACTTTATATATTGTAGGAAATAAAGTTCATCCTAGCATTTAATTACAAGCAATCGATAAAACCTCAAAAATCACTATGAAACTAAAGTGATTAGCCATAAGCATAACCATATACCTAATTTGAAGTCTCAAATATAAGCAAGATATCCAATTTAATCATGAAGTGTGAATAAGCAAGTCAAGCAACCTAAAAAGCGTGTATAATCCCTAATTGTCACAATCACATCCTGAACAATTCCTTATTGACTTGGGATTCCTTTATAGGATTTCTAAGCCTTATTAGGATTCATTAGGGTTTCATATGTCTATTTCTCAACCTTTATCCCTTTTAGGTCAAACAACCCTAAAACATATTTTGTACTCACAAAAACCCTAATTACTCAAATTATCCATTTAAAGTTCTTTTGTTCTCAATTTGTCTTAGGATCATCATATCTTTGTCCTATTCATGGATTTTCGAAATAAAAACCATTAAAACTCCTAATTACAAAAATTAGGGTTTCTAGGCCCATTAATGCACTTTTATATACATGGACCCTAAATTAAGCCAATTACGCACAAAGATCATCTTTTTGGATCTAAATCTTCCTTTTATTCACAACAGGTTAATGTTTGCTCAAAATATCCAAGGAACATTACTAGATCTAATTACCATCAAATATTAGGGTTTTTCATTAATAAAACATTAAAGGTTACAACTTAATACACTTTTTGAATTGCAAGCAGAATCAGGCTTCCCTATTGATAATGTATTCCTTTCATTTTTCTAATCAATTTTCATATATTATATGCCATTATCCAACTTCCCTATGATTTCCTATCATTTTCTCAAAATAAATTAGTTTGGACCCAATAGAAACATGCCACATCAGAATATAAAACACCTACCTCGCAACTCTACATGAACCGGCTCCAAAAATTGTCTTGCACCATGTGCAATGTGCCTCCACACGAGCCACACACGTCGAGTCAGACGAGATGACGTTTTTCCCCTCTCGGGTCTTCTTTTACGACAAGGGCAACGTCATCCTTTCCTTCTTTCTCCCTTCTTCTTCATCACACATGAACATTGGTGGTGTCATGGCCTGAACCTCATCGGAGCATGAGAAATTGAGCGTGCAAGGGGGAAATCAGGGATCACACCTTGTCGTTCGTATTTGAGATGCTCAAACGAAGCCAACAGGGTACTATATATCGGTGTGCGGGTCCAATCTTGGCTCCCCAACCTCACCGCTAATAGGATTCCCTATCAGATTGGGTGTTTCCTCAAGTGCCATCAAAACCTACCAAAACATAGGTTAGATCAATTCAGAACCTTCTCCCAAACTCACCCATGTGATTTCCTTGCATGCACATCCTCTGAGTCGCGCAAAATCTGAGGTCAAAGATCAAGCTTGGCTCCCCTTTCTGACTCTTATTGGATCTAAATGATATGTGTGCCCCTTTGGATTCTAGACCCAACGGCTCATAGACTGCGCACAAATCCTTGTCTTTTTTGAAAAATGAAATATGTCCAACATTTAATGATATCCCATCACTATAGGGATTCTTACAAAAATCATATCTCACAAACCACAAGTCCAATTAATCTCATAGATTAAAGAAAAGTCCATTATGACTTAAAGAACTTGTGTATAAAGTTTTGGATTGAAATTCAAAAGTATTAGAGACTTTTCTTCATATGCAAGTTATCTCTTAATAAGACATATTTTATTCATATTTTCTCTATTTTTCTCTTCTGTTTCCTTTATTTGGATTCCTTTTACCATTAGAAACCATTTAGATTCGAAATCTAATCCATATTGATAAATCATACCACTTTCTAGATAATTCTACATAATTCTCATCATTATCTTAATTTCTTTTCCTTTTTATGCATTATTTGATTCACTAATTTATTAGGATCCACGAAATCATATATAAAAAATAAATATTGCAAAAGAAACCCATTTGTTCAACATAAATCATAAAATTTCATACACGTACATTTTTTTGTTAAAATTGTATTTACAACCATACAAGAAAAATGAAGGTTGCAACACCCATGGTTGTACGATTAGCTTTATTCGCAATATGTTTTATATCTTATGACGTTGCAACATACCCTTATCTTTGTAGAGTTTGTTTAGGGTGTGTATGTTGTAACTTGATTGATTTTGAAAGACACCAAATTAGATTAATTAATCAAGTGAAACCCTAATGATGTTATTTCCCTACGCAATAGATCCATCTTCAGTGTCAATATTTGTTGGATGGTGAAATGGGTTCTCCCTCAGTGGAAGCTAGAAATCATATATTGTTGAGTATATGCATTTTCACAGGGATGGTTGAGGTCATACCTTGGTAGGAGAATGATGGAGGTCGTATCTCAAATAATGTGATTCAACATATATATATGATATATTTTGATGATGGTTGCGGTCATACCTCAGTAGGAGTGTGACTGTGATATTAACTCAGTTTTCACTAGTGTTGTGCCTATGTACCAAGGTGAACTAGGTTGTTTTGCAGTTAGACTGTGTATGTCACTATGTCGGACTAGGACTGACTGAGGGTGATGGATATCATAGGAGTTTGTCTCCTCCTAGATCTTGTATGGCACTGATTTCAACTTGGAAGTGGTCACTTGGAGCTGGAGTGGTATACCTCATCTCCTCAGGGCATAATAAAAGATGGTATATAGTCGTCTAGTATATTTTCTTAGGTCAAACATGATACACTTTGGATGACCACTTGCCTTGTTTCTTATACTATTTATTTTATAACGGTTATAAGTTTCCTTTGTATTACTTCTAAAAGTATAAGATGTTCTCTCGGTTAGTTTTCAATGCTTAAACTACCTAATATGTGTAATTAGATATACTTATATTAATTAGTTGAATCTTCTCATCATGATAATAATGTTATCATCCTATTTTAATTTATCTATGTTAAAAATAGTTTTTGGTAGAGAGTTATATATCTCACTGGGACGTTGGTCTCACCCCATGGGTTTCCACATCTTTTAGGTGCTTGTGCCTGATGAGGTAGAGATCATGTGGTGGAGGTTGAGTAGGAAGAGGAGTAGCATCTATTAAAGGTTAGATATGTTGCTAGTGCTTGCAGTAGAGTCCCATGTGTCGTCCATATACTCTTAGGTCCTTGGGGGTGTTTTGAAGATGTTTTTTAATATGAGTTTTTGGTAGTATGCCATGGGTGTGCAAATATGGCTTGTAAATGTGAATAGGTTATCATATGTAATAGGTTTGTAGCACGTTAGCCACTGAACAATGATATTTATTATCTTTTTGCATGATATATGATACACGTGAGACAATATATGGACTCTAATGTAATATGTTTACACTTTTGTGTTTATATGAAACCAAATTTAATTTATAATGTTTCATGATAATCTGAATGCTTAGTATTAGTTCCACACTTTGTTTTGAGTAATCTCATTTTGTTGTGATCAGTGTTTCACAATTAAGGTTGGTATCATAGATTTAGGTTTGTTGAGTCTAGAGGGACATATGACTAGGGATTGTGTCTGGTCTTGTGTATGCAACATATTTGATGGCAACTTCTTCTCATGCAAAATAAGAAGAAGAAAAAGAAGAAGAGAAAGGATATGTATGGAGACCACTAAGAACATGTAGAGGGAAGTGTGGTTGCACCAGGCACTAGTGACAGGAGGTAGGAAAGAAATCATGGAGTACTTGAAGTTCCTCAGTTTGACCTAGAAATTATGGACAATCCTGCTTTTCAATCCATGTTTGGACAGTTTATGGCCATGATGACGCATATGGTGGATAGAATGTGCATACCCTAAGAAAGGGCAGCAGTCCCCAATGCAAAATCCTAGGGTTCTTGGAAGACCTTTGAGAGTCTTCAATGTGTTGGAGCATTGGAGTATGTGGGTACATCGGACCCAACATACACAGACATTTGGTTCATTGAGTTGAAGAAGGCCTTCAGGATCCTCAATATCCCTAAAGAGGATTGTGTGAAGTACGCAGTGTACCTATTGAAGAGGAGTGTTGGCCATTGGTGGGCCATCAAGGAGGAGAAGAGGCTAGGAGTGGTGATCAGTTGGGAAAATTTTTAGTGGGAGTTTGTGAGTCGATACTTTTCGGAGACTTACCTAGATGAGAAGATCTCTTAGTTTGAGAAGATCTGGCAGAGATATATGAAGATCAATGAGTATGAGACAAAGTTCATGGAGCTTCTGAGGTTTTGTTTGCATATGGATGTTGCAGGCAAGGAGAGGATTAGGTTCTTTGAAAAGGGTTTGTGTTCAAAGTTTATGATGATGATGTCAACTTTAGAGAATAGGGAGAAATTTGCCATGTTTGTGGAGTTTGTGAGGTGAATAGAATGATTAGTTGTGGAGAAGTGTGAGGCGAACACCAAGAAGAGAGTGACACGGTATCAAGGACAATCTTATGGAGTCTTTAAGAAGCCTAGGTTTTCAGCACCTCAATCATAATATATGTTATTGGTCTAATCTCAGTGGTCGCCAAGTAAGGGTAGAGGCTGCAATTTTGCACTGGAAGGAGCTCACAGTGTGGCGTCGGTGTTAGTGACTGGTCCATTAAGGACACAATACGAGACCAGGACTTGCCAAAAGTATGGGAAAGTAGGACATTTGAGGTGTGTATGTCTTGTAAAAGATGATGAGGTGACACAATAGCCAAGACATAGTCAGCATGGGTCACATCATCTTCAATTCACTAGTGGCAGTGGTAGAGCACACGGTCAGGCATCATAGGCTAATTCTTCTGGATAGGCTAGAAGAGGACGAGGATGACAACAAGCAATGAATTGATTCAATGCCATGAGTCATCCAAAAGGAGTAGTCAACCCTCAGGTCGTGACAAGTTAGATGGAGTTATTTCATTCTGATTTGTCTTCTTCCTACTTTATATCTATTCTGGTTGACCTGGGTGTGACACACTCTTTATCACTAGAGAAGAAATAACTAGTTGTTCTTTGTCTGTTAGTCATAGATATGATAGTCGTCACTTAGAAATCCCTTTGGTTGGTTCCTCTAAGTTGCGGGAAGTGTTTCCATCCTATATTCTTTATTTCTAAGGACGCAACATTCAAATGGATCTTATATCACTTGACATGGATGAATTTGATGTGATCCATAGAATGCATACTTTGAATAAGTATCAGGCAGTCTTGGAATATAGTGCCAAAGTGGCGACGTTCTTTGATTGTGATGCTTTGTGGGTCTTCCAAGGAAATTGGAAGATTCTTCTGATGTGTCTGGTGTCAGCTATGATAGCAGAGAGGCTGATGAGGTAAGGATGTGAGGCATTTTTGGCACATGTGGTGGATATCAATGTAAGGACTCCCAATATCTAGGAAGTTCTAGTTGTTTGTGAGTTTGAAGATGTGTTTCCCGATGAGTTTCCCAGTGTTCCCCCACCTCAACTGATTGATTTTGAGACCAATCGGATTCCTGGTACACAACTGAAAGCACAAACACCATACAGGATGGCACCAGCTAAGATGCAAGAGTTGAAGAAGTAGTTGTACAAATTTCTTGAGAAGGGCTTTGTTAGACCAAGCATGTAACCTTGTGGTGCTTAAGTGTTGTTTGTGAAGAAGAAGGATAGATCCATGAGGTTTTGGATCGATTAACAACGACTAAACAAGGTGACGATCAAGAATGAGTATCCTTTTTCGTAGATATATGATTTGTCTGATCATTTGTGGGTTGTTGTAGTGTTCTCAAAGATAGGTATGAGGTCAGGATACCATCAGTTGTGGATCAAGGTGGATGACATACCCAAGCCATCTTTGAGGACTCTGAATGATCACTATGAGTTTGTGGTTATGTCGTTTGGGCTAACCAATGCACCAACAACATTCATGGATCTGATGAACATGATGTTCCATCCTTACCTTGATCAGTTCATTGTGGTGTTCATTGATGACATCCTGATCTACACCATACACAGCCAATAACATGAGCAACATTTACAGCACGTGTTGACCTTTTTGAGGTAGCATATTGTATGTTAAGTTCAGTAAGTGTATGTTTTGGAAGAAGCAGGTGTCGTTCTTTGAAACATGATATTTGCTGAGGGTGTGTGTGTGGATCCCAAGAAGGTTCAGTCTATGTTAGAGTGGGAGTAGATGGAGACACCAATGGAGGATCGTAGTTTCCTTGGGCTAGTAGGCTATTACATGAGATTTATTAAGAACTTCAGTGTGGTGGCGTTAACCCTATTGAAGATGGCAAGGAAAGGTTTGTCATTTGTTTAGGATGACTAGTGTCAGTGTTGTTTCCAGGTTTTGAAGGAAAAGCTAACTAGTGCACCAGTGTTGGTTCATCCAGATCAAGGGAAAGGATACATCCTTTTCTATGATGCATCGATGAATGGTTTGGGTTTTGTGCTAATGCAAGAAAAGAACATGATTTCTTTCTCTTGGCGGCAACTTGAGAAACATAAGGAGAGCTACCTGACACATGATCTTGAGCTTGTTTAGGTGGTCCATACTTTGAAGATATGGAAACACTACCTTTATTGTAAGAATTGTCATATCTTCACCAAATACAGGAATCTACCGTACATCTTCTCAAAGAAGGAGTTCAACATGCAGCAAAGAGGTTGGATGGATCTGATCAAGGATTATGATTGCACCATAGACTACCATCTAGGGAAGGTGAATGTGGTGGCATATGATTTAAACAAGAAGTCTTCTTCATCATCATATGCTAACAGGTGTAGTTATGATATTTGGTGTGCCATAAGAGAGACATGTTGGTCTCCTTGCATCATATGATTGTTAAGTTGGAAGTCTCCTTGTTGTCAGGCTTGTTGGCCTAGTTACAGGTAAATCATATGTTAAGGTAGCAGATCAGAGATGCATAGAGGGATGATACTATGATTTAATAGATTTGAGCAGAGTTTGTCAACGAGAAGCGTGATGGGTTCTACAAGTTAGAGGAAGGGATAGTGTGTTACCATAGTAGAGCATTGGTACCTGATGTAGATGATATAAATAAGTTGGCTCTGGGAGAGGGTCACTCTTGTATGTACACTATGCATCTAGGTAGCACCAAGATGTACCACAATTTGAAATATTTGTATTCGTGTCTTGGCTTGAAGGGAGATGCAAATGGGTTTGTGGTAAAGTGCCATGTGTGTTAGTAGGTTAAAGAAGAGCATCAGAAACCTATAGGAAGTTTTCAACCATAACCTATATGAGAGTGGAAATGGGATCATATCATGATGGACTTTGTTTATGGACTTCCTAGTGAAGCCAAAGGCCATGATTCTACTTAGGTGATCATTGACAGGTTGAACAAGTCAACACATTTCCTTCCTGTGAAGACAACATATACCGTAGAGAAGGTTACACATATTTATGTTGATGAGATAGTACGTTTTCATGGTATCCCAGCTACCATTGTGTCATATAGAGGTCCTCAATTTACCAGTCACTTTTGGGACCGTCTGCATACATCCATGGGTAAACAGTTGAGGTTCAGTACAACGTTTCACCTACTGACAGATACAATCTGAGAGGACTACACAGACTTTGCAAGATATGTTGAGAGTCTGTGTCTTGTAGTTTTTAGGTAGTTGGGATGTGCACCTCAGTTCGATAGAGTTTGCATATGATAAAAGTTATCAGAGGATAATTAATAGGGCACCTTATGAGGCTTTGCAAGGGAGACATTGTAGATTTGTGGTGTGTTGGTATGAGACTAGTGAATATCATATTCTGAGTCCTGAGCTTGTTCAACAGATGATAGAGAAGATTAAAATGATACATCAATAGTTGAAGGAGGCTTAGGATAGGTAGAAATCTTATGTTGATAGTCATTGTAGGCCTTTAGAGAGCTAACTGGGAGACAAGGTTTATCTTAAGGTCTCTCTTTGGAAAGGTGTGTTGAGGTTTAGGAAGAAGGGTAAGTTGTCTCCCATGTATATGGGACCTTACCTTGTGGTGGCATGTATTGGGAAGGTGTCTTATAAGTTGGTAGTTTCCACTTGAGTTGCACATGTTTCATCTAATGTTTCATGCTTCCAAGTTGAGGAAGTGTCAACCTAACATAGAGTTGGTGTTGCAGCACATCAAAGTTGAGCTGGATGAGGATGTTTTCTATGTGGAGGGTCCCATGTTGATCCTTGATAGGAGGGTGAAGAAGTTTAAGAAGAAGGATATCATTTTGTTTAAGGTTTTATGGCATCATCATGGTGTATAGGAAGCCATGTGGGAGCTTGAGGACGAGATGTGTAGGAAGTATCTGTCACTTTTCATGTAGGATTTTGGGGGGGGGGAATCCTTGTTAGGGGTTTATGGTTGTAATACCCATGACCTAGATTAATGTTTGATTGTGTTTGGTTTCCTTAATAAGATTCTTCAACCTTAATCTAATCTCCATTTTTTTCAGCAAAAAAACTCGTGGGGTTTTTCGGAATTTTCTGTAGGGGGTATGTACAATGCTTATCATTTCTCATAATCAAGAAACAATAGAAAAAAGAGAAACATATCTATACATCAGAATATATCTGTCAAAAATATAAACATGTCACACACACCCATCACATCATGACTCTAAGAACATAATCAAAAGATTGTAGAATTATGTCCAAATCATGAGAGTCCAGATAAATCTTTAGGGAATTGGAAGATATCATCTAGGAAGAGAAAAGGCTTCATCATCCAACGATGTTAGATTGGTATAGGTCATAACCAACATAAGATAGGAAGATAACATCGTTTAATACACAATATAAGTAGAGAATTCAAACAACAGCTTTAAAAACCTCACAGTAGAAGAAACATCTCTAGAAATAAGGTAAAATCATAAACATCACCCTAGAGAATAAAATTTCATAGAAGAGACAAGTGTCACCCTTAGAAACCCCACAAAAACAGAAGATGAGCTAATAAACTACAAAATACCTCAGATCTAGTTATATATAGCATCATAGAAGCAACAGTGACAAAACCAAAAAAACTCACACAAATCAAACAAAAATCTTCAAGAAAAGTTGGTCCTATAGAAATCCAGGAATAAGTAGACGAAGCACGTGTCTTAACTCAGACTAGGATACTAAAAGGATCCTCATAGAATGTCTTGAACTCACCCTAAGATATCATAGCCTTTAGTAGATGTTTCCAAATATCCTCTTCATCTTTATATCGATCAAGATGAACTCTAGAGTTTCTCTCCATCCAGTAGTACTACAGGATCAAAAGGATGATAATACCAATAGAAAAACTCTTCATTTTTATAACATCTTCCCAACATGTAGGATCCCCATCAATCTTATTTTCAAACAAAGCTTGATTCCATAAGATCTTAGTAAAGGAACACTCAAAAGAAATATGATGTGTATCCTCATAAGCATTCATAAAAAGGAAACATACATATGCAATAGAAATACCCCTTCTTCTAGAATAATTTGAGGTAGGGAGTTTGTTGTGTTTCACCTTCCAAAGGTGAATAATACACCTATATTGACATCTAAATTTTCAAATCCATTCCAAACAAGGGTCCTCAACCCCTTTACTTCTAACATTATCCCAAATAAGTTGATATTAACTTCCTTTTTACCAACAAAGCTCAGAAAATCATTCTCCCACAGACCAGGTAAATAGCTATTTAGAATTTTAGACAAAGAATTAGACCATCTACTCACACGAACATTCTAATTATTTTTAGAAATGATGGTCTTCAGACGACAATTGAAAGGGAGCCCCAACCAATGATCATTTCTTTTCCAATAATGTCTCCAAGAAACATGGAAGGACGCCAAGGATCCTGCCATAACCAAATTATATCTCCCTGTCCAATATCGAATGTAATAAAAGGCAATAGAATAAATGTAGCTCTAAGAATATTGTTAAACAACCAATAATAATTAGAAGACCCTTCAACAGTCCAAAAGGAATTTTTCTTCATGTATTTTCACTAATCCACTTAACCCATAAAATGTCCTCCTTCTTACTGGCAACATTCCTTGCATTTAACAAAAGGCATGAGTTAGCAATTTGTTTACTTTTACTCATCCCATGTCCTCCTTCCCTCTTTGGAAGAGTAACAACATCCCATTTAATAAAACACATGTTTTTTTGTTTTCAAACTACCTCCAAAGAAAATCCCTACAAATACGATCAATTTCCTCAAAAATAGAGCTAGGGATAGGGAAATAAAACACCCAATGAAAATATATAAAATATAAGGTTGATCTGATGAGATCAACTCTTCCTATAAAATAGAGTAATTTAGCTTTCTAGATCTCCATTTGTTTTTTAATTTTATCCATCAAACTAGAACAATGCTTTTTAGAAATCTTTCCAACAACCAAAGGAATGCCTAAGTTATTAGATTTATACATAGTTCCAATGTTAATGCCAAGGAGTTTAGACATTTTAGCACCATCAGCCTTTTTACTCACCAGAATGGAACTCTTCAGTAGGTTAATCTTAAGGCTAGATAAATTACCAAACTCATCAAACACATGCCTAAGATTAATAGTACTATCCTCATCATCTCAAGAAAACACCATCAAGTCATCGACAAAAATTAGACGAGAACAACATAGATTCTTAGAACCTTGAATAGAATGAATAAGGTTATGTGCTACATGAGTCTTCATCATCTAAGTGAACCCTTGCATCACAATAACAAAACGGTAAGGGGAAATAGGATCCCCCTACCTCACCCCATTCATGGGCCATATTGGATTAGTAGGTTCATTGTTCACCAGTACTTGATAGGAATTAGTATTAAAGATAGTTTCAATCTAATGAATCCAAATACAAGGGAATATTATATTGTACATGAAATAAAAAACATAGGACCAATTCACATAATTGGAGTCTTTAGAAATAGAATCTTGCACACACATATAAGAACCATAATTGGAGGCTTTAGAAATATTTCTCCCTCTGATAAAAGCACATTGGTTTTCATCCAAATAGAAGGTAAGAACACCTGAAGCCTAGTTGCAAGAATCTTTGAGATAATTTTATAGAAGGTATTGCACAAAGTTATAGGTCTCCAGTTGGCCATAAGGGAGTTATTCATTCCTTTGGGAATCAGAGTAATAAAAGTTCTATTAGGGGTCGTTCGGCCCCCAAAGTTCTGACTATCGATATTTAATGTCTAAATGGATCGGAAATTTAATGGTCCAACCTACGTTCTTGCATTTGCTTTGGCATTTGTCTTTATATAATGGTGGGACTTGAAATCACACCATAATTGGCAGTAATTTAGAAGGATGTGCTCTGGTTGACATTGGCGTCTTAACATGTTGTTTTCCTATCCTTACGCTATAGGATCTCACTGGTCAGAGTATTGATGCTCTGAAATTATAAGCCGAACATGCACATAACTACTAGGATTCCTAAAGTTGGCAACCGAATGACCCCTTACCTTCTTTCAATAAACACCCACTTGAGAAAAACTCAAGGACAACATCAAACACATCATCCCCAATAATTTTCCAAGCTATTTTGTAAAAATACCCATTAAACCCATCATGCATTGGGGCTTTGTCATCATCAACATTATCAACCACATCATCCACTTCTATTCTAGTGATGTTAGCAATTATACCTTCATGTTGAGATTTGATCAACTTAGGTCCACTCCAAGACCAATCCAACCACCTTTAATATCACCCTTTTTACAAAATAAATCAAAATAGAAATTTTTGACATCATCATTGATTTCATTGTAGTAACGAGTCAAAACACTATTAACCTAAAGGCTTTAGATAATATTTATATTTTGTCGAGTTGTCAAAGTAGAGTAAAAGAATTTTGTATTAGAATTTCTACCTTTCAACCATTGGACTCTAGATTTTTGCCTCAAAATTGATTCTTCCATATCACAAGCCTTCTTTGTTGCAAACCTCAACTTCTTCACATTAGACCTAGTAGTCTCATCAAGAGGATTCATGTCAGCTTCCATTTGGGCCTCAAGGGCCAAATATCGAGAAATATTAGCATTCTCAAAGATATCACCCATAGTTTTCTTATTCCAGTCCCTCAACTTTTGTTTTAAGTTCCAAAGTTTCCTATAAAGTTTAAAACTGGCAAAACCTTCAACCTTTAAGTTCCAAGAATCTTCCAAAATAGAAAAGAATCCATCAATTAAGGTCTAGGTGTTTACAAAATGGAATGGAGCATTAATTTTTCTAGGATACCCAATAGACAAAGAAATTATTTGATATTCACTTATGATATTAGACAAGCACTCACCACTACAAGTATTAAATAAGTTTAAGAAATGACTATTATATAATATTTTTTCTATTTTGGAAGTAACAAAATAGTCACCATCTTGGTGATTGTCCCAAGTGAAATAAGGACCACCCAACTCCAATTCATACAAACCACTATTTAGCATAAAATCATTGAATTCGTCCATAGATCTCTTAGAAGGCTAGTTTCTTCCAATCGTCTCACAAGTCTTTCTCATTGAATTAAAGTCCCCCATTATAGTCCAAGGTTCAAACACCTCAGAGCTGATTTTTTGTAGGAATTCCCAAAGGCTAGATCTATCTGAGTCATCATTGTCCACATAAATGGCAACAAGCCAAAAAGAAATACCCTTAGACTAAACTTTATAGTGTATAGATTGATCACATTCATAATTTTTTAATAAAGTAAGTATATTCCTTCCATAAAACTACAACTCTACTAAGAACGTGAGAGTCATGATTTGAAATCCACTTATATTCAGGTAAAGACTTATTCATGAAGTTGTTCATTTTACCAACACAAAGGTTTGATTCATTAATGATAAAGATATTACTCCTTGACCTCCTAATTTCTCCTTGGGCACTAAGAGATTTATTAGAGATTCCTATGATGTTCCAAGCAGAAATAGTCATAGAAATGTTCATTTGATACCCTGGGTTGTTGAGCTGCCAACCTCATCTTCTTCACTAATGATTTCCTATCCACTAAACTTGTTCTTCATAGGTGAGAAAATGGAGTTTGCAACTCTATGGAAGAAGGCCACCATAGGCTTCGAATCACATTTAGGGGGTATTGTGTTCTACTAGATTTAATGCCTTCATCAATATTCTTTTCCTCTTCATCAGGAGCATGTAGAGAATATTGAGAGAAAATAGGGATATGCATAGTTGGAATAGATCTGCTGTTAGAGATAGTTTTTTTTGCAAAAGCAAACTTTTATCTAAATAGGCATTGTGTTGAAAACCTATCATGTTCAATGTAAATGACTTCACTGAAGTATCCACCTCCTATTGAGATCGAAGAGATTCATCACTATTTTTCATCTGCCATATTTGTTTGATTGGGATATGCTTTTCAGCATAGAAGCAGACTTCATGGCCAAATAAGCCATAGTCTTTACATCAGTAAGGAAACCCTTCATACTCAAAGTCAACAACATGCTCGTCTCCATAATCACTCATGAAAGTAATAGCAGAAGAAAAATTAGCATATGTTGAATACAAAACCAGAATTCTAACATAATCAATCCTCGAGCAGAACTTCATAGGTTCAACCATCCTCACAGGCGTCCCCAAGATAGAACCAATTCTATTAAACATTTTTTCCTCCTAGAGATCCATAGGTAAGTTATAAAGTCAGGTCCAAATAGGCACTTCTGTCATTTTCATCTTTGAAAAATGATCTCCCAGCTTCCATGTATCTAGAATCACAGGCTTTTTTTACGTTCTGACATCTACAAAGTGAAAAATCAAGGTCATATTGCTCTGAGAATCTCATAAGAAAAATACCTTCATTTCTGTTAAAGATTTCAATTACACCTTGCAGATTCTACATCCAGGCTAGATTGTTCTCCAAAGAAGGTACATGAGGCTTAAAATGAACTATATATCTAATGAGGCATCTATTCCATCTCCCATCATTCTCTTTTGTTTTAGATTTGGGAAACATATCTTACGGTTGTTTACTGTTACATTCATATGTTTCAGAGAGAATTGAGTTTCACATGATTTAAGCAGTTGTGACCACCTTAGATCTTGAGGTGTACATGCTTGACAGGACCCTTAATCTTCACAATGTACTTGTCCATCACCTTTCTTCCTCCAAATCTGACGAACACGGGTTGGCGGTCGGTGACAAAAGGTCACACATTCAATTGCCTCGTCAATTGCCCTAATAGTCCCAGACACCATCCCTTGAAAATTCTCCTTATTCCAATCTCTTGGTTTGTCTTAACAACATGTGATATGCTTATGTTTTAAGTTTGGTCTAGTTTGGATGATGTTTTATCTAGTTTTGCTTATTTTGGACCATGTTGCAATTTACCCATGTTGAGGGTTTATCTTGCAATTTGTTACATTTAGGTTGTGCCTCTTGTTCTTTGGCATCATGACAGATAGAATGATACTTTGGGGAGCCTTGTTGGACCTCACATGATGAGGTGGAATCATGTGTACCGATCTAGGGTCTATATGGTTTGCATAGTTTTGCATGAATGGTTGTGTCGACCTTGTTGTGTTCCTTGAGTGTAGAGACCATGTGTTTTGTGCCCTGAGAGTGCTTCGACCGAATCACCTTGTTTTGGTAGTGTTTTTAGAGACCTAGGTTTCTTGTCCTTATTGAGGTTGCTAAGGTTTCCTTCTATTGAGATGTGTGTCGACTTGTTGTGGGGTGACAAAGTGTAGAAGTCACTACTATGTTCAACCATGGTTTTTTCTTTGACCCTAGGGTGTATTGGACCTAAGTGATTTCTACACCACATATATTTTAACGATCCTCTTTGATATATGTTTGCATGGTCGTTACTTTGAGGGACATGTGTCCTTTTGGTGCTCTCATATCTTGACACCTCATGATATTTACCTCCCCCTACCCTTGAGTATAGAAACCCTCTCTTTCACATGCAAGTATTTCCTTTGGCTCCCTTCTTTCTATCTTCTTCCTTGTGTTCATCCTTGAGCTTGGTGGAGCAAGATAAGGTGTTGATCTTGTAGTTTGGTGGCCGTTCACCTTTTAATGTGGTGATCTTGGGCTTGATCATCGTCTTTGTGGTGGTTCTCGGTGTTCTTTGATCTTGGTAAGTTTTTATATTTATTTGATTGCATTTCCTTTAAACCCTACCTCTTTCTTCTTTCTCTTTTCCATGAGACTATGGATCCCCGTGGTGTCTATGTTGAGGAACTTCTCTCCATAGTGGTCTAGATCCATGGTTTTCATGGGAGTACCTAAGTGAGACAAAGCTTACATCTTTCTTCTTTCTTTTCGGCCTAGGGTTTCTACCCTTTCTCTTTTGAGATCCTTTGATCTTGGTGTGTTCTTCTTCTGTTGAGGTAATGTTATTGGCCGTGGAGTTGATCCTAGTTGGATCTTCCTTCTCTCTCTTAGAACTTGATCTTCATCTTAAGGTGGGTTATATAACTCTTCCATCTACTATTATTGCACCTTATTTTTGCTTTCATGCTATTGTTATATATCTAAAACATGTTCATAAGTTTATGGCTAATGCTATCTTGTTTTAGGGTTTAATATTTTGAAGTGTTTTAGCATAGATTGATTTTTTCCCTAACCTTATTTCTTTTACCCAAAATTTTAGTGATGGTAGATGTTGTTGTCTCTTGCATGCATCATGTTTCTTGGTTTTGATACTATGTTTTGGTTTGGTTTTACATGATATTGGAAGTCTTGGCTTTTGTTTACACGTGTTATTCACATGGTTAGTTGATAATCATGGAGGAGGTTGTTTTAGGGTTTTTGATGTGTATCCTTCGTGGAGTTTTCTCTTTGGTGATACTTGAGTCTCTTGGTGTTTCTCTTCTATTTTGATCGACATGTTTCTTGGAGTTAACCACCTAATTGGGGCATTACTTGCTTTTTGTTTTGAAGGTCGATATGTTGAGTGTCCATGTGTTGAGTGGTCTCTACCTTTGACCAAGTAGATGGTTGTTTTGTTTTGGTCGCTACATATGAGATCTTATATGGGTCGCTACATATGTTGTGCGTGTTGGTCATCCTTGGTTCATTTGTTTGGTCTCTACATGGTTGATGTCGCTACACTTTTTACATGGCTTGATGGTCGCTACACCCTAGTGGTCTCTACACATGGTATGACCTTAGTGGTCGACACACAGGTGTAACCCTAGTGGTTGCTACATGTACTATTAAGGTTGGTCACTACACCTTGATTTCCTGTATGGTTGATACTTGATGTTGGTTAAAATGATTGGTTATCCATGGTGATAATGATGCTTAACCCTAATGTTAATAATTTGGGAATGTTGTACCATGGTGTACAATGCTACATTCTATATGAGAAACCCTAACCCTAGTTTGGTGTCTGAATGTAATATCCTGCTTGAAGTGAGTAGCATGTGATGGTGTTCTCTCACTCCTTTTTGTGTAAACCTAACATTGCAGGTGGAATAAATATCATAGCTAGTGGTTTCTATGGGTTATTTGATATGACTCAAAGTGATGATTATGAGACCTTATAAGGAAGGATGAGAATGTGATGTTATGCAGGAACTATGTGATTTGGTCTTATGAATTGGAAGAGGCTTTATGCCTAGTGGAGGTGATATCCTCTAATAATGAGATGAGGGATGGTTATCCCATGGTGATACGATAATGATGATGTCCTGGCATAAGGTAGTGAAAAAGCATGAGTACCACATGGTTGTATAATTAGCTTTCTTTGCAATATGTTTTATATCTTCTGACATAACAACATACCTTTGTCTTTGTAGACTTTGTTTAGGGTTTATACATTGTAACTTGATTGATGATGAAAGACACCCAATTGGCTTAAATAATCAAGTGAAACCCAAATCATGTAGTTGCCTTGTGCCATAGATCCATCTGCAACATCAATATTTGCTAGATGATGAAACAAGTTCTCCCTCAATGGAAGTTTGGAGTCATATGTTGTTGAGTAAATGCATGTTCATAGGAATGGATGCAGTCATACCCTAGCAGGAGAACAGTCAAGGTTGTAACTCAAATAACATGATTCATTATATATATGATATATTTTGAGGATGGTTGTGGTCATAACTCGACAGGAGTGTGGTTGTGGTCGTAACTCAGTTTTCACTAGTGTTGTGCCAATATACCAAGGTAGACTAGGTTGTTTTATAGTTGGACTCTATATGTCACTGCGTCAGACTCAGACTGACTGAGGGTGTGGGAGATCATAGGAGTAGTGGTCAGTTGGAGCAGGAGTGGTATACCTCATCTCCTTAGGGCATAACAAAAGACATAATATAGTCGTGTAGTATATTTGCTTAGGACCAAACACGATTCACTTCGGATGACCCCTTGCCTTGTTTCTTGTATTATTTAGTTGATAACGATTATATATTTTCTTCATATTCCTTATAAAATTAAAATATGTTCTCTGGTTCAGTTGTATATGCTTAAACTGTCTAATCTAGGTATTAGCTTTGCTTATATTATTTAGTTGAATTTGCTCATCTTGAAAATAATGTTATCTACATGTTTTATTTTATTTGTGTTAATAATAGTTGTTGGCGGAGAGTTATATCTCTTTCTGGGACGGTGGTCTAACCCTGTCAGTTTCCACATCTTTTAGGTGGTCATGCTCGATGAGGTAGTGATTGTGTGGTTGAGGCTGAGCAGCGAGAGGAGCAATAATTGTTGAAGGATGGATATACTGCTAGTGTTTGTAGTAGAGTCCTATGTGTCGTCCTGGTACTCTCAAGTCATTGGGGGTGTTTCGAAGATGTTGTTTATCGATATGAGTTTTTGGAAGTATAACATGGTTGTATAGATAACTCATTGAACTTCCCCTATGACACTTATACATGTACAAAAATGTTGTTTGGGTTGTATAATTCTCCTACAATGTTTCAGATATGAATGATGTCTATCATTTTCTATTTTATGACAACAATTTTCTATTTTATGACAACACTATTGGAGGTTTACATGGATAATGTTTTGTCCACATGATATATTTTAATTGTGTATCCATTTTTAAAGGTATCTAGAGATTCAATCATTTAGATTATGTAGTCAACTGAAAGAGAAACCATTTTATGGTGCAAAGTGGGATGTTCTTGGGTTGCCATTTCATATAATAGGATTGATTTAAAAATAACAAGATCAAATTCTTTGTGAGAGTGACAATGTTGACCAATGTGAAAGATGTTTACAATGTTTAGGGTCATGTAAGGATCTACAAAAGATTTATCAGAAGTTTCTTAGAGATCAAGAAGTCAATGTAGAATATGTTGGCAATGCATGTGGGTTTAAAATATGATGATTTATCTGTGAAATAAGTCAATACTTTGAGAGTCATGTTGATGTCAACATCATTTGTCTAACCTCTACATTTGAACAAGTTATTTGAAATCATGTGTGATGTGAGGTCCTTCATAGTTGGGATATTTCTTGGACATAGATGTGATATGAGGCTACATGCTGTCTACTATTCTAGGAATGTCTTACATGATGCCTAAACTAACTATAAAAGCACTGAGAAATAACTTTTGGGTGTTCTTTTTTTCATTCCCTAAATTTCATGAGTACTTGGAAGCGTTTAAGGTGAATTTTTTCATTAATCATGCTACATTATGATATTAAAAATGAGAAGGATGACAAACCACATCTCATTTGGTGGTTCCTTCTAATATAGGAATTTCATAATGAATATCAAAGATGAAAAGGGGTCAGATAATTATGTAGGTGCCAACTATCTCAAATCAAACTTTCCAAGGATGATGGGGTACAAATTAATTACAACATATGTATTGAGAAGCATTATGCAATCATATGGGTTTCCACTCTCATAAATGTCAATTTTTTTGAAGTATACGATATGTGACACAATACCTCCATATTACACCTATGAAAAATGGACCAAATTTTCAATGATGTCAAGTTATATTATTGGGATGATCCATTACTCTTTAGAAGGTATTGAAGCAATATATTTTGGAGGTACATTTTTCTAGAAGAAGTAACAAATGTTATCCAATGTTGCCATCGACAAACATTAGAAAAAATCAAGTATTTGTTCATATGATCAAATGCATCCGTTAGAAAATTATCTTGTCATCATACATAGATTTAAATATATGAATATGTATAGGAATAACCAACAGATATGTAAACTCTTATTGGTACTACTACTTTTAAATTACTCATGGAAAACCATTTCACCTTCTAGTAGAGATAGAGAACTCATCCTTTTAGGTTGTGATGTTTTGGAGTTATGATTTAAGGATGGATGGTTGGTAAAAAGGATTGTTTCAAATCTAACAAATAGATGAATCAACGATGGAAACTTATGATAATGGCAAGTTTTAGAGAGAGAAGATAAAGGCATGAAATGATCAAAGAATCTAAAAGAAGGATTGCAGAATAAGCAAATATTGTTGTTGAACTCATGACTAAAAACATTTCTAGGAAAGTTATGGTCCCACTAGTCAGAGTCATTTTTGTAGTTTGAGTCTTTCCATAGGGAGTAGTGAAACTACAAAGAAATCACAAATTAGAAATGACTCGAGTTATACATGCCATGAGATCACATCTATGAGGGAGAAACAATCTCTCTCTTTGATGCAACTTAAGGAATTATGAAGTCCAACTATCAACTATAAAAGTAGTGTTTTTGTGGAAGAGATCCCCACAATTGTATCTTTTTTCTTTTGTTTAGATTTTCATTATATTTTGAAAACTCATTTATAGATTAGTCAATAGATGACACTAAGATACATATCATCTTGGTGTAAAGAATTTTTTTAGCTGGACCATGATGAAAATTCCCTAAATCCATGTTGACTGTAATGTAGAGGCATCGATTTTCAAGGGACAACAAGTGTTAGTAATAAACATGGTGTCTCAAGGAAATGTGCATGAAGAAAGTGTGTAGATTGGAAAGAGTTGAGAATCCACAAACCAGGCCACAAGCCCATATGTCCTATTGATCAATTTAAAATATGTAGAAACTTTACATCACATGTTTTGCATTAATAGTCTAATAGAATAGTAAACAACGGGTCATTTTTTATAAATTTCATTGTAAATAGTTTCAATTTTTTTGAGGGAGAAGTCGATCTACACCACATGATGTGTGATCATCACTCTAGTTGTTCTATACAAAATACAATTTCCAAACATTTAACACAACATGCATAAAAATGTTTATTCTAAGATTGGAATATAAGAGTGCAATAGCATCATGTACCTACATGTGCTCGTGCCCAAGGAACAACACTAGTTATCCAAGGAAGAGATGATATTTAATAACACACCAATATCAGTCACCACTAGAGTAAGATACATAGTTCTAATCTCTACATTTGTCATCATCGTAAAGACATAGTTATTTTTCATCTCAAGGGATTCAACTGGCCAGTACCTTAGTTAGGTAATAAGTTTTCATTTGTTATTAATTCTTGCTACTTGTCTTCATAATTTTACGTGTTTCTTATATGTGATATGGAATTTTAGAGTTTGTTTTTCTAAAAAATTAGTGTTTGTTCTCTTGATTATGTTGATGAGTAAGTTTATTTTAATATGGTCCCAATAGTCTTCTTTTTTCTCATCCCTAACTGACTTGACTCATGTGCATGGATTTAGAAACAAGCTTTTAAACAATTGTGAAAACTTTACATATTTATGGCCTTATCTTTTAAATTATGGTTGTATCTTTAAAATTCGTAAACTTCAACATATTGGATAATGAAATTGTGACAACACAAATCTTCCTATGACTTTCTTAAATAAAACTTTACAATCAATTGACATTCCAAAATTCATGAAAAAAATTATATATGATTCATGATTCTTTCAAAGGGACATTTGGAATCAGACAATGTGGTAAAATATTGGAACCCAAATATTCTTAGGAATGTATGGATTAAATTTTACAATTTTGTAAGACAAAATCCTACATAAAAGGATAAACCACCAAAGAATTATGCCAATCTAATGTGATAACTGATCTAGTAGTGATGGTTGGGTGCTATGTTGTTGAGAGGGTTGATTGGTCGTACTTGACACCCAAAACACACATAACCACCATTTTTTTTATTATCGAGAGAACTTCCCCCGTAGAAGTGCCACTTTTGTGACCCCCCAGACAACATTAAAATATTGGACCCCGAGAACCCCACACACCCGGGAATCGATTAAAGTGCATAGTTGGTTGTCCTGCACGACGGGTATTATTTTGGAGGCAGCCCCTAGGTTTCGATCTCGGGTCCCTTCATGAGGGGACACCATTCCAAACCACTTGAACCACTCCTCCCCAGCCCATAACCACCATATTAGTATTTGAGTACTAGAGCCTGATATTTTAATTATACAATCATGTTTGTTGTAGGTATTTACATATGAAACATCTATAGATATTTAGATATAAAAAACATGATTTATTCTTTTATTTGAGGAAGTTTGCTTGAAATTTAATTTTATGTGAACGTAATAAAAAATCATCAGATAAATGTTGTGCAATTGGTGTTTTTTCTATGATTAGGTCTACTTCATTTGAAAAAGAAATTATCACAGTCTCTAATTTCTTAATTGAATCTTTCTAAAATAATGTTAGCTGCTATCTTATACCTTGTGATGTCTATGACTGGTACTCTGGTTATTCTTGATACTCATATCTATGATTGGGTTTCTTAAGGATAAGGAAAAGTTTAAGGTTAGGAGGGTTTTATAATGATGCATCCCTATTTTAGGGCTTAATCATGTCTCATATTGCACATTTCACATCTATACCAACTTGATTACATGTTATTCCTCTCAATATGCACATTTGTGTAAAATGCACTTATGGATGTTATTTTCATGTTTTTAGGTATTTGGACCACACTTGGATGGAAGAGAGAGAGAGACAGAGATAGAGAGAGAGAGAGAGAGGAAAATGATCCTAGGGTTTCCTCAACTAACCCCTATTGGCCAAAGGTCATTTGCAGCAATGAGGTCCAAGGAGACACAAAATGCAAGCTCTAAGTGATGATGAAGAAGCCATCACAACTGTGGTACCATTGAACGATCATCCTAGCCCAAGAAAATCCATAGAGCCAATCATTGAGGGATCACAATCAACAACATGGCCACAAAACATAGAACAACCTGCTAACATGACGTTGAATTGATGTGTGGTTGTGATGACCCTGACACTTCTCACTCTTCATGAATGTGCTATGCAGTTGTCCTTGGAGTGTTCCTCACTGTAACCCTCAATTTCATGAATGAATGAGCCTCGATGCTTGGTCGAATCATCCCATATACATGTTCCTTGTATTGAAACTCATTTGCATCTAAAACATGTTTCAACTTCTTTACTTATCACCAACTTGCAAATTACTTTGAGCCAATTCATGACCTCAAACATAATCTCCAATGCATCTTATCTTGTAGAGCTTGTTCTTGTGATTACAATGCACCTTTTCTTGCTCAATTTGGAGATATCTCAAGAATTTTATGATCTAATGAATATTCCTAGTTCTAATTCTTTTCTTGTGCTTTCAACCTCTTTTGGGTTCTTGGACTGGACATACTTGGCCCAATTAGAGTCATCCCACCCGGCCCCCTTTCTCTTCTACCTGTTTATTTTCCTTCTCCGCCCCTCATCTTTATCTCTCTCACATGAAGGTTGTAAAACCACCTAGCGACTCCAATGCTGCTGCTTCCCCTTCCTTTTTTTTGTCCCTCTCTCCACCTTCTCCCCTTTGTTTCATGTGACCAGCTGTGCCAGTAGTGGGGAACTAGTGAAATGGATAAGCCCAGGTTGGCCACCGCCAATACCCCATACTCCATCTGAAACCCTACAACTATGTCCCTTGATCCTCCTTTTTCTATTTAAACCCTCATACCCTCTCGTTATCAGGGGTTAGCTTCTCCCTCCCTAGTAGAATCATCATCTTTAACTCTCCTTGCTTCAACCTTGAGGCCATCTCAGTAGCTGGGCAGTGCTGCACCAGCTAAAAAAGGATGACCACTAGGTAGGTCATGTACCTACATCCTCTACCTCTCTTTCCCCCTCACCCTCCCAAACAAACATTCGACTTCCCCTCACTCTCTCATTTCTCACCCCATGATCCTTCTGCGGCCTCGATCCACCTCGGTTGCTACACTCGAGCGGCTGTAGTAAAAAACACTGCCCCAGCATCATGAAGAAAACATCATCATGAGGAAGACGAAGGTGAAATGAGGGCTCTATGAACACCCGAGTCACCCATGTCCACACCTAACCACACACCACCTCACTCCCAACTGTAGGCCAATGCCTCGACCTACCTCCCATCTCCAGTCTTTCTCCAGTCACCCTAGCCAGTGCAATGCAAATGTTATGACCCACATCAAAGTTAACTAATAAGTACAATGATAATAGCAGCATCATGTTAATTAAGTTAAGTTAAGTACTCACAGAGGTAATTAGTGCTTTGATCTAGTGTTACAGTCTAATTAGCTTGATTTCTTGCTTTGAGAAGGTAGTGGATTTCGTGTGGAAAAAAGAATCATTTCAATGGGACCCCTGAGGCCATAGTTATGGCATTTTTAAATTTCTTGGACCAATAATGTAAATTACCCATTTAGTGGGGCGGTTACCTTTTCCCTTATCTTCTTCTTCCCCCTATCATTTCTTAGAACCACTAAAAGCAGTGCCCAGATTAGTGGATAGAACAACATCAGACGGGGGGGGGATTTTGAGCTCCTTAGCTCCGATTAGCGGGCACCCTACTTCCCTTCTCTACCTTGTCCTAGTAGTGCCCTAGCGCCACCCTACCTATCACTAGTGTCGGCTGGCCAGGTAGAAGCGGCCAGCGCTAGGAGCAGCAGCAACGGTGGTCATTTAGGGATCGCGATGACCATTTAAGCAGTTCCAGCGACGTCTCCGTCTTCTCCTTCCTTCTCCACGCTCAACTGATGCCCAACCAGCAAGTCGACACCCCAGCAAGCAGCAGCACCTGCTGCTGCAACAAACGTCCAGGGGCCATCTAGGGCGTGAGCAGCACCACAGAAACGGTGCTTTAGCTCCGATTTTGAGGTCCAAGCAAGCTTCTGCAGCCCCCCTAGTCACAAGTAGCACCTAGCTGTGTTTGTAGCTTCTTCCTTCCACATGCTGCGTGACGTAGATTGTTCCAGAACAGCACCAAGGTTGAAGACAACCAGTTGACACCCGAATTTAGGCTCTGGACGGATTTTCGGTTGAAATTCGGTCACCTCAACCCACTATGAGTAGAATTTCACTCACTCAGCATGTATAACTCCAATAATCAGGTGTTTGTTATTGAATTGATGTTATTTGCGGGTAACAATGTTTACCCAGGTGCCGGGCAGTGTCGGCGCCGCTCGATTTCCAAATTTGCACATTTTATCTACTAATGTTGCACGACGCTAATTAGTTAATTGATATGTGTGATTTGAATTAGTGAAAATACCTGATTGATTGAAACTTAAATTGCTCGAGTAAATGTTGAACTTAGTAGCACATGACCAGTAATGGTATAGTTTGGGTAGAAACCCATGTTGTATGTTTTTAGTAAGTTAATAGATGCTTAATTTCAAAGAAATGACAATGACATGAAAGGGTTCAATAGAAACCTAGTTGCACACTCTCGATCATATTTAATGTGTTTTTATTAATAATAATATGAATCAACATGTTTCTCAAGTATATCATAAGAAATTCTCAGTTATTATCAATAATTCATGTCATGATAAGTAATTAACTCTTAATTAGGTTAAGTGATGCACAACTCAGGATTTGGGTTGATGTGCACGTTTTTCTAGGAATTTCATATAATTTACATGTGCTACTGATGATTTCTCATATGTTGAGTAATCAACCCTTATCAGTATATTAAGATGTTTAATTTCATGATTTCAGTATGTATGTGCCAATTTGAGCATATTGCACTGCCAAGTTACAAATGATATAGATGTTGTATTTATAAGTTTTAGATAAATAGACTTGGTACCATAGGGATACCAAAGCCAAGAATAAGTAAGAGATAGATGCAATATAGTAAGAGTTTTCTAAGAATAATAAAATAATAGATTTAAGGGCCCTAACACTGTAGAATCCCTATGTGAGGTCTGCCCCTTAGGGATGAAATGACCTACCCTGGTGGTGCGTCCATTATACGAGGGTCGGAGCATACTAACAGGTGGTCCGGGGGATGAATCCCTAGTGGAAGTCTCCTTAAATTATAGTTTGTAGTGTCCAACATCAACCAGAAGTCCTAGTGGCACTAGAATATAGAAAAGCATGTCCAACATCAACCAGAAGTCCTAGTGGCACTAGAATACAGAAAAGCATGTCCAACATCAACCAGAAGTCATGGTGGCACGAGAGTATAGAAAAGCCAATAGGTGACTTGACTCTTCTCCTGTGTGCTCAGGTTAGAGGAGGAGTCCAGTTTATGGCATAATAAGAGTGTCGAGGCCAGGAGAGCCAATTTTCCCTGTTGCAGATCAGGAGAGTAATCAGAATGAGCTATCTTGGGGTGTCGGCTAAGTCTTGTACGGTGGGATCGTAGTTTGCTACATGTCTTCATATATAGAATACACTACATATGGTCAGGGCATAAGATAAAATGTGTTCATATAGGTTCACAGAGTTTCTTATAAGTTAAAGAGTTAAGAAAGATCGGAGTTTGTTTCACAGCAGTTGTCCTATAAACAAAATTTTAGTATTCTCTGTTGTTTAATCGTATCTATAGTTTTGCAGCAGTTGTTATCTTAATAAATGTTGGCATCTCCTGTTGTTTAAATTATATTACTTAAATATTCTCAGTATAGTATTATCTTGTATTTTATTCCAATTAATAATCATAAAATGTGTTATCTGTGATGCTTGGGTGAAATTCTATTCACTGAGCCAGTAGCTCACCAACCTACTGAAACATTTTTCAGGTCAGCAACAACATGAGGAAGCTGAAGGATCGTATCACCCAAGTTCTTAGAAGGTAGTTCGTAGTTAGATAGAGGTCTCTTAGTCCTTTCCCCTCGATCCTTCGGCATGTGGTGTGGTAGAGAGATAATATAATGTAAGATGTAGTTTAGTTTTCAGTTATTTGTTGTGTTTTACTTTCTACATGAATAGTGTAATATGTCATGTAAGTTTGGTTTTATTCCAAGTATGGTAAATGGTAAGTTCTTCCATAGTTTTATTACGATTCGATGTTATTCAAGCTATTAGGTTTTTCCTTTAAATTAATTCTAAGTAACTAAGTAAAGATAAGGTTAAGGGTGGTTTACCGAGGGTGACTCCCCGATCTCCGGGGTCATTAGAGATGGCATGGGGATCGAGCGTCATAAGAATTTTGGTATCAGAGCATAGGTTGAGTCCATAGTTACTCTAAGTCAAGGTCAGGGGATGATAAGAGACCAATAGGATTAGGAGTTAGGTGTTTTCCTTCTAACTGCAATTTTCTAACAGGAAGTGTTCTATTATACTATTGTAGATGGCAGGACGAGTACGTGGTCATGAGGAAAAAGCTGAGAGCCACATTGGACCTAATCCTTAGGTGATGGGTCCAGGTGGTGGAGATGATGTGGATGAGGCATCAAGGATGTACAAAATGTTTCTTGAGACTAGGGAAAAGTATAAGATGGAGAGGCGAGCTTCTACCTCGAGCAGCAAGGATCTGATGAGATCCTATGAGCTGGTTAATAAGCTTGGAGGTACTAAGTTCAATGGAACAATGGACCCTGTAGTGGCATATGAATGGCTAAGACAGTTAGAGAGAGTGTTCTGTCTGATGGAGCTATCTGAGGAAAGACAAATCAATCACATAGTTTATTTGCTTAAAGGTGATGCAGAGCTCTGGTGGCATGGAGTGGAAGATAAAAGGAGGGACACAATATTGACTTGGAAGGATTTTATTGATGAATTCCATCTTAAGTACTACCCACCTACCTTCCTGAGTGAGAAGATAATACAGTTGTAGAATATCAGAAAAGGAAGTTTGACAATTGGTGAATATGAGCCACATTTCACTAGGTTGGCAAATTTTTGTCCACAACTTGTTCTTAATGATGTAGAAAAGTGCAGAAGATTTCAAGAAGGATTAAGATCAGTGATTAGACACACCGTTTCAGCCATTGTTCAAAGAGATAGAGAAAACTTTGGGGAATTTGTGGAAGCAGCGAGATGTGTAGAAGAGTCAGTTAATGCTGATAAGTAGTCTGAGAGTAAGAAAAGATATGGAGACTTTATTAGAAGGGGACAAAGCAGTGGTGGATACAGAGGAGGTGGTGGTTTCTTTTCAAAGATAGGACGAGGACTTGGTTGTTTTGGTAGACAAGGATCTAGTTTTTCATCAAGTGGAGGAAGACCCAATTATGGAAGATGGAGTACACAGTCTACATGGACACCTCCAACTAGGTCGTCGGGATCTTCAGTATCAGTGACAGGTCCGCCAAGGAGAGAGGTACCGAGGTGTGATATATGTGGGAAGCCGCACTCCGGTCAGTGTTGGGGTGCAAATGTTCAGGGTTGTCACAACTGCGGACAAGTTGGACACTTTAGAAGCCAATGTCCTCAGCTTCAGTAGTCACCATCACAGGTTTCCCAGTCACAGTACTAGAATGTCCCGAGACAGGCTCCAGCTAGAGGAGCAAGTTCCTTTGTAGATTTAGGTTCCTGAGGTGGTGTAGCACCCAGTGCTAGGGAAGGACAATGAGGACATCGTGTGAGAGGAAGAGCTTCAGGACGCTTCTTCTCTTTGACATGACAAGAAGGTATTGTTTCTTCTCGAGTGATTACAGGAGAAATGCTTTTCTTTAACAACATTTCAGTTACAGTTTTGATAGATTTGAGTGATACTCACTCATTTATACAATGTTATTTAGCTTGTAAGCTTAACCTGTTAACCCAGGAGTTACCAGTTGAGTTGTTGTTGAGGGTTCCGTTAGGTGAACTGACAGTGTTGACAGAGTTTTGTCCTATATGTTTGTTGACTTTTGGTGGTTACACCATCGCGGTTAATCTTATACCCCTAGATGTTAACTCTTTTCAAGTTATCTTGGGTATGGATTGTCTAGAGACGTATCGAGTTCAACTCGACTATTGGAAGAAGGAGGCTATCTTTCAACAGGGTGGATTTTCTTGTGCCATTACTAGAGATAGGAAAGTTTTGCCTACGTGTATCATATCAACTGATGTAGCTGATAAGATGTTGGAAAAAGGTTGTGAGGCATTCTTGGATCATGTAGTAGATACTAGAGAAGAGAAAATCACAGTCAACCTATGGGATGTGCTAGTGGTCTGTGAGTTCCCATATGTTTTCCCAGATGAGTTCCCAGGTCTACCTACTAAAAGAGAGATAGACTTTGTGATCCATGTGTTGCCAGGTAGTCAACCTATAACACTACTAGCCTACAGAATGGCACCTGTAGATCTGAAGGAACTCATGATTCAGTTACATAAATTACTGGATAAGGGTTTCATTTGACTTAGTTCTTCACCATGGGGAGCTCCAGTCTTGTTTGTGAAAAAGAAAGATGGTACTATGAGGTTATGTATAGACTACAGACAATTGAATAAGATCACCATCAAGAATAAGTACTCATTTCCAAGGATAGATGTTCTCTTTGATCAGTTGCGTGGAGAGACAATCTTTTCTAAGATAGATTTGAGATTTAGATATCATCAATTGAGGATAAAGGCTTCAGATATTCCTAAGTTGGCTTTTAGAACAAGATTTGGGCATTATGAGTTTCTGGTCATGTCGTCTGGACTGACTAATGCCCTAGCAGCTTTCATGGATATGATGAACTGGATTTTCAAGAAGTTCTTGGATCAGTTCATAGTGGTTTTCATAGTTGACATTCTGATTTATTCCAGAGATGATGAGCAGCATGAGCAGCATCTCACATTATAGTTGTTGAGACAACACCAGTTATATTCTAAGTTTAGTAAGTGTGAGTTCTGGTTAGCTGAGGTGTCTTTTCTTGGACATGTCATCTCAAGAGATGGAGTAAGTGTTGATCCTAAGAAAGTCGAGTCTATTCTATAGTGGAAGTAGCCTAAGACTCCTACTAAGTTCAGAAGCTTCTTAGGATTGGTAGGTTACTACAGGAGGTTCATATAGAACTTCAATGTTGTAGCGTCACCTCGGACGCACTTAACACGAAAGGGTGCACTATTTGTCTGGTCAGACAACTGTGAGAAGAGCTTTTAGATCTTAAAGAAGAAGTTGTCTACAACACCAGTGTTGATCCTTCCTGAAGCAGATAAGGGCTACACAAGGTTTTGTGATGCTTCAAACAGAAGCTTTGGCTGTGTGTTGATGCAGGAAGGCAAAGTAGCAACTTATGCATCTAGACAACTTAAGAAGAATGAGGAGAATTACCTGACAAATGATCTGGAGTTAGCTATAGTAGTTCATGGTCTTAAGACATGGCGTCACTATCTTTATGGTGAGGCCTGCCAGGTGTTTACAGATCATAAGAGCTTGAAATATATCTTCACCCAGAAGGATATGAATCTTAGATAGTGGAGATGGATAGAAGTGATCAAGGATTATGATGTGACGATAGATTATCATCATCGTAAAGCGAATGTGGTAGTAGATGCCCTGAGAAGGAAGTCAAGTTCAATAGCTGATGTATTCTCTATGGCATGTTTCAAGAGAGACTTGCTAGTAGTGATGTAGAAGTTGAACTTAGACTTAGGGGTGATAGATCAGAGTGGTTTGATTGCATAGATGCAAGTCAAGCCTACTTTTTATGATTAGATCAAGGAACTTCAGCAGAGTGACAGTGAGTTACAACAGATCATGCAGGATATGACGAGGGGAAAAAGACCAGAGTTCATGTTTTTAGATGATGGTTTGTCATATCAGCATGACAGATTATGTTTACCTGGAGATAGTGATTTGAAAGAACATATTCTTGAGGCAATGCATGCATCGATGTACGCTATGCATCCAGGCAACACCATGATGTACAAGAATCTTAAGGAGTTATATTGGTGGTCAGGTATGAAAAACGATGTAGCTGAGTACGTGGCTACATGTAGTGTGTGCCAACAGGTTAAGGCTGAGCATCAGAAACCTGTAGGTACCTTGCAATCTCTTCCTATGCCAGAGTGGAAGTGGGAACACATCACAATAGATTTTGTGGTAGGGTTGCCCAGGACACCTAGAGGTTATGACTCGATATGGGTGATTGTGGATAGACTAACTAAGTCTGCTCACATTCTTCCTGTTAAGTCAACCTTTGATGTCCCGATGTTGGTTAAGATATACGTGGATGAGATAGTCAGGCTCCATGGTATCCCAATTTCAATTATATCATATAGAGATCCTAAATCCACATCCGGGTTTTGGAATTAGTTGCATCATGCTTTGGGAACAAAGTTGAGGTTCACTATAGCTTTTCACCTATAGACAGATGGTCAGTTAGATAGGACAATTCAGACTCTTGAGGACATGCTAAGAGCATGTGTCTTGCATTTCAGTGGAAGTTGAGAAGAACACTTGAGCCTTATAGAGTTTGCATATAGCAATAGTCACCATTCCAATCTTGGTATGGCCCCATATGTAGCTCTGTATGGCAGAAAGTGTAGATTACACGTATGTTGGTACGAGGTGGGTGAAAAAGAGATTCTTGGACCAGAGATAGTGGATTTGACTACAAAAAAGATTACAGTGATTAAAGAACAGTTGAAAGATGCACATGATAGGCAGAAGAGTTACACTGAGAAGAGACGTAGACCTCTTCAGTTTGAACTTGGTGATGAAGTGTATTTGAAAGTTTCACCATGGAAAGGAGTGTTGAGGTTTGGTAAGAGAGGCAAACTAACTCCTAGGTTTATGGGCCCATATCCTGTCATTGAGAGGATTGGACCTGTAGCCTATAGGTTGGATTTGCCATCTGAGTTGGCTAATCTACATGATGTGTTACATGTATCGATGCTAAAGAAGTGTTACCCTGGTACAAAAAACATAGTTGACCTAGAACCTCCACAGGTCATATCAGATGTGTCCTATGTTGAAAGACCAGTCCAAATAGTTGATCAGAGGATCAAGAAATTCAAGAATCGTGAGTTACTGTTATTAAAAGTTATGTGGAGGAACCACAACTTAGAGGGCTCAACGTGGGATCTTGATTCAGAGATGTGTAACAAGTATCCTTTTCTCTTTTAGGAATTTTGGGACAAAATTCTTATAAGGGAGGGAGATTGTTATGACCCATACCAAAGTTAACTAATAAGTACAATGATAATTGCATCATCATGTTAATTAAGTTAAGTTAATTACTCACAGATGCAATTGGTGCTTTGATCTAGTGTTATAGTCTAATTAGCTTGATTTCTTGCTTTTAGAAGGTAGTGGATTTCGTGCTTGAAAGTTTTCAAAAAGAATCATTTCAATCGGACCCCAGAGGCCATAGTTATCGCATTTTTAAATTTCTTGGACCAATAATGTAATTACCCCTTTAGTGGGTCGGCTACCTTTTCCCTAATCTTCTTCTTCTCCCAATCGTTTTCCAGAACTTCTAAAAGCAGTGTCCAGATTAACCGATAGAACAATAGTAGAGCGGAGGTGTGTGTGGGCGATTTTGAGCTCCTTAGCGATCCACAGGCGCCCTACTTCCCTTCTCCTTCCTCCACCCTTTTTCTTCCTCTACCTTGTGTTAGCAGCACCCTAGCGCCACCCTACCTAGCAGTAGCGTCGGCCGACAAGGTAATAGTGGCCAACACTAGGAGCAGTAGCAACGGTGGTCGTTCAGGTCTCACGACGGCCGTTTAAGCAGTGCTAGTGACATCTTCGTCTTCTCCTTCCTTCTCCACACTCAACCGACGCCCAACCAACAGGTCGGTGCCCCGGAAAGCATTAGCTACGACAAACAGCCAGGGACCATCTAGGGTGCAAGTGTTGGGTTTTAGAGGAGACAGAGGAGCAATGGAAACAAAAAATTTCTTCTCCAAAACGCAGAATAAAGGAATTGTGTCAACGTCTATACAATAGGAAGGATGGTTTGTAGAGACATACCTTGTCCCGAGGCTTGCTCGGTGATGTTACCTCACGGCTTGCATGGTCTTCACCTCCAGTCTTGGACGGTGTCTGTGCAACTCCTGGTCTCATCAGGACTGTCGGGATAGAGAGATGTCCTCCAAGCAGTAGAAGTCTCCCGCCTCTAAAGTAGTCCACATGGACCACCTAGAACTCCGATCTCCTTGTCCCATAAGGAATCAGAAGGAGTCACACCCCCCTATTGGCATACTAGTCACCGACACACTCTCCTGCAACCAGTTGCTTTTCTGTAGTTGTCTTTCCCTTGTTGTGCCTCCCTTATCGGGTAGCACTTGCTTGGGCTCTCTCGGTTACCACAACCAGAGAGAATGACAACTTTGCAGAGCAACTAGTGTTCTGAGTTGTTGTTCCTGAGAAGCCCCCACTACCCCTATATATAGGAGGGTCATGTGACATGGTTCTCTACCCTGGGCAATGAAGGATTAAAGCAGGAGCAGAAGGGTTTGAGATTTTCCACAAAACAACCAATCTGCGTCAGCTGAACCGATCGGTTCACACCCTGAAACAATCGTTTTGGGCCCTGAGTCGATCGTTTGGGACTTGAGCCAATTTTCTGGTGCTCTGAGTCAATTGGTTCATGCCTGAGCTGATCGGTTCATGCCTGAGCCGATTGGTTTGTGGTCCTGATCCAACTCAAATTGACTTTCATATTTGTTTCTGATTAATCAAATATTAATCCTTGTCCAAATCAAATTTTTACAAGTGAAACAAATTGTATTAGAAAAATAGTCTTCTGACTTTCCAAACGATCTCGGTTGGTCACATGAATTGATCGGTTCAACAATTGAGTCGATCGTCTCATTGATACATGAGTCGATCATCTAACCAGTAGAGCCGATTGGTTTACCCACCTGAGTCGATCGGTTCAACCGTGTGAGTCGATCGGTTGGGGTAGCAAACTGTGCAAATCAGTCAATCACAGTTCTAATCTATCTGATACTCTATTCAATTGGTCCAACACCTTGAATACTATGATATTGAGTTATCAATTGATTGAGTGTTTAATTGAACTACTAAACTCCTTTAGTAATCAATCTAAACATCGTTTGGATAAACTCCTCTTCCAGGTTAAATCCTATGTATGTGACCCTGTAGGTCCATTTCACGTTGGCAGTGAAAGTCCATAACACTTATGATTTCACAAGCAAAGAGTGGTGCCTAGTCGCACATCAGTTCTACCCAAGTGAAAAGGAAAGTTGGCGGACAACTTTCAATCCTACAATCCATGAAGGTGTTACAATGAATGTATAATTCCTTTGTCACTGATATCCCGAATGAACTCAAGGCATGGAACAGTCATCTTGTCAATGTTCATTCACTTTCTTGATCTCAGAGTAGATTGGAGGAGATATGTATGACATCAATATCACATACCGATTCACACATGCGTGCACGCCTATCTCAATCCTACTCATCAAGTGGCCATGGATATCAAACTCCCTCAAGAGGGACAAATCCCATATCTATCACTCACCCCTCAAAAGCCCCATGTGTCAAAGCCACCCAATCATCACCTTTATAACAACCCATGTTTCAGGATTGCGTTTGATGATGTCAAAGTGTACCCAATGACATGTGTTGAGTGTAGTGATTTTAGGTCAAAGAATCACATCACCACCATCACTGTGAGAACTGACTGTGACTACCATGTCATGGTTCCATGTGTCAAACTCACGGTGGGTCTGTCTAGTACACTTGTTTTCTAACAAGTACCTATGTGTTTGGTTTGATATCTCCATATCATGACTAACGAGATTCTGTAATCAACCAACACCACAATATAGTCTTATGTGTCATTGTTGTCTATCTACCTTCCATAATGACATCCGACTAGGGACATAATAAGAATGTACAAACTCTTAGCATCCATATGATCTCATCGTTCAGGTCCTTAACCTGAAAGCATACGTCATTGAGTATTGTCATTCACTAGATATTCAATAAGTTCTATCATTATCTCATATGACTGAACCAGAAAGAATTGGAAACTTGCCTTTGATGTTTATCAAATCAATCTTAATGTATCCCACCAATCATCCCATGATTGGCTCTCAGGGCATACATACCAACAGACTCCCACTTGCACTGTGAGCCAATCACCCTTGAATCATATTCATAGTGATCTTCAAACATGTCCCACATGTTACTATGCTCTAGTGCTAACATAGTGAGTTATGGAAACACCTTGCCAAAGTCGGTATTAATTGTATGTCTCTCATCTCTTCGGTGTATGTCACACGTATGAGATGGAGTTGATGTAATATGAGATCTAGTATTCCTTCGCTAACCTTTAGCCATATTGCTTGACCAAGTGCTCCTAACTTGTCATCAATGACCAGAATATCTATAAGTTCATCTCTATGAACTCCTAGATCCATATAGTATCCATTGTTGTTCTTTAACACATGGATACTCAACATTTCCTTTTAAAACAACTTTACTGGAACGTTTCCATTATTCAACAAACATTCACTTTATATATCCCATATATATTTTGCGATTAATTTTTTGTCCTTTTCGGAAGTTCGCATCAGTATAACTCTGTACAGTGAACCCTTCCTAATTTCCATAGAATGAGTACTTCTTAACTACTTATCAAGTTCTTATGGTATTCCAGTAATCCTTACTGGAACTAGACAAATATCCACTCGTCATGTCCCACATATGAGTTATCAGGATGAGGACATCATATTGTCATGTTCTACATTTAAGATGATGAATGCATTTTATTCTTGGTATGTCCATACATGTAAGATAATGGGGTAATTACATACATGATACATCCATATCTATTCTTAGTGTTCCCATTCTTCATAAGAATTGGACACTTGGCTTTGGGATACTAACTCCATGTAACATGGATAAGTTTTCTCCCACTGAATCTGTGCATATTGAACCTTTCAGTATAGATCACCAATGTATGCTTTCTCTTTTCAGGTCAAGAGGTTTTTCAAGAACTATCTCTATATATCTCTATTCCTATCACATAGGAAACATCTCTCTCTTCCCTAAAGATAATTTCCACTTAGGATTTCCATTCTAGAACATTTCCATTTCACATCAACATGTAGAATGTGAATACGCTCCCACTAAATCACAGATCTCTCTTTATCTTTGTCATATTAGTCAAACCCTTTGACTATATTATCAAAGTAAAGATCCCAGCTCTGAGTTGCTTGTACTCAATCAATCACATTGATTAGTCCATTATAACTTATAGACTTTATTTGCATTAATGGATTCATAAACCTTATAGGTTGTGTCACGTACACATCCTTGTTTTATTCCTTATAGGAATGCAGTTTTAGTATCTGTATGCCAAATCTCTTAGTCATTACGTTTCAATCAACAAGCATCATCCTTCTTAAAATGTTAGCCATGTGTCTTAACACTTAAGACTCATTCGCACTTATGGATTTCATCCCAATGGGTGCTACCATCAAGGTCATACCTTATGGTTCACATGGAAGTCATTTAGGATGTAATGGTCATAAACCATAACTCAAAATATGGTTCCTCATATTCATCTACATAGTTGACTCATCAAATTAAAGTGTTTCTATCCATTGAAAAATATGAAATTGCAGTTCATAACTCTATTACATACCTTTAAGGTTGAAAATAAACAAAAGTACTCCTATCTATGGCGGAAACGCTTGCCCCATTTATTGAGTGCTTTACATTTTATATCTTGGTATCATATACCTCAAAAATGTTACAAGTTTATTTCATAACACCTTCAGGTGGAGACGTCTGTCGTCTCCTTCTTCTTTAGTTCTTCCAGATAGAATGCACAATTCCTTTTCCAATGTCCTGGCTTTTGACAATGGTGGCAATTGCCTCTCTTGGTCACGCCTCCCTTGGCCTTGAGAGTTGAAGACGAATTGGGTTGCTGGCTAGCATCAGAACCTTTCTTAGCCTTGCCCTTGCCCTTGTGCTTGGACTTGCATTTCTTATTGCTGATCATCATCACAGACTTAGGCTTTTCCTTCTTCAACTGTGCCACGGCTGTCCTCAACATGCCCAATAACTCTGTCAACGGCTTGTCAAAGTTGTTCATGTTGTAGTTCATCACAAACTGACTGTAGGATTCTGTCAATGATTGTTGTTTCACGTCAGTAGCCAACTCTTCGCTCATAGGAAATCCCAGTCTTGTTAGGTTAGCCACATACCCAATCATTTTGAGCATGTGAGGACCAACCGGATCTTCTTCTATCATGACACACTTGAACAGTGCCCTAGAGACATCATATCTCTCTTGCCGCGCTTGATCTTCATACATGTTCTTGATATGCTGAATCATCTCAATGACACCCATGTTCTCATGTTCTCTCTATAACTTGTGGTTGATGAAGCACAACATTAAGCACTTTGCATCTATGGCATCATCAGAATGCTTCTTATAAGCATCCCTTTCTGCCTTTGGTGCGGTAGAGGCAGGTTCCTCTGGAATTTGAGTATCTAGGACATAAAGGATTTGCTCTTGAGTGAGAACAATTCTCAAAGTCCTAAACGAGTTGTGGAAGTTAGTCCCATTCATCTTGTCCTTTTCAAGGACCGATCACAATGAAAAGGGATTGTTGTTTGTTGTCATTTGTACTACAAAAGGAAATATATGCAATTAAGTCCAAAACTTAATTTTTGACTTATTTGAATGATTTGAAAGGTTGACAGTATAATTAGGACTTTAATTAATTATTGCTCCCACTATTTTGTTCAAATTGATAGCCCTCACCATCAATTTCGAAGATTGCAGCGTTCAATCTTCTAGTGGGCCAAGATCCATATTTCATCAAGTCATGAGTAAACTTTGGTTGATCACCCACAATCTTGACTATTTAGGTAGACCATCATGCCAATTGCATCATATGCAACTATTGATGAATGAACATGTGCAACACCTTGCCATGAACATTTTGTGCTTCTGGACTTAGATGCTCTAATAATCACCATTTAAGTCTCACCCAAAATTCAACACGGTAAACATGCACCCTGCTTTTCCAGAACCTACATGTTTACCCTTCACACGTCCACAAGATAGATGGCACACCATGATTTTGCATAACCTATGCTTGGTCGATCAAATTTTTAATGTGTGCCGCTAATGAAAGTTGTAAAAAGACTTAATATTTAGATGAGGGATTTGGTTTTATAGGAACATATACATATCCAATCACCACAATACATAGTATGTATGATATACATGCTATATCCCACAGAAAAGATATGAAACGATAAAAGTGATGATTATGGTCATCCTAATGTGATTCCTCGAGCCAAGAGGAATCACGGTCATTTAGGTCTGCATCACATGCAAACTGTCCATGATGAAGTGCTATAGCCATCCATATTGATCAACTCATCACATGAATGACATCCTCGTCCTGGCCGATCGTCTGGGTGCCACCAGTCGATCCTTTGGCTCCTCCAACTGATCAGTTCGCCTGGTCATCATGCATCTCCTCATGGACGCCACCCGATCGTCTCGCTCCTCGAACCGGTCCGCTGGATCACCAATCGATCAGTTCACTCCTTGAACTGATCATTTCACTTGTCATCAGGTTGTCCACCGTTCTTTTACATAAAAAGAAATAAAAGATCTATCCTATTATACATTTGAATTGGGAAACCCTGAGTTACATTCGGGGGGAGCAAAGGTAGGAAAGAAATCTCAAGTTATCTCGAGTTACATCAATAATAAGAGATGGAGAATCAGTGTGCAGACCGAGATGCAAGAAACCACATACAACCAAGCACACATACATAGGGTTTATTTGCCATAACCACACTATACATCCACCACAACACTCATTTAAGGGCAACACGTATCGATTGCATTCATATTACATATCATATATGTATATTGGGAGTTGTGGATTTAGGATTGAACATGCATAAAGCAATCATTATTCGCATCATATGCAATAATTAAAGGCGACAAGCCAAAATCGATCACATCGATAATCCTAAAGTATAGAGTAGTTGACATGGCTCTGATACCACTGTTGGGTTTTAGAGGAGACAGAGAAGGCAGCGGAAACCAAAATTTTCTTCTCCCAAACCCAGAATAAAGGAATCACGTCAACGTCTATACAATAGGAAGGATGGTTTGTAGAGACATACCTTGTCCCGAGGCTTGCTCAGCTACGTTCCCTCATGGCTTGTGCGGTCTTCACCTCTGATCTTGGACGATGTCTGTGTAGCTCCTGGTCTCACTAGGACTGTCGGGATTGACAGTTGTCCTCCAAGCGGCAGAAGTTTCCCATCTCTGAAGTAGTCCACATGGACCACCTGGAACTCCAATCTCCTTGTCCCACAAGGAATCGGAAGGAGTCGCACCCTCCTGTCGGTGTACTAGTCACCAACACACTCTCCTACAACTAGTTGCTTTTCTACAGTTGTCTTTCCCTTGTTGTGCCTCCCTTATCAGGTAGCAATTGCTCGGGCTCTCTCGGTTACCACAACCAGAGAGAACGACAACTTTGCAGAACAACTGGTGTTTTGAGTTATTGTTCCTGAGAAGCCCCCACTACCCCTATATATATAGGAGGGCCATGGGATAGGGTTCTCTACTCCAGGCAATGCGAGATTAAAGCAGGAGTAGAAGGGTTCGAGATTTTCCATAAAACAAACAATCTGTGTCAGCTGAACCGATCGATTCACACCCTGAAATGATCGTTTCGGGCACTGAGCCGATTGTTTAGGACTTGAGTCGATTGTATGGTACTCTAAGCCGATCGGTTCATGCCTGAGCCGATCGGTTCGTGGTCCTGACCCAACTCAAATTGAGTTTCATATTTGTTTCTGATTAATAAAATATTAATCCTTGTCCAAATCGAATTTGTACAAGTGAAACAAACTGTATTTGCAAAATAGTCTTCTGACTTTCCAAACGATCTCAGTTGGTCACATGAATCGACCAGTTCAATAATACAGCTGATCGTCTCATTGATACATGAGTCGATCATCTCACCAGTTGAGCTGGTCGGTTCACCAACCTGAGTCGATCGGTTCAACTGTGTGAGCCGATCGGTTGGGGCAGCAGACTCTGTAAATCAGTCAATCGCAGTTCCAATCAATTTGATACTTTATTCAATTGGTCCAACACCTTGAACATTAAGATATTGAGCTATCAATTGATTGAGTGTTTAATTGAACTACTAAACTCCTTTATTAATCAATCTAAACATAGTTTGTGGATAAACTCCTCTTCCAGGTTAAATCCTATGTGTGTGACCATGTAGGTTCATTTCACATTGGCAGTGAAAGTCCAAAACACTTACGACTTCACAAGCAAAGAGCGGTGCCTAGTCACACATCAGTGCTACCCAAGTGAAAAGGAAAGCTGGAGGACAAGTTTCAATCCTACAATCTATGAATGGTGTTACATTGAATGTATAATTCCTTTGTCACTGATATCCCGAATGAACTCAAGGCATGGAACTGTCATCCTATCAATGTTCATTCACTTTCTTGATCTCAGAGTAGATTGGAGGAGATATGTATGACATCAATATCACATACCGATTCACACATGTGTGCACGCCTATCTCATTCCTACACATCAAGTGGCCATGGATATCAAACTCCCTCAGGAGGGGCAAATCCCATATCTATCACTCACCCCTCAAAAGCCCCATGTGTCAAAGCCACCCAATCATCACCTTTATAACAACCCATGTTTCAGGACCAAGCAAGATTCTGTAGCCCCCCTAGCCAACAATAAGCAACAACATAGAAATGGCGCTTTGGCTCCAATTTTTAGGTCCAAGCAAGATTCTGTAGCCCACCTAGCCACAAGTATCACCTAGTTGCATTTGTAGCTTCTTCCTTCCACCTACTACGTGAAGAAGATTGTTCTAGAATAATACCAAGGTTGAAGACAACCGGCTGACGCCCGGATTTAGGCTCTGGATAGATTTTCGATTGAAATTCGGTCACCTCGACCCACTATGAGTAGAATTTCACTCACTAAGCATGTAGAACTCCAATAATCAAGTTTTTTATATTGAATCAATGTTATTTGCGGGTAACAGCATTTACCCAGGTGTCAGGCAGTGCCGACACCGCTCGATTTCCAAATTTGCACATTTTATTTGCTAACGTTGCACTACGCTAATTAGTTAATTGATATGTGCGGTCTGGATTAGTGCAAATACACAATTGATAGAAACTTAAATTGCTTGAGTAAATGTTGAACTCAGTAGCACATGACCAGTAACGGTACAATTTGGGTATAAACCCAGGATGTACGTTTTTAGTAAGTTAATAGATGATCTATTCCAAAGAAATGACAATTACATGAAAGGGTTCAATAGAAACCTAGTTGCACACTCCCTGTCATATTTAATGTGAATTTATTAATAATTATATGAATCGATACGTTTCTCAAGGATATCATAAGAAATTCTCATTTATTATCAATAATTCACGTCATGATAAGTAATTAACTTTTAATTGGGTTAAATGATGCACAACTCAGGATTTGGGTTGATGTGCATGTTTTTCTAGGAATTTCAGATAATTTACAAGTGCTACTGATGATTTATCATATGTTGAGTAATCAAACCTTATCAGTATATTAAGATGTTTAATTACATGATTTCAGTATGTATGTGCCAAGTTGATAAGTATTTTATTTATTTAAATCTTCCTGCAAGTACAGTATGTTGATTTCTCAGTAAATTACAGTGTTTGAGCATATTACACTACCAAGTTACATATGATATACATGTTGTATTTATAAGCTTCATATAAATAGACTCGGTACCATAGAGATACCAAATCCAAGAATAAGTAAGAGAGAGAATCAATATAGTAAGAGCTTTCCAAGAATAATAAAATAATAGATTTAAGGGCCCTCACACCATAGAATCCCTATGTGAGGTCTGCGCCTTAGGGATAAAATGACCTACCCTGATGGTGTGTCCAATATACGGGGGTCGGAGTGTACCAACATGCGGTATGGGGGACGAAGCCCTAGTGAAAGTCTCCTTAAATTATAATTTTTAGTGTCCAACATCAACCAGAAGTCCTGGTGGCACTAGAATACAGAAAAGTGTGTCCACCATCAACAAAAAGTCATAGTGGCACGAGAGAACAGAAAAGTCAATAGGTGGCTTGACTCTCTGCCTGTGTGCTAAGGTTAGAGGAGGAGTCCAGTTTACGGCACAATAGGAGTGTTGAGGCCAGAGAGACTATTTTCCTTGTTGCACACCAGGAGAGTAGTCATACTTAGTTATCCCGGGGTGTCGGCTAAGTCTTGTATGGTGTGATCGTAGTTTGCTACGAGTCTTCATATGTAGAGTACACTGCATATGGTTAGGTCATAAGATAAATATGTTCATATAGGTTCATAGAGTTTCTTATAAGTTAAAGAGTTAAGAAAGATTTGAGTTAGTTTCATAGCAGTTGTCCTTTAAATGAAATTTTAGTATTCTCTGTTGTTTAATCATATCTACAGTTTTGTAGTAGTTGTTATCTTAATGAAATGTTGACATCTCCTATTGTTTAAATTATATTACTTAGATCTACTCATAATAGTATTATCTTGTATTTTATTCCAATTAATAATCATAAAATGAGTTATCTACGATGGTTGGGTGAAATTCTATTCACTGAGTGAGTAGCTTACCAACCTACTGAAACATTTTTCAGGTCATCGTCAGCACGATGAATGTTGGGTTTTATGGGAGGCAGAGAAGGCAGCGGAAAAAAAAAATTCTCCTCCCCAAACCCAGAACAAGGAAACGTGTCAACGTCTATACAATAGGAAAGGATGGTTTGTGGAATCATACCTTGTCCCGAGGCTTGCTCGGTGACAATACCTCACGGCTTGCGCGGTGTTCACCTCCGGTCATGGACGGTGTCTGTGCAACTCCTGGTCGCACCGGGACTGACGACTCCTGGTCTCACCGGGACTGTCGGGATTGACAGTTGTCCTCTGAGCGGCAGAAATCTCCCGCCTCTGAAGTAGTCCACACGAACCACCTGGAACTCCAATCTCCTTGTCCCACAAGTAAATGGAAGGAGTCGTACCCTCCTGTCAGCGTACTAGTCACTAACACACTCTCCTGCCACCAGTCTCTTTCTGCAGTTGTCCTTCCCTTGTTGTGCCTCCCTTATCGGGTAGCACTTGCTCGGGCTCTCTCGGTTACCAAAACTAGAGAGAACGATAACTTTACAGAGAAACGGGTTGCACTGAGTTGTTCTTTGAGAAGCCCCCAATACCACTATATATAGGAGGGTCATGGGACGGGGTTCTCTATCCCGGGCAATGCGGGACTAAAGCAGGAGTAGAAGGGTTCGAGATTTTCCACAAAAAACAACCAACTGCGCAACCTGAACCGATCGTTTCACAACTGAAATGGTCGATTGGGGACCTGAGCCGGTCGGTTGACACCTCAACCGATCGGTTGGGACACCTCAACCGATCAGTTCACTTCTCAACCGATCGGTTCGTGGTCCTGGTCAGTTCCCGATTGACTTTTCTTCTTTTGTTTCTAATTGGTATCAAATACCAATCCTTGTTCCAATCAAATTGGGCAAGTGAAATGAAAGGAAATTTCACACAAATCCTACTTTCCCAACTTGCTCGGTTGCAATAGTTGATCTGATTGTTTCAACATTTGAAGCAATCGTTTCACCCTGTCCATGAGCCGATTTACTCCCCAAGCTCATCCGATCGGTTCATCACATGAGCGATCTGTTGGGAGTGTAGATTGTGCAGAATCAGTCAATTGCAGTTTCAATCAATCTGATACTCTAATCAATCAGTCCAACACCTTGAACATTATGATATTGAGCTATCAATTAATTGAGTGTTTAATTGAACTACTAAACTCCTTTAGTAATCAATATAAACATTTTTTGTGGACAAAACTCCTTTTCCATGTTAAATCCTATGTGTGTGACCCTGCAGGTCCATTTCACGTTGGCAGTGAAAGTCCATAACACTTATGACTTCACAAGCAATGAGCGGTGCCTAGTCACACATCAGTGCTACCCAAGTGAAATAGAAAGTTGGAGAACAACTTTAAATCCTACAATTTGTGAATGGTGTTACAGTGAATGTATAATTCCTTTGTCACTGATATCCCGAATGAACTCGAGGAATGTAATAGTCATCCTGTCAACGTTCATTCACTTTCTTGATCTTAGAGTAGATTGGAAGAGATATGTATGACATCAATATCACATACTAATTCACACATGCGTGCACGACTTTCTCAATCCTACTCATCAAGTGGCGATGGATATCAAACTCCCTCAGGAGGGACAAATCCCATATCTATCACTCACCCCTCAAAAGCCCCATGTGTCAAAGCCACCCAATCATCACCTTTATAACAACCCCTGTTTTAGGACTATGTTTGATGATGTCAAAGTGTTCCCAACGACATGTGTTGATTGTAGTGATTTCAGGTCAAAGAATCACACTCACCACCATCACTGCATCAACTGACTGTAACTACCATGTCATGGTTCCATGTGTCAAACTCATGGTGGGTCTGTCCGGTACACTTGTTCTCTAACAAGTACCTATGTGTTTGGTTTGATATCTCTATATCATGACTAATGAGATTATGTAATCAACGAACACCACAATCTAGTCTTGTGTGTCATTGCTTTTTGTCTACCTTCCACAATGACATCCCACTAGGGACATAATGAGAATGTACAAACTCTTAACATCTGTATGATCTCATCGTTCAGGTCCTCAACCTTAAAGCATACGTCATTGAGTACTGTCATTCTCTAGACATTCAATTTGTTCTATCACTATCTCATATGACTCAACCAGAAAGAATTGGAAGCTTGCCTTTGATGTTTATAAAATCAATCTTAATGTATCCCACCAATCATCCCATGATTGGCTCACAGGGCATACATACCAACAAGAAAGCTAAAGGATAATATTACCCAAGTTCTTAGAAGGTAGTTCGTAGTTAGATAGAGGTATCTTAGTCCTTTCCCCTCGGTCCATGGGCATGTGGTGTGGTAGAGAGAGAATATAATGTAATATGTAGTTTAGTTTTTAGTTATATGTTGCATTTTACTTTCTACATCCACAACATAATGGTGTATCAGAAAGAAGGAATCACACATTTCTAGATATTGTGCAGTCAATGATGAGTTTTGCTGAACTTCTGACTACCTTTTGGGGTTATGCTCTAGAAACATCCGCGTTTACTCTAAATCACGTGCCATCTAAATCTATTCAAAATACACCATATGAGATATGGATTGCGAAGTACCCCATAGTGGCTTTTATGAGGATTTGGGGACGTGAAGCTGATGCAAGGAAAATGTTTCAAAAATCTTGGCCCTAAATATGATAAATTTTATGTTGTTGGATATCCTAAAGAGACCACATGATATTACTTTTATTTCCCACCTGGAAACAAAGTGTTTGTTGCCAGAGATGTTTCATATCTAGAAAAGGATTTTATTTCTAAAGGAATCAGTGGGAGAAAAGTATAACTCGAAGAGGTTTGAGACAAATAAGAAAGCATTGAACTGATAGATGCACAAGAGGATAAAATAGAATCACAAAACATTGTGGAATCTCAAAATCCTCAAGTAACACAGGTACCTTGTAGATCTAGTAGGCCATGCGTTGAACCTAAAAGATTTGGATATAGTGTGGCTCAAGAAGGCAGTGAGTTGGTCATAGATGGTAAGACAACAAACTATCTAGAAGCTACTAAGCGACCAGAGTCTGAGAAATGGCTTGAGTCCATGAGTCCTGAGATGGGTTTTATGTATGTCAACAAGGTATGGACCCTGGTAGATCGACCTGATGGGTTAAAACCCATAGGTTGCAAGTGGGTCTTGAAGATGAAGATCGACATTGATGGTAATTTACAAACCTATAAGGGAATATTTGTTGAATAGGGTTTTAGATAACTTCAAGGTGTTGACTATGATGAAAAAATTTCTCCAATTTCTGTGGTTAAGTCCATCAGGATCATGCTTTCTATTGCATCTTATCATGAGTATCAAATTTGGCAGATGGATGTTAAAACTGCATTCCTTAATGGGAATCTTCTAGAGGATGTGTACAAGACACAACCTGAGGGTTTCATAAATCCAAAGGATGCAAATAAAGTATGTAAGCCACAAAGGTCAATCTATTGATTGAAGCAAGCATCTCAGAGATGGAATCTTCATTTTGACGAGACAATCAAAGAGTTTGTCTTTACTCAAAATGAAGATGAACCTTCTGTGTACAAGAAGGTTAATGGGAGCCTGAATGTATTCCTCATATTGCACATAGATGACATACTATTGATGGGGAATGGCATCCCTACTTTACAAAAGGCTTCTTGGACTAAGTCAGAGGACATACATTGAAAAAGTATTAAAGAGGTTCAGCATGGAGAACCCAAAGATAGGAAACTTATCCATGTGTCATGGAGTTACCATCTCTAAAGCTTAATGTCCCAGTTCTTGTAAAGAAAGGGAACACATGAGTAAGATTCCATATTCATCAACAATTGGATCCATCATGTATGCATTTATGTACATGTCTTGATGTCTCATACGCCTTGAGCATGATGAGTAGATATCAATCAAATCTAGGTGATGCTCACTGAACAACCTTGAAGAACATCCTTAAGTACTTGTGAAGAACTAAGGATCATTTTTTGGTCTAAGGTGGAGAGGAAGAGTTGGTGGTAAAGGGTTACACTGATGCAATCTTCTAAACTAACAAAGATGATAATATATCACAATTTGGATTCATGTTTTCCTCCACAATAGATATGTGAGTTGGAAGAGTTCTAAGCAAGAGATAATTGTCATTTCTACATTAGAGGCCAAGTATATTGCTGCATCAAATGCAACAAAGGAGGCTATACGTATGAATAATTTCATCTCTGAACGTGGGGTTGTTCCAAGCATCAACGATGCAATTGAGTTATATTATGACAACAATGGAGATATTGCACAAGCTAAGGAACCCAAATTTCATCAGGATTCCAAGCATATACAAATGTGTTTCTATCTCATATGAGAGATCTTAAAATAAGGATATGTGACGATTTGTAGAGTACCTACCAAGAAAAATATTGCTAACCCCTTGACAAAATCACTATTGGGGAAAAAGCATGGTGGTCATGTTAGATCGCTTGGAATAATACTCATGGGTGATTGGCTCTAAGTGAAAGTGGGAGTGTGTTGGTATGTATGCCCATATATCCAATCATATGATGATCGTAATGGCATAACTTGTAAATGATTTGATTCATAATAAAGGCAAGATTCTAATTTATTCTATTTTGTTCAGTAATTAGATAATGAAATAGCATAATTCATGTTTAGAGAATGATATTGCTCAATGACGTATTCTTCAGATGTGTGACCTATACAATGAGGTCATAAGGATGTTAAGGGTATATACATTATTTTCATATCCCTAGTTGGATGTTATTATGGAAAGTTGATACACAACAATAGCACATAAGACTAGATTTTGTGGTGGTTGATGACAGAATCTCATCAGTCATGATATGTGATATAAAACCAAGCACATAGATACTTGGTAGAGAACAGTTTATCAGACAGTCCCACCATAAGAGTGATACATGGAAATCATAATTGGTAGTCAGAATCATTTCTTACAATGTTGGTGGTGATTTTGGTTCTTATACTTGAAGTCACTATACTCATCACATGTCGTTCGGTGTACTTTGACATCATCTACCATGATTTTGAATAAGGGTTTCCATAAAGGTGATGATTGGGTGCAATGTGACATATGGAGATGACTATGAGTGATATATATGGCATTTGTCAATCCTATAGGCATATCATATCCTAGAAACTTGATAAGAGAGACTGAGAAATGCATGACCATGCAAATGTGAGTTAATATGTGATATTGAGATTACATATATCTCAGACAGTCTACTCTAGTTTAAGGAACATGGATCACGATTGAAGAGGATGACAATTATATGACGTGAGTTCAATGCATAATATCAGTGATGAAGAAACTATACAAAAATTGTAACAGTAATCATATATTGTAGGTTGAAGTTGTTCTATAACTTTCCATTTACTTGGGTTGCAATGATGTGTGTGACTAGGCACCACTTTTTCCTTGTAATGTCATAATTGGTTATGAACATTCATTTCCAATGTAATATGGAACCTATAGGGTCACACACATACTATTCACTTGGAATAGGAGTTTAATCATGAATGATAGTTGAATTTATTCCTAAAAATTTTAGGTATTCAATTTAAAGAATAATTGATGGATTGGACTTTGAACCAACTGGTTCAAGTGTTAAACCAACTAGTTAGAGTGGAAGGTTAATTGGATATTGTATTGTATGAATCTAGATGAACCACGTCATGAACCAATCAGCTTAAGGTTTCCAGATGTCCGGTTCATGTGATGAACCGCCTAGTTCATGAGATGAACTGCCCCGTTTATAGATAAATTTGATTTCATCAAGGATTAGTGTTGACGTCATGTCATGCATTAATTGTATTAGAATTGCTAATACAATTCCTATTGGAAAACATGATGAAATGATTGGTTCACTGGATGAACCCATTCACTCACATGCCAACCGATCAGCTCAACTGTGACCCTCCTATAAATAGAGGGGTATTCTAGGCTTCCCAGAGAGTCAACTCAACTGCTTCTGATAATTGTTTGGGTTTCTAACTGTGGTAACCAAGAGAACCAGAGCATGTCCTACCCAACAAAGGGAGGATATCAAGGGAGAACAATTGTTTTCGCTAGGAGGACAACATCAACCTATTGTCCATGGTGATCAATTAGGCGGTCGACGTAGATGCTATTTGTGTGGGACTTGAAGAAAGGGAGCTAGACTTGCTCCATGACCTGGTATATCCTCTAAACCATCCTTTACTATTGCATGGTTATTAATGTGTTCCATTGGTTTCAGTGGAATATGGCAGTTAATTTTTTTTTCTACTACCTATTTTGTTGTCAAATTTCCCTATATTTTGATGTGCGTCGTAGCCTCCTTCACATCATCATTAAAATTGTACATCTATGGTTAAGTTAGAAATGATATGGATAGAGTCATAATTGATTCCACGTAAGTCATCTATTCCAACCTAAACTCAACTTTCTTGTAGTAGGAGCTTGCTTGATTTTGAAAATAGGGTGGCATGAGCTTGCTTCCTTCCTTGTCTTCTCCCACAGTGGGGAGTCTAAATCATTCCCTTTATTGTCTTGGTGTAGACCGTTCTTTATTTATTTTCATATGGGTGGTTTCATTGATTGGTGGTTACTTCTAGACCTCCTATCCCCCCTTGTTTTTGCTTGCTCATATGCAGACTCTTCTAGTTTTGGATTAGGATGTGGCATTGTACTTGTATGTGTAAGATCCTCAAATTTTGCAAATTTGAATTCTTTAATATAAGACTTGGCTTGATAAGAAATTTTTTTAGCTTAATTGATATAATAGTAATAACGTTATCCACATTGTGGTGGGTTCAACCCATGGCACAAGTGAGTCCCATGAGACTATTTGCTTTGCAAATAGTTCCTTATAGTACAAGTTTAAGAAATAAAAGGAAATTCATTCATAAAAGGAAACAGGTCCTTGTAGCAAAAGTTTAAATTTGTTCAACGAAATTTTGTGTTCCTCTTGAAAGGACACCAACAAATTCCTAGAAATAATGGAACAATTTTTAAGCGTAGAAAAAAGGGTAGGTTAGTGCCCCAATTTAGTGGAATTATGCTTACATGCCTCTACTAAGAGTAAAAGGACATAGGGTCGCTCATTATATTTGGAATATCAATTGGTATGTTGTCATTTTCTGCAGGGGATAACATGTGGCTTCACCATCAACTAGGCATTCACATGTGTTATATATTTGAACTTTGAATCATTAGTCTCAAAATTTAGATATTGAATCCTATTAAATTTTAGAAGTCATTTCTACCAATTGATACTTGCCTATATAACTCTTTGGATTTTGTTATAAAAATTTTGTAGATAAGTTCATATTCTCTTAGTTTCCAAATATCAATTTTGTACCGGTCATTTGACTAACCCATGTTTCCTTCTTGGGGTCCATGTGTGGTTTTCTTCCTTTGGTAATTCATGGATAGGTGATCAAAGAATACCTAGAATAGATGTGCAAGAGTTGTCCCATGTTGAATAGTAGATAGGAATGAATGCCTAACTTGGTAATCTTATGTAAATATTCCATAACATTGTTGTAAAGCATGATTGTATATATTTTATAATTTTTTTATAAATATTTTATCATTAGGATCATGTCTTTACAACATGGTACCAAAGTTATAAGTAGTCGGCACTCGTGCATGTCTGGTGGAATTTATGTTTAGTTAGGAACACAAACAGAATAGTTAGAACTTAGAAAAATAGTTCACAACAAACCCTAGTATCACTGGTCTAATTATTGGGATATGCATAAACTACAACTAGGATACACTAAGAGACTAGGATGTGAAGTAGGTAACTTAATTTTGAAATTCATGAAACATATCTAGCTTGTCTACTAGGTTTTGGACACCCCTAGGTATAGATTTGTGCAGAGATATTATTTTAAGTCTCATGTATGTAGATTTATAATATGGTCGTTGGAAGTTTAAATCACTATCTAGAATATACAAATGGGAAGAGTACCATAGAGTTTCTCTTTAGTTTAGTACAAACACAAGTGATTGTGAAAGAAGGAGAATAGACAAACTTAGTAAACCCTAGAATGGTATGTTTCATAATATTGATAACTTCTATTTGGTATATTAATATATATGTAAGATTGATGTAACACATATAATTTACACTAAAATATGTTAGTTATTTCATGATAATACATCACCATGTAAGTGGAATGAGTTGTGGTGTCCAAGGTAGGTTGTTCAGTGAAGATTCTGGCATAATTACTCCTAATCCACTTAGGTGGTGATGGGGTTTCCTCATATTACATACATGGCTGAAGTGATGGCTACTACTTGGGAGAACCCTGATTTGAATTTATCCACTACCGATTTAAAAAATGTGTATTTGTTTCAACAACTTCATTAGAGAAAAATAAATGTTAATATGTTAGGACTTGGATGAAAAACCCTATTCAAAATAGATAAAGGTTTGGATCTTGATAAGTTTGACATGAAGCCCCTACAAAATATGATGAGTTTAGAGGTTATAGGTTCTTCTTTTATATATGTATTTATGATATTTACCAGAAACAAAGTTACAAATTCAACTTTATACTTGTATAGATACAAATTTAAAAAAAGAATGATAATTAAAAATTGCATAATAATCCATAATAAGATAATTGAATGGTAAAAAGTGATAATTATTAGGAACTCTAGATTTTTGAAACTCCAAATTTTGAAATATATATGAAGTTTTGGACAATTAATGATGAAGTAAGCACTATTTTGATGTAAAACCTGACTGACTAAAAATGGAGACATAAAAATGAAGTATGTCTAAAAAATTTATCCAATAAAGCATCATATAAAGTTTAGTGATCAAAATATTGAGTAAAACTTTTTATAGTTTACTGTTGGCTATGATAAAAAAAAAGTTTATCTAATAATATTGTGGGGTAATACAAAATTTTGGTATTCATAATTTAGATTCTTAACCAAGAAATGTGTACATTACCCTATAGTAATTTTATGGACCAGGCATCATTGACTGCTCTTATGAATCTTTATGTTTAATTTAAACATAGTTGGGATGATGGAGTTATAGTAATTATAATGTACACATGAGGTGATTTTGACTTGGTTCTCGTATTCATTTTGGCCACTCTTCAATTTAGCATCAATAAGTTTTCCCTTTGAGAAATTATTTTCTTTATACTACTATACGTACAGAGAAAATTATTTATGGATTTATCGATGTTTTATTAAGCTAATACACCTTGCCTCTTTAGATTTCTAGTTAACTCCTTTAAGGGGTGGAGAGTAATACCAGACTAGACCCTGTGTATTCTTATTTTAGGGACAAAATTTACTTTAAGGGGTGGAGAGCTACAAAATACTAAATTTTTAGTACTAAATATATTTTGGAGCAAAGATTTATTATTTTTCATAAATTGAACTTATTCCCTCATTCCATGTTTGATTCAGTTATTTTGACTTATTTTGTTGTTCTTTGATACTCGTTTCTTGCCAATCAAATTCTTTATTTCATAATGAGTTCATTTCTTATTATTTGAGTAATGTTTACAAATGTGTCACTCAATTTGGCTTCATTAACCATGTTGATGTCAATTTTGTTGGATAAATTGGACATTATGATAAATCCCTTTGTTTCGATGATGACAAACATTTCATTCTTGTTGATCTAACGTGCTACTTGAGTGTTGCAGGAATAAGGTGGATGAAAAAGCTCTAGGGAATCTATATGCTTGAATGATTGTAAATGTCATGAAATGTAATCAATTGTAAACTTGTACAAATATATAATGTACAAGTACTTAGACTTCATGTAAATCAAGCGTTAGATCTTCCCTAGCTAAACACCACACTTAGTTAGGTCATCCCCTTCAATAGTGTCACATATGCACACTCATACACACACTTAGTGCCTTAATTGAAAGATTGAAACAGGGTCAATCTCGGTCGACAAACTCCTCGACCGAGACACTCTCGATCGACAAACTTCTCGACCGAGAAAGACCCAAGTAGCCGTTAGACACAGCTGACAAGGTAGTTGGCAGTTGCAAATGAACGTTGATCCAGAGAGCCTGTCGGTCGACAAAACTTCGACCGAGTAGGTATCTCGGTCGACAATTTGTCGACCGAGATGGACTCTGACAGCAACTGTAGAATAAAGCAACTAGCCGTTACTAATGCACCTAACTTATACCTAACGGCTAGTTAAGCACTTAGAACCCCCTAGAAAGTGTCTAGAACGTCCTTAAGCACTTGTAGGTCATTCCTATAAATAGGACATGCCTTAGGACACCAAAATACATCTAAGCTACACTTGTGCTACACTTAAGCTTGAATACTCATTGGCAGTCTGTTTTGAGCAATAGAGCAATTCCAACATTGGCTATTCATTCCCATTGCTCTAATTTCGTGTCCTATAGGCTAGCATCTCCTTTCCACAGCACTTACACTTCTACACTCATTGGTTAGGAGATCAATACGCTTGATATAGGCAAATCAAGCCTTGTTCTTAAAAGGATAAGTTGTAATTTCTGTTTTCCTTCTTGTTCCTTTTATTCTTTGTATTCTCCTTGCTACTCCTAGGGTTGGAGGCTGCGGATTGGAGAAGGTTCTTCTCGGAGGAGAAGGTGGACTTCAAGCTACTTCAAGAAGGCTATCGCAATGGGAAGCTACTTCAAGAAGGCTATTGCAACGGGAAGCTACTTCAGGAGGAAGGTTGCTTCAAGGTTGGTGCAATTACTTCTAGGTGAAGGCTGCTTCAAGGTTGGTGCGATTACTTCTAGGTGAAGGCTGCTTGAAGGGTTTAGGGAGAGAATTGTAATTTTATGTAAAGTCCTTGCGAGGTAATAAAATTAAATTCTTTCCAAATCCCGATTGGGTAAGCAACCGGGTAGTGGACTGACAACTTTAGTATTTGCTAAAGTTGGAACCACTCTAAATCCTTGTCCCCTTATCCAATATTTTGTGGTTGATTGTTTGAGTTCAATAAATTGTTTTAAAACTCTCTTCACCCCCTCCTCTAGTGTTTTTTCAATTGGTATCAGAGCAGGCTTCAAGGAACCCTAACCAAGTCTTGAAGAATGAAGGGTGGAGGTGACTACAACCACAAGCAAAGGAGAAACTTGGACCAACCTTCAACAAGTTGCAATTGGTGTTTAGGAACAAACCACACAACAATCGGTTGTCCATGGAGAGAAAAGAAGAAAGAGGTCCACAAAAATTGTCTCATTGCTACAACCAATGAAGAAGAAGAAGAAGAGGTAAGTCTTCTTGATTTATCAAAAGAAGAGCTAATTTCTAGTCTTGAAGAAACACATAATAAGTATATTGAGTGCAAGAAGAAATTAAAGAAATCAAATAAAACAAATGATGAGTTAAATGCTAGACTTCTTGCTCTTACATCTGAAAATGAAGATTTATATGCTAAATTGAATGATCTTGGTTTTGAAAAAGATAGCATTATTTCTGAAAATCATACTTTGAAATCATCTCTAAGTAATAGTAATGTGAAGATTTTTACTCTAGAAACAAATTATGATCTTCTATCTCAAGAAAAGGTTGGATTACTTGCAAAGTTAAATGATCTTCAAAAACAACTTGTTTTGTGTACACATCTAGATTATGATAATATAGTGAAAGAAAGGAATTCTTTATCATCTAATCTAGATCAAGCAAAACTAGATATTAAGAAAAGAATGGATGAGATTTCCAAGTTACAACAAAGAGTTAGTAGTCTAAATAATAATGGTATTCTTGATCAAATCTTGGATAATCCCTATCATCAAATGGGGAGAAGAGGACTAGGTTACAAGCCTAAGGGGAAATCTTATCAACAACCTAGTTGGAGAAAGACACGAGCACATCAAACTATATATGTACCTAAAGGAACAAATACATTTGTACCAAAGAACAACCTAGAACAAAACCATAGAAAAATACTTGAGGTTGATTCTATATGTTGCCATTATTGCTTACGTCTTGGACACTACTCTTTTTCATGCCCATATAAGAAAAAGGATGTTGAGTTGGTATGGGTTCCAAAACCCCCAAATTGAATTGATTAGACTAAGTCGAGATATGACCAAAGACTTTAAATTGCATACCTTTATGTCTATCTCAACTTAACATAAAGAGATAACAAAATGATTCAAGTAATTAAAATTTCTAACTTGAAAATATACAATATTAAACAAATATGCAGAGACACATCCTTGAAAATTTATCTCAATTAAGGTCCTCAAAAGTTAAAGATTTGAACATGATTAGTTGAGATTTGATCTAAATGTTACTTTGATATTCATATGTTTTATCTCAACTAAAACTGATTTTTAAATTGCATAATTGAATTAAATATAGTCTATATTTTACTTGGAATCAATAAATAGTTCTGAAGATAATACAGAAACCTTGTCGGTCGAGAAATCTTCGACCGAGCAGTCAGTCGGTCGAGAAATCTTCGACCGAACAGGTCACTGATTTCAGTCTGCAGTAAAATTGCTGAATAATTTGATTGATCAAGTGGATATCCATTTGCTGTTAATGACTGTTTTACATGCAAAACAAGTTGAAGATCATTTTTTTTAATATAAATGATATCATTTCGATTGATCCTCTAAATAAGAAAAAACTGAAAATCATGTTTAGAAATCACTATTTTATAATGTTTTACATGATTTTTAAAGCATCTCCTGGTCTATCTATATAGAAATCATGTGTTATGACATTTAGTTTAAATGATCACAATCATTGTATTTCATGAAATTATCATTTTATTGTTCTATCATTACATCATGGATATGCTTTCACTATTTTATCATTCAGCTCGTAAAGACGATGCTATGTTACATAGAACAAATAGATAATGATTATTGTATGCGTGGATCCTTGATGATACATAGGCAAGAAAAATTATTCATTGGTGATTTGTTGCTTAGAAAAAGAACTTTAAGGTTTGCAAAACATAAAATAAAGAATTTCTCAATTGGTATCTATAAGAAATTGAGATATCATTCATGCCTTCAAGGATATATGTCTTTTCTTGAAGAATCACATGATTTATATGAACAGAAATAGGACTTGATTTATGCACTCATAGTTAAAAAGGACATCATTCATAATAAGTTTTATTCAAAGTAATTTAATTGATATCTCTTTAAGTTATCTGCAAAATTTATACCTCACATGTGAAATCTGCAGATTTTGCCTCTTGGTTGAAATAAAATTTAGCCAAGGGGCGCTATGGTCGTAGTCAAGGATGACCTAAAATAAGCTTTGACAAAATTCTTATTTGGACATCATTTTATTATACTTAATCTTAGTATACTTTTGATAAAGGTCAAAATCAAAATTTAAAATCATCTGTGACCTTAGAAGCTTTAAATTGCTTTAATGGTAAGATTAAGGGGGAGCTCATAAAAACAAATTTGATTATTTGATTTTGAAGCTTGTTACGACCTTAGTACTTTTACTCTTGGTTATGAAGACGTCTATGAATTTCATAAAAATGATATATCTTAAAGGAACTCTCTAAACAAATCGGGATTAACATCCCTTGCATTTGGATGGAGACATTTTTATTAAAGGATTCTCATTTGAATTTTAGGGCTTAACATCCCTTGATAGATGAGAAATCAATATATAAGCTTAAGGGAATCTCATATCATTTCAAGGCTTAACATCCTTTGCAAATGATTGAGAAACAAATTGTGGCTAAATTAGACAAAAATGATATTAAATCCATGTTCTTAATAGAATATCTATCTAAGGGGGAGCATAGTATAAAATTAAGGGGGAGAAGAAATATAAAATATTCAACTTGGATATCTTTTTGAAATGACAAAGGGGGAGAAAAAATATAAAATCAAAAATATAAATGAGTTTCATAACATCTTGGCCAGCACTCACTTGCAAAACAAGAATGGCTACAAAAGGTAATCTTCAGGTATGAAACTCACATGCTTTATATTTCCTTATTTCATATTTAGGAAATGTTTGTCATCTTCAAAAAGGGGGAGATTGTTGGATAAATTGGACATTATGATAAATCCCTTTGTTTCGATGATGACAAACATTTCATTCTTGTTGATCTAACGTGCTACTTGAGTGTTGCAGGAATAAGGTGGATGACAAAGCTCTAGGGAATCTATATGCTTGAATGATTGTAAATTTCATGAAATGTAATCAATTGTAAACTTGTACAAATATATAATGTACAAGTACTTAGACTTCATGTAAATCAAGCGTTAGATCTTCCCTATCTAAACACCACACTTAGTTAGGTCATCCCCTTCAATAGTGTCACATATGCACACTCATACACACACTTAGTGCCTTAATTGAAAGATTGAAACAGGGTCAATCTCGGTCAACAAACTCCTCGACGGAGACACTCTCGGTCGACAAACTTCTCGATCGAGAAAGACCCAAGTAGCCGTTAGATACAGCTGACAAGGCAGTTGGCAGTTGCAAATGAACGTTGATCCAGAGAGCCTGTCGGTCGACAAAACTTTGACCGAGTAGGTATCTCGGTCGACAATTTGTCGACCGAGATGGACTCTGACAGCAACTGCAGAATAAAGCAACTAGCTGTTACTAATGCACCTAACTTATACCTAACGGCTAGTTAAGAACTTAGAACCCCCTAGAAAGTGTCTAGAACGTCCTTAAGCACTTGTAGGTCATTCCTATAAATAGGACATGCCTTAGGACACCAAAATACATCTAAGCTACACTTGTGCTACACTTAAGCTTGAATACTCATTGGCAATCTGTTTTGAGCAATAGAGCAATTCCAACATTGGCTATTCATTCCCATTGCTCTAATTTCGTGTCCTATAGGCTAGCATCTCCTTTCCACAGAACTTACACTTCTACACTCATTGGTTAGGAGATCAATACGCTTGATATAGGAAAATCAAGCCTTGTGCTTAAAAGGATAAGTTGTAATTTCTGTTTTCCTTCTTGTTCCTTTTATTCTTTGTATTCTCCTTGCTACTCCTAGGGTTGGAGGCTGCGGATTGGAGAAGGTTCTTCTCGGAGGAGAAGGTGGACTTCAAGCTACTTCAAGAAGGCTATCGCAACGGGAAGCTACTTCAAGAAGGCTATTGCAACGGGAAGCTACTTCAGGAGGAAGGCTGCTTCAAGGTTGGTGCAATTACTTCTAGGTGAAGGCTGCTTCAAGGTTGGTGCGATTACTTCTAGGTGAAGGGTGCTTGAAGGGTTTAGGGAGAGAATTGTAATTTTATGTAAAGTCCTTGCGAGGTAATAAAATTAAATTCTTTCCAAATCCCGATTGGGTAAGCAACCGGGTAGTGGACTGACAACTTTAGTATTTTCTAAAGTTGGAACCACTCTAAATCCGTGTCCCCTTGTCCAATATTTTGTGGTTGATTGTTTGAGTTCAATAAATTGTTTCAAAACTCTATTCACCCCCTCCTCTAGTGTTTTTTCAAATTTGAATCACTAATGTTGAGATATCCTGTTCAGCCTCACATTCATGGAGTACACTTGATTTGCATACTAGTATCTTGGAATCAATGGAATATATCTATTATATTGAATGATACACATTATTAATTATAATATGATAATTACCCAAATAGCTAGAGCAAGATATATAAATATAATTGTTTGTAGTTTTGTAATATAGTTTACTAAAAGTTACACGTGTCATTGAATTCATAGGTGGGTAGGAATTTTATGTCAAGGGATATAAAATTTAGAAGTAAATGTTAATGAAATAGAAGAACGAGGTTTAAATAGATATTTTCAATGTTAATTTTTGAATGTCATTGAAGAAAAAAATACATCCTCTTACTCAGGTGGATCTCATCTGGTGGTTATCAGGGGTGATGAAGATGTCATTCCCCTCACTAGTAAATCACATACACAAACAACCTCTCTTTGCCTTGATGATCTTTGCCCAAACAATCGCCTTCTAGTAGATCATAAACCCTAGACCCAACCACCATCCCCCTCTTTGCAGTTTAGTAAAAAAAATTATAGAACCATTATGAACACAAATTGCAGCCTCCACAACCATCCATTACAGTGCCACATCCTCTTTGTTGTCTTTACCCCATCAACATTGACTCGTCTTTTTATTTTTCTACCCTCATATAACCATATCCTAGTTACCCTCTCCAGTAACATACCTACATAGGTGGGGAATTCACTCCCTTTAGATTTGAAAAGTGCATGGCTTCCTTTATTCCACCTACACTGCAAGTATGACTCTTCCACCACAATAGATCCATCTCTACCACAAACTAGGTCTAAGAATCCTAGAGTATCCACCAACCATATGTTCTAGCTCTCCCTTTCTACTTTATTCCTTCCCTTAGCAACCTTCACCCCCTTATAACTACTAGGTCATATTTCAACCATTATAATAGAATAAGGACATCCTTCTCAATCACCTATGATCACATAGAATACCACAATCTCAAACTATTAACCATGAAGTTCTTCAGAGAACCTTTATTACCATAGCAAGGCCCTACACCACAAAGACCTCCCTTCTAAGCGATGAAGATATAAAACATTTGGATCATGGCAGAAGCCCTAGAACCCCCTCACCAGGACCCTAAGCCAAGGATGAAACTACATAGATTCCCTGAATAGGAGTTGTAAAAGTCCCAAAGAACCTTCGACTAGAATTTAGTCTGAATCACCATGGCCTGCCAGCTGATGTTCTGATTACAGTCAAGGTAATGGACAATTGGAGGGGCATAACCATAATGAAGTGCTAGGACTATTCCTTAAAGGCTTATCATCAAACACCAACTTCAACCACATATCTACAGGTGAGATTCCCTACTTTTAAACTTGTCAATTGATATGTACACTTTAGGACACATATCGCGAGCTACAGCCTTCTGATGTAAATGGAGTCCCACCCTAATCCTCTGTTGGTCATCAGATACAGCTACCTAAGCAAAATTCTTAACATGTGATGGTGAATCTAAAATGGATTTGAAGAACCCAACGAAGGATCCAAATAGTAATGCAATCCAAGCATGCAATCAAATATGTTGATCAATCCATTTGTGGGGTAGTATTATACACATAACTTAGTTTTAAGAAAATCAAATAATGCAAAGGTTATATATGGTAGAATAGGTAATCATGCATTAATTGGTGTTAATCATCAGTACTTATATGTATACCACATGGATTGGGTGATAATTAGATTATGTCAGGTTTAATACTTTGCTATGATGATAACCTAGCCAAATGGATCTTATAATGATATCCATACCTATATAGTATTATTACATACATCAATTGAGTCATGTCCCTAATAGTTAATGTATAAAGCACATATAGGTAAATTAATATAGTTATAGAAAGTTCAAGTAATGTAGAAAAATATATCGCAGTATATTGTAAATAGTGACTTCATTTATTCAATGATACTCATATCTTAATATGTATATAATTGTAAATAGAATATGGAATTGGCAAATATTTTACGAAGATTGACCTAATGGGAAATAAATCATTATAGGAGAGGAAGTAGACATATAATCTGGTTATTCTTATGAGTAACCTTATTTACACAAACTTGGTTTAAATAACAAACTGGTGGAACAACGTGTGGTACTACTTTATTAAGGTTCAACTAGATTCTACTTATATGTTTGAACATAATAGAAATCTAAGTATATGGCTAACGTATATTAAGATGTGGAAATTGAACCATGTATATCACCATAAAGGGTATACAAGTAAATAAACCTACTTGTTCTTAGTGACTAAATATAATTATTTATATAAGAAACATATAGATATTCGAGGATCTGACTCATAGAAAATGTGATAAAACAAAAAATATGCAACATTAGTATATATAATCTCATTGGCGATCTAATATAGATATTGATAGAGAAAATTATGAAATGGTAACCCTAGAACAAAGATCTAAATGATAATAAGTCAAATTTAAAAAAAAAACATTGCATTCCTAGTTGTATAATGACAAATATTTTTCTACATTTGTAGATCTCTCTATTTTGACCAAATATAAGAAGTTGAATACATTGAATTGATATTTATGCATACTGTGATCCAAAGGTACGAAATTTCTATTTGATATTTGGAAATTTATTCCCTCTTTGATCTTTGTTGTAGATAGGTTGGTTTTCCTAAATTGGTTTTAGAAATTTTAGCCTTCTTCTTTGAAAGGCCGCCAAAAAATTCCTAAAAGTATTAGCACAATGTATAAATGTTGAAAAAGGATAGGTTAATACCCCTAGTTTAGTGGAATTACACTTCCATGCGATTTCACAAAGTTAAAGGACATAGGGTCCCTCATTATACATTGAATCTTAGTTGTTTTGTTGTTCCTTATGAGAGAGGACATGGCCTCCCCAACAACTAGACAATGACATGTGCTATCTATTTAATATTTGTTACTAGTCTCAAAATTGGATATTGAGTCATATTGAATTTGAAAAGTGACTGATACCAATTGATATTTTCCTATATAACTCTTTGAATTTTTTCATGAAAATCCTTTGTAGATAGGTCATATTGTTTTAGTTTCAAAATTTCCATTTTGTTTTGGTCATTTGAATAACCTATGTTTCCCTTTTTGGGATCCATGTGTGGTTTGGTTCCTCTGGGAATTCATAGATAGGTGATCAAAGAAGACCTAGAAAATACATGGAAGAGTTTTCCCCTGTTGAAGAATAGATAGGAATCAATTCATAATTCTCTAATATTAATGTAAAGCTTTCACAACTCTTATGTAAAGAATGACTGTAAAATTATTTTTTTATATTTTCTCATGCAATTTTGTATTTCTTTTATCATAAGGATCATGTCTTTACAACATTATATCAGAGCTATAAATAGTTGAGAATCATTCATGTCGTGTAAATTTGTATTTAGTCGGGAACACAAATACAATAACTAGAACTTAGAAAACATATTCACACAAACGTGGGTGTCATTGGTCTGATTATTGGGATATACCTAAAATACAAGTAGGATACACTAAGAGACTAGGATGTGAGGTATGTTCCTCAATTTAAAAATTCATGAATCAAACCTAGATCATCTACTATGTTCTGGACACCCATAGGCATAGATTTGTGCAGAGATATTATTGACGAATAAGTGTTTAAGAAACATGTATTTAGATTTAGAATGTGCCCATTGAAACATTTAAATCACCACTATAAGTATACAAATGGGAAAAATACCACAAAGTTTATCTTTTGTTCAGTACAACCAAAAGTAATTGCAAAAAAAGGGGAAACATAAATATAGTAAACTCTAGAATGGTATGTTTCATATAATTGATAACATCCATTTGATATATTAAAATATGTGTATGTGTGATGTAACATAAAAAATTTACTCCAAGATGTGTTAGTTAATTCAGAATAATACATCACCATGTAAGTGGGATGAGTTGAGGTGTCTATGGAAGGTTGTTTAGTGAAGGTTCTAGCATAATTACTCCCAATCCACTTATGTGGCGGAGGGGTTTCCTCAAATTAAATACCTATCCAAAGTGATGTTTACTACTTGGGAAACCCCTAATTGTGAATTTAGCCACGAATATGATTAAAAGAATGTGTGTATGTTTCAACACCTTCATTTGAGAAGAAATAAATGATGATATGTTAGGACATGAAAGACAAACCCTACTAATACAAAACATGCTCCAAAAAGGAAATGTTTGCCTCGTGATAACTTTGACATGAAACCCCCCCAAAAAATATGATGAGTTGAGGATTAATCGTGTCTCATTTTATATATGTAATTTTGATATTTACCAGAGAAAAAAGTTACAAATCCAACTTTGCACCTTTATAAATGCAAATATAAAACAATCCATAATAAGATAATTGAATGGTAAAGATGTAATTATTAGCACCTCTAGATTTTTGGAACTCCAAATTTTAAGATATATATAAAATTTTTGGTCAATTAATGTTAAATTAAGCATTATATTTACATAAAACCCTACTCAGTAAAGATGGAGACATTTTTTTTGAAGTTAAACATACAAATTTCATTATGGAGGAGCCATACGACATCTACATGAGGAGAAAAACATACTAAAAGACCGCACAAAGATCAAGAACAAATACAAACTACCATAAAAACTCATATCGGAATCTGATAAGGACAATGATGTATAGATCCCTCTTCTTCTTCGCTGGCTAAGGCAGCTTTCTATGAGGAATACCTTCAACCTGAGTATGTATATGTGGTAGAGTACCTGCACCAAATCGGTGTTCCAAAAGGATATTTTTCCTGCACTTGTTGCAATACAAACTCCACAAAAAAATTGACCGAGAAAGAAAATCTACCACGAGAAGAGAAAGCAGCGCAGATTGATAGTGAGATAGACAAAACAAGAGAATAATCTAAAAAGAAAGCCAATAAAAGAGAAAGGGGATAGGAAACTCGTCGCAGCGGGACTCAACGACAGGGAGGAAGAAGACCACTGCCTCCAAAGACACCACGCCCACACACCTCCCGAAGAAGAGACCCTACTGATGACGGGCGAGAAGAGGTCGAGGGGGAGCGGGGCACTGCTTTGTGGAGGCCAAACCCCCTCCCCCCAGCCAGCCACCTATGCAGGAAGAACCCTAGCGGTGCTAGGGTGAGAGAGCGGGGAGAGAGATCGGGAGATCGGCTATGGAATAGTAAAGATGGAGACATAAAAATGAAGTATATCTAAAATTTTGACACAATAAAACATTACATAAAGTTTATTGACCGCAATATTGAGTAACATTTTATAAAGGTTTATGGTTGGTTATGATAAAACAAAAGTTTATCTAATTATTTTTTGGGATGACACAAAATTTTGATAATTATAATTTGATTTCTTAACCTATAAATGTGTACATGGTCCTAGAGGGATTCTATGGACCAGGAATCACAAAGTTCTCAGGTTACTCTTCATGTTTAATAGAAATCTAGTTGGGATGATTGGTAATAGTAATTAGAATGTAGACATGAGGTGATTATGAATTGGTTCTCACATTGATTTTGGCCAATTTTCAATTCTACCTCAAAAAGTTTTCCCATCAAGAAATTATTTTCTTTATATTACTATACATATAAAGAAAACTTATTATGGATTTATCAATGATATTGAGCTAAGCCACCATCAAGGAAGTATAAGAAACCCCAGAGGGGACTCATATGAAACCCATAAAACCTAAAGCTTGTTATAGGGTAATGATTAAGAGAATGTGAATGAATATACATTGTAGTTGGCATGCCTCTTTAGATTTCTAGTAAAATACTTTAAGGGGTGAAGAGTATAATTTGACTAGACTATGTGTATTATGATTTTGGGGAAGAAAAACACTTTAAGGGATGGAGAGTTGTAACATTATAAATTTTTGGTACTAAATATATTTTTGATCTATAATTCCTCATTTTTCCAAACTTGAACTTATTCCATCATTCCAAGACTCAATTTATTATTTTAACTGATTTTCTTCTTCTTTGACACAAATTTGTCACCAATCAAATTCATTGTGTCAAAATGCGTTCATTTCTTCTTACTTGATCAATGTTTACAAATGTGTCCCTTAATTTGTCTTAATTAATCATTTTGATGTCAATTTGAGTCGCTAATTTTGAGATATCTTGATTTAGCCTCACTTTCTCATAATACTCTCAAATTTGCATACTAATGGATTCGAATAAATGGAAAATATCAATTATATTGAAAGATATGCATTATTAATAATGTTGTGATGATTACTCAAATATCTAGAGAAAGAGATACAACTTAAAGTGTTTGTATTCTTACAATGCGAGTTACTAAAAGTTAGACATATGGTTGAATTTGTAGATGAAAGGAATTGTAACTTAAGGGATATAAAATTTACAAGTAAGTGTGAATTAAATAGAACAAAGGGGTTTAAATGGTTGCTTTTAACATCAATTCATTAATGTCAATGAAGAGAAAAAGAGTCCCCTTCCTCATATGGATCTCGTCTCGCGGTTACGTGGGGTTGACGGAGATGTTGTTGCTCTCACTCAAGGAATTACAAACACTGATAGCCTCTTTTTAGCTTGATGCTCCTTGCTCGAACTATTTACTCACATGTGATCATAAACTTTGGAGTCCAGCTACCATCCCCCTCTTCGCGACTCAGTGGAAAAAGAGCAAAACAACTATAACTAGTCATTGAAGCCGCCACAATTGTCTGTTACAGTTCCCCATCCTCCTTTTTCTCCTCACCCCACCAACACTAACTCATTTATTTATATTTCTCACCCCATATAACCCTATTATGGGTATTGTCTCTAGAAACAGACATGCATAGGTGGGGTATTTAGTCCCTTCATACCTACAACATAAATAGCCTCCTTGCTTTCACCTTCACAAGAAGTTTGACTCTACTTCCACCACCGATCCCTGTCGACCATGAAGTGGGTCGAAGAATCTCTGAGGATCCACCAGTCATATGCTCTAGATCTCCCTCTCTAGTTTACTCCTTGCCTTGGAAACCATTACCCCCTTGTAACTGCTATCTCAGATTTCAACTAGTGCAACAAAAGAAGGATATCCTTCTCATTCACCTATAATCACCTGGAAGACAACCATCCCAGACATTAACCACGGAGATCTTTAGAAAAACTTTCAATACCATAGGAAGGCCCTACACCACAACTCCCTCCCTACGAAGCTATAAATATTTGAAACCACTTGATCATGACCTAAGCCCAATACCCCCCTCACCAAAATCCTCTATCAAAGATGAAACTATCTAGTTTCCTTGAATACAAGCTCCAAAAGTCCTGGAGAACCTTCAACTAAGAGTTCAGACCAAATTGTCACTGCCTACCAACTCATGTTGTGATTAGCTTCCAGGGAATGGGCAATTACATAGAGAGATCCATCATGGCATTCTAGGACTCTTCCTTGAAGGTTGATCATTGAGGACCATCTTGAACCACAGATCTACAGGTGAGATGCCCTCCTCTTCAAAATATCACTTCATATGTACACTTTTGGACATATATCATGAGCTACATCCTACCAAATCAAATGGAGTCCCATCCTTATCCTCTGTTAGTCACCAGATAAAGCTACCTCAAAAGAAATCTTAACATGTGTGGCTAGATCTAAGTCCGATTTGGAGAACCCAAGGAAGGATCCAAATAGGACCACAATCCAAGCATGAAACCAAATATGTCGATCACTCCATTTGTGGGTTAGTGTTACTCACATAGCTTTTAGAAAACCAAATAATGGCCATTATATATATATATATATATATATATATATATATATATATATATATATATATATATATATATATATATATATATATATATATACATATATATATATATTGGAATAAGTAATCATGCATTTAATTGGTGTTAATCATCAATACATATATATCTATCACATGGACTGGGTGATAGTCAAATTGTGTTAGATGTAATATTTAGCTATGATGATAAATTAGCCAAATGGATCTTATAATCATATTCATGCCTAAAAGATGTAATCCCATGAATCAATTGATTTCATGTCCCTTGATAGTTACCATATATAACATATATAAATAAATTAATATAAAAAAATTAAAATAATACAGTGACATCTATTAGAGTATCATAAATAGTGACTTCATTTATACAATGATATTCAATATCTTAATATGTATATAATTGAAAAATACAATATGGGTTTTGTAAACATTTTACCTAGATTGACCTAATTGGAAATAAATCATTTTATGAGAGGAAGTAGACATATAAGCATGTTATTCTTATGAATAACCTTATATTTACACAAACATGATATAAACAACAAAGTGGTGGAAATACATGTGGTATTACTTTATTATTTATCATCTAGATGCTACTTATATGTACAATATTTTAATTATTGGGATATACCTAGACAACAAGTACGATACAATAAGGGACTAGGAAGTGAGGATGAATCATAATTTAGAAATTCATAAAGTATACCTAGCTCATGTAATAGGTTTTGCATTTCCCTAGGCATAGATTTCTGCAGAGATATTATTGATGAAGAAGTGTTTAAGACACATGTAATTAGATTTATAATATGTCCCTTTGAATTTTTAAAGCGCAACTATAAGTATATAAATGGGAAAAGTACCATGGAGAATCTATTTAGCTAAGTACAAACACAAGTAATTACAAAAAAGGATAATAGATAAATATAGTAAACCCTAGAATGGTATGTTTCATATAATGGATAACTTCCATTTGATATCCTAAAATCTATGTAAGAGTGATGTAACATAAACAATCTAGAAAATATGTTAGTTAATTATGAATAATCCAGTGCCATGTATGTGGAATGAGCTAAGGTGTCTAAGGAAGGTTATTAAGGAAAGGTTCTGGCATAATTACTCCCAATCCTCTTAGGTGGTGGTGGGGTTTCCCCAAATTACATAACAAGCCAAAGTCATATGTACTAGTTGGGAAAACTATAATTGTGAATTTACCCTCAAATCCAATTAAACGATTGTGTATGTTTCAACACCCAAATGATAATATGTTATGACTTGTATGAAAAACCTTACTAATACAAAACTTGTTCAAAAAAGAAACAAGTTTGCCTCATGGTAACTTTGACATAAAACCCCTACAAGATATGATAAATTGTGAATTAATAGGTTCTTATTTTATATATTTAATTATTATATTTGGCAAACAAAAATAGGCTATGAATCAAACTTTACACCTTTATAGATTCATATTTAAATAAAATGTATGAACAGCCCAATCCATAATAAGATAATTGAATGGTAAAAAATGATAGTAATTAGGACATGTAGGTTTTGGGAAAACAATTATAGATATATAAAGTTTTGGACAATTAATGATGAACTAAGAATTGTATTGATGTAAAACCCTACCCACTAAAAATGGACGTATAAAAATGAAGTATGTCTAAAATTTTGACCCAATAAAACATCACATAAAATTTAGATAATGCTATGTTGAGTAAAATTTATAATGTTTTATGGTTGGCTAAAATAAAAAGAATAGTTTATCAAATAAATTTTTGTATTAACACAAAATATTGATATTTGTAATTTAAATTCTCAACATAGAAATGTGCACATGACCCTACAAGGATTTTATGGAACATGCATCTCTAAGTGCTCAGGTGACTCATTATGTTCAATGGAAATATAGTTGGGATGGTTGAGTAATATTAATTAGAATGTAAACATGAGGTGATTGTGACTTGGTTCTTGTATTGATTTTGACTACTTTTTAGTTTTTCAATGAAAACTTTTCCCATCAAGAAATTATTTTCTTTATATTACTATATGTATAATGAGGATTTGTTTATGAATTTATCAATGATTTATTTAGCTAAGTCACAATCAAGAAAGTATAAGGAAACCATAGAGGAGAGTTACATGAAATACTTAAAACCTAAATCTTGTTATAGGGTTATCATTTAGAGAATCTGAAAGATGTTGAATTGTAGACGATGACATGCCTCTTTAGATTTCTAGTTAAATTCTTTAAGGAATGGATAGTAACGTCTAACTAGACTATGTGTATTTTGATTTTAGGGACAAAATTTACTTTATAGGGTGGAGAGTTGTATCATACTAAATTTTGGGTACTAAATATATGTTTAAGATATAATTCATCACTTTTTCAAAGTTGAACTTATTCCTTCAATCCAAGACACATTAGGTTATTTTGATCAATTTTATTGTTATTTAATACTAATTTCTCACCAACCGGATACATTATGTCACAATGAGTACATTTCTTCTTACTAAAGTAATGTTTAGAAATGTGTCCCTCAATTTGGATTCACAAATCATTTTGATGTCAAATTTAATTGATTGTTCTGAGATATCTTCATTTCACCTCACATTCGTGGAGTAGTCTCAATTTGCATACTAATAGCTTGGAATTAATGGAAAATATCAATTATATTAAAATATATAAATTATTAATTTTATTGTGGTTATTACCTCAATAGGTGGAGAAAGAAATATACCTATAAGTGTTTGTATTTTTGTAATGTAATTTACTAAAATTTAGACGTATGGATGAATTTTTAGGATGAAAGGAATTATAACTTAAGGGAAGCAAAATTTAGAAATAAGTGTGAATTAAATAGAAGAAAGGGGTTTAAATAACTACTTTTAAAATTAATTTATTAATGTCATTGAAATGAAGAATGTGTCCCCTTCCTCAGATGTATCACGTTCAATCATTTATGTAGGAGTGATAGAAATTTGTTCCCCTCACTAACAAAATCACTAACACTCACAACCTCTCTTTGCCTTGATGATACTTACCCTAACTATCACTTCCTAGGAGATCATAAAGCTTAGCTGCCATCCCCCTCGTTGCGGCTCAGTGAAAAAATGGAAGAACCTCCCTGACAAGGCATTGAAAGCCTCCACAACCATCCATTACAGTGACCCATCCTCCTTTTTCTCTTTGCCCCACCAACACTGACTCATCTCTTGATCTTTCTCATCTCATATAAACTTGTCCCAAGTACCCACTCCAGCAACAAACCTACATAGGTTGGGAGTTAGTCCCTTCAAACTTGCAACAAACATGGCCTCCTTACATCCATCGTTACAGCTAGTCTAAATTTTCCACCACCACATATCCATGTCAACCACAATTGGGTCTAAGAATACTTTAGGATCCACCTATCGTCTGATCTGTCTCTACCTCTCCACTTGTTCCCCTACCTTGAAAACTTTGCCCCCTTGTGACTGCTATCTCCGATTTAAACTATTTCAATAGAAGAAGGACATCATTCTAAGTCGCCTATGATAACTTGGAACACTACCTTTTCAAAATTTCAACCAAGGAGATCATCAGAATTCTTTCAATAGCATAGGAAGGACCTACACCATATATCCATCTCTTTCGATCTACAAAGATCTAAAACCACTTGATCATGATTGAAGCCCTAGAACCGCCTCACCAGAACTCTTAGTCAAGCAAGAAACTATCAAGATTCCCTAAATACAAGATCCAAAGATCCTAGAGAAGCTTTTACTAGAGTTCAGATTGAATCTCCACTGCCTGCTAGCTCCTACTATGATTATTGTCCAGGAAATGAACAATTAGATAGACAAACCCATAATGATGTGCTAGAAGTAGTCCTTGAAGCTTGATCATATCGGAAATCTGCAAACATAGATCTACTGGTCAGATACCCTCTTCTTCAACTCCTCACTTAATATGTATACTTTTAGACATAGCTCATGAGCTACAGCCTGCTGATGCAAATGGAGTCCCACCCTAATCATGTATTGGTCGCAAGATAAAACTATACAAGTAAAAATCTTGACATGTGTGGAGGAATGTAAATTAGATTTGTAGAACCCACAAAGGATGTAAATAGTACCACAATTGAAGCATGCAACCAAATATGTTTATCACTCCACTTGTGGGTTAGTCTTATTCACCTAACCTAGTTTTTAGAAAATCAAATAATTCCAATGTTATATATGGTAGAATAGGTAATCAAGCATTTAATTGGTGTTAATTATCATTGCATATATAAGTGTCATATGAATTGAGTGATAATAAATTACAAAAGATGTTATATTTATCTATGATGATAACTTAGCCAACATGTCTTATAGTCATATTCATACCTATTTACTATAATCACATGGATCAATTGATCCATGTCCCTACTTATTGTATATAACACATATACATACATTTATATATTTGTAGAAAATTAAATGTATGTAGTGAAATCACTGGAGTATATCATAAATAGTGACTTCATTTATTTAATGATGCTCAATATATTAGTGTGTGTATAACTATAAATACAATATTGATTTTGCAAATATTTTACTTGGATTGATCTAATTGGAAATAAATCATTATAAGAGACAAAGTAGACGGATAAGTGGGTTATTCTTATGAATGCATATAGATATATTACCTTATATTTACATAAACTAGATTTACACAGCAAATTGGTGGAACAACCTGTGGTATTACTATATTATTATTCATATAGATTCTACTTATATATAGGAACATAATAAAGATCTAAGTATATGATTAGTGTATATTAAGATATGTGAAACTCAACCATGTATATTACTAAAATGGGTATACTAGTAAATAACCAAATTTGGTCTTAGTGAGTAAATATAATTAAATTACAACATATGGATATTTTAGAATTTGGCCCATTTAAAATGTGACAAAACAAGAAAGTATGTAACACTTGATATATATAACCTAATTGGGAATCTAATACAGATATTGATAGAGAAAAATATTGAGTAGTAACCCTATTAGAAAGATCTAATCTAAAATAATTCATATTGAACAAACATCGTATTCCAAGCCATATAGTGATAAATGTTTTGGTGAACCCATCTCGTTTATTACTTTTTTTGGTAATTTGAGAATGTACAATGAAAAAAGTACCATCTTGGGTAACAACCTCCCCTAAGATTACTTTCAAGAAGAAAAAAGGAAAAGAAAAACTATACAAAGAATACAAGAGTACCCAATTAACTGCTCAAGAACAAATCAAAATCGTTAAGGGTGAACTTCCAAAGCTGAGAAACATACTTAGAAGATCCCCTATGAACTCGGTCATTCCTCTCCTTCCAATAGAATATACAAAGACATAGCAAATTAATCTTCCTATGTTTAAGCTTGCAAACATCCTCGACAGAACCTAGACTCTGAAAAATTAAATGCTCACAGGCCCTCCTTCATATGTCCATGGAATAAGCACATTTAAAAAGAATGTTTTCCATCTTCTCTTCCTCTCTTGCATAAGAAACACATAGAAGCCATGCTGAATCTAAGATGTTTAATAAAGCAAGAGGTGGGAAGTTTGTGGTGCCCAATGTTCCAACCCAAAACTTTAAAACTGCAAGGACTCCTATTGCTCCAAAGCCACTGGAAGAAAGGAATCAACTCCTTCTTGGGTATAAGACAATCCCAAATAATTCAGAAGTTCACTTTAGACTTGCCATCGAATAAAATACCATCACTACTATTCTTTGAATTAGGAATAGATATATGAAGATCCACTAGTTTATTTTGGAGCCTCGAATTCTCAAGGAACCAATTTCCATTTTGGATAAGAAAACTTACTTTAGCACCACTTAGGAAACCAAGATGAATAACACTCTGTCGGCCCAAGACATCAACAAGGAATTTCAAGTTATAAACCCATGGGTCATTTCAAATAGCAGTGCAATTACCATCACCAATGACAAAAGCAATCAAAATTTCTCAGATATCCCCACTCTGTAAGAACTCTTCTAAGAAACTAAGAGAAAGAGTCATTTATAGGAAGAGACCAAAAGGAATGCTTGTGTAAATACTTTTCATCAACCCATTTGATCCAGATGCTATCTTTCTTTTTGGCTATATCCTAGCTATTCAAGAGAACAGAAGTTTTAATAACATCTCTAATGTTCCTAATTCCTAAACCACCTTCCTATTTAGGCTTTACAACCTCTCTTTATTTAACCAAATGGATGGGATCCATACTTTCAGTCTTGCCCCATATAAAATTTCAACACATCTGCTCAATATCATCACAAATAGCATAAGGAATACAAAAAGCAGCAATCCACTAATGAAACATGGTTGTAAGAGTGGATTGAACGAGCTCTACATGTCATAGAGAGTTGATAAGCTTTCCACCCTTCTAGTCAACCTTTAATCCTATCCAAAATAGGGTTACATTGAGACTTGGTGAGTTAACCAGTAACAAGAGGAACACCAAGGTACTTCTATGGTATAAATCCTTTATTGATTCCCAAAATAGCATCCAAACAATCTCTATTAGCACCCTAGATATAAAACACCACACTCTTCTCAAAATTGACTTTTAGACCAGTTCTAGCAAACAGATAATCAAGAACCCTTTTAATGGTAAATGCACTTTGTTCATCCGCCTCAGAGAAGACCACACGGTCATCAGTGAAGATCAAGTGAGACACATCAAAGTAGTATGAGGCTCTTAAAGGTTTAATCTTGCCCTCATTCACTTCCCTATCAAGAAGAAGAGAAACCACCTGCGTGACTAACACAAAAATATAGGGAGTCAAGGTATCTCCATGTCGAACCCTATTACTAGGCTTGAATGGCTCAACAGCCTTGCCATTGATGAGAATCTCATAGGATATTGTATTGAAGATCTCTTTCAACTATATGATCCAACTGTGAGGGAAGATCATGAGATGAAGGATATGAAAAATAGACTCCCAAGACACCAAGTCATAGGGTTTAGAGATACCAATTTTGAGACAAAATTTAGGTTTCCCTCCTTACTTATTGAAATCGTGCATAAGCTCATTGGATAGAAGATTAGCATCTTTGATCAACCTTTCCTTCAGAAAGGCATAATGACTACTACTAACAACAGAAGGAAAAACACTTTGTAATCTGTTAGTTAGAAGTTTAGAAATGACCTTATAAAAGATGTTACACAGGGCAATAGGCCTGAGATTCTTGAGATTATTGGACTCCTTAGCTTTAGGAATTAGAGGCATGAACGTACGATTTTCTTCTCTAAGCATTCTACAAGAATTGAAAACCCCATGAATAGCTTTAACAATGTCAGAACAGATAATGCTCCAACAAGTCTTGAAAAAATGGCCATTGAACCAATCGGGTCCAGGACACTTCTTAGTGTTCAAGTTTTTTATAACATCAATAATTTCCTTCATATAAAAGCACCTATCAAGAGACATTTTATGAACATCATCTATCCTAGAGAAAGTAAGAGAATTTAGAATATCCAGATCAGCTCTATGATGATTCTTGAAGATGCTAAAATAATATTCCACAATATGTTGCTTAATGGCAATGTTGTCCGTACAGATAGACCCATCAATAGTAAGAGCCCTTATATGATTTATATTTCTTATGACTTTGATCAAAGCATAGAAGAACTTTGAGTTAGAATATCCTTCTCTCAACCACTTCACTTTGGATTTCTTCCTTAGAAGGGATTCTTCATGGCTTTTGGCTAAGAATGCATCTTTCCTTTTAAAACTAGCTTCACTCTACAAATCAGTATTAAAAGGATCATAGTCAAGCTTAATTTGTGCTTCAATAGCTAATAACTCTTTCCCTTTAGCTACATCATTAAGAGTCCCTACTGAATTCTTGTTCCACTTTGATAAATTGTACCTCAGACATTTGAACTTTTTGTAAATTTTGAAAATGGGAAACCCAGAATCATCATTAGACCAACTCTTCCTAACATATCTTTGAAACCATCTTTCTCTATACACTCATTGATGAACCTGAAAGGTGAGACCACCTTACCCCTCTCACCAATGTCAACAGTTGAAATTTGGTGGTCACTGATGATGTTAGAATGCAAAATACCTTTACAATCAGAGAAGTCAGTCATGAACCTGGCATTATAGATAATCCTATCAATATAAGATGTGACAAAGTTATCCCCATATTGATGGTTATCCCAAGAAAATAAAGGACCATTCAATTTAAGTTCAAAAAGCCCACAGTTGTGCATGCAATTATTAAAATCTTCCATAGATTTCTATGTGGGAGGGTCCCTCCCCATCTTTTCATCTTCCTTCCTTACTGCGTTGAAATCACCACGAATAACCCAGGCGAAATACATGCTAGAGTTAATAATCTCAATATCATCCCATAGACGTTCTCTATCACTATTAGGATTATGACCATAGATATCCATAAGTAAGAAACTCCTATTGGCCCGAGTAACTTCAACATGAACAAACTGGTTAGACTCATGAAACTTCCTCACATTGCATTCATCTTCCTTCCAGAAAATAACCACTCTTCCAAGAACATGAGACAAGTGATTAGAAACCCAATTGAAATTAGGGAAAAATCTATTGGCAAGCTTGACCATCTTTTTTTGTCTCACCTTAGTTTCATTTAGGAGAATAATATGGGGGTTGAACTCCCTTATTTTATTCCATATTGTAGAGGCCTTAAGGTTAAGTCCCCTTACATTCCTGGATAGGATATTAAGATTAAGACTATCCATTGTAACCATTTATCACTAGTACTACACTAGTTTGAAGCTCACCCCTCCTATGTTTGTCATTCACAATCTTTAAATTATCAAACTTATTAGACAAAGAAGTTTGAACAAAATTGTCCGACTCTTTTGAGTTTTTCCTACCCTTTCCTTTAGGTTTCTTCCTTCTATTACCTTTTTGAACTACTTATAAGCCCTCATCATCATCTCCTTGATTACCAATAGCAGGAGGTGTGGACAAATCCACAACAACCTTAGCCATTTCTTGTGAACTAGACTCATCTCCTTCAGAGTTAGTCTAACTATTGTCCTCAAAAGTATCATTAGGCACATGGAACTCTTCATCCTCCTGGACCAGTTCTGAAGTAGAAATTTGAATGAGTGAATCCATCTTCTTAGGACTTGTTCCAATAACCTTAGATGCAACAAGCTCCTTAGGTATAGCAGTAACCTCTGGTGCAATAATCTTCTTGACCCACACCTTCTTTGTATGAGGAACCGGACCATTGACAATCTCTCTACAATCTGAGTGACCAAACAAATTACACACAGAGTAAGCTTTTGGTCTCCATTCGTACTCAAAGATGATTGTGTGAGAAACTCCCTTATCGCTAGACACCTCAAGTTCAGAAGGAAAATCAGAAGAAGCAAACATGAGGATTTGAAGCCTAGCAAATTCAAGATTCCTCTGTTCAAAAGTAGACCTATCTGCACGAAGAGGATTTCCAAGAACTGACCCAATGATTGCAAACATGTTCATGTCCCACATTTCTAGGGGTAGATTATGAACTCTGACCCAGACAGGCCTGTCCATCATCCTAAACCTCTTCAAAGAATCCCCAAGTGTCCACTTCATTAAAACCATGGGTTTACCTCTGACGAAATAGATGTCATTGTCCTGTACGTTCTTCAAATCCAATTCATCTGAGAATTTGATCAAAAAGAATCTTCTTCCATGGTTCATAACTTCAATCAAACCATTCAAGATCCAGATCTGAGATAAATACTTCTCCAGAGTTGGTAAGTGAGGTTTAAACCCGACAATGTATCCTGCAATGCATCACTTCCACCTCTCAGCGTTCTTCTCTATTCCTCCCCTGGGTAGATGACCTTTTGACCTTGAATCTCTGTATCTACCTTCTCTAAAGATGTATCATAAACCTTTGGATTCATCGATTCTTCCCTTGACTTCATATTACTAGAGAGATTTTTAATCATTCAAAACTAGAGACGATCCTAAATTATGTTTGAGAGATGGAGTAGAAGGAGGGGGCCCAGCATCAAGCAAGGGGCCACAGCTACTTTCAACCTCCCCATCATGGCATCGGGCATCACTAGAGATCATCCCAAGAAGTGGGTTTGAATGCCTAAAAATGGGGTTTGAACAACTAAAACTGAACGTAGAGGGAAGGTAGATAACAAAAAGAAATCAGTAACTTGGAGGAGTGTTGATGTTATATTACTCTACATTTGTAGATCTCTCTTTTTTATTATTAAAGTCATGGAGTTGAATACTTGGATTTCTTTTTTTTTTCATACTTTGATGCAAAGGTGTGGAATCTATATTTTATTTACGGAAAATTTATTCCCTCTTGAAATCATACATAGAAGATAGGTTGGTTGTCCTAAAATGGTTTAGAAATTTCAGCCTTTCTCTTTAAATGGCCACAAACAAATTCCTAGAAATAGTAGCACATTGTTAAAGCATCGAAAAAGGGCAGATTAGTACCCCTAATTTAGTGGAATAATGCTTTCATGCCTCTGAGTAGAGTTAAAGGACAAAGAATCCCTCAATATACTTGGAATCTCAAGTTGTTTTTTTCTTCTCTATAGGAAAAAAATGCATGGCTTCCCCAACAACTAGACAGTTACATATGCCACCTATTTGAAATTTAAATTACTAGTCTTACAACTAGATATTGAATCCTATTGAATTTTAAAATCCATTGCCACCAATTGATACTTTCCTATATAACTCTATGGATTTTTTTAGTGAAAATCCTTTCTAAATAGGTTCATATTGTATTATTTTCCAAATACCTATTTTTTACCGATCATTTGACTGGCCTATGTTTCCTTTTTTGGGGTCCGTGGGTGGTTTTGTTCCTTCGATAATTCATGGATAGGTGATCAAAGAATACCTAGGAGATACATGCAAGTGTTGTCCCCTATTTAATAGTAGATAGGAATCAATGCCTAATTTTTTAATCTTATGTAAAGCTTCTACGACTCTGATGTAAAGCATGATTGTAAAAAGATTTGTTACATTTTCTTGTGCAACTTTGTACTATTTGATCAAAAGGATTAGTTGTTTATAAGAAGAGGCAAAACACACTGGCTAGAGCCATATATATTAGTTGTTCCACAATGGTTTACTTACCTAACAGTAACTATACTAAACATTTCTACCACTAGAATCTCCAAATAATGTTTGGAACCACTTGGTATCACTGGAATCTCCAGTTAATATTGAATACCCCTACCATTATTCAAGAAGTTGTCCACGCTACACTTAACACCTTGTGCCCTATAGAAACACTCCAATTTTATCTAGTGGATAAGTATCTACCTACACTACAGTGTAGATCTCTGTGACGTCTATATGGTGTTCAGGGCATCTGTAAGTCAACTTGATTATTTAATTTCACTAAATAATGATCTATTAAGCTTTTTATTGTTTTTTGGTCATGACTGTAGGCAAGAAAAGTCAAAAAAGAAACTAATTGTTTTCTTATCTTTAGCCTATAATTAAATTATTCATTTTTATTTTAGTACTTTGCACTATATTTTAATGTTGGAAATAATTTTGAAGAATTCTATAGATTATTGGTATTCTAAAAAAGAATACAATTAAATAGTAGATTCTCAACATTCTATTAATATTCTCATAATGTTCATAATGAACATATATGAATTAACTAAATTCAACTATCATATAGAGATACTACAAAGTTATACTAAACATTGCTAATATGATCTAATTGCATCACATTATACTTCTAGTATTTAAAATTTTGAATAGCTAAAACAAGTTGAATTCATCATCAAATAATAAAATAGCAAGGAGCTATGCATTTTATCATTCCATTCATAACCAGAAGGAATCAAACTATGTAATAGTTACTCTAGCATATGTTTAACTACTAAAGATTTAGGGAAATCTAGGATACACCTGTACCACAATAATACACTGTGTTCGAAACTCAAAAATCATGAAAACAAACTATAGAACTAAAATCATTCACCTTTGATCAATTTTTCTAGCAATCTAGATCATATATTCCTTAAAATATGAGTGGAGCCAAGACAAAAATTAAATAAACTAGTAGAACCCACAATCATATTCTTCATGTTTTGGATTATATCTGTGAAGACCATGGCTATAGGATAGCTTCCACTTACTCTGAGTTCATCCCACCAATATTTTGGCAAAAATAGCCTTAAACAATTGACTCTTAACAATGAAGTTGATTTAAAATTTTCCATCCATGCCCAGGTAAAGCTAGCATAGGTATCAATGTCATAAATGTGAATGGAGAATGCATGATGGGCATGGGCCACCCCATCTGAGCAAACACTACCCTAGAAGCTGAAATCCATGCCAGCCTTAGGTCCTTGGAGCTTTGTCAATCCCACAAATGGTCTATAATTCTATTCCTCTTAGATTCTCAGCAATCCATCTCCATCCTTGGTGACATCCAGTCTCCACACCTACAGTTCTGTCCCCATGTACGAAGAGGAGGGAAAAGATTTAAGACTATTTAAGGCGCCAGATATCAATACATTCAATGTAACCTAAATAGTGTAGTAGATGTGATTGTTGATCAATGCATGATTTTAGGTTCTACTATTTCGTTTCACTTAGTTAAAACTCCCTAGATGAATGTAAGCATACGCCTTGATTGTTACTTCTTGTTTGCACTAGAGAGAAGAATTACTAAAATCTAATCTCTAGATTGCCCCCCAAAAAAATGTGATTTCAGATTTATAGATCAAAACTAGAATAACCAACAATCAATTCTGGAAATATAAGTAATTTTAGACTATTTTAGAAATGTTCATGTCATAATATGAAGTGTTGAGCCATTTTTACCCAACATGGTTGAAACCTGCCAAATTAGGGCAAAAGATGATGATAACATGAAATTTCATCAAAGACGATTCAGTAGCACAAAAAATAATGTTGAAAAATTTTTTATATAAGTAGTATTTTATAATATGAGAATAAATTTCAAATTTCATAATAGAATTCTCACTTTACCAAAAAATCGACCAAATTCTCTAATACAAGGCTAAATTAGCAACATAAGTCTCAAATTGAGTTTTGTATACTCAAACATATAAATGGGTGTAAAGACACTTGTTCTTAGTGTATTAAATAGGTAATACCTCCTCCACTATTGTGAGAAAATAAATTTAAGAATTCTACAAAATGTCCCACCAAACTTCTCTAAATTTAAAAATCACCACAGAATCCCTTGCATGGGACCATCTTGAATGAAAGCACAAGAAAAGAGAGATAAGATGGAGAGATTAGCATTCTTGATCCAATTCTTGAAAGATTTTGGCCACACCAATAGAAAAAAATTAAACTTGGAAAAAAGAAAAAGAGAATCAAAGAACTTACTAGATTAAACATGAATTTGGGAAGAACTTGAGCTAGATCAACTCAAGGTCAACATCCACTCACAATCCCCTCAATATCACCTTTCTACCCTCGACCTCGAAATTTTTTAGAAGAATGGTGGGTTTTGAGGAGTTTCAAGGTGACTTTTCTTATAAGGCCCTTTGACCTACTTGAGTAGATGTCCATAAATTACATTTTCCTTTAAATTTTGTTTTCCAGAACAATATCGAGCATATCTTTAGCATTCGAACTCCAAATTAATATCTATAAATTCTATAGAATTAAATTTTCACTATTAGGTCACTTAACCTAAGATCTTATAAGTATTACTAACTATTTTTTACATGTATTTATTGTAATTTCATCATTTTAACTTTGTTTTAGGGAAAATATCAGGCAATAAATCTCATTTCAGCCAATCTAGGGTTTTTTCTACCCAAATCCATCTTGTCAAACATAATTGGTATATAACATGTTAATTACAGAAATAAAATATGGTATTTTTACATTAATTTTTTAAAGAGCACTATTAAGTTGAAGAATGCATATTTAAGGTAAAATAGTGCTTTGGGGTTTGACAAATAACCCCTCTTTTAAGGATTTCGCCCCTAAATCCAAGGGAAGGATGAAAGATAACATCACATATAGATTAGATAGTGGATTCACTTTAAACATATAAAAATTGAATATAGGGTCTTATAGTACTCAATAACCTAGCAAGTAGGGGCACGGTCAATACAATATGTCAAAGTAAGCTTTTTATGTTAACTAATTTTTCAAAAACATGCCAATGATTAAAAATCAACCTTTGTACACAATGAATATTAGAAGTGTCTTCCCTTGAAAGGATGGTAGGTAAAAGAGGAACCAAAAGGGATCAAACATGATGTTTTTCCTATTGATATAGTGAATAATACATGTGAAAAAACTGTGCATTCCATTATCATGCCATTATTTGGATGTAGTGAAACATAGGAGTAATCTAATGTATTTGATCATAAAATCAAGTCCATTCACAATTAACTAAAGAAAAAAAATCTATGAAATGTTCTAAAACCAAATCTCGGGATGACACACCTCCATATACCTTTATAATTGCTTCTTCCATACCCCTCTCTATGTAATAGGGGTGGTAACAAAAAATAATATGCCCATGTGCACACACAAAAATAGCAATATATGCATTTACATTAATAAAATGTAATCTCAAGTCTAATATAGGATAGATATGCATTTTTCTTTTCATATCCTCTTCATTCCATTTTCCACCTAGTTGGTGCATTATATGCTCGACTAATATTCATTTGACATTCCCAATTGTTAAATTATGTGCTTACTTATGATCTTGTAGGATTCCTTAATTTTTTAGAAAACCATTTGACATGTGTGGTATAGCATATGTTGGTGAGTATTAATATTGTGAAATGATTTTGGGAATGAAGATATGGCATGTCATGTTCTATGGTCTTGAGAGGTCAAGCAGCTTGTCATTATTGGTAGCAATGGTTCAAGCATGATGAGAATATTAGTCATGTACATTGGCTGGAAGTATTTACTTAAAGAGTGGTTTTATTTAGTGTTACTCTAGGGTGAGCATTTTTTCAACCTCAGGGTTGCGATGAATGTATATTCATCATGTTTTAGGTGAAATTTATAATTAGTTTTGCATGTTTCTAGTAGACTTCACTTCATATTTCAATTGTCTTATATTTTTATTAGTTTATGCAGTTCATTTAATATTTAATGATTTTTTATGTTTATTTTGTAGAATTTTGATGCAAGTAGAAGAGAGAAGCAATTATAGCTCCATGAAAAATTAAGAAAATGAGAAAAGATTGCATACCCTCACTCATCAACTTCAACAATTGGAGTGAGTTTCATTAATGTATGGAGGGTCAAAAAATAGACATAACATTCATTTTATAATTTAAAATTATTAGTTGAAAATTTCAATTAGTAAGACAACAAGTATATATATAATACAAGTCAGTAGGTTGAATTTCATTGGACTCACTTTTGAGCTGGTCGAGTGAGTTGTAGTTGAAGGAGATCATCATAGAGCACCTAAGTTTTTCGACTCACTTGATGACTCTATCAGTCGGTTTAAAATTTGGATCACATTAGAATCCAGGAATATTGATGTTTTACAAGTCTTTTGACTCAAACATGAATCAACCAACTCTCCTACAACAAATATTCCTTGAGATCAATTTTAATCGCCCAACTCGTTCCATGTGTCTCCCGATTGGAAAACATAGCCCGTACTAAAATGGTTGTAAATTCCATACTTATATTTAGAATTTGAAAATTCAAGTTTCATTGTATCTAAAATGCAGTTCACTACAAAATGCATACATATACTAACCACTTCCTATCCATCAACTGGCTCTCCAATCCATCAACTTGCTAGTTTTGGAAATTGTAGCAATTTTTTTACAACCATTAGATGATATTGAATAAGTTTGATATTTTACGGGCACAGATAAAAGTAGTCGGTAGCCATCCATTGTCAAGTATCATGATTCTTCCAGCTCCCACACTAGACCCATACATCACAAGGAGAGCCTAAGATGTTTGTCGATGGCTTAATATGGAGATGTGCGTTATCAGAGATAATGATCGAAGAATAGAGATAGCTTTTGGGTGTGATGACAAAACCACCGATCTTCTCCTCTACATGGCAATTTCTTCGCATGCCTATTCTCTCTATCTTTTTGTATCATGAATAAGGTTAGAGAGTGTATCATTTACTGGAGTGCAGTTGTTAGTCCCATTTCTCATATCTTGTACTCTCATGTTACAAATTTCTAGTATTGTAGATTTTAGAAATTGATTGTCAATTGATTTATTACAATCCTCTATATATTATCAACCTAACATGCATGATTGTCAAAATCCTAGAGGTAAGAACCCTGAAAAATAGTATTAGAATACCAATTAGTATCATTGTACCTCAAATGAAATCATCGAAGTTAGAAAAATTAAGGATGTATAGGTAATTAGACCTTTAGCCTATGGGAAACTTATTCATTGTGAACTTCATAATTTAAAAGGATATATATGTATGAGAAATGTAATGTTTGAGAGTGGATATGTAGATGGTGGCAATGAAATTTGTCATCTTGGTAATTTTATCATTGTTCAAAACAATTTATCACAATTTTATAGAAAGAAAGATGTATCAGATGAGGAGTCCACATGATATCTACAAAGTAATATGATTCAACATCAAACTGAAAACAAAATAAATGAGAAACAATGACACAATTCAAAATAGGTCTATGTCTTATGATTGGATTCCTAAATTTTTAGTGTAAAGCAGCTTTCCTATAGAAGTACTCACCAATCTTGAGCATTTTCTTCCATGGATGAACTCTAGAGCTCATACATGAACTGTAGAGCCAATTACCAAGGAGAGACTTGACCTTATTTGATTAATAGCGTGGATTTGATGAGCACATATAGCATCTAAATTCAAAAGACAATAATAAGTGGAAACATCATACCTGGTTAGGGATATGGGGGAAACCCAGAATCCTCCTGCCTCTGCAAAGGGAGGGAAATCCACCTAGACACAGGTGGAGGAACACACCAAAAAATGGAGATCTAGGAAACCAGTTGCCTTCTTCCAGAATGTCTTCAATAGGGTTCGAGATCTGTAAACCAATGGCCCACTAAGGTTAGGGACAAAACCCTAACCATACAGACGATGTCACCCACATCCAGGCATATCTCAGGAGCCAAAAATCTTGTAATGGATGTAGGAGGTGACTCTAGGGACCTTATCCATTGAGGAGTACAAGTTAAGATGAAACTTGGGGAGGTCAGGTTTCTACAATCCCACTAAATTTTTGACGAGCTAGATGAGATGCCCAAGGAGAGAAGGGCTCAAGCCTATTGGCAAAGACCTCTTTCCATGAGTTTCTTACAAGGTTTGATATTATTTCATGTTTTATTAATTTATTTAATCGATCATCAACATGACCTATCCATGTAAATAACATTTTAATAATTAGGCAAAAAATCTAAATTGGTCTTGAAAAGGTTGTCCTTTGATTTCAGTCTTAAAGCTATGATGTGATAAGAACCATCCTCTTGTAGGTGGTGTTTTTACGTAGTCTAGGTAAACCTCTAGGGACTTTAAAATTGGGAGAATTTATTAGTGTAATAACTTCCATATCAATCATGTTGACATATTATTCTTGTTGTCTATGTATATGATGCCATTATTACACGTTATAGCCAGAATGAAATTATGAGATTCAAGAAGATCCCTTATGCCAACTTCCAAGCTAATGATCTAGGCCACCTAAAATACTTTCTAGCAACTACAGTGGTCAGGTCCAAGGATGGGATTGTTGTCTCTCAGAGCAATATGTGTGTGACCTTCTTAATGAACCTGTTATGTTAGGCTAAAAACCTACAGACTAACCTATATAAAGAAAGGAAAGCATATTTTGGATCAATGGGGATACATGAGATCTATTTTGAAACTATACCATGTCGTTGTTACTTGACCAGATATTGCTTTTGCTACTAGTGTTAGTCATCTTATGGACAAACCAAATTTAGGTCAATGAGATGCAGTCATTTGAGTTCTTCACTATCCTAAAAAACTCTAGGAAGCCATTATCTATTCTTGTTATGGACATCCGAAGATGTAAGGCTTCTCAATTGCATATTGGGAAACCTCTGCCATGGACTGGGAATCTATGATCGGTTACTGTGTGTTTATAGGAGGCAATATTGATTCCTAGAATTGAAAGAAGCAAACTATTATTTCTCATTCTATTGTTGAGTCTAAATTTATTTTTATGACCTGTTACACCAGTGAGCTACTATGGGTAAGAACTTAATGGTGGGATGAAGTTAGAGAAAAGTATTTGGTGCATAGTGTAATAATCAAGTACCACTTTGTATCACTTCCAACCATATCTCATGAAATAACTAAGAACGAAGTAGTGGAATACCACTTTCTTTAATAAAAGCTCCAAGTCAAGTATATCCAACTCGTTCCAGTATCATTAGAGGATAAGCTTGAAGATTTATTCATGAAATACTCAAATCATAGTCGAGTTAAAATATGCGTTACAGATGTGGTGATTATGATATATGTCTGAGTTTCAGGGGAGTTTAGATAACTTTACCCATATTTGTTTATTCTCTTATGAATATTGATATTTGTCCCCCACCATGTACCTAAGTTATTGACAACCATACATAAGCTATATTAAGGCAATCCTTGTCCACAATGGAAACACACTATAGTATTATGTCACTCTCTCAGTCACATCCACTCTGGAGATACTCTTGGTGGTTTAAACTATCATATGGCAGAATTCCTAAAGATTCTTCATATTAATACCTACTACTAATAATGAAAGAGAACGTCATGAATACAATAATGTGATTCATTATTAGGTCAATTTATTGAGTGTCTTATATTTTTTATTTTGTGAGATTATCATGTACTATGTAGGAGGCTTATATATCAAGGTTATGTATTTGTTTTTCTTTCATGTTTTATGTTGTCTATTCCAAATGTTTGTGCTTTTTAGTTATTATAGTATATTTCATATCAATTATACTCAGGTATTCGTACTAACAACAATCACATTGTTGTTGAGTAAATTATGTGAATACCTGATAATTACTTGTGTTATTGCATTTTTTGTGGATTAAATGTTTCAATCTATTGTCATATAATTTCAAGATAAGACTTTAATTTTTCTCTTCTATATACCACCCTTATCTGATATGAAAAAGGGGATAAAAGAGTTATCTATGTTGAAATGAAAAAAAATTGAATATATTTATGTATTTTTAACAAGAAAGGGAGGTTCATGAGATTTTTAATTGCTTTAACAAAAAACTATATATCCTAGAAAACATGTTATATAACCATGATTCATTACTCAATTTGCATATCTCCCTAAAATTTGAAGTTAAACTCCAACTCTCACTTTTTAAATATATATATAGATGTGGTTTTTCATTTTTAGAAATAGGGATAATGTTTGACTCTATAGTTTACATTGTCAATATTAGGTGAGTACTTCACCATTATATTCATTTTGTTTAGAATATCTACTTAGATCAATTCATATTTATAGACACACTCCAATTGTTCAGACTCACAAAACCTAAAATAGGGAGAGGCATATCATACAAGCACAAATTTTGAAGTTGAAAAATATCTAGAACTCTCTATTAAATTTTGTTATAGAATATTTTTAAGGATTGTATTACTTGTAATTAAGCTCAAATGTGTAATGATATCAATTAGAATGAATTCTAGATTCACTTGGGCAGTTTTGGAAAACCCCAAACAACAAGATTTATTAATGCATTGTGGTAATTATATTCTTTCATTCAAATGGCATTAGTTGTTGTGTTACCCTAAGCCAAGGGACATGTTTCATGGAGATTATGGGGTTTGCTTCTATTGATGTGTACATACTTGAAGGGAAGTTTCACACACTCACGAGAAAGAAAATTTAGTAGAACCATAACATTAATGTGATATGTATTGTGCTTTGCACCATTTTTGCATTGCACTAACCACCACCATTGTTGAAACTTTGCATCTATTTGGGTACTATGAATAGCTCTTCTAGTTTATATACAAGGAAAGTAAGAGAAAGAAATGTTTTCAGTGGCATCTTGTAAACTCATTAAATGACATAAAAGATGAGGAAGTTTAGCATTTCCACCTCATTTTAAGAAGAAAATAATAGGAAAATGTAGGTAGGAGTATACATCTGTTTAAATACAAAATGGATAAAATGTTACTCCACCATAGGGTAGACAAGGTGTGGAAAACATGGTCAAGACACCAAGATTATAAATCATGTTATTATGATGGAAGGCATTACACACTCTGGAAATGCCTAAAAATTAGCATCATTGTTCAAAATATTGAGTTCAAAAAGAAGTGTTCATTTTGGGTTTGGTTAAAAAGAAAAAAAAACAAGAAAACAAAGAGAAAGACATTATTAGGATGTGTGGGTATTTGGGGACTCAATGATCATGACATTCTGTTGTCATCCCCAAAGACTCTAGTTTTATATTAGGGAGCCTAATTGCCTCAGGATCTATCACACTAGATATCCATCCCAGGTGATTGGAGTGAGATGTGTGAAGATGAAGAGCGTAATTTTGGAGAGGGAATCCATATGAATAAGATCAACTTACATGCATATGGTCAAGTATAACAGTATGAAAAATGACTACATTTGCAAGATAAAGATCTAGTTATGCAATCTCTAATTGAAAGATGACTAGACTAGTGAGGTGATATCTAGTTCACTTAATCATGATAGTTGATGTTGGATGAGAGGTCACTAAAAAAGGAGTTTTTGAGTCAAGTTGATCAAGATAAAATAGTTATGACCAGATCAAGATCAAGATGTATTACTAACAAATAAATAAAATGGACCCATTGTCTTCTTACTACCTTGGTAGCCATATGGCATAGGAGAAGGAACTTATGGGAACATACAAATGGAGTATTTCACAAAGGGAGTTAGTCTCTCTATATATTTAGTAGTGAAAGGAAGGCTTTAAGAGGGTCTATATGAAGGGTATCTATAGTTGTGGGTTAGGGTTGAGGGTTCACTTTCTTAAAATGAAGTTCCACAAACAAACCCACATCAGACTAAAGAAAATGGAAACAAAAAGGCTTCATGAACCAGGGAAAAACAATGGTGGATCCATTTAACAGGGCTTTCCATAGTAGAATGTGGGATTCTTCCATGTTGCACCATTGTGGAATGTATGATTTAGGCTCATCTCCCTAGGAAGGAATATAGTTTTCATATATGAGATTTAGGATTTTCTAAGAGATACTAGAGATATCGAGAATCGAAAACTCATTTTTATTGTGGGATTTTGTATTCAGTAAATAATTTATACGGAAAGAGGGAAATAAGAGACGTCAAAACTTGAGGGTCAATTATTCCCCTTTTTCTTGCTTAGTAAAAAAATGGATTTTCTTGAAAATAAAAAAAAACATTTATATTAAGAATTTGAGCTTGAATTGAATATCTTATTCACGATAATTAGACCAAAAGAGTAATGAGATTTTAAAATCTTGATAAAAGGATAGACTGCATATATGTTTAGAGATATGATTTTTTGTCTTTTGAGTGTTCAATAAATGTCAAATGGGTTAAGTTGGTTATATAATTAAGTAACAAAATGGGACACGTGGATGAATGTGGATAAACTCCATTATAACCAAGAAATAAGATTTGATTAGGATCATTGGTTGAATGACCAAAAATGGGGTCTCATTGGTTTTTTCCTCTCAAGACAAGGTTTAAAACAAGAGTGCAAAGTGTAGGCTTGGGCCAAGTCTGGCCCCCAATTTTCAATGAAAGGAAAAAATGTGAGACTCATCGTAGGTTCTTGTACTGAATCATACAGTGAAAAATGTTTGTGATAACGTTTCCTTCTAGTAATGGATTAGTTGGACAAGAGTGCATGCAAAGGATAAGGTTAAGCACCAGACAGTGTTGAGGTTTAAGATAGATTAATTAAGGCTAGTAACTAGTTAACCCTTTCCCCTAGGGTGATGTCAATCTTTTGGGAGGAGTGTATCCTTTGTGGACTTCTTTTTGTCACATGCACACTAGGAATCACTCTAGCCTTTACTCAATATGTGTCTTGTTCTATCATTGATTCATACTACAATTAGGGAAAAGATGGAATAAGAAGAGTGATTAGGATAAAAGAAAATAGGGGGGCTCTCTAAGGGTAATAAAAAGGTCAACTAGTTTACATTCATAAATGAATATCATGTTGGGTTGTGAGTCTGTAATTGTGAAATATATTTGAAATTTTTTGATTTGAAAGACTATCATCCCTCTCATTCTCTTGTGATTAGGTGCATGAGTAAATTGGGTAAATTCTAGAGACTTGGTGGATGCGACAAAATATAGCTAAACTCATAACCCTAGAATAATAAAGTTTGTGATCATCTTGTGTAAGATGGGGCTTCCTAAATGTAAATTATGTATTCAAGATAACCTAAAATGAAGTTTAGTATTCTTACTAGTTGTAGAAATTTGAATGGAAATGAGGCACCTATATAAGTATGATTTGAATAGAAAGAGAAAATTGTGATGTTGCTACTTGGTATAGGGTTCAAGTTGAAAGATTAGTTACCCACTACATGTAGGACTTGAATGAAAAAATGGTTCTCCTACATAGGGTAGAACTTGAATGTCAAACAATTTTTGTTCTCTAGTTAGGGCTTAGATTCAAAAACTAAATGTGATGTTTTCATATTCAAGGTTTGTCTTGAATGATACATGGTTTTCCTACCCACGGTAGGGCCTACATGTTAAAATAAAAACATCGCCCACACATGCTAGGGTTTTATCTGTTGATATGGTTCAATTTAAGGTCATGATCTAGAACCCAAATGAGTTACCTACTCATGTAGGGCTTTGTAACATAAGGTTTTTTAAGAACATGTGTGATAATATCATCTTTTATGCATATTTCATGACTTCCTCATAATTTAAAATCATCTAATTATGTGATTAGCGATCACAAATTCTTTAAAATCAAATACTTAATTATAATTAAGTTCTATTGCAAATTGTAGCTCAAATTCATGAAGATCTATGACCTACCCATCCAATCCCCAAGATTTATAATCATTTATGACAAAAATGTCCACCTCAAGCAGAAAATCACAATCCATTGGCCCATCAAGTCTACAATTGAGTCATAATCGAAAGACCAATATATCAATTCATCAATCTTAAATAATCATGAAAGTCATCAATCAGCAAGGAGGATGAATCCAAGCTCGACACAAAGGCATCAATCCCAGAGCTTGACAATGTTCTATCAAGCTATACATTTATAGTATGCCATCGAGCTAATGATAGAAAAACTACCCATCATTCTTCAGGTCAAAATTACATCAAAGATAACATGTACAATGTCCAAGAGATCGATCTCCTAAACGTCTATGAAGACCATCAATGCAACCAAAGACCCATCAACCTCCTAGGTCGATGTCAAAAAAACCAAGGGTTAGTGCCATGTGGACAATTCAGAGATCGACAAGGCACAAGTCAAACTCTACAAATAGGCCCTAAGGGCATCACTTCAAGGCATCTCAAATTATAGTTAGGAACAAGCTAAAAGGATGTCATCGAGTTCAAAGCTATAGTATAAGGATAATTGACTTGGCTAGTTCCATTGACCTAGAATGACCATCTACCTATAGACATGGCATCCAACCACTTCTATGGCATGTCATTATACCTACTTGCTCTAGTTCTACCATGATAAAAAGTGCAAACCATTGACCCTTTTCTATGTCATCGACCTCCTAGTTAGATTCAACCAAAAGGTGGATAGATTGATCATTTGATCTACCCTTGTAAAAACTTCTTCCCTCCCACATTCTTAGTATGACTATTTCAAGTTGTAATATATTCTATCTTTGTGCCATAAGTGGAAAAACTCGTTAGCTTGGGTTGGGATTAGTCAACATGCCTTCCTAACCATGTAATGCTTACTTCTTCTGTTTGATGCATATATTCTTACATTTTTGTTTCTATACTCTTGTTTGAACGAGTCACTTTTTTTATTAGCTACCTTCTCGTGATGTTTGATTCATATTTATCTGAGAGTACAAGTTCATAAAGATCTAAAGTATGGATTAGTAACGACACACGAGAGTGATGAGTTACTATACCAAAAGTTAGACATTTATTCTTGGTCTCTTGGTTACCATCTCAAGATAGAGATATTGTGGAAATAAATGTATTCCAATCTTAAGAGAAGGATGGAGTAGACATCTTTAATGACTATTTGCAAAGAAAGTCAACAACATATATAAATTGGAAGAGAAGGCTTTACATGGTTGAGGTTGGTCTGATTGGTGAAACCCAATTCAAGTTTCATATTATTATCTTTGTTTCATTTGATCTTTCATAATTTAGATTTACTATTTTAATTAGTTTATTTGGTGCTTAATTTGAGTACCCATTTTACTTGATTGATTTGACTAAACAATGCAAGGCTTATTTGTTCTTATTTTTTTGTTTCCCTTATCCCAGTGTTCGACCCTATTATTGATAATAGCCATCTTTCTATATCCAAAAAGAAATACAGCCCTCTCCTATAAATAGGAGGGGGAACAACAAGGAAGCACATAGAAAACCCTAATGGTCCTATTATACGTAGGCCCATATTACATTAAACTAAGTGAAAAAATAAAAATAGAAATAAAGGAATAAAACAACTATAGATAAATATATCTCAATACTCCCCCTCATGCTAGAGGATAGATATCAGTCATGCCCAGCATGCAATATAGCTCTGCAACTCTCTTGCTAGAGAGGGGTTTTGTAAATATATTTGCAATTTTCTTACATGTAAGAAGGAAAGGGGTAGTGATATTCTTAGTCAACACAACATCTCATAAAAAATGATAGTCCACCTCAATATGATTAGTCCTTTCATGAAAGACAAGATTACTAGCAATGAAGGTAGCAACATGATTATAGTAGTACATCAGAATAACATGATTAAAGGGAAACCCAAAGTCAGACAGAATGTATTTGATCCATAAAAGCTCACAAGAGTATGTGCCATTCCACAATATTCAGATTATGTACTAGATCTGGCAACAACATTTTTCTTCTTACTTCTACAGGTAACCAAGTTACCCCCTACAAATGTACAATATCTAGAGGCTGATCTCCTATCATATTTACATGCATCATAATTAGCATCAAAATATTCAGTCACATTTAGATTCCCATTTCTTTTATAAAACAGTCCCTATCTATGTGCATTCTTCAAATGTCTCAAGACTCAACATGCATTATCCCAATGACATTGGTAAGGACAATACATGAATTGGCTAAGACCACCAATAGCCTAGTAATAGTAAGATATAAAAAATTTCCAACTAAGAGTTTATAACAAAATTTATCTACTAATGGTTGAGTAGATTCTACCCATAGATCATGTGCTTGATCCATAGGAGAGACTTCATGTCTACAACCAATCATTCTAATTCAGTATGTAAGTCCAGAGTATACTTCCTCTATGATAAAGATAATTCATCCTTGTTCGTAATGCTAAGAAAATATTGTAGATGCCCAATGTCTTTACTTACAAAGTGCTTCATAAGATATATGTTTGTAGAAGCAATTCCCGCAACATCACTACTAGACAGGATGATACCATCCACATAAATAATAAGAACAATAATTCAAGATGTAGTGGTTTTAATAAACACAGAGTGGTCACATTGAGAATGCAAGAAGCAAAACTTGTGCATTACAAGGGATAACTTGTCAAACCAAGATCATGGACTCCATTCTAGACCATAAATGGATTTCTTTAGAAGACATTCTTTCCCAGATTTCTCCCCCTAAGAAACATAACCTGGAGGTTGTGATAAATAGACAGTCTCCTATAAATCTCCATATCAGTAGCCAACATGTTTACTGCTTGTAGGGAGATCAACAAGATCCCATGTGTTGTGAGAGTGAAGTGCATTCATCTTCTCATCCATGGATTATTTACACCCAAAGTGTTGTAGTGCCTCCTAAACAATCTTTGGAATAGAAATTGTAGATAGATCAGTGATAAATTGAGCCATGGAAGCATTCAAACGATTTGTGGACACATGTTGAGAGATACACTATTTGGCACCAAATCGTCTCCCCTTTCGTAATACAATAGGAATGTTAGAATTAGAAGTTGTAATAGAGTCAATAATAGTAACATTGTCTTAAGGTGGATCATTAGTCTCAAAATATGTCAAAATGGGGGATATGTTAGGTAGAGGTGCAGATACATTGGGATCAGGAATGGGCACGGTTAAAAGTGACACTTGATTACTAGGTTAAAAAAATGATGTATCTTCAAACAAGGTGATGTTTGTGATAACATACAAAGGATGTACAACAAGGTCAAAACATTTATACCCCTTATGTGTATGAGAGTAACCATGAAAGCAACATCAGAAAGCATGGGGTGATAGTTTACCATTCCCAGTTTGGTGATTATGAACAAAGCATAGGAAACCAAAAACTATTAGAGGTAAAGAAAATATATCTTCTTGGGGATAAAGAAGGTTATAAGGAATATTATTTTGAAGCACAGAACAAGGCATCCAATTGATGTGATAATTGTCCAAAAGAATGGCATCAACCCAATAAAATTTAGGTAATTTCATTTCAATTAGGAGAGTGTGGGATACATCAAGAAGATGCATGTTCATCCCTTTTGAAACTCCATTTTTGTGGGCTATAAGGACACAAAGTTTTGTGAATAATCCCATCAGATATTTAAAAATAAATAAAACCATGTTGTACATATTTAGAAGCATTATCAGTACAGACAAATGCAGCAATAGAAGAAAATTGAGTTATAATCTCATTAAGAAATTTAGAGAAAATATGTAAAACATCATAACAGTATTTTAACAAATAGATCCAGGTATCATGAGACTAATCATCAATAAAGGTAACAAAATACCTTACACCAGTACAATTAGCAATATGCCATGGTTCTTAAACATCAGAATGAATTAAGTAAAATGAACCTAGACTCCTAGTATCATGACAATGTGGAAACATTGTTCGATGATGTTTTCCAAGTTGATAAGACTAACATGAAATGTTCTCAGTAGACAAAGTTGGAAATAAAAACTTCAATTTGGAAGCACAATGATGACCAAATTGTTGGTGCCATTGATGAAGGGAGCTAGATTAGGTCATAGGAATTGTAGGAAAGAAGGTTATACTATAGTTTAATATTTTGGTAATTTTACTAACATACATTAAGTTTAACGAGAATTTAGGCACGAAGAAGACAATTTTAAGAAGATTGTGGTTCTCATCTCCGCTCCCAAGAACCGGAGAAGTGGTCCTATCTACCAAACATGTAGGAGGATGGCAAGTAAATTTCTTCAAGTAAGTCAACATTTTCTTAATGCTAGTCACATGAGCTTTAGAACTTCAATCAATAACCCAATCATCCTTGTATGAAGAGGAAGAAGCTTGAAGACATGAGGGGTCACCTAAGTGTTGAGCAATTTTTGCTTGACGAGTAATAATAGCATCAAAAGTGCCCTTGATTGATTGTCAACGTTACCATATGAGGATTAGTAACATGAGGAACAACAGTAGATCTCCATCGACCTCAATAGTTGACACTTTATTTGCCCATTCGGGTTTCTGATGCTTTTTTTAGAATTTTTCCTCATTGTGATTGGTGTGCTTGCTAAAATTACAAAATCTAGGATGGGATGAGGTAGAAGAGGATCCTCTCCCACTATTGTTGAGTTTTTTCCTCAACCAAGACCAGGATTACCTCGTCCGACAACAACAATGGTTGTAGGCTCTTAAGAAGTAGGAGTAGAAGATACATAGCAAGATAGTCATAGATATATATCATCTAATGTTAGCAAGGGTTTGGAGGCAAGAATTTTCTAAAAAAACAACTTCATAACTAGGAGGTAGAGATGACAATAATTGACAAAGTTGTATTTCCTCTTGCTACTATTGCATCTTGACAAGATAAGATAATGAGGGATGATGAAGCTTAAGTTCACCCCAAATCCCTTTAAAGGAGTCAAAGTGTGAAGTAAAGGATGAGTTATCTTCAAGTTTAAGGGAATATAAACATTTGTATAAATAAAAAACTTAGGATGCATTTCCTTTGCTAGAATAAACTTGTAGAAGGTGATCATGTAACACCCAGGCCCACTGCCTAAGACTCTAGTAGAGTTTCAGGAATGACGACTGGCCCCAAAGACCACCACTAGCCTTAACAAGGTACTCTTTCCTGAGTCACGCACAAGCCAAGATCAACTTCCCGATTGGTCACCCATCCTAGTACTAATCCAAGATGAGCACCCTTAACTATGGAGTTCTTTAGAGATGGGCTCTGTGAAAAGGAGGTGCACCTATGTGATATGGGTAGTCCAATCATTCCTTATAAGATTTTTTTATTCAAGGCCTCAAATCCTGGGATATTACAATCTCCCCCACTTAGACTCTTGATGTCCTCAACAAGGCTCAACTATATGGCCTCATAATACTTCCCCATTTCAGTGCAGACCCAGAATGGCCCATGGACACCCAGCTCATGATCACGAAATACCAATGCAAGGGTGGTTATGTCAACCATGGACAACCCTTTCCAACATGCCAGGACTGCATGACTCAAGACTGGCATGCCACATGCCCATGTGGGCCCCACTTACTGGAGGGGTTATGGCTCTGATACCATTTGTAAAGACTGGGCCCACAGACCACCACTAGCCTTAACAAGGTGCTTTCTCCTCACTCACACACAAGCCAGGATCAACTTCCCAATTGGTCACCCATCCTAGTACTAATCCAAGATGAGCATGCTACTATGGAGTTCTATAGTGATGGGCTCCCTGAAAAGGAGGTACACTTTGGTGATATGCATAGTCCAATCATTCCTTATAAGATTTGTTTATCCAAGGCCTCAAATCCTGGGACTTTACAGATCCCATGCCTCCTTGGTGGTGTTGGTGAAGAGAAGATTAGCAAAAATATGTGATTCACAACTATTCAAGATCTAGGAGAGAATAAGAGATTTATGTCTAGCCCTCTTTTTGGAATTTGTCTTTAATTTCTTAGAAGCTTCTTGTGTAGATTATTTCTTGTCAGATGTGTCTTCCTCTAGTAGAGGCAGATCTATCAGATGTTTCTAGTTTTCCTGAGGAGTAAGCATATATCTGAAATGAGTGTGCCTATTGGAAATAATTGGAGCATTAAATTTTATTGAAGTTACACACTTGGGGTGTGTTTCAGACATCCCAATAGACGAATAAGATGATCCCGTAATATACTAACCAAGATATAATGGAGAAGCAAAGGAAGAATAGAAATAGGGGAAGATAATTACCGACATGTCATGTCAGGAAGTAGACACATTGTGTCACTTGAAGAAGAATAGAACAGGAAGTATCAGACACACCATATCAAAAATTGACATCTTGTGCCACTTTCACCAAATTCAACGGTGACTGATTCTCCATAGCAGCTCACGAAAACGCGTTGTGTAGGTTATGCACATGTCGTGTGTGACAGCAAAATAGTAGCTTTTGCACGGGAAAAGATCCAAAAAAGATGGCGAACCATATAGATCACCAAGGAAAATAGATATATGTTGTATAGATCCAATCATATACAATAATGGATGAACAAATCCCTCTAGCAAGTGATCACATATGACCACAAAAGGCTATCATACGACTTTCCAAACAACTAGTCTTTAGGGAATAAGACTAATAGAAAGACCATAGGTAATCTTATTAGATCCTCTTGTAGGAAAGAGGATAGGTCTAATGAAATATCCCTTTGTGTGATTAGAAGTGGTGGATAAAAAAGAAGATGATGAGGGGGGAGGGGGAGAGATGATGGCAACATTGACTTTGAAAGGAGAAGTCTTGAGGTGGCTATCCATTCTATTATGGCACCATCTTGATTATAGTTGTTTTTCTATATCCAAAAAGGAGTGCATCCCTCTCCTATAAATTGGAGGGGAAACAAAAAGGAAGCACATAGAAAACCCTAATGGGGCTAATATTCTTAGGCCCATATTACATAAAACTAAGTGAAAAAGGAAAAACAAAATGAAAGGAACAAAACAACTAAAGATAATTATATATCTAAATACATGTATTCCTATAATAGACTCTATATTGAGTTGTGAATGTCTCTTGTAGTCAGATATAAATTTAAAGTTTGATATCTTTGGCTAGGTGATTGCATTTTAACTTTTGATCCACAAAAACGAGTGCTTAATTATTGCCATCATTGTTGGGTATAAGGCAACAAACAACCATTAGAAACTCAATGTTTACTTAGAATTAGTTCTTGTACTTTAAGTTTAGGAATAAACTTGACTACACCCTTTGACTTATTTCATCGCTCCTACCTTAGCTTCATATACATTTCTAGTCTCTGACCCTGACTCATTTGGTACTTCTCAAGTAGTCAACTTCCCTTTATCCTTCAATCCTATATATCTTTCATTAATTTAATAAATCGAGCATCATTTTGATGATCCAATGGTGGATCAACCAGCCTCAAGGTTGGTTCTAGAGAATTGTCCATTTCTTCAGTCGTTGGCCATAGCTCGTGCCAATAACAATAGGCAACCTGTAGTAGTGCCTCACATACTGGTGGCCAACTTCAAGTTAAAGCATGCTTGGTTGAATATCCTCCAACACTAGACTTTTGGAGTAATTTTGTAAAAGAAAACCTTGACCATCATATTAATTCCTTCAAAAATCTATTTGACATGCTTAAAATAAATATGGCCCTTCAATACATCCTTTACATTATGGGTCTTTGTTTTTCCATAAGAGACAAATCGCTATCTTTGTATTTATTATTAAAAGAAGTTACCACTTGGCAATTGCTAGATGAAGACTTTATTAACAAATTTTCCCCATTCAGAAGATGCTTCGATGAAAGCACAAAATCATCAATTTTAAACAAAAGCCTAATGATATATTGTATGAAGCTTGGGAAAGGTACCAAGAGTAGCTGCAAGATTGACCACATCACAACTTTGATGAAGGTTCTCTCATAACCAGCTTCTATGAAGGGCTCACCTCGATCGAAAGAATGTCTCTCAGTACAATAACAGGGGTTGACTTCATGAAGCATGATGAGACTTCTAGAGAAATCATTAATGATATGGTTGTACTAAAAGTTAGATGGGATTATGATAGAGGATCTATTGGAATTGCATCCTCCACCAACACCATTTCTGAATCAAAGTTGTTTAAAAACTAAATTCCTAGCTAGAAAAAATTGAAACAAAGGTGCACAAACTGAAGGAAGACAATTCTAGATATCACACTGAATCATGAGATGCATTACTTGTTAATAAGGTGGTCACAACATCAATCATTGCACACATACTCCTGAATCAAAATACCAATAGATCATTCCTATGTAATATGTATCTTATGTTAGCTACAATAGACCTGACCATCCAGGTATCTCATATGGGAATACCTCTATAGTAGAAAAAATCTTACCAATTGAACCAACCTTCTGAATCGATGGGTAGAGGACAATCTATAGAATCAAAAAACCACCCAATAAAAATTAAACACAACAGCAATAAGGAAATTTCAGCAAACCTCCTTGAAGAAGCTTGTCGTGATAGTAGCAAAATTACATAAACTAGTTGAGCTCCCTTACTAAATGATTAGGGAAACGTATCTTGAGAAATAGTAACCTTATGTTCACCATGCAAGCAAAGCTAGGGAATGTAAACACTCAAGTTAGTGACTTACCACAAAATAATACAATGATGGAACAATAACTAGCATCAATATTGTATCGATCAAGAACCCAATTGGATAGTTTCACTCTAGCACCAACCAAACTCCAAAGATTGAAACCATAAGGATAGAGACACTCCGGTCTCACACCACTTCAAATTTACCACTTACTGTTCTCCCCACAGTTGAAGGAGATGGTGATTTGAAAAATCTAGAAGGAGGCATTCTGACAATCAAGAAATCACAAGGACTGACCAAGTCCATCCCCTCTATCCAGCATTCTAAAATCCCAGACAGACCACCCTTTCCCCGCCGTATTATTAAAGAGGAGCTCGAGAAAATATACACGAATCAAAAGTCCAAAGTCTAGTGGTTGAGTCTAGGAAACAAGAACACGAAGTTTTTCTACAATTTTATTCATACTAGGAAGCAAAGAAACTATATTAGAGCCCTGGATATAAATGGTAACCAATGCTATGATGAAGACCTAAACAAGAATCATGTTATTAAGTATTATTTTGACCTTTTCAACAAGTCTACAAATGATAGTATTCTTTGGAATATTGAATACAATCTTCCATGTATTAGTAAAGAGGAACACGATGATCTTTGTAGTCTGATTACTAGGAAAGAGATTGATGACGTGGTCATGAATTCTAACTATGCAAGGCCCCTGGCCCGGATGGCTTTAATGCCAAATTCTTCAAATCATCACGGGACATCGTTAGAGATGATATATGGACTGCTATCGTGGATTTTTTTTTCTAAAGGAAAAATTTCAAAGGAGATTAATAGAACATTCATCACTCTTATCCCAAAAAATAACAATGCTAACTCCTTAAAAAACTAGCTATTGATAGCTTTATGAAACTTTCTTCTTAAGATCATTAGTAAAATCCTTTCCAACAGATTTAAGGATATCTTGTCTCATGTTATTGACCTGAATCAAAGTGCATTTGTAAAAAATAGGAAAATCTCTAGTGCCATTCTTCTAACTAATGAGTTGGTTAGTGACTTTGATCTTGCTTCCAGTGACTCCAAATTATGTATCAAAGCTAATATTACCAAAGCATATGATTCCATTAATTGGGACTATCTTTTTGATATTATGTATCTTATGAAGTTTCATGTATGCTGGCTGAATTGGATAAGAACCATTCTTAATACTACTAGCTATCAAATTCGTCTCAATGGTAAACCTATAGATTATTTCTCCCCTTCCAATGGTCTTAGATAGGGAGATGCCCTTGTCCCTCTTTTGTTTGTTATATGTATGCAAGGGTTTTTGGCTATGATGCCATGGAATGTGAAGTAATGGCAATTCAAACATATTCAGGTGTCTCCTTCTTGTCGCATCTCTCATATTGTTTTTGTTGATGACATGATGGTCTTTGGGAAAGCAGATGTCGAAAATACTATGTGTCTGAATCAACTCTATAGGATTTTTCTTGTGTTTTAGGTTTTTAAATCAACACTAACAAAAGTATGATTTTCTTCAGTAGGAATGTTGATAAAACCTCTTTCGGTGATATTCTTAAGATTGATGAAGTTTTCTTCCCTTCCAAGTATCTTGGGATCCCCTTTTTCACTGGAAGAATCATAAAAAAGCTTTGTCACCCCCTTATTGATAAACTCAAAATCAAGTTGAACAGTTGGAAAACTAAAATGCTCTCTTTTGCTGGAAGAGTTGAGCTTATACGTTCTACCCTTTCTTCTTACAACCTATACTAGTTGACAGTTTCTCCTTTACCTCAATTTGATTAAATGAAAATGATCATATTTGTAGAGATTTTTTTAGGGGCAAACAGGAAAATGTTAAGAAGATTTATTTTCTTAACTGGTCGAATATATGTAAACCCAAAAAATAAGTTGGTCTGGGGTTTAAGAATTTTGTTGATATTAGTAAGGCAGGTATGATTAAACTAATCTGGGACATTACCAGCAAAGTAGATAACCTATAACCAACAAAGTAGATAGCATATGGATCATATGAATTCATGGTAAGTACTTAAAAGGATATTCTATTTTGAAGCATTCTCCAAAGAATAATAATTCTTGGATTTGGAGACAAATTTTTAAAAACAAAGACCTAACATTTTCCTCATATCAGTTTCTTGATTGGAAATGGGAATAATATCCTTCTCTAGAGAGATCCTTGGATCTAGGATAATAAGCTTCTTGAGGATGCTATTGATCCAAGAAATTGTGTGTACCTTGGCAAGGGTAAGTTAGATAAAGTGAGTTGTTGTATTCATGAAGGAACAAGATGCTCAAAAATCTATCTCAATTTCTTAACCAATGCCTATTTTGAACTTTCCTAATGATGATAAGATATTTTTCAAAGGGAAAGTCAATATCAAGCTTAATGATGCTTGGGAAATTTGTAGAGTAGTATCCCCTGATGTTGGTTGGGATATCTGGCTTTGGAAGATTAACATCCTTGAAAACTTCAGGATGATAGCCTGGAAACTTGGATGGGACTGTCTACCAGTCCTCAATAATATGTGGAGAAGAGGGTTTATGTTTCCTTTTATCTGTTTGATGTGTATACGTTCGGATGAGTCTTGTTCTGACATTTTTTTTCCAATGTGATGTTGCTATTGCTATATGGTGTTTTATTAGAGCTAAGAGACTTATTCCTTTCATTCCATAAAGCATTTTTGATATCATTCCCTACAAGAATAAAGCTTAGAATCACAGTAGTATTGTTGTTCTTTATCACATCTAGAGGTTCAGGAATAAAATCCTTTTTTAAAGATTGGTCTTGGGACTGTAGTAATTTTTGGATTGGCTTGAAATATGACATCCTTCTTTTTTGTATTTGGATCTTGAGCTTATGCCTTTGGAGGGTGGTTTATGATTCTTTCTAGCTATATAGCTTGCTAGCCCTTGTATAGTTTTTTGCAGCATGGTTTTTTACTTTTTATAGATTTTCTTCTATACTTGTATATGGGCATTGTCCTAAACTTATGTGTGGTTTTTTACCCACCTTGATTTCTAAATAAAGAGGAGTATCATGCTTGAGTGAGCCCAAAATAAAAGATACACTAAAATTCTAGATACTATTAGAAAGATACACATGGATATCCCTCTCCTCGATGCCATTGATGAAATGCCAACATATGCAAAGTTTGTAAAAGATCTTATCACCAAGAAGAGAAAGAGAGGATAGATAGAAACTATGTTGTTGGCTAGCATGGAAATAGCCTTTTTCCAATCAACTATGCTAACTAAAAAAATGATCTTGGAGCTTCCAATATTCCATTTCTTATCTAATATACTTCAATAAGATATGTCCTAAATGACTTAGGATCAAGCATAAGCCTCATTCCACAGTATCTAGAAATCTGATTGCAACTTACAGACATAGTCCCCTCACATATGAGAATCCACTTAGCCGATAACTCTTACACCAAGACAGTTGGTGTATTCGAAGACATCCCTATTTGAATTGGAAACTTCTTCATCCCTTGTGACATTGTCATCATCAACACCATTTGGGATCTTGCTTGCAAACATTTTGGCCTGACCTTTCCACTCCACTACCCTATCAGTCATTGATGAGACAGATGAACTAATAACTATTCGAGTTGGAAATGACCACATTAACTTCAATGTGTTAGATCACTTGAAAGGACCCTCTCCAGTACAGACAAGTTATTTCATAGATTGTTACAACCAGTTGTGTGTTGATTTCAAGAACATACAATCATGGATCACGTGATACAACCATTCACTAAACCAACTTCTAGGATAGTATATCTTGAAGTAGAAGAGATTGTGGCTTACTTAGAAGCTGCCAAAGAGGACAAAGCAATTCAGCAACGCACTTTTGAAATTGCCAAGTACGTCTCTCTTCAGAGAGAAGGAAAGGACATTTCTACACCAAGGCATCTGTCAGAATTGAAGCCACTCCTATATGTTTTCAAGTATGAATTTTTAGATAATGACAAAAGGAACCATGTGATTATAAATTTCCAACTATGATTCGTTCACACAAGACCATGTCTGACAGAACTAAAACTTGGACGATAGGGTCTTAGCTATTGTATAGATGATGTTACGAGACTCAGTCCAATGATTTGCTTGGATAACTTAGAGGACAATACCCCATAATGTCTCTAATGTCAAAGGAAACTAAACAAAAAATGTGTGAGGATGTGTGCAAGGAATTTATCAAACTCTATGATGCTAGAATCGTGTATGCCATTAAAAATAGTAATCGGGTAAGCTTGGTACATGTAGAACCAAAGAAAGGAGGAAGTATTGTTTCTAACAGAGGTGATGGCAAGGAATTATCCACACACGTAGAAATTAGATGGTGCATGTGCGTCGACAAAAGATTATTAAATGTTGTAACATTAAATGATCATTTCCACCTTCCAATTATTGGTCAAGTCTTCGAACGTCAAGGAAATCACTCCTACTTCTATTATTAAGATGGTTACTTTGGTTTCTACCAAGTTCCTATCCATCCATATGATCAAGAGAAGACCACTTTTATTTGTCTATATGGAACCTATACTTTTCGTAGGATTACATTCGCCTTTGCAATGCCCCTTCCACCTTTCAAAGATATATGTCAGCTACATTCATTGATATCATTTAGGAATCTGTAGAAGTATTTGTGGATGACTTCTCAATCTCTGGGTCATCTTTTGATGAATGTCTGAATAAATGTCTCGCATACTTCAAAGATGTGAATAAAAGTAGCTTGTCCTGAACTGTGACAAGTCCACTTTATGGTATGAGAAGCCATTGTTCTTGGACACATGGCGTCTAAAATTGAAATTGAAGTTAGTAGAATCAAGATTGAAGCTATTTCCAAGCTACCACCACCTTCTTCTATCCCTTATATTTGTAGATTTTTAGGACGCATTGGGTATTATCATCATTTTATCAAATATCTCTCCATAATCTCAAAATCTATGTCTAAAATATTTTAAAAAGATACCTTTCTTATCTTCAATGAAGAATGTCTTAAAGTCTTCTACACTCTAAAAGATGCCCTGACTTCCACACAAATCATTCGAACTCCAGATTGGTCCCTTCCCTTTGAGCTTATGTGTGATGCAAGTGACTTCACCATTGGGGAAGTCCTAAGGGAAAGTAAAGACAAGAAGCATCATGTGATTTATTATGCCAATAGAACTCTTGATTATGCACAATTATATAACACTACCACTAAAAAAGAATGCTCACAATCATATATGCTTACAATAATGTTCAATCATATTTGTTGGGAGGAAAATTAATAATCTAACCATGGGCAAACAAATACTCAAAGCAGAAAAGGGATACTAAACCTCACCTTCTTTGATGGGCCCTCCACAAGAGTTGCATCATGAAATTATTGAGAAAGAGGGATCTACGAATGTCATTTTAGGTCACCTTTATCTCATACATATGGAATAAAATAACCTATTTCCAATCAATTAATGTTATCAATATGAGTCACTTTTAGCCATTAATACCATCGGACTTGTCACATTATAGTATATAAATTTTTGCAATTACCTTCCTTGCCGATTCCACCTGACAGGACACATAACAAGAATAATAAATCCTTTTTGGATCTTAAGAATTATTATTGGATGACTCTCTCTTGTTTAAGAGGTGTGCAAACAATGTTTATAGGCAATGTGTCAATGATAATGAAGCTCACTCTATCATTTAGAAATGACATGCAATCCCTTATGAAGGACATTCGGCACTGAGAAGACTACAATGCAGATTTTGAATTTTAGGATTTATTAGACAAACATATTTAAAGATTCATATACCTATGTTTGAGCATGAGATGCATGCCAAAAAATCAGAAATATAAGCAAAAGGAATGAAATGCCCCTCGCTGATTGGATCAAATTTAATTGGTACTACCACTTATTGCATGATCTCTGTTAAATATTATCATCTTCCTTTATAACTGGAACATAAAGCTTATTGGGCCATTAAGAACCTCAACATCGACTCTGGTCTCACTAAGTAGATGTGTTTTCTTCAATTATAGGAATTAGAGGAACTTTTCTTACATTCCTATGAAAATACAATGATCTATAAAGAAAGCACTAAAACCTGGAATGATACTTCTACCAAGAGAAAATATATTTGAGAAGGTGATCAACTCTTATAGGTTCAATTATGTTCTCTGACATTTTCCTAGAAAATTACCATCTCAACGGTTGGGACCATTTATTGTAATCACCATATATCCTTCTAGCAAGATGGACATTCACAGTGACACGTCTGGGACTTTTTTATATCATGGACAGTATTTGAAGCACTACTATGAAGATGAAGTTTCTATGAAGAAAGCGAACTCAAATTTGTCTGAAGCACCTCCTGTGGAATAATAGAACTTTCATAGTCCATCTAAATGACTCTAAACAAAGCAATAATTTGGAGGCAACCTAAAACTTTCTTTTTTTTCTCCTATCATTTATTTTGTTTTCTTAGATAAACTAAGTTGTAATAAGCTCTATCGACCTAGTGACCCATCGATCTCATAGGTTGATAGTTTTAAAAGATGATTGGATGATAATCTCTTCACCAAGGATCTATCGACCTAAATTTTGATTTGTATTTTCAGAGTGTATTGATCTTGTACATCGACCCTTACGTTGACAAAAGCATATCAATTTGTACCTATAGTCCCTTGCTATTAGACCTATGTCAATTGACCAAGGGCTCAATGGACATGATTCATACACTTTTTTATCTGATTACCAACTGACCTTCTTTCCCTAGCAATAGATAGGAGACTCTTTAACTTTATTTTACAATCCCTAAGTTACACTGAAGTTGTGACTCTCATTTACTTGCTTATCATATGTCTGTTCTAGAAACATCCATCAAACTAAAAACTCAATAGCTACAATCATAGCAAACTTTCTTGATAGTTCTTTATAGGTCAATTCTCTTCTTTGTTCGAAGGTATTATACACCTTTCGACCTTAGCTTGTAGACCTTCCTCATAAGACTATCCACCCCCCACAACTATCACCGTAGATACACTTTTGGTGAACTTATCGATCTTCCCATCTAAATGTGAGATTGATGGGGGTTTTTCATTAGTATTGCTCTACACCCATCAACCTCTTGTCCAGACATATGTTGACCTCTATCATAGAGGTCAATGACCGTCTATACCTCTATATAAAAAGTTTCTCTTTTTAGTTCTTTTAAGACTATTCACATAAGTGTTTTAACTTATTAGTATATTTATGGTCCATCAATGGCTCGTTTTGAAGATGAGACTCCCACCACTGATGCTACCCCATAACAAGTAAAGAAGTGAACTAGCCCCAGATCATCCATTGTGGGGGCTAGCAAAAGGTCACCCCTCATCCACCGATCTATAAAGGTAACTTAAGCTGCCTAATCCGAGGACATGCATTACAAAACATTCTAGACTCATAATCTGGGGCATCTAGTGGTCTATGCGGAAATTATGAAGAAAACATACAGACCTACATGATTTTCTTACAAATAAATTCTAAAAGAATTGGGGATTTGGAAATGAGTATTCAAGCTACTTACAAACTCAAATCTAGAAGTGCCATGTTTGATTTTTAATTATCTTTTGGTAACTCACAATGATCTAATTTTTTTACTAGAGTTCTAAAATTACATGTTGTAGACCATGCAAGACATTCATAATTTTTGGAGGAGTTTAGTCCTATTCAGTATGCAATTTACGGTAACATTTTTATGATATAAATTTTTGATAAAATAAAAGAAAGTATAGTGAAGGGTCAATGCGCAGTTGACCCAAGAACCTCAATTTCTCTTTATGATCAACCTAATTCACTAGGAGCTCTCATAATTCGTGATTCCATCTAGAGAAATGAAATCCTAGAGAGAGAGAGGGAGATCTAGGGTTTGGATGGAGAAAGTGGAGAAGATGACAATCTAGGGTTTTCTCTTTCTAGAGTTGAGGAAATCAAGTAAGTTTGTCATCTCTATATAGATTTTCTTGGTTATTATTCTCTCACATGTCAAGATTCCACCTCTCCTTTGATTTGATTCAAAATGATATCAAATATCTCCCTTTTGTCACTTGTTCTCCATAAATCTCCATTCCTAGGGATCTGAGTTGAAAGAAAGAAGAAAACATTCATTTGCTAGGGTTTAGATATGAGTATGAGAATTTTAGATTTGTCCTATGTTTTTAAGGTGTTTTCACACCTTAGGGTGAGTTTCTAATTCCTCTAAATATTAGACTGCCCAAAATTTTGGTAATTCGTCAATAATCTTCAATTTTTTTGCGACTACAAACCCTAAACTGCCTTTCAGATCTAGCTTTTCTAATATGATATGAAATGGATTATTTTTCTATTGTGATGAATTTCATATGATAAAATCATATTAGAAATGGGTACAAGTCATCTAAAGGAGAATTCCTAAAGTAATTGCAAAGGTTATAAGAATATACTGAAATCTATGGTTTCGATTATGTCTGAAATTTGTGTATAATTGAATAAAGAAGTTTTCTTATTTGAATATCCTTGTTTATGAATGATTCTATATTCTGAATGTGTAGTACAAATATGTCAAATACTATCTTTGATTTCATCTGATGTTATTAGTTTTTTCTTTATAACTCATTAAAGAGGGTCAAACCATAGATAAATGGAAAATTGGAAGTCGGAGAATAGACATCATGAAATTTTACTAATGTGATTCTTTTATCACAAAAAATTATTTATTAAAGGGTACCTCTTGATGCATGATATTTTATTAATTGGTGTAGAAACCCTAGTTCATCTCATTCCAGGGTTTCATATATATGTTTGGTTATATGTGAACTATTAAAATCAATCTTCATTTAGTGAAATTTTATGACTTATTAAATTCTTATGCAAGTAAAGTGATATGTGATTGAGGTAAATGAAACCCTAAGGATAGGGTAATTAGTGAATCAAGTACTTTTTGTATCATTGTTTCTCAGTGTGAGATGTGGTGATGCTCAGTAGTTCAGCTTTTGGTACATATTATGCATGATCTATGAAATAAATTGTTTACCAAGCTAAACTAATTATGTTGATGTGATTATTGTATCATTTATTTAAAGAGTGAATTAGACATTTATATTTCCTAAAAACAATAGAATCCTTCACAGGAACGCCTACTCTTTGAGGAGGAAATGGTTTCCTAACTAGAGGTAGTCTAGATCAAGGTAAGCTAGAGCTCACAAGTAGGGTGCAGGGGTATTGACCGATAGAGAAGACTCCTTATAGTTGTGTGGTACCCAACACCAACCAGGGATGTCACGGGTACCTGTGTTATGAGTTATGGCAATCAGTGGACATCTTTGGTAGGTTCATTGGTGACAACAAGCCTGAGGGCTTTAAATCCATACATGAGTACCCAAGTTGAGAGGAAGACTCGAGATATTTAGCCGCTCCCATTAGACATCGAGAGCCAGACGTGGCGAGGCCCACTATAGATGGGATCTTAATAGAGAAATAGGCTTAGAAACCCGAGCATGCTTCTCAGACTTGTATAGTTAGATTGTAGCATTTTGTGATGCTTTCACATGTTTTGGTACACCTCATGTGGGATCAGGGTATAATAAGATGAATGAGAGATTAATCTAGTGTGTTTAATTGTTCATATATTCTTTGTGGTTATTTTCAGTAACTAGCCATTTGTATGATCTTGAATCACTAGTCCCTTATGTGATTAATCAAGTATACATGTTGAGTATCATACCATATATATATATAATTGTTAATGATTAGTTAATCTATAATTCATTAATGATTTACTTTAAATTCACTTTCTCAATAATATATCTTGAATGTTAAAGTGCTTTATACAATTTCTTTGAAGTAGTCATTCACTAAGCGAGTAGTCTCAACCCTCTACTCACAAATTTTTAAGAAAATCATGTGGATCTGATGAATGACAATGACAGAGTAGATCTACCATGAGAGTTAAGTATTATATTAATTAAGTTTAGCTGGTCCATGTCAATGTAGGTCTTTGTATATAAGTGAGAGAGTTGTAAACGATGATGTGTATCTTTGTTTCCTTAACAATAGAGAATGTATCTGATTATCATGTTATAAGTACATGGAAATGTGAGAAGTAGAAGGAATGTTTAGGTATGTTTCTTCATTGTTGAATGTTTACATGTAACGGTTTGGTGTTAGAGCTTACATTGATTCGTCAGGGACCATTAGAATAGAAATTTATAGTTATAGTGTGGCATTTGGGAGGTGATGTGTTTATAGTTCTGGGAGGTATGAATGTTTGGATATTCAGGCCCAGTATCTGAATACTTATATTGACTAGTATCAAGCTACTCTATATATTCTTCTCTAGATGCCCTAGCTAGGTATGCAGAGGGAGGATGGGCTAGAGAGAAACCCTAGAAATATTAGGTTTAGAAGATCAGGAAGCAACAAAGGAATAAGAGTATAAAGATAGAATTAGATACAACTAATACTTTATATTGTTGTTTTCATTGGAGACTGATATAAATGCTCATATCTATTTGAATTCAGATATTCACTTTTCATAGATATATGTGGTTATTTAAGATTGTTCTACACTATGAAGATAATTCAGCTATTGTTTACATTATTTCTATCAAGTAGACCACTAGTTATGTTTAAATGAGTTTGCCATGAGTGGATATTCCTTCGACATGTTTGAGATGAATAGGATTTGTTTAATCTCTAGTATCTCTTAGCTTCAGGACTACAGGTTTGGCCTGGTCTAGAAGGCAGGGTGTGTTACTGGGATCAAATGACTCCTATTTAGTAAACTTGATAAGATTAATTAAGCTATGCAAAGTTAAAATTATAATGTAATAAAAATGCTAAAGGAAAGTAGCTAACAATCATTTGGAATTGATATTTAAGATCAGATTGTGTTTTGAGACAAGAAATCCTAATTAGGGGATAAAGGAAGTAGGAATATAGATTCAAGACACATATTAGTATAGAATACACATGATTAATAAGAAATAATGGATAAATAGAACTAACTCATATAACTAATTTAAGCATTTCATTTGATTTGAAACAAATTAAAGTCAGAAAATGAGTTAAGAACATTAAAAGACACATAGAGATGGATCAGGTGTGAAACGCCTCATGATAGTAAAGTATGTCGACCAAAGATATATAATAGAAAGAAATCAAATGAAAATAGCATAATGTTGGAAATTACACTTAATGATTAGTATTGCATAGAAGCCAATATAGAAAGAATCAATTATGCAGAATGGATCCTATATTGAGTAAAATGCATTTATGTACTCCAAAACAAAGGGAAAATAGGAGAAAGAGTTATGTATACATTAAGTATATAGAAGTGAAGAGTCTTCATAAGAATTAAAGTAAAGAGAACTAGATGAACATATAAATAGAAATACTAGGATAAGAAACTCAGATGAAATAATGAGAAATGTTGGAGATGATGAGTTTGATTAAGGTAAGAGGGTTTCATGATATAATAGAAAGCATATAATGTGTCATCGTATTATGAGCTCTAATGCATTCATCCTTACTACCTTTTGATTCAAAGTATCTATAAATTAACAACCTAGTTTACCTCAAATGTACTCAAAAAGATCCTTATGATGAAATGGAAATAGATTTCAAAAAAAGAAAAAAGGTGTTGTTAAATAAATGAACAAGTCATATAAAAGTAAAATGTATTCTGAATAGAAAAAGATTGATTGAAGGAGAAACTATGTTTGACCCCTCCATGAGTTGTTTTATTTGATAAGCATTAGATGAAATAGTATCATATAGTAAGAGTGTGACATCCCGCTATCACACTGACAATGAAATGCCACGCGAAAACATGTGGAACCATCATAAACATTGTATTACCAAAAACATGAGTTCATAAAAATTGATTGTGGAAAGTAGATAAGAAAGGAACTATTACATCCAGATCCACATCCTGCAAGGAAACATGTTATATATATATACATAAACTTGATACATGTCAACAACTCATAGGATCTAGCTGTCCCATAAGCACAAGAGTTCACCACCCGTTTAAATACAGAACAGGCCACATCAGGCCAATAGTAGGATAAACAAGCTACATCTACGATACATCGTGAAACCTCATCAAAATACATCCAAGGACCTGAGAGTACAGGGATGACTCTAGGACTCTACTACAAAACACCCAACAACAACAACAGCATATCCAACCTTGTTTTCTACTATTCTTCTTGTTGCTCAGCCGCAACCTCATAACCACCACCACATCTAGCTCAATCACCTAAAAAAGTTTTAAACCAAGGAGGTGAGACACACAGTCCCAACGAGAAACATAACCCATGCTAAAACTATAAAACCTCAAAAGGGAGCTATAATAGAAAAACATGTAACTGATATAAGAAGATCGTATATGAGCAGCATACTGAGCAAAACTAACTTGTCATAACATCTTACCTAGATATCTGGGGGGTATATCACCAAATATTTCTCATGGAACATGATTGACAAGATGAGTTATATAACAACTTATCATAAAATATGACGAACACATAATTAACTTTCAAGATATAACTAGAGAAATTATACAAGTCCTCAACCAATGTTTCATGTTTTTCCCTAAGAAAATATACTATACGGCTGGATTATAATTTATTATGCCCTGAGGAAGTGATTCATACCACTCAAATCCAAACTGACCACCGCTTGGTTGCAATCGATTGCCATATAAGGTCAATGGGAGAGATGGATTCCACGACCTCACTTCCCTTGTGGTTAATGCACAAGCACCAACAAGCAGGACCACAGTATCTTGCTTAAGTGGCCTCAGCCACACAGAGTCAGGCTACCCTCTACCAAGCCCACCTTGGTACAGGTATCGGCGCTAGAAAACCGAGTCGCGGGCCTGTTCACCGCGCTCCATCATCACTGAGCCATGGGCATGTTCACCATGCTCTATCTCATATCCTGGGCCATGGGCCTATTTACCATGCTCCAACCACATTGAGATATGGGCCTGAAACCATGCTCTAAACATGCACTACTACTTAGGGCATAGGTGCACCCCGCATATTCATCAATATGTGTTCCAGGTTAACACTTCGGAGAACCTGTTTCACCATCACCAAACTCCTGACGATGATGGATCTATGGTGAGGGCAAACTACATGAAAAAATCCTCTATAATTAATTATTGCATTTTAAGTGGATTGCAAGATTCAACCAAGTTATGTAACATGTAACTATAACAAGAATGAATGAACATAAAACACATTATATTGTGTTATATAGTCACTAAGGCCTTCACTACCATCAACATCATCATGATCCATCACAAGGATCCAACGTCACATGTTACCACTTAGCCTCTTGCCAATCATCAAGATCCATCTCAAGGTTCAACATCACAGGGACTCAATCCCATCATCAAGGAACACATTGCCATTCCATGGGCAACACCCATCATACATTACTGGGTTCATCACAACCCTTGATATTCCACATCATATCATTATCATGCCATCGTCATGGCCTCATCTTACAAATGTTACTTGCATGGTTAGTGAAATCACAAAGGAGCAATGATACTTGTACAAGGAACATTTACAACTCCTTACTTTATTATGAGAGTTAACCATGCAACATGGATGAGTATATCAAAACATAGCATTCTTATATATATATCAAGCATAACAGACACATATACTTAAAGCATAACAAGCATTAAGGTTACTAACCAAACACAAGATACAACCCTCACTAAAGGTATACCGGGCAAGGGACAACCCTAACCAAAGGTATATCGAGTAAGGGACAACCCTCACCAAAGGTACAACATCTCTCACCAAAGAGTGTGACGCCCAGCACTATATCGGTTAGCATGAAACAAACCACCACTTATTGTATCAGCCAGCGCTATCGATCAACACCCATATTGAGCAAGGCACAAGCCAGCTGATATCGTGCAACACCATAGTGAGCAACCTGCAACGTGCAACACAATGTCATTTTGGGCAAGAACCTAACATGCAATGCCCATGACGGGCAACGCTACAACAACACCATGCAGCACGACACAACACAGTGTCAGGTAGCAGCATCTAAGAGAATGTCGTGCAAGGCACCAATAGACCCAAACACCCAACACAACCCCGTGTCGAGGAAACAACACTTTAGCCATCTACTACATCGCCCAAAGGATCACCAAAGCAGCTACCTATTGTATCGCCCAACCCTAGTTCATGGGGAAGAGAGGGATATTGGGCAGTACTACCCATCATGGGTATTGTGCAAGGTAAAGCCATATCGCCCAACACAAGGATCAGCACACTATACCCATTTTGGTCAAGGAAGCAATGAGCTACTACATCGGTTAAACAACCTATCGTCCTACTAAGTCTACCGGGGAAAGCACCCACTATCAAGGGTTCATATCGGTCAAAGCGGTCAACAAGACACCCACCTAACATATCGTCCAAGCTCCACCCTAGGATAGGGATATCGGTTTAGCAAGGGTGTCGGGTTACACCTCATCTCGGTTTGGTCCTCTTCAACCTCAAAACCACCACCAAACCCTAAATGATCAAGGGAGTTGGATCCCCTCTCAACAACTAAGTGAGAGGGGTTTTGCACAACCACTATCACATATCGGGCAGATGGGTCATCACCATATCGAACATCCCACAACTAGGTCAAACGCAAACCCTAGGCTCATCCTTTCAAATCCATGGTAAGAGAGGGGTATTGCCTCATGGGAACACTACACACACCTTTGAACTAAGGAACCCTAAGCTCATCTCTCAACTTAAAGCGAGAGAGGGTTTTTGCTCAAGATCCCCTAACCCAAAGGGAAGGCCGACACAAAGGGAAATCGACACACCACATATCATCCAACCAGATCTAGGGCACATAATGGGAAGCAGCATAACCGACTAAAACAAGAAGCATTACTAAAAAGATATGTAAGTCTGATCAAGGTAACATAGTAATGTAACATGTAAAAGAGGTAGTATAGTTAGGGTTAGGAGTTATGTAACCCTCCTTAAGAAAAACTCCAAGCTCCAAGCTTCAGCCACCAACAAGAGAAGAAAAATAGCAGGATGTATCGAACACCACCAAGGAGAAAGTAGCAACAACAATAGCTATATCAGCCACCTCCTCTCCTTCCTTCTTCTCATTCTCAGTCAGCAAGGGAGAGCAAACGGCTAAGGGGAAAAGATATCCCAAGCAAGAGAAAAGAGAGACATATATAGAAGAGGGTAAAGGGTAGGAACAAGTAAGGTGTTGTCCTCCCTAAGAACACTTGTCCATAGCCTTTGCCACGTTGCTAGAAACAAGCACCAAGTGTCCATAAGTGGTGACACACATGATGCTAGGTGGAGGGGTGTGTGTCGCCGAACATGCCAACCCGTCACACCTACCATCACCCTCTAGCTGATATGCCTCCCTAGCCGACACAAGGCACCAAGCTCTCCCTTTCCTGACACACTCAAGCAATAAGGAAGGGCTTCAATCCCAACAACAAGCCCAAGCTTAAACAAGCTCAAACGAGGCCCAAAACAACTCAAGCAAGGCACCCAACTCATCCTCTCAACCCTAGAGGATGCAAGGAGAGAGAAATACATCTCTTAAGGTGAAAAACTTTCACACCAACCCTAGAACTTTGGTAATTTGCAAGTCACATCTCAACCTCTCAAAACAGCACAAACAAGCCCTAATCACAACTTAGGTGATTAGCACACATCTAAACACAAGGTTTAGGCAAAGCAAATAGGGTAAGCCCAAAACGGAGGTCAGGGTCCTTACAAGCCATAAACCCCTACAAAAGGATTTCGTCTCTAAAATCTGAAGAGAAAAGTGAGGGATACTTCCTCCTCATCTCTTCGTCAAGCTCCCATGTGGCTTCCTCAATGCCACGATGATACCAAAGAACATTCACAAGAATTAGGTCTTTCCTCTTCAGCTTCTTCACTCTTCAGTCAAGGATCAACACTGGACCATCCTCATAGGTGACATCTTCATGAAGCTCAACTTCAAAGTGTTGAATCACTGTCTCGGTACTCGGATGACTGTATTTTAGCATACTGACATGGAACACCGGATGTAACCTGTGAAACTATGGTGGTAGCTCTAACTTGTAAGCCACTTTTCCAACACTTGCTATCACCGGAAATGGTCCCATATACCTGGGAGCCAACTTGCCTTTACGGCCAAACCTCAGTACGCCTTTCCATGGAGAGACCTTGAGATACACCTTGTCTCCCACCTGGAACTCCAGAGGTCATCGACGATTATCTGCATACGACTTGTGTCTATCATGTGCCGCTTTCAACTGTTGTTGTATCACTTTTATCTTTTCTATTGTTTGCTGCACTAACTCAGGACCCAAAAGCTGGTACTTGCCAGACTCATACCAACATAGAGGAGATCTGCATTTCCTGCCATATAAGGCCTCATAAGGTGCCATGTCGATACTTCGTTGGTAACTATTGTTATAGGTGAACTCTATCAAACTGAGATGCATGTCCCAACTGCCTAGGAACTACAAGACACAAGCTCTGAGGAGATCCTCCAAATTTTGAATAGTCCTTTTAGACTGTCCATCTGTCTGCGGATGAAAAGCGGTACTGAACCTCAACTGCGTTCCCAATTCTTTGTGCAAATGTTCCTAAAAATGACTCGTGAATTGAGGACCTCTATCAGAGACTATCGTTACTAGCACACCATGCAAACAAACTATCTCATCCACATACACCTAAGAAAGCTTCTTTGTTGTGTATGTCATTTTCATAGGTATGAAATGGGCAGTCTTCGCCAACATGTCCACTATCACCCAAATGGAATCATGATTCCTAGATGTCCTTGACAGACCAACTATGAAATCCATAGTTACATGATCCCATTTCCACTACAGTATTGGCATGGGTTGCAACGTACATGTCAGCTTCTGATGCTCAGCCTTAACCTGCTGTCATACCGAACACCTAGCCAAAAACTCGGCCGCTTCTCTCTTCAAGTCAGGCCACCAATACAGATCCTTCATATTGTGATACATCTTGGTGACACCTGGATGCATAGCATACATTGATGTGTGTGCTTCCTCGAGCACTAACTTCCTCAGATCATCCACATCAGGAACCATCATCCTATTATGATAACAAACTAGTCCATCTCAGACTCATGGAAGCCATCACGCCTCTCACTGCCAAATTTTGATCTGATCAACTGAACTGTAGCATCTGGCTATTGTGCTTCTTTGATTTGCTGCCTCAACGTAGGCTTCACTTGTATTTGTGCCATCAATCCTGCCAACAAAGAGACTTCCAACTGTACATTCATCTGCCACAAGGAGATGAACATATCCTTCCTATGGCATATCAAAGAACTCAACTATGCCTTCTTCATAGGAATAGAAGAAGACTTCCTGCTAAGCGCATCAGCTACCACATTCACCTTACCAGGATGATACTCAATGGTGCAATCATAATCATTGATCAGCTCCATCCAACGATGTTGTCACATGTTCAGCTTACTGTGCGAGAAGATATACTTCAGGTTCTTATGATCCGTAAAGATTTGACACACCTCCACATAAAGATAATGTCTCCAAATCTATAATACATGGACCACCGCTGCCAGCTCCAAATCATGTATCGGATAACTCTCCTCATGTTTCTTAAGTTGTCGTGAAGCAAAAGAAACCACATGATTTTCCTACATCAGCATGCATCACAAGCCCTTCTTGGAAGCATCATAGAAAACAACATAGCCTTTCCTAGGCTCTGGAAGCACCAACACTAGAGCACTAGTTAGCTTCTCCTTAAAGCTCTAAAAAGTTTGCTGACAATGATCATCCCAAATGAAAGGTACATCTTTCCTGGTCAACTTCGTCAACGGCAATGTGATTACACTTAAGTCCTTTATAAACCTCCGGTAGTATCCTGCTAAACCCAGAAAACTATGAACTTCACTCGGCATTTTTGCTTGCTCCCACTCTGCAACTGACTCCACCTTCTTGGGGTCTACTCTGACTCCTTTTGTTGATATCACATGTCCCAAGAAAGTCACTTCCTTCAGCTAGAATTCACACTTGCTGAACTTGGCATACAACAGGTGCTGGCAAAGGAGAGTCAATGCTTGTCGAAGATGTTATTCATGTTGTTGACTATCCTGACTATAGATGAAAATTTCATCTATGAAAACCACAACAAACTGATCTAAAAACAGACAGAACATCATGTTCATTAGGTCCATGAAAGAAACAGGTGCATTGGTTAGCCCGAATGGCATAACCACAAACTCAAAGTGACCATACCTTATCCTAAAAGATGACTCTGGTATGTCATCATCCTTGATCCTCAGTTGATGATATCCAGACCGTAGATCAATCTTCGAGAATATTGTAGAACCACGCAACTGATCAAACATATTATCTATCCTCGGCAAAGGATACTTATTCTTGATCGTAACTTTGTTCAACTGTCGGTAATCTATGCACAACCACTTCGATCCATCCTTCTTCTTCACAAATAGAACTGGACCACTCCATAGTGATGTGCTCAGTCTGATGAAACCTTTATCCAACAACTCATGTAACTACCTCTTCAGCTCTGCCATCTCAGTTGGAGCCATCTTGTACGGTGTCTGAGCAACTGGTTGTGTCCCTGGTACTAGATTGATTTTAAAATCAATCTCTCAAGGTGGGGGAACACTGAGAAACTCATCGGGAAACACATCCTCAAACTCTTTGACAACTGTCATGTCCTGAAGACTTGGACCTTTTGCCTCGGTATCCACAACATGAGCTAAGAACGCTCTACAACCTTGCCGCAACAACTTTTCTACCACCATAGCCGATATCAAACACATCAGAAGAATCTTCCTATCTCCCTAGAAGATCCACTTTTCACCATCATCAGCAAACACTGCTTGCTTGGAACAATAGTCTAGTACAACCTTATACCTTTATAGGGTATCCATCCCAAGGATTACATCGAAGCCATGCATATCAAGTGGTAGGAGATCCACTTGTATGTTGTGTCCAAAAAGAGATAGAACACAAGATGGACACACTTCTCGAAGCATCGAGGAACCATCAAGAGGGGTTTCTATCAACATGCTATCTTTCTTACAACTGACAGGTAAAAGACAGCTATCAAGCATACTACGAGTGATAAAAGAGTGTGTAGCACCCGGGTCAACCAGAATAGATACAAAGCAAGAAGAAGACAAATCATAATGAAATAACTCCATCTGACCTGCAACTACTCATGGGTTGACTATCGCCTCTGGCTGACTCATAGCATAGAATCGAGTCATTTCTTGCTTTCATCCATGCCCTCTACTTCCTTGAGCATATGATCCTGCATGCAATGCTTAACTGCACCCTCGCCCTTTGTTACCACTGGACTACTGTTTATCTGACCCTTGTTGACTCAGTCTCAATTGTTGCGTCACTTCGACGTCTCTCCTTGGGCAATTCCACCTGATATGCCCGAATTGTCCACAGAGAAGGCATGATGGGTCCTTCGGCTGCGGCCTAGATGGTCCTGTCACTGCCACTGAAGTTGTACTGTAGGCTCTGGATGGCGAAAAACCACACCATCTTCCCTCACTTGGAGACCATTGTGACTGTAACATCCCTGACCTGGGTTATTCTCTAACCTCAGATGTTTTGTTTAAGAAAATTAATTATATGCTTGCTCTTATCTTTTGAAAAGTAATTAAGGCTCAAGAGGATCTTATGTTTCAATTTTAGTCCTTTTTGAATAATGTTGAAAACAATGTTTTGCCTATTTTGGAGTAAAGTGCAAATTACCCAAATTGAGAGGTTAACTTGCAAATGTTACATGACAAATGTTCCTCAAGTGTTGAAGCATCATAAGAATGATAATTATGCAGAAGTATGGCTTGTGGTAGCTTGAGCACCAAGAAAGATCTTGTTAAACAATGTTTGTGCATCAAAACCTAGTTTTGGTATAATGTGCAATTTACCTAAAACCTAGGGTTCAATATGCGAAATGCCACTTCTAGAGAGTCCCTAATGTTTCTTGGTATCAATTAGAGACAAGAAAATTAGAGTGGTGTCTCATTTGAATCTCTTTGGAGGAGAAAGAATCTTGATATTAAAATAATCAAGATTTAAGCAAAATTGAAACCCTAATTCAATTTAATGCAAAAATAAATATATTAGTGGAAGTACCCTTCAACCAAAAATGCATGGTTGAATTTCCATAAGTATGTACATCCTTGTTCCTTGCAAAGGAAATGAAATATCTAAAGTGAGTGGAGAGCCCACTCACAGTAGTTAAAGAAAAAGTAATATCCACTAATATCAGATATTATTATTATAATGGTTAAGGTGCTTAATTTGTTTTCTTTTAATTCATGGATAATGAAGAGAAATTACAAGGTGGTGGATATGGCTTCGTATGCAAGGGATGGAGGGGAGTATGTGGCATCAATTTTGGGAGTTGAAGGAATTATTTATCACTTTCTCTCTCATTGAAATTCCCTTATATACATCCCATTTTCAACCCACATGAAAGGCTTTTTCGATTCCTTTTTCTTTCCTTGCTTTGGTTGAACACAAGGGAGCTTAGGAGCAGTAGGGGGACGTGCCCCAACCTGTAGGTAAGCTCCATAGTCATCTTCAACCTTAATTTCATGGTGGAAATCGAAATTCAATGTTTAATTTCTTCTTTTCTTCACTCAATCTTCAATATTAGCCATTCATTTCACTCAAAGACTTGAGGACGAGCCTTTGGAAGTTAAGGAAGCTTCATTCACCATTGAGAACGTGAAGCTTGAATCTTGGATCCAATTTTGAAGGTGGGTTATATAACTTGAACCCATAAACATCATTATTGATTTCATTTCTTCATCATATGTTGATTCCTTATTCATTCCCAAACTTACCTTTGATTAATTGATGAAATCACTATAAAGATCAAAGAAAATTTCGAAGGTTTGTAGCTTGAAGATGATGATGTCATCTTAGCACACACCTCAATTAATATCATGAGAAAATAGTTTGCACTTTGGTTATCAAACGGTCTCAAGACCGTTTGAGGTTAAACGGTCTCAAGACCGTTTGGGGTAATTGCTGATGTGGATGAATGAAGAACTAATGGTAACAATTGATTTAGTTCCAAAGGTTTCAATATGTGATGGTTCCTTAATTACAAATGAGAAACCCTAATTCTAATGAGGGAATAGTGAAGCTACCATTACATTGCATAGTGTTGATATGTAATTGATATAACTATTATCATGTGTACTAACCATGCATGTATCATGAGATGTTAGGCATAGTGAGGTATGAGCTATGATGCTTTATTAATAAAATTGTTTATGGGCCTTTTAAGCCATAACATTCTTTGTTGCCTAGTAAGAGGTAACAAGAGATTAAATGGGCCTTGAAGAGCCATGTGAGATGCTTGTGTAACAAATATCATGTTTACCTTGGTCATATGACCTAAAGGTATTAGTACCTTTTGAGTGGTTAACCTGGCTCTGATACCACTAAATTGAGATGACCCGACACCAGATCAGACCGTCACAGTGTAATTAATTGTGGAATTAAACATAAGCAGCGGAATTACTGAAAATCACTAAAAATTAAAACCATTTACTAAGAGATCCATTTCCAGGAAACTCTTATAGCAAGAACCAAAAATATTAATTTACACATACATTCTAGTTCACAAAGTACATATCTTGTACCATCCCTTCTCGAGGGTTACAAGTATCAACTGCTCTGTTAAAAACTATATACAAGCAGCATAAGAACCTCGAGGCATCAAGACAAAATCTCATATCGATCATAAAAGCACTAACTACTAACTCCTAGGACCTGCGAGTACAGAGATGACTCATAGGACTCATATCTACATGACACGATAGTCAGTATCTCCACCTGAGATGTTACGGTTGTCCCTCTTGTTGTTGTCCTTCCCCTGTTTTATGGTTTCTTCCTCCTCGTCCTCGTCCACCTAAAAAGGTTGGATCCCACGGGGGTGAGACAATTGAAAATTGTCCCAGCGAGAGATATAATTCTCTGCCAGAAACATTATCATTTGAAATGAATAGTAATAAAATGAACATAAGAATCTTCATAAACAGCAGAATTTAATCATTATTAAGCAGAATAGAGCAATGTCACCTCTTAAAGTATGACAACTATAAAGTGATAAGCAGTAGATCATCTATTCTTTTAATAATGAATATGAAGAACATGTATAATATTTATCCACTTTAGGATACAATAAGCAATGTAACATCAACCAATGATTTCTGTATTTCATCCTTGAGCAAATACGCTACACGGCTGATTACATTTTCCAATCATACTTATGCCCTGAGGAGATGAGGTATACTGCACATACTCTGACTGTCCAACCGACCCCGATTAAGTAAAGCACTGGTACCATACATAGGTCAATGGAAGGGCCGGACTCCATCACCTCATCTATCTCAGTCAGTATGAGATCATATGCAGGACATCTTGTGTCTCTGCTAAATAGCTTTCCAGGGTATATTGGCATCTTCGCTATAGAGTTATAGCTCGTAGCATATACTCTTTTCAAGATATGGCCCGTAGCCAATGCCTAGTATTATGGAGTTATGACCCATAGCCATACTCTTATTGGGATATGGTCCATAACCATTCTTGTTCATAGGATATGGCCCTCAGTCATTCCTATGAGGCGTAAGAATATTTTCACCCATTACCCCCACATATTCAAAATATGCATTCCAGGAATTTCCATAGGAAAAACCTGTTTCACCATCACCAATTACTGATGATGATGGATCTATGGTCAGGGATCTACATGATAAGATTTCACTTGATTAATTAAGTGCATTACCATATTCTCTTAGCATCAGTCAGGTTTTCAAACATAAATTATTATAACAAATGCTACAAAGAATGTGTAATACTTTTATGAAATACTTCTCGAAGCTTTATAAAACATTGGGATCTCAATCCCTTGTCACATCATGGGCATTCTCATCCCTTAACATCTCATTATCATGATTATGGGATATGGGTATTCAAACCCTCCGTTCATCAAAGAACACATGTTACCACTTATCAGGTAACTAATACCTTCATGTCATCTGACCAAGGTAAACATGATACTTGTTAGACAAGCATCTCACATGGCTCTTCAAGGCCCATTTAATCTCTTGTTACCTCTTGCTAGGCAACAAAGCATGTTATGGCTTAAAAGGCCCATTAACAATTTTATTAATAAAGCATCATAGCTCATACCTGGCTATGCCCAACATCTCATGATACCTACATGGTTAGTACACATGATAATAGTTATATCAATTACATATCAGCACTATGCAATGTAATGGTAGCTTCACTATTCCCTCATTAGAATTAGGGTTTCTCGTCTGGGTGTTGAACCTTGGTGGTGGTGTTGGTGTAGAAAATCTTAGTTTCTTAAAACTCTCAGACCTTTGTCCCTAGAACTGTGTATATACCTTCTTACTATGAGCTTGACGCTTCTCAGTCACGGACCTTTCTATCCATCTCAGGGACTCCACAAAGGTGGCAAACCTCTCCATGTTCTGTAAGGCAGACATAGGAGTGGTCAATTCAGCATTCAACCCCTTCTCAAAATGCTGAATGCTTTCTTCATCAGTAGCTGCCATATGCGGACAAAACCGCAAAAGCTCTAAGAACTTATCTTCATACTCGCTAATGTTCATTAATCCTTGCCTTAACCTCTCAAATTGAGAGATCTTCTCATCTAGAAACGTCTTAGGGAAGTATCTACTGACGAATTCGTGTCGGAATTCCTCCCATCTGATTTCAATACCTAGATGAGAAACCCTAATTCTAATGAGGGAATAGTAAAGCTACCATTACATTGCATAGTGTTGATATGTAATTGATATAACTATTATCATGTGTACTAACCATGCAGGTATCATGAGATCTTGGGCATAGCCAGGTATGAGCTATGATGTGACAAGGGATTGAGATCCCAATGTTTTATAAAGCTTCGAGAAGTATTTGATAAAAGTATTACACCTTCTTTGTAGCATTTGTTATAATAATTTATGTTTGAAAACATGACTGATGCTAAGAGAATATGGTAATGCACTTAATTAATCAAGTGAAATCTTATCATGTAGAGCCCTGTCCATAGATCCATCATCGTCAGTAATTGGTGATGGTGAAACAGGTTTTTCCTATGGAAATTCTTGGAATGCATATTTTGAATATGTGGGGGTAATGGGAGAAAATATCCTTACGTCTCATAGGAATGACTGAGGGCCATATCCTATGAATAGGAATGGTTAGGGACCATATCCCAATAAGAGTATGGCTATGGGTCATAACTCCACAATACCAGGCATTGGCTATGGGCCATATCCTGAAAAGAGTATATGCTACGGGCTATAACTCTATAGTGAAGATTCCAGTATACCCTAGAAAGCTATTTATCATAGATACAAGATGTCCTACATATGATCTCGTACTGACTGAGATAGATGAGGTGATGGAGTCCAGCTCTTCCATTGAACAATGTATGGTACCGATACTTTACTTAATCATGGTCGGTTGGAGTATGAGTGGTATACCTCATCTCCTCAACCATTAGTTCTTCATTCACCCACATCAGCAATTACCCCAAATGGTCTTGAGACCATTTAACCTCAAACGGTCTTGAGACCGTTTGATCACCGAAGTGCAAACTGTTTGCTCATGATATTAATTGAGGTGTGTTCTAAGATGACATCATCATCTTCAAGATACAATCCTTCGAAATTTTCTTTGATATTTATAGTGATTTCATCAATTAATCAAAGGAAAGTTTGGGAATGAAAAAGGAATCAGCATATGATGAAGAAATGAAATCAATAATGATGTTTAAGGGTTCAAGTTATATAACCCGCCTTCAAAATTAGAACCAAGCTTCAAGCTTCACATTATCAATGATGAATGAATCTTCCTCAACTTCCAAAGGCTCATCCTCAAGTCTTTGAGTGAAATGAATGGCTAAGGTTGAAGATTGAATGAAGAAAAGAAGAAATTACGCATTGAATTTCGATTTCCACCATGAAATTAAGGTTGAAGATGACTATGGAGCTTACCTACAGGTTGGGGCATGTCCTCTTGCTTCTCCTAAGCTCACTTGTATTCAACCAAAGCAAGGAACGAAAAAGGAATCGAAAAAGCCTTTCGTGTGGGTTGAAAATGGGATGTATATAAGGGAATTTCAATGAGAGAGAAAGTGATAAATAATTCCTTCAACTCCCAAAATTGGTGCCACATACTCCCCTCCATCCCTTTCATACGAAGCCATCTCCCCCACCTTGTAATTCCTCTTCATTATCGATGAATTAAAAGAAGACAAATTAAGCACCTTAACCATTATAATAATAATATCCAATATTAGTGGATATTACTTTTTCTTTAAATAATGTGAGTGGGCTAGCTCTCCACTCACTTTAGATATTTCGTTGCCTTTGCAAGGCACAAGGACGTCCATACTTATGGAAATTCAACCATCCATTTTTGGTTGACACTAATATATTTATTTTTGCATTAAATTGAATTAGGGTTTCAATTATGCTTAAATCTTAATTATTTTAATATCAAGATTCTCTCTCCTCAAAAGAGATTCAAATGAGATGACCCTCTGATTTTCTTGTCTCTAATTGATACCAAGAAACATTAGGGACTCTCTAGAAGTGGTATTTTGCATATTGAACACTAGGTTTTGGGTAAATTGCACATTATACCAAAACTAGGTTTTACTACACAAACATTATTTAACAAGCTCTTTCTTAGTGATCAAGCTACCACAAGCCATACATGTGCATCATTCTCATTCTTAAGATGCTTCAACACTTGAGGAACATTTATCATGTAACATTTGCAAGTTAACCCCTCAACTTGGGTAATTTGCACTTTAGTCCAAAATAGGCAAAACATTGTTTTCAACATTATTCAAAAAGGACTAAAATTGAAACATAAGCTCCTATTGAGCCTTAATTACTTTTCAAAAGATAAGAGAAAGCATATAATTATTTTTCTTAAACAAAACATCTAAGGTTAGAGTATAACCTAGGTCAGGGATGTTACAAACGGATTTGACCTCCTTAAACTTCAAACATTTTTGAGATCATTTGCCCTCCAAACGGTCTGAAGACCATTTGATCCCAAACGGTCTCAAGACTGTTTGGACTCAAACGGTCTCAAGACCGTTTGGTCCAAACCACCTTGAAACTGAATGGATCGATTAGGGTTTCCTTCAACCAAACAATTTAGGGTTTGCACTCATTGAACCATTCCACATTGAGACCATTGAAAGTGGATCAAAATGTAACCCTTAGATCTGCATCCATCCATGACTCCACTTGACCTCAAATGGTCTTCAGGTACTTGACCTCCAAACGGACTTGTGATTTCTTAACCTTCAAACGGTCTTGAAGACCGTTTAGACCTTAAACGGTCTTGGTTCAAAAGTATCAAAACCGTTTGGAAATCTAATAGTCTCAAAGCAATGAAAGATCAATTAACCTTATAATTGTTAATGATGTTTATCAAAGATAATTATAATGGTTGTACCTTTAAGGTACTAGAGTGATTAGTACCCTTTGAGGGGTTAATCTTTGCTTCTTAAGGAAGTAATATCTCAACACACTATGCTAACCATAAATGTGGGTACCTGAATGGAAGGATGACCTAATCTAATCTAGCTTGAAGTAATCAACATCCTAGAGAGGATGAGAGAGAGAGGAATTTATACATGAATGATAATCATGTATTGATTAAACCTCAACACTCTCAACATGAATAGAATATGTACTTAGGGTATGATCCTTGATAAAGAGATCATGAAACCCTAATCGAGAAGGTTGATGTTCCCTAACCCTAATTTAGAGCAATGATAGGTGAAACCCTAATTTAGGGTAATGGTGTAACCCTAATATAGGGTGATGATATGAGAAATCCTATTTCAAGGAATATAATGAAAAACCCTAATTTAAGAGAATGCTTCATGAAACATTAAATTGGGGAAATTTATAAGGAACCTTAATTCAAGATAAAGATGTGTGAAACCCAAACACAGGGTGAGGTTATATGATACCCTAATTTAGGGCAATGTTATGTGAAACCCTAACATAGGGTGATGTTATGAGAAACCCTAACATAGGGTGATGATATGTGAAACCCCAATATAATGTGATGTTATGTGAAACCCTAATACAGGGTGAAAGTCATGAGAAACCCTAATTCTAATGAGGGAATAGTGAATCTACCATTACATTGTATAGTGCTGATATGTAATTGATATAACTATTATCATGTGTACTAACCACGCAGGTATCATGAGATGTTGGGCATGGACAGGTATGAGCTATGATGCTTTATTAATAAAATTGTTTATGGGCCTTTTAAGCCATAACATGCTTTGTTGCTTAGCAAGAGGTAACAAGAGATTAAATGGGCCTTGAAGAGCCATGTGAGATGCTTGTGTAACAAGTATCATGTTTACCTTGGTCAGATGACCTGAAGGTATGAGTTACCTGATAAGTGGTAACAGGTGTTCTTTGATGAACTGAGGGTTTGAACACACATATCTCATAATCATGATGATGAAATATTAAGGGATGAGAATGCCCATGATGTGACAAGGGATTGAGATCCCAATGTTTTATAAAGCTTTGAGAAGTATTTGATAAAAATATTACACCTGTGTAGCATTTGTTATAATAATTTATGTTTGAAAACCTGACTGATGCTAAGAGAGTATGCTAATGCACTTAATTAATCAACTGAAATCTTATCATGTAGAGCCATGGCCATAGATCCATCATCGTCAGTAATTGGTGATGGTGAAACAGGTTTTTCCTATGGAAATTCCTGGAATGCATATTTTGAATATGTGGGGGTAATGGGTGAAAATATCCTTACACCTCATAGGAATGACTGTGGGCCATATCATATGAATAGGAATGGTTATGGACCATATCCCAATAAGAGTATGTCTATGGGCCATTACTCCACAATACCACGCATTGGCTATGGGCCATATCCTAGAAAGATTATATGCTACGGGCTATAACTCTATAGCGAAGATGCTAGTATACCCTGGAAAGATTTTAGCAGAGACACAAGATGTCCTGCATATGATCTCATACTGGCCGAGATAGATGAGCTGATGGAGCCTGACTCTTCCATTGACCTATGTGTGGTACTGATGCTTTACTTAATCGTAGTCGGTTAGAGTATGAGTGGTATACCTCATTTCCTCAGGGCATAAGTATGATTGAAAAATGTAATCAGCCGTGTAGAGTATTTGCTCAAGGATGAAATATGAAAATCATTGGTTGATGTTACATTGCTTATTGTATCCTAAAGTGGATAAATATTATACATGTTCTTCATATTCATTATTAAAAGAATAGATGATCGACTGCTTATCACTTTATAGTTGTCATACTTTAAGAGGTGGCATTGCTCTATTCTGCTTAATAATGATTAAATCCTGTCATTTAATGAAGATTCCTCTGTTCATTTTATTACTATTCATTTGAAATAATAATGTTTCTAGTGGAGAGTTATATCTCTCCTGGGACAATTTTCAATTGTCTCACCCCCGTGGGATCCAACCTTTTTAGGTGGATGAGGACGAGGAGTAGAAAGCATACAACAGGGGAAGGACAGCAGCAACAGGGATAGCAGTAACATCTCAGGTGGAGATACTGACTGTCGTGTCATGTAGATATGAGTCCTATGAGTCGTCTATGTACTCTCAGGTCCTAGGAGTTTGTAGTTAGTGTTTTTATGATCGATCTGAGATTTTGGCTTGATGCCTCGAGGTTCTTATGATGCCTGTATATAGTTTTTAACCAAGAAGTTGATACGTGTAACCCTCGAGAAGGGATGGTACATGATATGTACTTTTTGAACCAAAATGTATGTGTAAATTAATATTTTTGGTTCTTGCTATAAGAGTTTCCTAGAAATGGATCTCTTAGTAAATGGTTTTAATTTTTAGTGATTTTTCAGTAATTCTGTTGCTTATGTTTAATTATGCAATTAATTACACTGTGACGGTCTGATCTGGTGTCAGGTCGTCTCAGTGATGGTGTACTAGAACCCTGTATCACAGAAGGTGCAGAAAACCTCGGCTTTTTGAAGCCATCAAACCTTTGCTTCTGGAACTGAGCAGGATTTTTATTGGACATGTCTCTCTCTTCTCCTTGACTGGCCATTCAATCCTTCAGATAGACTCCACAAATATGGAAAACCACTCTCAATTTTCTAAAGTAGTAGTAGGTGTCATCATCTCAGCACTCAGACCTTTCTCAAACCGTCTGATTCTCTCATCATCTTTCACTGCCATGTGAGGACAAAAGCTCAGCAAGTCCATAAACTTGGCTTTATACTTGGTGATGCTCAGAGAACCTTGGTGCAGACGCTCAAACTGACTGATCTTTTCATCTAGATAGGTCAAGTATCGACTCACAAACTCCCGCCGGAAGACATCCCAATAGATCACATCACCGGGTCACTTCTCTTCCTCGATGGCCCATCAGTGGCCAGCACTACCCTTCAGAAGGTATACATTGTGCTTGACTTTGTCTGCTTCAGGGATGCCGAGGATCCAGAAGGCCTTCTCAAGACCTGTTAGCCACAGATCAGCATCCGCTAGATCAGCCATACCAGCATAATATGAAGCTCTGACTCAGTGAAGATGCTCAAAGGTCTTCCAAATACCTAAAGATTCACCATGGGGAGCATGTGCTCTTGGCGGAGGCACTGGAAATCTTTCCACCATGAGATTCATTATAGTCATTACATGTCCCATAAGGTGTTGGTAGACAGGATTCTCAAGAATGGCTGGGTCGATTTGGGGGACCTCAGGCACCCGATCCTCATGTGCCTGCATACTCGCTCCATCAACTATTGCAGCAGCACTGCTCTTAGCAGCATGTTCTTCATGATTTCCAGACATCTTTTAGCTTTATCTTCTACTGGGGGCAGAAGGTTATTATGAGGAAATATGGAAAAATCACAAGAATAGACACAAACCTAGTCCTAGATCCATGTAGACTCAGTGAACCTAGGACTCTGATACCAACCTAATATGTGACATCCCACTATTACACAGACAACAAAATGCCACGCAAAAATGTGTAGAACCGTCATAAACATTGTATTACTAAAAACACGGGTTAATTAAAACTGATTGTGGAAAGTAGATAAGAAAGGAACTATTACATCCAGATCCACATCCTACAAGGAAATATGTTATATAAATATACATAAACTTGATACATTTCCACAGCTCATAGGATCTAGTTGTCCCATAAGCACAAGAGTTCCCACCTATTTAAATACAGAACATGCCACATCAGGCCAACAGCAGCATAAACAAGCTACATCAATGATACATCGTGAAACCTCGTCAAAAAACCTACAAGGACGTGAGAGTACAGGGATGACTTTAGGACTCTACTACAAAACACCCAACAACAACAACAGCATATCCAACCTTGTTTTCTATTATTCTTCTTACTACTCAGCCGCAACCTCACGACCACCACCACATCTAGCTTGATCACCTAAAAAGGTTTTAAACCAACGGGGTGAGACATATAGTCCCAGCGAGAAACATAACCCCTGCTGAAACTATAAAACATCAAAAGGGAGCTATAACAGATAAACATGTAACTGATATAACCAGATCGTATATGAGTAGCATACAGAGCAGAACGAACTTGTTATAACATCTTTTTAAGATATACGGGGGGTATATTACCAGATATTTCTTATGGAACATGATTGACAAGATTAGTTATATAAGAACTTATCAAAAAATATGAGGAACACATAATTAACTTTCAAGATATAACTAGAGAAATTATACAAGCAAGGCCTCAACCAATGTTTCGTGTTTTTCCCTAAGCAAATATACTATATGGTTTGATTACAATTTATTATACCCTGAGGAAGTGAGTCATACCACTCAGATCCAAACTAATCACCGCTTGATCACAATCAATTGCCATACAAGGTCAATGGGAGAGCCGGATTCCACGAGCTCACTCCCCTTGTGGTCAGTGCACAAGAACTAACTAGTAGGACCGTAGTCTCTTGCTTAAGTGGCCTCAACCACAGAGGTTCAGGCTACCCTCTGCCTAGCCCACCTTGGTATAGGTATCGACGCTAGAAAACTGAGCCATGTGTGTATTCACCATGCTCCATCATCACTGAGTCATGGGCCTGTTCACCATGTTCTATCTCATATCTTGAGCCATGGGCATGTTCACCATGCTCCAACCACACTGAGTCACGGTCCTAAAACTATGCTCTAAACATGCACTACTACTTAGGGTGTAGGCGCACCCCGCATATTCATCAATATGTGTTCCAGGTTAACCCTTAGGAGAACCTATTTCACCATCACCAAACTCCTGATGATGATGGATCTATGACCAGGGAAAACTACATGAAAACTTCCTCTATAATTAATTATTGCATTTTAAGTGGATTGCAAGATTCAACCAAGTTATGTAACATGCAACTATAACAAGAATGAATGAACATAAAACACATTATCTTGTGTTACATTGTCACTAAGGCCTTCAGTGCCATCAACATCATCCAGATCCATCGCAAGGATCTAATGTCACATGTAACCACTTGGCCTCTTGCCAATCATCAAGATCCATCTCAAGGATCAACATCATAGGGACTCAATCTGATCATCAAGGCACACATTCCCATTCCATGGGTAACACCCATCATACATTACTGGGTTCATCACAACCCTTGATATTCCACATCATATCATTATCATACCATCGTCATGGCCTCATCTTACAAATGTTACTTGCATGGTTAGTGAAATCACAAAGGAGAAATGATACTTGTACAAGGAACTTTTACAACTCCTTACTTTATTATGAGAGTTAACCATGCAACATGGATGAGTATATCAAAGCATAGCATTCTTATATATATCAAGTGTAACAGCCGCATATACTTAAAGCATAACAAGCATTAAGGTTACTATCTGAACACAAGATACAACCCTCACTAAAGGTATATCGGGCAAGGGACAACCCTAACCAAAGGTATATCGAGTAAGGGACAACCCTCACCAAAGGTACAACATCTCTCACCAAAGAGTGTGACGCCCAGCACTATATCGGTTAGGCATGCAACTAACCACCACATACTATATCGGCCAGCGCTATCGACCAACACCCATACCGGGCAAGGCACAAGCCAGCTGATATCGTGCAACGGCATAGCGAGCAACCTGCAACGTGCAATGCAACATCATGTCAGGCAATAACCTAATGTGCAATGCACGTAATGGGCAACGCTGCAACAACACTAAGCAGCACGTCACAACAAAGTGTCGGGCAGCACCATTCAAGAGAATGTCATGCAAGGCACCAACAGGCCCAAACGCCCAACACAACCCTGTGTCAAGGAAACAACACTTCAGCCATCTACTGCATTGCCCAAAGGATCACCAAAGCATCCACCTATTGCATCACCCAACCCTAGCTAATTGGGAAGAGAGGGATATTGGGAGAACTACCCATCATGGGTATCGTGCATGGTAAAGCCATATTGCCCAATACAAGGGTCAGCACACTATACCCATATTGGTCAAGGAAGCAACGAGCTACTACATCGGTTAAACAACCTGTCGGCCAACTAAGTCTACTGGGCAAAGAACCCACTATCAAGGGTTCATATCGGTCAAAGGGGTCAACAAGACACCCACCTAACATATCGTCCAAGCTCCACCCTAGGATAGGGATATCGGTTTAGCAAGGGTGTCGGGTTACACCTCATCTCGGGTTGGTCCTCTTCAACCTCAAAACCACCACCAAACCCTAAATGATCAAGGGAGTTGGCTCACCTCTCAACAACTAAGTGAGAGGGGTTTTGTACAACCACTATCACATATCGGGCAGATGGGTCATCACCATATCGGCCATCCCACAACCCGGTCAAATGTAAACCCTAGGCTCACCCTTTCAAATTCATGGTAAGAGAGGGGTATTGCCTCACGGGAACACTACACACACCTTTGAACTAAGGAACCCTAATCTCACCTCTCAACTTAATGTGAGAGAGGGGTTTTGCTCAAGATCCCCTAACCTAAAGGGTAGGCCGACATAAAGGGAAACCGACACACCACATATCATCCAACCAGATCTAGGGCACATAATGGGAAGCAGCATAACCGACTAAAACAAGAAGCATTACTAAAAAGATATGTAAGTCTGATCAAGGTAACATAGTAATGTAACATGTAAAAGAGGTAGTATAGTTAGGGTTAGGAGTTATGTAACCCACCTTAAGAACAACTCCAAGCTCCAAGCTTCAGCCAACAACAAGAGAAGAAAAATAGCAGGACGTATCAGCCACAACAAAGGAGAAAGAAGCAACAACAACAACTATATCGGCCACCTCCTCGCCTTCCTTGTTCTCATTCTAGGCCAACAAGGGAGAGCAAACGGCTAAGGGGCAAAGAGATCCCAAGTAAGAGAAAAGAGAGAGATATATAGAAGAGGGTAAAGGGTAGGAACAAGCAAGGTGTAATCCTCCCTAAGAACACTTGTCCATAGTCATTGCCACCTTGCTAGCAACAAGCACCAAGTGTCCATAAGGGGTGACACGAACGATGCTAGATGGAGGGTTGTGTGTCACCCAACATGGCAACCTGTCACACCCACCATCACCCTCTATCTGATACGCCTCCCTGGCCGACACAAGGCACCAAGCTCTCCCTTGCCTGACACACTCAAGCAAGGAGGAAGGGCTTCAAGCCCAACAACAAGCCCAAGCTTAAACAAGCTCAAACGAGGCCCAAAACAACTCAAGCAAGGCACCCAACTCATCCTCTCAACCGTAGAGGATGCAAGGAGAGATAAAGACATCTCTCAAGGTGACCAACTTGCATAACAACCCTAGAACTTGGGTAATTTGCAAGTTGCACCTCAACCTCTCGACAAAGAACAAACAAGCCCTAATCACAACTCAGGTGATTAGCACACATCTAAACACAAGGTTTAGGCAAAGCAAACAAGATAAACCCAAAACGGAGGTCAGGGTCCTTACAAAGAGGGTGATGGAAAATGAAGAAGGGTTAAAAACATGAGGTAATGATGTGAATTATTAAAGAGAGAGGTCATAAGATGTGAGAAAATGCTAAATAATCAAATCTCCTTGTAGTTTAAAATCATTTTCTCTTTTGTATCCTCTTTAATAAGAGTAACATGTGGATGAAGTAATAAGGAAATGAATTTTAAATGATACATAATCACCATGATAGACACATCTATTGAATGTATTAATGACACATAATATGGTGATGAAACCCTAGTATGATAAATAAAGAAGGTAGCCTATTAGAAATGTAAAATAAGAGAATGGTAATTCTAGTGGTAAGACAAGGAAGACTTTAGTAAAGTTCATGAGATCTAAAGATTGAATTGAGAATTAAGGGAGTAAAATCACATCACAACAACATCATATTATTGATAAGGAACAAATCCTAGAATGTTTAGGGTTATAGTAGCTCAAGGGATGTTACTAGTAATTTGACCTTCAGTACTAACATCATTATAAAATATGATCATGAGATAAGTAATGAGAAGAAACTGGTAGTGATAGTAATGTAGGGTTTAAAGGTTGTAAATGAGAATGGTAGATAAAAAATATGGAAATGACTAAGCACGGGTGATAAGAAAAAGGATTTGAAATGTAAGAAGTGTGATTTGAACATAAGGAGAAGTGCAACATGAGCAAAGTGTGATCCGACATAAATTCTTGTAGTGATAGAAAGAATGGTGAATGATTCATTCTTACCTCAAATATTTTAATCATCACATATGTTTAATCGATATGATCAAAATGAGAAGCTCAAGTAAGAAGAACCAAGTAGTAATGAATAAGAAGAGAAACTAGATAACAAAATGATTTTTAGTAATACATGAAATTGTTGTTAGAAACATAACATGTTTAGGTATTATCAAAGGAGGTAAATTTGTTAGACATATGATTTCATTTGCATATATGGAAGCAATAATTTGAATAAAAATGGTGTTATGGATTTGGTCATTCATACCAGTAATCCAGCTTAGTATTGTACAATTGTTGTTAAATCTAATCTTGAATCTTATGAGTGCTTTGTAATTTGAGTAGCACAATAGCAAAATTCGAATCAGTAGGGTGAACTCGGTTAAGTAACTCTGGTGTGACATAAGAACAATAGTATAGATTGAACTACATGAATTGATATGCTTGAATTGTATTGTCAATACTAAGACAACAGCCCAAGAGGGTATCATATAATTGAAAATGGTTGTTTCTCTTTCTCTTTCCTATTATTATTTTCTACATAGAACGTCATTGAGAAACCTTCTTTTAAATGTGTTGTGATTAGAAGAGACACAAAGGACACAATGTTAAAAACAACATTCAAATATGAAATATAAGAATATAGTGACATATAAGATTTTAGAAGTTTAAAAATAAATCTTAATGTGCTTTTTCCATGTATTTATGTTGTAGGGACTAATTGTTTTTAAGGAGGGAGAACTGTTATGACCTCATCTGATCATAATTGGTAAACTACGGTTTACCTGAATGATTACATGCTTAATTAAATTGAACATCATTTAAACATGATTAATGATGGAAGTTCAATTGTGATGTTTCAAACTTAATATGAAACTATAATCAAGATTTTTTAGTGTGAAGGATTAGGGTTTGAGAAGTATAATACCTATCGCCAAAATTAGTGTTTTGATAATACATGGTTATGGAACATGATCAGGATAGTAGAGTGGTAAATGATTTTTCATATTTTCTATGTAACTTGTATTTTCTTTAAATTTTTATATGATATAAATAACTCGACCATGCATATTAGTGAAAAAATAGAATATATAGATGTTCTTTGAATGTGTTTCTCATTCAAACAATACTTCAACCAACCATGTTGTAGAATTTTGTTTAGTGGTGTCATTTTTTATTTTCAATTATTTATTGGTAAATCTGAATGATATGAAATTTTTAATGGACCTTTGAAAATATAGGTAACACACCATGATACATTTTCATAATTTGTTTAGGAGTTTATACCTATTCGTTAGGAGATTTATAGTAACATTTTTATGACAAAAAAATTTGCAGAAATAAAAGAAAGTATAGTGAAGGGTCAATTTACAATTGACCCAAGAACCTCAATTGCTCTATATGATCAGCCTAACACACTAGGATCTCTCATAATTCTTGATTTAATCGAGAGAAACAAATCATAGAGAGAGAGTGATGAATGTATATTCATCATGGAATTCAATTATCATACTGACAGATTCATCTCACTATATATCCAATTTCTCTCACTAAATATCACAATATATCAAAATGTGCAAAATTACTTAATTGGTCCAATTATCATGGATATAATTGAATTTATGTTGATTTGATGCTGGTCTTGATAAAATTGAACAATCAGCTTGGGCCCACTTTTACTCACCTTTGATCTTGACCAATCGGTCTTGACCAAATGGTTTGCTCTGATGGTTCTGACCTCTCGGTTTTAAGATATTCACCTATACAGTCTCAAGACCGTTTAAGCCCATTTGGTTTCAAGACCGCATGAGCCTAAACGATCTCAAGACCGATTGAGTCCATACGGTTTCAAGACCAAATGAACCCAAATGGTCTTAAGACCGGATGATGTCTAACGGTTTCGAAACCGTTTGGACCGAAATCGTTTGGACTGAAACCGTTTGGACCGAAATCGTTTGGACTGAAACTGTTTGGACAATGAAACCGTTTTGACAACGAGACAGTTTGACAACGGGACCGAATGAATTACGTAGACCAAATGGATAGATTCGAAGACCGAATGAGTCGAATGTGAAGACCATTTGATGTATGCAAACCGAATAGATAACCAAACCGAATGGACCTGCCATTATACACGCGAAGACCGTTAGGAATAGGCAGCGATGGAAGACCGTTTGAGTACTGGTCTCATACCAAATGATGGCGGGCACCTCGCAAACTGTTTGCTCATTTGCATGTAAACTGAATGAAGGCTTGCGTGAAGACCGTTTGGAATTAGCTGCTGCAAGAACTGTTTGGATGAATGTGCTGCACTATTCACGTGAATGGCATGAATGCATGAAGACCGGATAAGCATTTAGCCGAGACCGTTAGCTTTGCTCCAATACAAAACCGATCAAAAAAGGCACTCATGCAGGACCGTTTGATAAAGGTGGACTATCAAACTGTTTGCTCCACTCAAATACAAAAACGATGCACATGCACAACCAAACCATTTGGAATAATTAATATCAAAACCGTTTGACGCTGCCGGAAGCATGAGATCGTTTGGGCCATTCATTCAATTTCCAAAACCATTCAGTCATATGCAATACGAAGACCGTTTGCAAAAGTGGTTTGCGCAGACCGTTTGCTAAAGTTTCGGGAAAACAAACCGTTTGGAAAAGTTGCTAAACCGTTTGATAAAGTGGAAGCCATGTAAACTGTTTGGATTAGATATTTAGCAAACCAGAAACTGTTTGGGCACTTAAAACAATAGACTGTTTGGGCCAGTCTTGTGCCTATAAATAGGACCCCAAGGGTCCTCATTTGGGCATCGGTTCCAGGACGCCGACAGGCTGCCTGTACACAAGTCCGATCTAGATCCAGTGTCGTCCACGCCAGTTTCATTCCACCTACTGCCTGTGTTGCAACCAAGGAGGCTGAGGAAAGAAGGAAGACGGAGCGAGGGAGACTGTCTGGTCTGTCTTGGCATCTCCTGTTTGCGTCCAGATCTGCTCTGACACGACGTAGAAGGTCGTATCTTCTTCACCGAGCTGTGACTACCTTCTACACCGAATTCATGGTAAATTCCTCTCTCTTTCTTATTATTCTTGTTTCTCGCATCATGAGCGAGTAGTACCTTTTCGCTAGGGTGCGGGGACTAGCCCGCTACCCATGCAAATCATGTTCTTTGGTTAAACTCTCCATGGAAATGTATATAACTTTCCATTTTGTTGTTAGTTGGTACGTTTGTAGTTGACTATCTACTTGCTTTCATCTTGTTCTTTCCTACTTTGTGAAATCCTCTATATGTGGGATAGAATGTCAGTTTACAATGTTCGACTCCTTGACGAGAACTTCTGATAGGATTCCTTGAGGTTGTAAGTGTATGATTCATGAGGGGGTGAGACATCTAGCCTACGCTGACGCTTCTGAGGTCTAAACATCCCTCGGGGAGGACCACAGTCTTAGTTGGATTTTGTATCGTCTTTGTTTATCGTCAATGTTAGTTTGTAGATCTATCACATGCTTGCTTATCGATTAATGCAGTTGACTCCCAAACTAAAAATAGAATGGGATTTCTTTGAGGTCGTAAGTGTATGATCCGCGAAGGGATGAGCCATCTAGCCTTCGGTGACGCTTCTGTGTGCCTAACGCCTATATAGGGGGCTCACAACCTTCGTTGGATTTCTATATCTTCATAGTTGTAAGTAAGTGATCTGGTTGGTGACGAAACATCTGATGCCTAAGGTGATGCTTATGTGAACCTAACGCTCGTATGGGGGATTCTACAGCAGCTCTATTTGGATTGTTATATCTTGCCTGGATTTTTTGCGATTGAATGTGTTTGCATGTATAGCGGTGGTGAAACTCGATACCATCCCAATGATTCCATATCATTGATCTAAATCCAACTTTAATTCAACTTTTACTTTCTTGCAATTAGTTTAATTAACCTCAAATCAATCAATCGTTCCAAATATTAGTTTTACTAGAGCTAGATTCGACTGACAAGTATTCTTACAAACATTGTCCTTTGGGTTCGATCCTTAACTATACTGCGATAAGACACGTCTGCTTGCGGGTGGTATTATTGCACTTTGGTTTTGGTAAAAGCTCGGGCATCTCAACCCCGAGTGAGTTTGTTAGTTCGATAATTCTCACGTCAAATTCTGGCACCGTTGTCGGGGACAACGGAATCAGTTAGTCAAATCTAGTTCTTTTAAGACTAATCTAGTATTTTGCTTTTTCTTTTGAAACAATCGATCATCTACTTGAATTTGACTTTACTCCGTAGTTCTCACTTTCGAAATCTTTCTAATTCAGGTACAATCCAAGCCATAGTGCATGCACTATTCGTACAGCCCCGGACTAACAGCGAGCTTTGATCCCGAGAAAGAAAGAACTTTTCATCATCAGATCTGAGAAAATCAAGCAAGGATGGCTCAGGAAGAGGAATTAGCCTGAAGGGTGGCTCAAGCCATCAATGCACATAGAGAGAGGCTCGTGCAAGAAGCCAGGGCTGCCAATAGGAAATCCTAGTAGCGCAAGTAGCAGCACAAGCAGCGGAACTACAAAGGGATCTTAGAGAGTTTTCAATCCTGAAAGTTGCGAATGTGTGTCATCCAGTACAACCTCCCCACATCAATGCTGCCAATTTCGAGATACGAGCACATTGGGTCACCTTGCTTTAAAACAACCCTTTCTATGGAAAACAAGGTGAAGATAGTCAAGAACATCTTTTAAGATTTATTGATCTTTGTGCTATGACAAAGCAAAATGGAGTGTCTGATGATGCCATTAGACTCTGCCTCTTCAAGTATTCCCTTGCTGATAGAGCCATAAGTTGGTACAATTTGTTGCAAAGTGAAATACCCATCACCACCTGGGAACAACTGCAAAATGTGCTTCTAGAAAAATTTTATCCTCCATCTCTCACCTATGAAATCAGAGGGTGAATAACAAATTTCACTCAAGTTCCTGGAGAAACCCTTGTTGAAGCCTGGGATAGATACAAAGAGCTTCTACGCAAGTGTCCACACTACAGAATCAACTCATCGAGATATTCTATAGGGGTGTGGATGATGATATTAAGAGATTCCTAGATTCCTCGTCTGGAGGAAACATCATGCATCAAAGTTATGATAGCGCATGGAGAGTCGTCACCCTGGGAGCAGAAAATAAAGCCAATTGGGGTAGGTCTGTAGGTAAAGGAGTTTTGAAAGTAGCTATGTCTGAAGCTACTCCCGAGTACAAATCTATTACTGAAACCTTAAAACTCTTAGTTGCCAAGTAAGACCATATTAAATTATCTCTTGCTGCCATTGGAAGAGGACGTTCACCCACTCGACAACCAGAACAAGTCAAGTCTGCTTCCCTGTTCTGTGAAGCATGTAAAGGAACTGATCATTCCACCTTATCATGCAATGTTCTTTACGATGTTGTTCTGAGCAACGTATGTGGCCAAGGAGATAATGGTCAAATGGAAAATCTTAACGTTGTTAATACTATCCCTGGTCAAATTTATTACAATCCGAATTAGAATAGGAATCATCCAGGTTTTTAATATGGAAAACCCTCTGGAGCAGTAAACTCGCATCAATTTGGTTCAAACAATCAACCAAGAGGCCCACCAGGATTCCAGTATAATCAACAACAGAATTTTGGGAATCAAGGAAATTTCAAGGGGAACTTTCAAAATAGGAACTACAATAATTATCAAAACAACTCTCAATACCAGAATCTTAATCAACAGCAAGGGCAGCAAGCAGGACATGTCTCTTCTGAGGACAAGTTAACGACCATTGAAAAGATGCTGCAAACTCAACAAACTATGATAGCGAACAAGCAAGCCCAGTAGAAGGCTATTGAATCTCAACTTTAGCTCGACTCGCAGTTAGCATAAAGCCACCTGTTGGAGTCTTTGCCGGACAACCTGAGAATAATCCCAAGCATCCGGAACAATTGAAGGCAGTCACCACCAGGTCAGGAAAAGACTATTCAGATCCCCCTGTAAATACGCATGTGGTTATTACAGACGAGGATGGACCTGTAATTGCCCAAGACTCAACAACACTAGAATCTCAAGTTGATAAGACAGATAAGGGAAATCATGAGAAACCTACTGATGAAGAAACTGAAACATCAGGACCTAATATTCCTGTATATAAGCCTCGTATACCTTTCCCAACTCGTCTAAGGCAAACCAAGCTGGATACTCATTTCAATAAGTTCAAAGAAGCTATGAAGAAGCTTCATGTTGATATCCCCTTTCTCGATGCTCTAGCTGAGATACCAGCCTAGACTAAGTACTTAAATTCACTTCTCACAAGGAAGTATATAACTGAAGAGTATGAGATAGTAAAACTGGCGACAACTACATCTGATATCATTTTGAACAAGATGCCCAAGAAACAAAAAGACTTGGGATCCTTTGGAATTTCATGTCACATTGGCGACTCACCATGCAAGAAAGGATTGGCAGATCTCGGTGCAAGCATCTCTATTATGCCACTTAGAATGTGCAAAAGACTAGGGTTTGCATAATTGCTTCCTACTGGCATGACTATATAGCTTGCAAACAATTCGATAAAACATTTGTTAGGAATCCTCAAAGTTGTCCCGGTCAAGGTAGGCAAGGACACATATGTTCCATGCGACTTTGTCATTATGGACATAAAAAAAGACACCAGATATCCTCTCATCTTTGGTCGTCCGTTCCTTGCCACTACAAGAGCCCTAATTGGTGTTGAAGCTGGTACCTTACTACTCAGATTAGGCAAAGAATCTCTCGAATTCAAGGTTTTTGAAAGTATGAGAAGACCAAGTATGCAAGAAGAAGTCTATCTAATTGACTGCATTGAGCAAATGTCACTTCTGACTCAAGAGCATCATGAATCAGACGATCCTTTGGAAGTTTCTCTAACGAACCCATCGGTTGATGAACCAATTATCGAACAAGTAAAGGATTGCATTGAATCCCTCGACTCTGCTAAAGAAGATGTGGAAGCCACTAGTGAAGAACTCAAAGCTATGGAAACTACAGAAGAAACATGTGAAAAACCAGAGGCTCCCGATATGAAGCCCCTGCCCGAAGGACTGAAGTATGTGCTTTTAGACGATCTCAAATACTAGTACAGGAATGGTCTGTAGCGTCGGTTTTTTTAAGCCTACAGTGTCACTTTCTAACTGACGCCTAAGTGTTCGTCGCTATAGAATTTGCTCTATAGCGTCAGTTTACTTGACCAAATAAAACCGACCTTACAAAGTAAACACCGATGCAAAAGGTTGTAAAAAATCCGACCCAGGCGAGAAAAAAGGAGCTTGTAAGGTCGGTTATTCCAAAAAACAGACCATGTAAACGATCTCGGTCGAGAAAATTTTCGACCGAAATATTTTTGATCGACAATTTTTTGACCGATGGAGTTTTACAGGGTCGGTTTTTTTGGAATAACCAACCCTAAAAATTGAATAAACACTTCAGTGTGATGCTCGGTCGACAAAATTGTCGACCGAAATATTTTCGGTCGACAATTTTCTCGACCGAGGGAGTTTTACAAGGTCGGTTTTTTTTGGAATAACCGACCCTAAAGATTGAATAACCACTTCAGCATGTGATCCTCGATTGAGAAAATTTTCGACCGAAAACATTTCGGTCGAAAATTTTCTCGACTGAGGATCACACTGAAGTGTTTATTCAATCTTTAGGGTCGGTTATTCCAAAAAAAACTGACCCTGTAAAACTCCCTCGGTCGAGAAAATTGTCGACCGAAAACATTTCGGTCGACAATTTTCTCGACCGAGGATCACACTGAAGTGGTTATTCAATCTTTAGGGTCGGTTATTTAAAAAACAGGCGCTAAAAGTTTCGATTTTTTTTAAGTTTCTGCAGAAAATGAAATAGAACATAAGAACAAGAAGATTCATATATTCTGGGAGAGGGGAGCATTGATGCTTAACCGTCACCATTCAAAACCACACATTCATGACAAAAATGATTTATAATCACATAAAAATTTACAAAATGATAGATTGCAAGTCTGAGATGATATTAATCAGATACAAAAGTAAATATGAAAGAGTACTCAAACCACATACATAAATGGAGCTGACATATTTAATCCAATGCTATATTGACTTCATTTAGAAAAGAATCTGACCACTCTTCTCGAAATTCATTCAAGGCCACAAGTGTGTAAGGTTGAGTTGTAAAGATCGGTAACAGAAAATGCACATGCTAATATTTTATAAAAATGACTACAATCACTTGTAAATTTATGATGTTATTCTTTATTACCTGACTTATAGTCTGAATGTCATGTGATGCTTGTTTGATAATAGCTTGCATATATTTCATTACAAAGTAGCCACAAGCCCAGTCATTATTTTGCATAGGACACTACAAATAACGAATTATACTTAATGTTCGTAAACTACTATAAACAGCAGTTGAGATAAGACTATAAGAGTTGAAATATTAGAATTGAAAAATTAATACATATAAGACTAAGCAGTTGTCAAAGTAGCTACCTTGACATTTTTCAAAGTCAATGTCTTTAATTTTGTGGGTATTTGTCCTCCAGCATTACGAAAAGCCTTTATACCCCTATCAATTAAATAATAGTTGGTAAAATAGAAATTCTAAATAGAAATATCATGTTGAAGCATTGACTAAATTTATACGTACTCCATAGCTGGCAATTTTAGTTTGTGACTCCTTGTTGTTTTACCCATTGGGTCAAGATAATAAAGAGTCATCAATTTAGGGGCAATCACCACTAATTCCCAATGTCTAGCTCTGAGTAAGAATAAAACAAACATTAAAATAAATAATTTTATTCATTATTAAAATTATATTGAATAATAATACTTACTGTACGTTAAAAGGAATTAGGATAATTTCCTTCCCTTCACTAGCAAAATATTTGAATGCAGTAGAGAAGTACTCATTCACTTCCTCAAAATTTGTCTCCACTTGACTAGTGATTGAAGGAACTAAGAATCCAACATTCCTTATATCAAGGTTTGTGATCTCAGTATATAAATGGCTGTAAAACATTTGTAATTATTTCCATATATAGAACTAAGCTAAAAATGTGTATTGGAATTTGATATATATATATATATATATATATATATATATATATATATTGATAGATTCCTTACCTTATCCATACTTCTATTATCGAAGTATTTAGCCAATCATACCGGAACAACTCTATAATATCATCAAGAAAAATAAAATTCTCAAAGTCCCTCCCAGCTGCATTTCTGTTAAAATTGACCAACATATGTGATCTTGAGCTTTGGTTGGCTAAGTATCGACACAAACATTTACATTTGCTTCCCAATTCGTCGAATGTAGCTTCAGGAATGAAAGATGGCTTGGGCATAGGAGGACGACTAGTAGAATTTTTACTTTTTGGTTTACAAACCTGTTAATTAAATTACATACTTATATTACACGAGTTTATATATGCAGTCAAATATGAAAAATATGGTAGAAATAAGGTATACCTTGTCATTGATAACCAAGTGTCTAGGCCAACCCACCATAGAACCCTCAGCTTCTTCAACTGTACTATATTCAGGATTAGGTACGGGTAGTGGTTTGTCCCCCATTCCGTCATACACAAGATGGATGGACACACGGCAAATGTCATCAGTAATTTGTTGGCAATGCAATGTACCACCAAGGTTGTACACCTTGCCCGCTGCCACAACATTATATTCTGGAACCTCCACTGCAAGTTTACAGTTCATACCAACCTAGATTGAAATAATATAAGTTATATAAGAAGTAGTAGAACAGATACCTATTACAACTATATATATTATCATATAATATCATACTAATAACACAACATATAGAACAAAAACTTACTGCAGATTGTTGTGGTGGGTCATTGGGAGTGCTCCCATGACCTTCTACAACTAGAGCATGGGCTTGTACCTCATCACTTGAGAGATGCACAGTATGAATAGGTTGAGAAGGTTGAGTAGGCTGAAATGAAGACATTATTTCTTTTACTTTCTGCACTACTAATGCTTCAACCTCCTCTTGTGTAAGACCTCCTGCACGACCTCTTTTAGATTGTGAAGGGCCAAAATAAGACTTGAATCCTATGCCAGCTCCTAATCCCCTAACACGGCCAGGATGCTCCTTCGTACCAAGAGCAACTAATAGTTCATCCATGTGGCCAGTTGGGATGAACTTTCCTTCCTTCCTTTGCTCGTGGAGATCAATCTATTCATAGTTAATAAAAATATTAAATCACAATATCAATTAGATATAAATAAATCTAAATTTGTGGGAGTTACTCTTTACTTAGTTGGGATAAACCTACCATCTTTTGTGCCACCTCCTTAGTTGCAGGGTTGACAATTTCACCTGCTCGATTCTTTCTAGCATCAATCCATGTCAAGTGTCGGGGTGGACGCTCAACTTGAGTTGTACTAGATTCTTCTCTAGAAGAGGATTGCTTCTCTTGTAGTTGGCGGCAGAAGGCATAACCACCGGGCCCCAAGCGATGGTCATACACATTTTTGGCCCGTCTTTCCTTTTGAGCCTGGTGGATAGCCTGATCATTTAAAATGAGGTATTGCAATTTAGACTTGGCAAACATGTATAAAAAGATTCACCCCCTTAATTGTATAAAATTAAAGATTCATACAATACATCACAATCTTTATTACCTGAAACTCTTCCGATCTCCTAGCTGCAACAAATCTTTCCCACTCCTCAGGATCTATAAAAATATATACATATGTTGCTTTCTTCTTTTTTTTTAGGATTATCTATAAATTCCATTGCAAGATATGTCTTAAAACCCCTCCATCTTACACCACAACGTTTTAGCACTCTTTTCTTGTGATCTTTTTCATTTAGATGAAAAACACCCTATACATATAAAAGAAGCAATTAATAATGTTGTTTTGAAAAGGAATTTAATTCCAAGCAAACTAAATTAGAATCAATAGATAAAACCCATATTAAAGTAATATAACTTCCACTCACAGATATATCTTTCCATATGAGGTCTTTTTTGGCATTAGGAACATCATGCCAATTTTCTATATCTATTGGCACCTTACTACGTGCAGTCGCCCCTACGTAATGCTTGAAAGCACTAGCATGTTCCCCAATAGGTGCTCCTGTGATATCAAATTGGATTGGCAATTTGTCCCCTTTAGCCCTGAGCTCCTGCAGCCTACGCATCAGTGTGGGACCTCTACTTTTCTTAGCATCACCACCACCATCTTCATGGTGCTCATGCTCATGCTCAGAATGTTCATCTTCACTCTCCATTTTAGAACCTGCAAGTATACATGATAAAGCACAAGTGATAAGGTATACATGATATATGATGTATATTAAAAATATTATTTGCTTGAATGATAATGAAATAAATAATTCAAAGAATACATGCCTTTAGTATTGTTTGAGTTGTTAGTTAAGTAAAATTCCTTGAGCATGGTCATGACGTTTATAATATTCATCGTGTTATCTTCAACATTTACACTTGGCAAACCAACTAAGAATGGACTGGAATCATCATACTTTTTGTAGTATTCTTCTTCATTTATAGGATCTACAATAAACTGTCTTTTTCCATGAAGAAAGACAGGCCAATTTTTATTTGTAGGGTCATCAATATAGAATACTTGTTTTGCTTGGTCTGCCATGATGAATGGCTCATCTTTCTCATCAATTTTTTCAAAATTCACCAATTTGAAACCCAACTCATCCACTAAAACTCCTTTGTTGTTGTCAACCCAATTACACCTAAAGATAGGAACTCTGAAATTTGTATAGTCCAATTCCCATATGTCCTCAATGACGCCATAATATGACATCTCAGCTTCACGTGGTCTTTTATCTTTGGCACTAGCAAAATACAACGAACAAGCTTGAACAGTAACCCCACTATTTTGGACCACACTACTTTCGTCTTGACACTTTGTGTAGTATGAAAATCCATTTATGTCATAACCTTCATATGACATGACATCCATTTTTGGCTTAAAGTCGAGCCATTTTATGTTCTCAACAACATTATTCAGTGATTCAGATAGTTGATTAAATACTTTATCTTCAAACCACCTAATAAATGTTCGATTATGCTCTCTTGCAAGCCACATTGAACTGGATCGCGAATGATTTCTCTTGATAAGATCATTGTGTACTTTGATGTAGCTACTAACTTCATCGATGTTGTGTAAAATATATAAATCCGCTTGTTCCCACAACTCACGACGGATTCCTTTCACTCGTCCTCCCAGAGTTCCTTTGCCAAAATAAGATCCAGTGTGATGGGAATTTTTTAGATCGCTATTGCAATTCAAAAAATCATTACAAAAGTCCCTCACCTCCCTAGCCACGTAACCCTCAACAATACTCCCTTTAGGACAATAACGATTCCGAACATCACCTTTAAAAACACTCATGTAGCATTCAAATGGATACATTCAATGTAAGAAAATTGGACCCAACATCTTCACCTCCATGATATCAAAAAATGAAGGAGGAATGTACATTTCAAGCTGACACATGCTAACAATTACATCTTTCTATAATTTATCGAGAGTATCAGGATGTATCAATTTGTTGCATATTTCATTGAAGAAGAAACAGAGTCTTGTGATTGCAAACCTTACATGCTTCGGCAATATAGATCGAATAGCCATAGGTAAAATTTGTTGCATTAAGGTGTGACAATCGTGAGATTTGAGACCTACCAACTTCAGATCCTTCATTGATACCAATTTACGAATATTAGAAGAGTATCTTTGTGGAACCTTAATATTATACAAGCACTCACAGAAAGTCTTTTCCTCCTTCTTTGACAAAGTGTAACAAGCTGGTGGTAAATATGTGCGGCGACCCCTGATCTCCACTGATAATTCTTTTCTTATACCCATTAATTCTAAATCTTTTCTAGATTTGATGCCATCTTTAGTCTTTCCTGGTATGTTCAATAGCGTACCAATGATGCTATCACAAATATTTGTTTCAACATGCATGACGTCAATGCAATGTCTAATTGACAAATATCTCCAATAAGGAAGATCCCAGAATATTGACCTCTTCTTGTATAGATATTTTCACATGCGAGTGGACGAGTACTTGAACTCTTTCCAAATTCATTAACAATATGTTTCACCCTATCATATACAACATTTCCTGGTATAGGTTTAGGAGCACTTCGTTCCTCAGTTGACCCATTAAAGGTTTTGTGTTTCCTTCAATAAGGATGCACTGGTGGGAGAAATCTCCGATGACTAGATATGTGATTTTACCACCATGTTTCAGTATGATTGAATCAGTATTTTCCTCACAAACAGGACATGCTTTATATCCTTTTATGCTATATCCAGACAAATTTCCATAAGCTGGAAATTCATTAATCATGCAAAATAACATAGCACGCAAACTGAAGATCTCTTTACGTGAAGCATCATATGTCATAATACCTTCTTCCCATAGTTTCATTAGGTCATCAATTAGAGGTTGAAGGTAAACATCAATATCATTTCCAGGTTGCTTGGGCCCTGATATCAATATTGAAAACATCACATACTTATTTTTCATACACAACAAAGGAGGAAGATTGTATATAACAATCATAACAGGCCATGTGCTATGTTGGATGCTTAATGTACCATAGGGATTCATTCCATCTGTACAGAGTCCAAGTCTTAAGTTTCTTGGTTCTTTACCAAATTGAGGGTATAATAAATCAATTTTCTTCTATTGTGGTGAATCAGATGCATGTCGTAGGATGCCATCATCATTGTCCTTTAACTCCCCATGCCAAGACAAATTCTGTGCATCTTTTGTACTAGCAAATAAGCGTTGAAATCGTGGTATTATTGGTAGATACCACATCACCTTGGCAGGAGAGCCATTTTTAGCCTTAGCTGAATTTGTAGTCTTATACCTTGACGCACCACATTTTGGACAATTTATCAAATTACTATAGTCCTTCTGAAATAACACACAATCATTTGGACATGCATGAATCTTCTTAGCCTCCATTCCCATTGGGCACATTGTTTTCTTTGCTTGATATGTTGAAATTGAAAGCTCGTTGCCTTCAGGAAGAATTTCCTTTAACAAAGACAATAGTGAAGTGAAACTCTTATCGCTCCACTAGTTTTGAGCTTTAAGAGTATATAATCGCATCACATCACTCAACCTCGTGAACTTAGTACAACCCTTATATAATAGTTTTCCAGCATCATGGACAATGTTTGCAAATAAAGAAGGTGGATCAATGACATTTTCCCGACAACTACGTAGCATCTCATCAACCATATCATCCTGAATTTGGTCATCTTGAATCGGATCATCATTAACACTATCATCATTATCTATATCTTCTATGCCACAACTATTAGTATCGACATTTTCTGATCCATAATTCAATTTCTCTTCATGCCAATACCATTCATTATAACCTTGTAAGATCCCATTGCATATGACATGATTCTTAATTTCCTCACCAGTATCAACTTTCAAATTGTTACAACAATTTCTACATGGACAATATAGCCTATCTGTATGTAGTTTCCTATGTTCCTCAGCAAATCTGATAAATTCATCAAGACCTATGGCAAACTCTGGACTTCAACGGTTCTTGATAGACATCCAACTTCGATCCATTTTCTATATCACATTAAAATTAATTATAAAACTAACTGTTTAATATTGATACTATAATAATCTGTAAGTTTGTATTGGTAGGAAGTTAATTACTTATATACTAAAGTGTACCACCTATCCCATTTTTTAATATTTAATCTCACTAGTAACTGTATAATGTATGTTTAGTTTTGAAGAAAAATTCAGCAGCATTTCCCCTTAGTTCTCCAAGTACACTGATGTAAATGGCAAATAACCACTCACATATGTACCCAGAGAACAAATGAAGAAATCCTACTCAAATTTTCTACAAAACTAAACATACATTATACAGGTACATCCTAAGTGAGATTAAATATCCAAAAATAGTCCCAAACTGGGGACTATCCAAAGTTTACTCCTAATGAGTAAATTTTGAACGGATTTCTAAGTTAATATATAAATGCATTATTTTCATATTTATATATTAAGTTAAACATCATGCATCAACCCTAAAGTGTCAATCTAGAAGTACACATGTCTAATCTAGAATTAATTTCTAGAATTTATATAATGATTACATATGAAAAAAGACATGTTTTTATTATTGGGTTATCAAATCTTATAAAATGGAAAATACTTGTACAAATTAGCAAAGTAAGGCCGTTTCTAACAGTCCAAAGATTGAAATCATTATAATATTCAGAACTATTTGTGAACATTACAACAAATATGATTAAAACATTTATATCTCACACATAAATAAGGAGCAGGTCCACTCTCGGTCGACAATTAGTCGACCGAGAGCCCACCTACGCGCAGCGTCCAGGTCCACTCTCGGTCGACGAATTCGTCGACCGAGAGTGGACCTGGACACTGCAATGGCGGCGAGTGGGAATGAAGGAAGGCAGGAATGAAGGAACGAAGGAAGCGGCGAACTTACTTGGAAATGGCAGCGACCTTCGTGAAGGATGAGACCACCTTCACGGAGAGGCGGCGACCTTCGTGGAAGAGTGGAGAGGCGGCGACGACGAGCTCTTTTCGCAGAGAAGAGGCAAAGCTTTGGTGGCGCGGAGAGGTGGCAATGTCTTCACGTACGGACACCACGATCCTCTTTGCAGCGCGGAGAGCTGGCACGGCTTCATGGCAACGGCTTCACGGAGAGGAGGCAAGGCATTCGCGGTGGAATGACACAAGAAAAAGCAAGGGCTTCACGGTGCCGCGGGAGAGAAAAAATAGAACAGAAAAGGTTTTTGTGGGAGGAAGACAGACTAGGATTCGGCTTTTTCACAGAGAGAAAGACCTGTAGCGTCGGTTAACACCAAAAAACTGATGCTAAAGATAAATGGTGTCCATGTCGGGTTATTTAAAAACACTCAAACGTATTCTCGATCGACAAATTTGTCGACCGAATGGTTATCAATTGACAATATTGTCGACCGAAGAGACCTCTAGGGACGGTTTTAAGGAATATCCGACACTACAGGTTTTTATACGAAGGAAATATGGCTCCCTCTCGGTCGACGATTTGTCGACCGAGCGGTTATCGGTCAACAAATTCGTCAACCGAGAAGGAGCAAGATTTCCTTCGTATAAGCACCTTTAGGGTCGGTTTTTTCCTTATAACCGACCCTAGAGGTGCTTATACATGTGCGAAAAACTAAACTGGATCCTAAGTTTATCTCGGTCGACAATATTGTCGACCGAGGAGGACTTCAGGGTCAATTATAAAGAAACAACCGACCCTAGAGGTGCTTCTACAAAGGAAATATGGCTCCTTTCGGTCGACGAATTTGTCGACCGATAACCATCGGTCGACAAAATCGTCGACCGAGAAGGAGCCAGAGGTGAAATCTGGCTCCTTCTCGATCGACGAATTTGTTGACCGAATGGTTATCGATCGATGAATTTGTCGACCGAATGGTTATCGGTCGACAAATTCGTCGACTGAGGATGCGTGAACTAAACTAGATCAAAAATTTATGTCGCTCGACAATATTGTCGACCGAGGAGCGCTTTAGGGTCGGTTATAAAGAAAAAACCAACCCTAGAGGTGCTTATACACGTGAAATCTGGCTCTTTCTCGGTCAACGAATTTGTCGACCGAGAGGTTATCGGTCGACAAATTCGTCGACCGAGGGAGCTCTAAGGTGCTTACACAACCCTAATAATGATGTTATGTGAAACCAAAATATATGGTGATGTCGTATGAAACCCTAATATGGGATAATGTTATGTGAAACCCTAATATGGGATGATGTTATGTGAAAACCATAATATGGGATGATGTTATGTGAAACCCTAATATAGGGTGATGTTGTGTAAAAACCCTAATATGGGATAATGTTAATTATCTGAAACTTCAATATGGGATGATGATATGTGAAACCCTAATTGATAAAGATGGGAAACTCTAACCATAATGAGGGAATAGTGATGTTATTTTTGTATTGCATGATGTTGATATGAAATTGATATTGTTGATATGAAATTGAGATGCTTGTGTAACAAGTATCCTGAATACCTTAGTCAGATGACCTGAAGATAATAGTTACCTGATAAGTGATAACCATGTTTAGTGATGAACTAAGGGTTTGAATACCCAGATCCTGCAAATGTGATGATGGTGGTATTGAGGGATGTGAATTCCCAACAATGAGACAAAGGATTGAGATCCCAATGCTTTATAAACATTTTTAAAAGTACTAAACTCGATCCAAAATTTATGTCGGTCGACAATATTGTCGACCGAGAAGCCCTTTAAGGTCGGTTATAAGGAAAAACCGACCCTAGAGGTGCTTATACACGTGAAATCGGGCTCCTTCTCGGTCGACAAATTTGTCAACCGAGATCTTATCGGTCGACAAATGTGTCGACCGAGAAGAGCTCTAGGGTCGGTTAAAAGTACAAAACCGACGCTAAAGATGCTTATACATGCGTGAACTAAACTGGAACCAAAATTCGTGTTGGTCGACAATATTGTCGACCGACATGCCCTTTAGGGTCGGTTATAAGGAACAAACCGACCCTAGAGGTGCTTATACACATGAAATTTGGCTCCTTCTCGGTCAACGAATTTGTCGACCGAGAGGTTATCGGTCGACAAATTCGTCGACCGAGAAGAGCTCTAGGGTCAATTATAAGGAAAAAACCGACCCTAGAGGTGCTTATACAGCTGAAATCTGGCTCTTATTCGGTCGACGAATTTGTCGACCGAGGAGCCCTTTAGGGTCGGTTATAAGCAAAAAACCGACCCTAGAGGTGCTTATACACGTTAAATTTGGCTCTTATTCGGTCGACGAATTTATCGACCGAGGTTCCTTTTAGGGTCGGTTAAAAGTTAAAAATTGACGTTAGAGGTGTTGAACTAAACTGGATCCAAAACTGATATCGGTCGACAATATTGTCGACCGAGGAGCCCTTTAGGGTCGGTTATAATGGAATAACTGACCCTAGAGGTGCTTATACACATGAAATCTGGCTCTTATTCGGTCGACGAATTTGTCGACCGAGAAGCCCATTAGGGTCGGTTATAAGGGAAAAACCGACCGTAGAGGAGCTTATACGTGTGTGAAGGCAAACTGGATTCAAGATGTCTAATTACTCGTATTTTTTGTAGACATATAAGGTTGGTTATTTGGAAAGACTGACCCTATAGATTGAGGCGTGAAGCCAAAATCAAGCAATTTTTTGCCACGGGAAACTGTAATTGACTTTCTAATCCGATTGTCTATAAAGTCATTTATTTTATGAAAACCGACCCTATAGAGATGCACTACAAGGTCGGTTATTTTAAGAAAAGCGATCCAAGAGGTCTTAAGTGGTGCCCGCATTTTTTATAGACAAATAAGGTCGGTTATTTGGAAAACTAACCCTATAGAGATATACTACAAGGTCAGTTATTGTAAGAAAAGTGACCCAAGAGGTCTTAAGTGGTGCCTGTGGTTTTTATAGACATATAAGGTCAGTTATTTGGAAAACTGACACTATAGAGCTACACTACAAGGTCGGTTCTTTTAAGAAAATCGACCCAAGAGGTCTTAAGTGGTGCCCGCATTTTTTTAGACATATTAGGTCGGTTATTTGAAAAAACCGACCCTACAGGTAGTGACGTTATAACCCATTTCTGTACTAGTGAAATTCTGCCCAGTTATTATAAATTTCGATCTAACCGCTGAACAAGAAGATAAACTCCTAAAGGAATTAAGGGAAAGAAACAAAGCCATCGTCTATAAAATGAGAGACCTCACTGGGTTCAGTTAAGCGTTGTGTATGCACAAGATCCCTATGATGGAAGATCACAAGCCTACTATTGAGCATCAATGGAAATTGAATCCAAATATGAAGGAAGTGGTCTGTCACGAGGTCATTAAACTGCTCACAGCTGGAATAATCTATCTGATATCAGATTCGCCATGGGTGAGCCCGGTGCATGTAGTCCCGAAGAAAGGTGGAACAACTGTTATACGGAATGAAAACAATGAACTCATCCCCACTCAAATAGTCACAGGGTGGAGGATGTGCATAGATTATAGAAAATTAAACAAGGCAACTCGAAAAGATCATTTTCCAATGCCTTTCCTTGATCAAGTCCTAGAAAGGTTGGCTCACCAAGAATATTTCTATTATCTCGACAGTTACTCTGGATTCTATCAAATACCCATACATCCAGTTGACCAAGAGAAAACAACTTTTACCTGCCCATTCGGAACATACACATTTAAAAGAATGGCGTTTGGTCTCTGTAATGCACCCACAACTTTCCAACGCTGCATGGCTGCCATATTCACTGGTCTTACTGAAACAATTATGGAGGTTTTCATGGATTATTTTTCTGTATATGGAGATTCATGTGATTCATGTCTAAAGCACCTCTCCCTGGTCATCAAACATTGTGAAGAAGCACATATTGTGATGAATTGGGAAAAGTGTCATTTTATGGTAAAGGAAGGCAATATCCTCGACCATAGGGTCAGCAATAGAGGAATTGAAGTAGATAAAGCCAAGATTGAAGTGATTTCTAAACTGGCTATTCCAACAAATGTAAAAGAAGTTCGTGCTTTCCTAGGTCATGCAGAACTTTACAGAAGATTCATAAAGTACTTTTTAAAGATAACCAAGCCAATGACAAATTTGTTACTAAAAGATGATGAATTCAATTTTGACGAAGAATGTGTCAAAAGCTTCAACACACTAAAGCAGGCTCTCACAACAACACCCATCATTAGAGCTCCCGATTGGGACCACCCTTTTGAAATTATGTGTGATGTCAGTGACTATGCTATGGACGTTGTTTTAGGGCAATGTATAGAGAAGAAACATTATGTGATCTATTATGCATCGAAGACCCTCGATGAAGCTCAGAGGAATTATGCTACTACTGAGAAAGAACTTCTGGCAGTCGTGTATGCCTTTGACAAGTTCAGATCCTACCTAATTGGTTCGAAGGTCATTGTCTACACAGACCATGTTGCCATTCATTACCTTCTGGCAAATAAAGATGCAAAACCCAAGTTAATTAGATGGATTCTCCTACTGTAAGAATTTGATTGAGAGATAAGAGATAAAAAGGGTACAGAGAATGTTGTAGAAAACCACCTCAGTCGCATCCACACCCTAGATACAGAAAAGATTTTGATCAATGATTCCCTGTCAGATGATCAACTAATGAAGGCCTCAGAAGCTATACCATGGTACTCGGATTTTGTGAACTACCTCGCTGCTGGGGTCATTCATCCTCAATGCACCGGAAATGCACTGAAGAAATTTATGCATGATGTGAAACAGTACTACTGGGATGAGTCGTACCTTTTCAAACTATGTGTTGATTGTCTGAATAGATGATGTATCGCCGAAGAAGAAGATCAACTTATTTTGGAACAATGTCACTCAGGACCAGTGGGAGGACATATGAGCTCAAAAAAGACTGCCTTGAAGGTTTTGCAATGTGGATTCTTTTGGCCAACCATATCCAAAGATTCCTATGACTTTGTCCTATCATGTGACAAATTTCAAAGATCAGGAAACATAACAAAGAGAGATGAGATGTCGCTGAATCTATGGCAAGAAGTAGAGATATTCAATGTTTAGGGGGTGGACTACATGGGTCCATTCCCATCTTCTCATGGATTTTCATACATCCTAGTGGCGGTGGACTACGTCTCAAAATGGGTTGAATCTATACCAACCGTCACTAGTGATTCTGAACCAGTCATCAAATTATTCAAGGATATTATTTTTCCCCATTTTGGTGTCCCACGCACGGTGATATCAGACGGAGGTTATCATTTTCTTGAAAGAAGCTTTGAAGCATTGCTAAGAAAGTATGGTGTTACTCACAAGGTAGCCTCACTTTACCATCTACAAACAAGTGGATAGGTGGAGGTTTCTAATCGTCAACTCAAGAGTATCTTAGAAAAGACAGTAGGCCGCAATTAGAAAGATTGGTCGGTGAAAATCAACGACGCATTATGGGCCTATAGAACTGCTTATAAAACTCCCCTCGGAACTACACCTTTTTTATTAATATATGAAAATGTTTGCCACCTTCTAGTCGAATTGGAACACAAGGCATGGTGGGCAATTAAACAACTAAACTTTGACATGAAGAAAGCAGGCCAGGCCAGGATTCTACAACTCCAAGAGCTGGATAAACTTAGGATGACAGCTTATGAGAATGCACAAATCTACAAAGAACGCACAAAACTTTGTCATGATGGACATTTGAAAAGAAAAGGCATACAAGTGGGAGACCAAGTTCTGTTATTCAACTCAAGGATGAAGTTATTTCTAGGAAAACTCTGCTCTCGCTGGTCTGGACCATACATCGTCAAGAGCATCTCCCCACAGTGCCTTCTCTTTATGGAGCAAAAAGTCAACTGAATTTGTGGCGAACGGCCAACGCTTGAAACGATATTTCACCATAGCTGACATAAGCAATAATAGATATCTCAAACCCAAAGGATCCACCATGAAGTTGAAGATACCAAGTCGAGCCATCGACATAAAACAAAGGCGCTTATTGGGAGGCAACCCGATAAATAAATTTGTTTTTAGCTTTAATTTTGAATTAGAAATTTTTCCTTAATTTTGTTTTTTACTTTTTAGATAATTTTGCACCAAATAAAATTTGCATCGTGAGATGCTATCTTGAGTTCTGATTGACCTTTCTTTTCTATATTTTCAGATGGAGGATGCACACTGATTGGAACGCAACCACATCTGGTGGTCATTTTGGCATGAATTTTCCCCTCCATCTTGTATTTAGGGTTTGCTCGGGATGAGAAAATCTCTAAGTTTGGGGTGGAGGGTGGGTGGTATGTATCTTACTTTCCAAATTCACCCATCTAAATCAGTCTTAGATTTTCATCGCTGCATTTTTTACCAAAATTTTCAAAATATTCAAATAAATTTTCGAAATTTTAAAGTTTTAAAGCTTTCAAAGAATTTGAACAGATACTTGATGAATTTTTTACACTTCTTGTTTCATTAAAAATTACTAAGTAAACTACTATGCATTTTGAATCATTATATCCTCCTTATTCGAAGTAAATCCTCAAAAGGACCACTTTTTGAAACAAGCCTTTTGATTGAAATCATCTTGTGAAGCTTATGATTCCTAACATCATGATACTTTTGCAAAAATGATAAGTGTCTATCAAACTGATAGGGAATCCCCACCGGATCCTCATCAAGTCATTATTTGAGCATAGTTTAATAAAGAGAACAACCCGGTGCACTGAATTGTAAATCAAGTTGCATTCTGATCTGAACTCTCTTCTACACTTCTTCTATCATCTTTATACCCCTCCATCCATAAAAAAGAAACAAAAATAGCCAAAATAGTGCCAAACCCTAAGTTCGGGGTGGCACACCACTTCCCTCTATATCCGCTTCTTCCATACCCCTAACAAATAAACAGGGGTGTACCACCAAAAATGCAATCTCGAGTAGAATAGAGGAGAGATTTGCAAACAAAAAGATGTTGAAGTGCACACAAAAAGAAATGCAATCTCGAGTCGAATAGAGGAGAGATTCGCACAAAAAAATGCAATAAATCAAATTGCAAAAATTATAAAAATCTCGAGTCGAATAGAGGAGAGATTTATTTATTCCTTCCATATCACATTTCACTCCATTTTCTACCTAATGGCACAATGAATGCCTATACTATCCTAAAAAACACCAGTGTCAGATCAAATGCACACTTGTTGTTCTACGGGTATCTTTGGACTCTTACAAAAACTCTTTGACATTATTGTTTTTGGGAAAAGTGAGGAGGAAGTGATATTGGAAAGCGAACTCAGGAATGAAGATATGGTAGGATGTGTTTAGTGGTCTCAAGATGTGGAGTTACTGAGTCATATTGAGCATAAAGAAAACATTTGTGATGTGAAGATGAAGCAATCACATGAATTGAAAGTATTCATTTGGCGACTGTTTCAGATTTTGCGTTACTCGAGGATGAGCAACGTTTAAGTTCAGGGTATTTTGATGAATGTATATTCATCATGGAATTCAATTATCATATTGACATATTCATCTCACTATATATCCAATTTCTATCACTAAATATCACAATATATCAAAATGTGCAAAATTACTTAATTGGTCCAATTATCATGGATTTAATTGAATTCATGTTGATTTGATGCAGGTCTTGATAAGATTGAACAATCAGCTGGGGACCACTTTTAGTCACCTTTGATCTTGACCAATCGGTCTTGACCAAACGGTTTGCTCTAACAGTTCTGACCTCTCGGTTTTAAGATATTCACCTATACAGTCTCAAGACCGTTTAAGCTCATTCAGTTTCAAGACCGCATGAGCCTAAATGATCTCAAGACCGCTTGAATTCATACGGTTTCAAGACCGAATGAACCCAAATGGTCTCAAGACCGGATGATGTCTAACGGTTTCAAAATTGTTTGGACTGAAACCATTTGCACCGAAACCGTTTGGACAACAAAACCGTTTGGACAATGAGACCATTTGACAACAGGATCGAATGAATTGCGTAGACCGAATGGACAGATTCGAAGACCGAATGAGCCAAATGTGAAGACTATTTGTTGTATGCAAACCGAATGGATTACCAAATTGAATGGACCTTCCATTATACACGCGAAGACCGTTTGGAATAGGCAGCGATGATAGACCGTTTGAGTACTGGTCTCAGACCAAATGATGGAGGGCACCTCGCGAAAACCATTTGGAATTAGCTGCTGCAAGAACCGTTTGGATGAATGTGCTGCACTATTCATGTGAATGGCATGCATGCATGAAGACCGGATAAGCATGCAGCCAAGACCGTTTGCTTTGCTCCAATACAAAACCGATTGCAAAAGGAACTCATGCAGGACCGTTTGATAAAGGTGGACTATCAAACCATTTGCTCCACTCAAATACAAAATCGATTGGATAAGTACGCATATGAGAACCAAACGATGCACATGCACATCCAAACTGTTTGGAATAATTAATATCAAAACCGTTTGACGATGCCGGAAGTGTGAGATCGTTTGGGCCATTCATTCGGTTTCCAAAACCATTCAGTCATATGCAACACAAAGACCGTTTGCAAAAGTGGTTTGTGTGACCGTTTGCTAAAGTTTCGGGAAAGAAAACTGTTTGGAAAAGTTGCTAAACCATTTGATAAAGTGGAAGCCATGTAAACCGTTTGGATAAGATATTTAGCAAACCAGAAACTATTTGGGCACTTAAAACAGTAGACCGTTTGGGCCAGTCCTGTGCCTATAAATAGGATCCCAAGGGTCCTCATCTGGGCATCGGTTCTGGAACGCCGACAGGATACCTGTACACAGGTCCGATCCAGATCCAGTGTCGTCCACGCCAGTTTCATTCCACCTACTGCCTGTGTTGCAACCAAGGAGGCTGAGGAAAGAAGGAAGACGGAGTGAGGGAGACTGTCTGGTCTGTCTTGGCATCTTCTGTTCGTGTCCAGATCTTCTCTGAAATGACGCATAAGGTCGTATCTTCTTCACCGAGTTGTGACTACCTTCTACACCGAATTCATGGCAAATTTCTCTCTCTTTCTTATCCTTCTTGTTTCTCGCATCATGAACGAGTAGTACCTTTTCGCTAAGGTGCGGGGACTAGCCCCACTGCCCATGAAAATCATGTTCTTTGGTTAAACTCTCCATGGCAATGTGTATAACTTTCCATTTTATTGTTAGTTGGTATGTTTGTAGTTGACTATCTACTTGCTTTCATCTTGTTCTTTCCTACTTTGTGAAATCATCTATATGTGGGATAGAATGGCAGTTTACAATGTTCGACTCCTTGACGAGAACTTCTGATAGGATTCCTTGAGGTTGTAAGTGTATGATCCATGAGGGGACGAGACATATAGCCTACGGTGACGCTTATGTGGTCTAAACATCCCTCAGGGAGGACCACAACCTTAGTTGGATTTTGTATCGTCTTTATTTATTGTCGATGTTAGTTTGTAGATCTATCACCTGCTTGCTTATCGATTAATGTGGTTGACTCCCAAACTAGAAATAGAATGGGATTTCTTTGAGGTCGTAAGTGTATGGTCCGCGAGGGGACGAGCCATCTAGCCTTCATTGACGCTTCTGTGTGCCTAACGCCTGTATAGGGGGCTCACAATCTTCGTTGGATTTCTGTATCTTCGGAGCCGTAAGTAAGTGATCCGGTTGGTGACGAGACGTCTGATGCCTAAGGTGATGCTTACGCGAACCTAATGCCCGTATGGGGGGTTCTACAATAGCTCTATTTCGATTGGTATATCTTGTATGGATTGTTTGTGATTGAAGGTGTTTGCGTGTGTAGAGGTAGTGAAACCCGATACCATCCCAGCGATTCCATATCATTGATCTAAATCCAACTTTAATTCAGCTTTTACTTTCTTGCAATTAGTTTAATTAACCTCAAATCAACCAATCATTCTAAATATTAGTTTTACTAGAGCTAGATTCAACTGACAAGGATTCTTAAAAACATTGTCATTTGGGTTTGATCCTTAACTATACTGCGATAAGACCCGTCCTCTTGCGGGTGTTATTATTGCACTTTGGTTTTGGTAAAAGCTCGGGGATCTCAACCCTGAGTGAGTTTTTTAGTGCAATAATTCTCACGCCAGATAGCTAGTGTTTGGATGGATAAAGTGGAGAAGATGGCGATCTAGGGTTTTCTCTTGCTAGAGTTGATGAAATCGTTTTCTCTATATAGATTTTCTTGGTGATTCTTCTCCCATGTAAATATTCTTGCTCTCCACTGATTTGATTCAAAATGATATCAAATCTCTCCCTTTCTCACTCTCTCTCTCTCCATAAATCTCCATTCCTAGGGTTTCTGAGTTGAAAGGAAGAAGAAAGTGATGATTTGCTAGGGTTTTGATATGAGTTTGTGAATTTTTGATGTGGGATACATTGTTAAGGTGTTTTCACACCTTAGGGAGAGTGATTACTTCCTTTACATAGTGGATTGCACAAAATTGTGTTAAATCATGGATAATCTTCAATTCCTTTGTATTCGACTACAAACCCTAAATTTCCTTTCACATCTGGCTTTTGCAAGACGATATGAAATGGATTATTGATCTTTTGATGAATTTTAGATGATAAAATCATATTAGAAATAGATACAAATCATAAAAAAGAGAATTCCTAAAGCAATTGCTGAGGTTATAAGAATATACTGAAATCTGGGTTTTTTAGTTATGTCTAAAATTGTTGTATAATTGAATAAAGAAGTTTGCCTATTTGAATCTCCTTGCTTATGAATGATTGTTTATTTTGAATGTGTAATACATATATGTCAGATACTATCTTGGATTTCATTTCATGTTATTAGTGTTTGTTTGATATCTCAATAAAGAGGGTGAAACCTTGGATGAATGGAAAATTAGCAGATTAAGAATAGACATCATGAAATTTGACGGATGTGATTCTTTTATCATTATAAATTCATTTATTCAAGGTAATTCTTGAAGAAAGATATTTTAGCAATTGGCATGGAAACCCAATTTTAGTTCATTCAAGGTTTTCATATATATGTTTAATTATATGTGAACTATTGAAAGAAGTCTTTATTCAATGAAAGTGTATGATGTATTAAATCCTTGTGCAAGTAATGTAATCTGTGAATGAGGTAAATGAAACACTAAGGATATGGTGTTTAGTGAATCAAGTATTTTTGTATCACTGTTTCTCAGTGTGACATGTGGTGATGCTCAGAATTTTAGTTTTTGGTACATATTACACATGATCTACGAAGTGAATTGTTTACTAATATAAACAAAGAATGTTTATGTGATGATTGAATCGTGAATTTAAAGAGTTAATTAGACATTTACATGCCCTGAATATTGTAGAATCCTTTACATGAAGGCTTGTGTTTTGGGGAGGAAATGGTTTCTTGACTGCAGTTAGTCTAGATCAAGGTAAGCATGAGTGCATCATAAGAGTATAGAGGTCTTGACCAGTAGGGCAGACTCCTTACAGTTGTGTGGTACCCAATACCAAGAGTGGATCTCGGTGGTACCTATGTTACGAGTTGTGATGATCAGTGATCATCTTTGGTAGTTTGTACTATTTCACAACAAGCTTGAGGGATTTGACTCCCCACCTGAGTACCCAGGTTGAGAGGAGTCAAGATATTCGATCGCTCCTATTAGCCGCCGAGAGCCATATTTGGCAAGGCCCACTACAGACGAGGTCTTACTCGAGAGATAGTCTTAAGAACCTAGGCATGCTTCTATGCCTTGTACTATGAGATCGTAGCTTACAGTGATGCTTTCACTATTGTGGTACACACCATGTGGGTTCAAGGCATAATAAGATGAATGAGAGATCAATTGTGTATATGTAATTATTCATACATTCTTTGTGGTTATCTCCAGTAACTAACCATTTGTATTTTTTGAATTACTAGTCCCTTATGTGATTAATCAAGTATGTTGAGATATTTATTTACTCTTTTGGATATGTAGAGTATCATGCCATATATATGTAATGATTAGTTCATCTATAGTTTATTATTGTTTTCCTTTAAATTCCCTTGCTTATTAATATATCTTGACTATTAAAGTGATTTATACTATTTCTTTGAAGTACTCATTCACTGAGTGAGTAGACTCAACACTCTACTCACAATTTTTAGGGAAATCATGTGAATATGAAGAATGTCAATGTCAGAGTAGATCTTCCATGAGAGTTAAGTATTAGATTAGTTAAGTTTAGTCGACCCATGTCACTCAAAGTCCTTATAAGGAAGTGAGAGACTTGTAAATGATTATGTGTATCTTTATTTCCTCAACAAGAGAGAATGTATGTGAATATCATGTCATAAGTACATGGAAATGTGAGAAATAGAATGAATGTTTAGATATGTATCTTTATTCTTAAAATCAGACTAGAGTAATCAAGTTTCAATTTCCCTTGTAAAGTTAGCTTATGTGTTTGAATGTGAGAAAACAAAGAGCTTTTTATAGAAAAGGTGAGCTTTATATCATGTCTAATCTTCAACTTATGCCCTAATCTTGTGATTAGAGGTTATCATTGGATGTGGGTGTAACATGTAATTACCGTGCCCCCTCCCATGAACTTCAAATGGGGAATTCCTTCTTGTTATTGACCTAGAGGTTATACATTGTCCATATTTTGATAATGACTTACCCATTCCATTCATATGTATCTAATATGTGTATTGAAGATTGATTTCAGGTGTTAGATACATGAAAAGGATCAAAAATCAAAAGCCCTAATTTTCTCAAGTTCAAGTCAAAAGCTATACAAGTGTGTAAATTTTGGAAATCTATGTAAACGACCTAAGAATATTTTTTATGATCACTTGTTTTGATGAATTGGCTTGTAATTAAGATGAGAAAATTGTTTGGGGCACTAAACACCAAGTTTTAATCACTTTAGATGCACTTTAGAAAATTGACCACAGGAAGTCAATCGATCGATTTACAAACTCGACCGATCCTCCTGGATCAGTTCTCTGAAGATAGTATCAGTCGAGTTGTGGTTTCAAAGAACTCGACCGATCGAGTACCTAACCAATTCGATTTTCATTGGTCGGTCGAGTTTCCCCAGAACAAACTCGACCGATGGTTTAAATATCGGCTTTGTCTTTTACTCTATCGGTCGAGTTACCTTTATTGAAACTCAATCGATTGCACTATACAGAATTTGAAGAAAAAGTGATTGTGACCGTTGGTGTGTGTTTTGAGCAAAAATAGAGTCATTGCTTTGAGCAAAAATGGCTATATTTCGTATTTAAGTGTCCCACAACTTAAAAAGGTACCCTCAACTATAAATAGGACCTCTTAGAGTTCATTCCAAGGTTTCTCATTCACTACATGCTTGGTCCTAGCTTAGTTGAGAGTGTTCTAACCATTTGAGCCCCTTTCTCTCTCTACCTTCAAGTCAAATTCATGAGTATGAGTGAGATAGGTTCCTTTATAAGAGAGCTTCTCCTTGTAATTATGTAAAGCTCTCCTCCATCATCTTCCTACCCCCTTTCCTTATTAAAGAAAAGGTTGAAGATCTTCTCTAAGTGAAGGACAAGGAGTTGTTGTTCTTCAAGGTTGAAGAAGGCAAGGTGTTCCAGATCTCCAAGTGAAGGAGATAGGCAAGGCAAGCACTCAAGAAGGATAGGTAATCCCTTGAAGGCCGAAGACTTGAAGAAGGAGTGGGTAAGTCCATGATGGTGGCTGAAGACTCCATGGTTCAAGTGGGTAAGCCCCTTCTATAGATTGAAGATCCTTGCTTGAGGTACTAAGCCCTTGGATGTTGTGGTTTTGTCTTATAATCTTATGATGGAATATAAGAGTACCAAGATTGCAAATCCTAGAGATTAACCACCTCTAGGTAGTGGACTGACATTGCTCCTAGTTAGGACATGGAACCTCTCTAAGCCACCTTGTCCAAGTGCATGCTCTTCCTTGTCTCTCATCCTTGCTATGCTTGCTAGTTAAAACATCAAATTGTTGTTTGTTTAAGTTCCTACACTTAATATAATTTGGTGGTCTAATATGTTTTATGAGAATTGTGAAGCTCTATTCACCCCCCCTCTAGAGACCTTGATCCAACACTTCTCTCTTGGTGTTGCATTTTAGCTCACCCAATGATATCAACACCCATCCTTTTGAAAAATGAAATTCCTCTCACTTAGATCCCTACTGAATATTTTGAAAGTAGTCTACGACAACGATTACATGAGATATTTCTCAAAGATGATATCCAAATCCGATTACTCCACAATTACAACCTATCTAATGAGTCATTTCACTAGGATTGAACAACAAAAATCAAACCTTTTAATCTTATGCAGATAACCCTCCATACCATGGTCAAGCTTCTTCTGACAAAGACAACGTGATCTATCAGCTATCCTGCCTAGTGTTGCTCAAAGGCTTCCATGTCCTATTTTTCTAGAAACAATATTTCCATACCATCCCAGATTCCTTGTGAAATGGTAAACTGTGACGTCCAAATTGAAACCCTCACCTCAGCGAAAATCTCAATTTAAACACCCCACACTAGGCTAAGAAGAAGAAAAGCTGAGAAAATCAGAAGAAAACAACAGTAGCACATGCAAATGAATAATAATAAAATCATACAACACATGTTCACCATTCAACATATAATTACATAATGAATTGTTACAACATTTGATATTACACATTCAACAAACTTTTACATATACATGTACCACTAAACAACAGAATCTTAAGACAACAGGTCCACCTATTCATAGGCTCGCCACGTAACTTTAAACTCTCCTGGATCTCCAAGATCACATGTCCACATACCTAAACAAAGATTGCATGTGGTACACATCAACACAATATTCAAGAATATTGTACTGAGTACGCCTACATGTCTTTTTATATACCTCTCATTACTAAGCTTGGCAATAAGATAAAACTAATACTTGGAAGATATAAAGAAATATAAGAAAAGCATATACTTGCACAAAGATGTTCATTAACAAAGAGAACACAGATTTTAAACACATTTTCCATTATATCATCCATACATTTAGTACCTGTGAGTTGAATGTATTAAGACCTTTTTGATCTACTACCAAAGAGTTTGATATCATTATACATGTGATCTACTACCAAATGTGTTTGATATCACTTCAAAGTACTTTACTACCAAAGAGTTGAAGTACTTTACTTTCCAACACTTTACTACCAAAGAGTTGAAGTTCTTGGATATAATGGAACAAATATATTATGTTTCATGTGTTCATAGCCATAAGTATGGAAAATCAAGCAAGATATCATACAAGAACAATCATTTCATCCAATATCATATGCCAAGTGTTTACTACACATATAATGCAAGCATACTGTACAATAAGCTAAGTAAGAGGTAATGGCGTACCTTCAAAAGAGATATTCTAATCCACATATTCCTAATGTCAACTACCACTCTTGGTCAAACCCTGATTAAGATAAGATCATGTACTAACATCATATTCTCATCATCATAACCCTAGTCGTGTTCATTAGGTTTGCTTAGTTCATTAGGATGAATGCATTATTACTTGCGTTCTTGTCTTAAAATTATCTTACCAATGTCATTTTCCAGATTATGGTTTATTATCTGAACATTAGGATCCATATCCTTTTTGTGCACATATTAACCCTAGTTTATATACATTATTCAAATTAGGGTTACAACACATGTATTAAGGGTCATCTTCATATAACATGACTTCTATGCATCTAAATAATATCAAAGTTCCACATTAGCTTCCAGTTACTGATATTAGGGTGTTCTATAAATTTCATCATTTATTGAGCATGCATTTATTGCATTTTATTTAGGGTTATTAGCCCTAATTAGCCATATTAAGCAAAAGACATAATTTTGTGCACCAACATCATAACCACTAACCTTATATAGATTATAAACATGATTTAGGATTTAATGGCATTATCTGGTAATTTTAGGATATTGCTTGATATTTATTACTCATGAAATAAGCATTATACATCTCAGTTAACATATGTGTTATTTAAGTACCAAAGTAATTATTTTATGTTTTCATATTGTTCTACATAATATTCTGAGAATTTTGATACTTTGCTCATATTTTTATGATATCGGAACGATTTACTATCAATTATCTAAGATCTGTATCTTTTTGAGAATTTTACCTTTTGCACCAACTACCATTCGCCACGTGTCCAGTTCGGGCGCTTCCTGGCTCCTGTTTGCACGTTGAGCCGGCGGTTCACAGCTGTGGACCCGATCCACTCCCTTCTCCTCGCGTTCTCAGCGCGAGTCGCCTGGTGCGGCTCCCTGTTCTACCGTTAAAAGCAGCTGCCTTGATCCAGAACTACGGTGAGCAATCAGGCTGCTGAAAGAATCTCCATCTTCGACATTGGTGTTTCCAGGAGCTGTGGTGCAGCCTTGGTGTTGCAATCGGCTTCTGAAGTCAGCCTCAGCGCCTCCAAGTCTTCATATCCACGAGCACGCCGGCAATGGATGCCGCTAGCATGCTCCCGCAAGAACACAACCCTTCACTAGCCTTTGATAACGCCCACTACTCCTTCTTCTGGTCGGAGACACCCCAGCGATCTCGTGGACTGCCTCGGACATTACTCCTTGCCGCCACGGCGGATCTGGAGTTTGCTGCTGGCTACTGCTATGGCAGGCAGAAACGGGGTAGGCACCCCTGAAAGCCTCGCTCAAATACGAGATCACCAGCGCGACCTTCGGGGCTCCAGGTACTCACCCGCAGTCTCTTTATGCGGTGGTAAGCCATTTCGAACAGACCCCAAACTCCCATCTCCTTCTCCGGTTGGGTTCACTATCCCCGGCGATGTCTGGCGTCATGGAGAGTCTGCTCCGCCCAAGGTTCCTCTTCACGACCTATCTGCACTCATCGTGGCCTGAACGTCGGCGAGCGACTGGCCTCCACCTCATTCTCCTCTGAACACCACCATCATTCTTCTAGATCGTTAGTCCACCTGTGATCCTCATCGGCGATGGAGAGGGCAGGGGGAACGGCCACTCGTTCTCTGCTGTTTCTAAGCGAAAACCCCTGATGTAAGGGTCTGGTAGTGGCTATCATCGACGCCCAGCTAACCGCTCAATGTAAAACTGCTCTCGACTCACGATTACTGTCATGGAGGGGCGGGGGAGCGCGACTCCGGGCGTGGAGGATGAGGTACCAGGCATCCGATTAACCCACATCCATGGGCCTAATCTCTCCAAGTCACCCATCCGGGATATTTCTTGACTCCTGCTGCGTGACATCAGCTGCCAATCAAACTTAGGCTAAAAAAAATTTATATCCTTGATCTATCATATATCAAATGCACATGATTTCATCATTTTCAATCCCAAACAACTTCATCTAGGAACCTTCAAATTTTAAGAAATTGGAATCATAGCTTTATCCTCATCGTATCTTCATTCCATTAAATTTTGGTGACAAGTTACCGCTATTTTACCAATCAAACTCTTAATCTAAAATGTCACATATTTAGGGTCATTAACAATAATATTGACATCAACGACTCTCAACGGTTGTCAAACTAACTGGTGTACCTTCATTTGATCAAAACCTACTTCAAAGTCTATTGTCATGCCATTATAACATGTAAACCCAAGTAAGATATCAATATCACCATTCCACGATTCAATTATTAAATTGAGTAAATAAAAACATCAAAATTTCACTCTATTACATAGACATTGACACGGATTGCCTTCGAGGGATGCAAGTTTGACATATCTTCGTCTTGCATGACATTCTGGATGATAAACTGAATGGACGAAAGATTATCTATGAAAATGGGATACATTCTCTTTCTTAGAATGCTTCTCGGCAATTATTATGCAGCCCAGCATGAAATAAAAAACAAACGTCTCTTCACATTGCATGTTTCTACTATTTTTGAATACGTACTGCCTAGTGCAAAAGAGTGGCCCTTTTACAACGACATACCGTCTCTTTTCGATTGTTTATTCGAGAATCATTTTACTGCACCTTCTATCGGGACACTCGTTGCAAAATTCTACAAGTGAAAAATTGGGGTAATTCTTTTTCCCTTTCATTTTAAAAGATAATGGTTCCTATGCATTGTCGATTCAGTTCAACACATGTTGTGCAGAATTAAAAAATGCAATATGTAGTTTCATGATCGTGATGTAGAGATGATTCCACATATTTTAATCCACCGAACGTGTTATTCTTCGTTTCAGTTATTACAAGCCTAATTGGACCAATGACGTGATTGAGACATTGGCCCATTAGTCGAATCATGCCAAAAGGGACAGTGCATTCATTGTTCTTCGAGTCTTGGAGGCTCTTAATCATGGAATCCCGTTGCTAATCTGAACCCCAATGGTTTTCCCGCACTACGAGGACGGTATGCCACGGAAGTGATCCACGATTGTTTTTTCTTCCAAGATTTTGAGCTTCCTAATTATTTACGGGATCTATATCCTCTAATTTCAAGACCAGACAAGGAACCCTCTCAGCATGTACTAATCAAGAAACAAAGGAATCCACTCAACAAGTACCTTCCTCTCTCGCCTCTAAGCCACTAGGATCTATATACGTTTCTAAATGAGTTCATGAGGCAACAAGTACCTTCCTCTCTCGCCTCTAAGCCACTAGGATCTATATACGTTTCTAAATGAGTTCATGAGGCTGTGGCTATTTTCGACATATTGAAGGAACCCGAACCATTCCCAATTTTTGGTCTTGCTTTGTCAACTGTGCCATGTTTTGAAAATTTTGACAGAAGCTCTTTTTGTGAGCTTTTTTCAGACATGATCACCTCACTCTAATGTGTATCAAGGATGGCGATGATCATTGTATTATATTCTTCCACAATGATCCTATAATTATGAAAGATGAGCTTAGAGACACTCTCAAACCAGGAGATTACTTGTCCCATAGTCTTGTGACTGCATATTAATTTTTTCTAGTCAGGTCGTCGATGATGTCTATAACGGACCTCTATGATCAAGCCAATTTTGGAGAATGGGAGTTGTTAAACCAGTGACTCCAGACTTCCATCCCTTGTTATATTTGCATGGCTATATTGCATGAAAATAATTGGGTATTGCTCGCAATCTTTACTCATGAACACCAAGTGATTTTCTACAACAACTCGGATTCTTCATTTAACCTTGAGGATCCACATCTCTCTTCCTTGGTACCAAGTGTAACAGAATGTATCACTGACACTTGTTCCAAAACATTCATTCCTCTTTTTTCCTAGCATGGTTATAGATACTTCTCTCACCTGACAAAGAAATGGACTCTACCCTAGTTTTGCCATCTTTTCCAGCACATCAACATCTTTCAAACGATTTTAGATTTTACATTCTCCACTAGATGTATTACATTCCAGTCATTCATGCTACCATCAAAGATTGCCATGGCACTAACTATCATTGCTTGTGTGGAAATTATGACTAATGCTTCGTAATTATGAATGGGTGACCAAAGATCATAGTCATCAATGACAACCTCATGTGCATACATTTTTCTTTCTTATTTCCACACTTTGAGGACACTGTGTTGTAAGTTTAGCGGGGTGTAATTCCATGAGATAGGTAACCATAGTATCAAACAATCTTCATTTTCTTTGATCTTAATCATCTTATGTCTTCTTTCATTTCTTGTTTTTCCAACATGTTTTTGAAATGTTTTTCATGTACAAAAATAATGAAGATGCAGATGATAAAAAAATTCATCTTCAAAGAAATTAGTCTTTATTGTTCAAGCTATGTTTTTGCAAGTCAATTGCAAGGAAGCAGTAGTCTAGACATTTGTTTAAATCTTTATCAATATTGATGTTGTTTTTATATATTTCTCTTAGCAAAATGTTACTTATTCCACTAACTTGATTCTAACTCAAATATCACCAAAGATACTTGAAAAAATACTAACCAAAATAAACTCATTTTTGGTTGAAGGCACATTCTCATAAAACAAGAAAGAGATACTTCATCTTCCATTCTATCTCTACATCATTCAAAATCCCAAAAATAGTGAGGAGTAAAAGAAGAGAGTAAAAAGATCAGAAAATTATGCCCTACTTTAGTCAAAGGAGCTACCAAAATGGTGTATTGTTGTACTCATGAACGTAGATATGCCGCTTTTGATAAATTCCGCTACCAAATATACACAACCCCATTTATAATGGTACTCATTAATGGAATAGAAACCCAAGGCAGCGTTACTTTGGATGTGTAATCATTGCTCTAAAATCAACCGGTTTGAAATGTAGGGACCACTTGCCCATTTAACATACCTATATTTGAATGACCCAAATAGAAAGAAGGAATACCCATAAGACTTTTTGCCTACCCATTACATCCACTACTCACAACAAAGTGATGAGAATGATAACTACTTTGAAAAAGGAGAAATATGTGTCAAAGATAGTTTATAAGAAACAATAATGAATAAATAAGCAAATAAGTATCTTTTGTATATTGATATTTTTGCAAAGCCTGATCATTTTATGAATTAGTAAAGGTATCTGATACGAGGTTGACATAAAAATTTCTACCAGACATCAATAGAATTATCCCGCTCACCTAGTTTTACACAATGATTCTATTATCTTGAGGGCAAGCTAAATTCTAAGTTTGGGGGAGTTGATAACCTAATTTTTTATGCATATTTCATGCCTTTCTTAAAATTTGAATCATATGATTAAGTGATTAGTGATCACAAATTACTTAAATACCACATACTCAGTTCTAACTAAGTTCTATCATGAATTGTAGAAATTGAAGTCAAATTCATGAACATTAATGACCTACCCATCGATCCCCAAGGTTGATCATCATTTAAGATAAAGGTATCGGCCTCAACAAAAAGTCACAATTCATTGACCTATCAAGTTGACAATTGAGCCCTTATCAAGAGATAGATAGATTAATCCATCAAGCTTAAAGAATCACAAAAGCCATCAATCAGCAAGGGTGATGAATTAAAACTCAACACAAAGGTATCGATCTTAGAGCTCGATAAAGTTTTGTTAGGCTACACATACATAGTATGCCATCGAGATGATGATAGAAAAACTACGCATCGATATTTAGGTCGAAGGTTCATCAAAGTCTACCTTTATGATGTCTAAGAGATCAATCTCCTAAAGGTAGACGAAGATCATCAATGCAACCAAAGACCCATATACCTCCCAAGTCAATGGTGGGTAGACCAAGTGTTAGAGCTACGTGGACCACAGAGACTGACAAGGCATAAGTCATATCCTATAAATAGGCCCTAAGGGAATCACTTCAAGGTATCTTGGATTTTGGGGATGAACAAGCAGAAGGTTGTTGCTGATATCAAAGTCAAAGTCTAGAGACCATCGACTTAGCTAGTGTCATCAACCTAGCAAGACCATCGACCACTAGACTTGGCATCTAGAATTTTCATCGACATATCGACATACCTACTTACTCTAGTTTTGTCATGAGAAAGAGTGGAAACTATCAACCCTTTTCTGGTATGCTGACCTCCTAATCAGATTCAGTCAATAGATGCATAAATCGATCATTTGATCTACCCTTGTATCGACTTCATCCCTCCCTCTTTCTTACTATGACTATTTCAAGTTGTCATCTATTTTATCTTTGTACCATGAGTAGATGATCTCGGTCACTTGGGTTGGGAATATCTGTCACGCCATCCCAAAAATGTAATCCTTCCTTCTTCTATTTAATACATATGTTCTTACAATGTTGTTTCTATCCATCCACTACCTTTTTGTGATGTTTGATCTAGATTTATTTGAGAGAATGACATCAGCAAGATTGGGAGTACGGATTAGAGAGACACGCGACTGAGGAGTTACTATGACAAAAGACATATAATTATTCTTGATCTCTTAGTTATCATCTCTAGAGAGAGATACCTTGGGATAGAAATCTACCTGTAAATTGAGAGATGGAAGGAGTAGATATCTTTTATGACTCTTTGCAAAGCATGTTGTTGAGTCTTGTCTAATTGGTGAAACCCAATCCAAGTTGACTTTTATTATCATTGTTCTATTTGATCTTTCATAATTTTGATTTACTATTTTAATTTGTTCCTTTGAGAAAGGTATGCAGACTAGACAATATTCCCATTGATGTATGGAAGAGTATGGGGGATGAGGGAGTTATGTGGTTAACAAATTTATTTAACAAGATCATGAAGATCGGGAAGATGTCGGATGAGTGGAGAAATAGTACTATAGTCCCCATCTACAAGAACAAAGGTGACGCTCAGAGCTGTACAAACTACAGAGGTATCAAGCTGATGAGTCACATGATAAAGCTTTGGAAGAGGATTATTGAGAAGAGGTTAAGATCTATAATGTTGGTATCAAACAACCAATTTGGTTTCATGCCTAGAAGATCAACAACATATGCTATTTTTCTGATAAGAAGGCTTATGGAGAAGTATAGACAAAGCAAAATAGATATTCATATGGTGTTTATAGATCAAGAAAAGGCTTATGATCGAGTACCCAGAGAATTTTTATGGATGGTTTTGAAGAAAAAGGGTGTTCCTATCCAATACATTGACTTGATCAAAGACATGTATGATAGATCTAATGCAAAGTTTCAAGAATCCTGGAGGAGAGACAACAACTTTTCCTATCACAGTTGGGGTACACCAAGGATCCACACTCATTCCATATCTATTCGTTCTTGTTATGGATGAGTTGACAAAGAATGTTCAAGATGATATTCCTTGGTGTATGTCATTTGCTGATGATATTGTTTTGATTGATGAAACTAAAGATGGATTGAATGATAAAGTTGAACGTTGGAGAAAGGCATTGGAATCGAATGGATTGATGATTAGCATGAGCAAAATTGAGTATATGCATTGCAATTTTAGCCAATCTTGCAGTGTGAATGATGGAGCCAAGTGGGACGGAGCAGATATACCAAAATGTGATAAATTCGGTTACTTAGATTCTATTATTCAAATAGACGGGGATGTCCAAAATGATGTTTGTCACTGGATCACTGCAGGATGGTTGAAATGGAGGAGTGCAACTGGAGTACTATGCGATCAGAAGATCCCTCTCAGGTTAAAAAGTAAGTTTTACAGAACAGCTATATGACCAGCCATGCTCTATGGGAGTGAATGTTCGACGGTGAAGAAACAAGGTCTGAACAAGATGAACGTGGATGAACTGCATATGCTGAGATGGATGTGTGGGAAGACAAGAAAAGATCGCTTGAGAAATGACTATATCAGGAATAAAGTGGGGGTGGTGAGCATTGAGGACAAGTTGCGCGAGGGCTGACTCAGATGGTACAGACATGTGCAACACATACCTACTAGTGAACCTATACAAAGCAATGGTATTGAGCCAAACAATATAAATAGAATAAGAGGAAGGCCTAAATTAACATGGGATGAGCTTATAAAGAGAGATTTTGAATCTCTATATCTCAATTAGAATATGGCCCATGATAGAGCTGAATGGAAATGAAGGATCCATGTAGCCGACCCCAACATAGTTGGGACTAAGGCTTAGATGATGATGATGATGATTTTAATTTGTTCCTTAATTAGATACCAATTTCACTCAAGTGAATTGACTAAACTAAGAAAGCTTTTTGTGTACTTATTTTGTTGTTTCCCTTGTCCCTGTGTTTGACCTTGCACTACTATAAAAATTTTGTATTGAGTTGTGGACGTCTCTTAAAGTAAGGTATAAATTTAAAGTTTTATATCTTTGACTAGGTGATTGTGTTTACACGTTTGACCCATGAAAAAGAGCAATCAATGTGTGGTATAGTTTAAGGTCTTGATCTAGGAACTTGTAAAGGCACCTATCGGATGCAAGACTTTGTAAGATAGGATGCCAATCAGAATACTTGTGGTCTAGTGCAAAGAGGTGATGATGCCAACTTGTAATAGAGATTTTACATTCCAAATGACACAAAATTATGAGAATTTGAAAACATTAGTGCATGAACCCAATCAAGATCAAATGATTCAAATTAAATAGAGTTGACCATTCCAAGGTCTATAAGGTGATCATGCCTCAAGAATTATCAAAGGAATATATAATCCTTATAAGAGTGAATATCTTATATTTTTAGTAAATACTTTATACATTCAAAATTTTATGAATTTTTTAATTTTTATTTACATTCTTGTGAGTAAAATTTTCTTGATTTGAGAAAGTGTCTAAAAATTCTATTGAAAATATAGGGACATGTTACATTTTATAAAAACATTTTAAGGGGAGAATGAGGCAATGTCTCACACCACCTTGATTTCTTATTATTTTGACACAATAAGGGTGCAAAGGAGATTGACCATGAGAAAACTATGGTTGTGTGGGTGGTGAAGAAGTTTTTTGGTGTCATTATGTCACCTAGGCTGGCTATAAATATGGAATTATTGCATCATTGTTCAACATATCATTTCTCCTTGAGTACATGACGTTTTTCTTCATGGAGTTGCATGTGATCAATGAAGTCCCTTTCTTGATAAGTACCTTAATGAAATTGTACTTTGTGTGGTGCTAGATAACAAATAATGTCCAAGACAAAAGAGGTGGAGCTGTCTAGCTTTGGCATGACTCAATAACATTATCATCTTCTTATGTTATTGTTGATGGGGAGGTTATACTAGTTGTCATTTGCTTTTGGGATCCTCTCAGTCACACATTCTTATTTGAGGATGTTGTTTTGAATCCCATTTTGGATGAAGTGTTGAAACTAACTTGTCTGAATCTTCAAGATCATCGATTGATTGTCCTAAAGAATTTAAGTCTCATTGTTGAGATACTTGATCTATATGGCACAAAGAAGCCTAGAGATTCTTAGTGGTTTTCTATTGATGGTCGCTTCATCAAGTTGCACGCACATTGGGAATTTTTTCTTACATATGATGCAAGCTTATACCTTGACCATTTTTTCATAGATTTTCTTTGCAGAGATAGTTGGTTAGGTATTAGTGTTGGTGTTAGGCATTGTAGTGACTACTTGGTGCAAAGAGACCATTGTACCCTTTATCTTAGATGAGTTACATTAATTCTTGGATGAGGCCAAGTAGCCTAAGAAAATTTGAAAACCTTTTAGGGTTTTGCAAATTTTTTTGGGGATATACATTGGTCTCTTTGAGTTACACTAGACAAATTTCACATCATATCCTTGTACTGGATTACGTATTGAAGGATAATAAAGTTCTTTTTCATGTTCAGCAAAGCAATGAGAAACCAAAATGGATCTATTGTTGAGAACCTAAGCCTAAGCATGTACGCTAAGTCTAGAGGGGTTTCACATAAACACTTCGGGTTGTGGGTTAATGATGTTCAACATTTAGTGGATGATTTTTCTTTTGAGACTGGAGGAATATGTTTCTCTTTACTTGGTGTTTGTACTTAGGTAGTTTGACTGTTAGCAATGTAGATATGACATTGAAGAGCTTCAATACTTTTAACAAAGGCTTCATTGGGTTCTTACAATGTCCATGAGATGGTTGAAAAAATGTGGCTTAATTGTTAGAATATGACTCCAGAAGAATTGTGTACTAGTATGGATTGCATTCTTGAGTACTTAGAGTGGATAGCTTCATTATTGTCAATAGTAATGAGGTAAGGACATGATGAGAGCTAATTATTCATGTGACATTACTCACTTTCGTGATATCAAAGGATTTTATCCTTTTTAATTTTATCATCCTCATGGTGTCAATTTTTGTTTTATGCTTTTAAGTAATTCATTTAAAAATTATTGGAAAGAAAACTTTAACAATGATGTTCTATCATGGTGTATGTCACCGGATTTGGGTACTTTCTTCATAACTTTTATCATGTATATCTCTTACAATGGTGTGATGTATTTGTTATTAAAGTCCCCTTGGGAGGTAGTTGACCTATATTGGTTGAGAATACATGGTTGGTTCGTTTGAGGTACTGGTGCGATCTTCTCAAGGCCACACACTAGCCAACTAAAGGTGACTATATTCAACCCTAAAGGAAAACACACAGATCTCTCGCAATTTAGAATAGTTGCATTTCCCACTTTTGTTAAACCTACCCCCATCAAACTTTTGAGCTATCTCTGGTGTTGGTGCAAAAATATTGATGAGGTTGGAGGCCTTTAGTACATGTGTGGAGTCATTGATCCTGAAGTAGATTGCATACTCCCCTTGATATTGCACCTTCTCCAGAGATCTGAAGAATTCATGAGTTGTCTCTAAGTATGTATCTTCCACGGTGGTCAGCAAATGATACAATCCCCATGATTCTAGGAAATCATCAGTAATAAGATGCATCACTAGGGCTTGCATGGTGTTGGCACAAACATACATTGTGGGTATCACCCTCCTAGTAGTGCACTCAAGGTTAAGGGGCCTTGTGAACACTCTCCTTGATGTGCCTCTCTAATATGCAACTTCCTCAAGCTGCTTTCCAACCCACTTCATCCTATCCTCCTCTAGCTTGGACAAGAAGTCCACTGGCTCATCTTCCATCTCCTCACGTTCAGTGTCATCTAGCTCCTCCTCCTCATATGTGTGCAACCTCGAACTTGTGTCCAAGTTCAAGGGTACCATATGAATGGGTGCATCTTCATCTTCTTCCTCAATCAACAACGGGCTCCTAGTGGGTTGTTGAGCGGCGCATGGTTGTGCTCATGAAGTGGAATGACTCATCGGAATTAGGTGTGGAGGTAGTCATGGAGATGACGCAATAGCATCCTTCTTGGCCCTCCTCTCTCGGCACGGTGCATCAATATCCACCAAGTCAACGATGTTCTCCATCTCTTCTTCTTCTTCTCCTCCTCATTAAGATTTTTGTAGCTTGGATCTGACGTGTGGCCACTTGAGGAGGATCAGTGTCGGAAGGCTCTTATCGATGCTGGCCATCAGAGAGATTGTGAAATGAGTTAGATAGTGACGAAGCACTATGGGATGACAGTGTGACATTGGAGGCATGTTTGGTGCTACTTTTGCCTCTGGTGAGGATGTTCATGGCCTTCTCTACCCCTTTCTAGATTGCTTTGCTCGTGCTCTTCATCTTTGCAAGGATTTTGGTGGAAAAATGAGCAAGAACAACAAGAATCTCACTTCAAGGTTGTAGGGGCAAAATCTTCTTGGAGATTGAGAAATAGATGATAATGGAGAGTGGAAATTGGAGCTTGTGGTAGGGGAAGGTAATTGGGGGTCAAAGGGAACTAAAATCCAGAGTTTGGAAGCAAGAGGAGGTGATTCGGGGGTGATTGGAGGTCTTCTAGTCGCCTCCTTGTGCGGAACGGCCGTTCTGGGTCGAAGAAATGAAGTTTGGGTCATGCTAGATGGAGTGAAATTGAGTAACTTAAGTGGTGGGCCTGGTCTAGCACAATCGTTCTACTGGGATGTTAGCATGGCCATGTTGGCCAGCACGGTCGTGCTACCCATGCCCAAAATGCACATTTTCCCTATTGAAACCCAATTTGCCAGCACATCCGTTCCATGTAGCAAGGACGTGTTGGGTCCTCCAAGATCAAAAATCTTCTAAAATCATCAAATCATTCCATCATTCATAATCCAATCATTTCAATTGATCCACTTGATGTTCTATCAATCATTTTACACTAAAATGTGCCTCATTTCTCAACTTTCACCTGTCTCACATGTCATATCATTAAAACTAAATCAAAAACTATCAAGCACAAGTGTGTGTGTATGTGTTCTTGGAATTGTGTAAAAAAAAGTAAAATTATCTAAAAGTGAAGGTTGGGTGAAACAAATCCCAAACCTAGGTGGGTTACCTCCCACTAGTGCTAAATTTTACGCCTTCAGTCGGGCTTATTGATTCTTGAACTTGATCATCCTCACAAAATTTTCGAAGCATCTTTGTAGTAAATATACCTCTCATGTGCATTCAAGCACATCTCTTCATCAAGATGGTGTTCCTCAACTAACATCACAATATCAAAACTTTGATTATCTTTATCGGGACCTACTTCAACCACTACTTTCAATCTTTGTCCATTCCTGATAAACTCTCTTTCCCCATCCTTCTCAGTTATCACAATAGCTCCAGATGGAAATACATTCTTGATTAGATAAGGTCCTTCCCATCTAGACCTAAATTTTCTGGGAAATAACTTCATCCTAGAATTGTACAACCATACCCATTGCCCGGGCTCAAAATCCTACTTCTTGATCAGCTTATCATGAAGAAACTTTGTTCTTTCCTTGTATATTTTAGACAATTCATAGGCCTCATGCCTCATCTCCTCAAGCTCATGCAGATGCAAATTTCTTTTCAACCTGGCTATGTCTCCATCCATATCCATGACTTTCTATGTCCACAAAGCCTTGTGTTGCATTTCCACCGATAGATGGCAACTTTTTCCATAAACAAACTTAAATGGTGTGGTGCCAATGGTAGATGCAGTCCTATATGCCCACGAAGCTTCATTAAGATGTAAAGACCAATCCTTGCGGTCTGGCCTCACCGTCTCCTCAAGAATGAGCTTTATCTCCGGATTAGCTAACTCGACTTGACCACTCGTTTGAGGATGGTAAGGAGTATCCACACGATGATTTACTCCATATCTTTTTTAGAAAACCTTCAAATGTGTGATGGATGAAATGGATTCCACCATCACTAATCATGTCTACTGGCACACCGAACTGACTGGATATATTTGACTTCACAAAATCACACACCATTTTATGATCATTCATTCTAGTAGCAATAGCTTTGATCCATTTTCATACATAATTGAAAACCACCAAGATGTACACATGTACAAAGGAAGGACGAAACAGACCCATGAAATTGATTCCCCAAACATAAAACACCTCAACCACAAGAATGGGTGATAGAGGCATCATGTCCCTTTTGGAGATAATGCCCACCTTTTGGCACTTCAAATAGTATTTGCAAAACTCATGAGCATCTTTTAACAAATTTGTCTAATAAAATCCACTTGGAAGAATCTTGGCGGTTGTACGTTTCCCGCCAAAATGACCTCCACATGCACTGGAGTGGCACACGGCTAGGATCTCTTGCTGGTCACTTTTCAGAACACATCTTCTAATGAGTTGGTCGGGACAATATTTGAAAAGATGTGAGTCATCCCAAGCATAGTTCTTCACCATAACAAAAAGTCTCTTTCTCTCCTCCCTTGTCCAAGTACTCAATATCCTTCCACTAGCTAAGAAGTTAGCTATGTGTTTGTACCACGATCTTTGGGTGGATGAAAGTAAGAAGAGTTTCTCATGTAGCTTTGTTTCTTTGATGAAGTTCCTATCATCATACGGTGCTTCAATGCAGGAGAAGTGGTCGGCTGCAAAATTTTCTACTCCCTTTTTATCAACAATCTCTAGATCAAACTCTTGGAGAAATAGATTCCATTGGATCAATCATAGCTTAGAATCTTTCATCATCATGTTTTGCAAGATATAAGAGAGAAATTTGTCAAGAGCAAAAATCACAACAAGCAACTCTTTTTCTGTGGTAGTGTAGTTCCTTCGAGCTTCATCAAGAGTCTTTCTTGCATAGTAAATGGCATGTGGAATCCAGCCAATCCTTTGGCCTAGCACAACCCCCAATGCCATATCAAATGCATAGGTCATGATCTCAAATGGCAAGGAGAAGTCCAAGGGCTGCATGATAGGAGTAGAGATGAGCTTGTTCTTCAAGTGGTTGAAAGCTTCAACACACTTGTCATCAAAATTAAATTCCACAACTTTTTTAAGAAAATGATAAAGTGGCCTCAATATTTTGCTGAAGTCTATAATGAAGGACGATAGAAACCTGCATGCCCCAAGAAAGATCAGACATTTCTTACAGTGGAAGGAATAGTGAGAGTGGAAATCAGGCCCACCTTGGCCTTATCAACTTCAATTCCAACTTTAGAAACTCGGTGACCCAAAACAATGCCTTCGGGTACCATGAAATGGCTTTTCTCCCAAGATAGTACCAAACAGACCTTGACACACCTTTCAAGTATAGCTACTAGGTGGAGAAAATACTCATCAAATGTCTTACCAAACACATAAAAGTCATCCATGAAGACTTCAAGTGATGAATCAAGCATATCAGCAAGGATGGATGTTACACATCTTTGAAATGTCGAATGCGCATTGCACAACCCAAATGACATCCTCCTGTAAGCAAAAGTACAACTTGGATAAATGAATGTCATTTTTTCTTGATCAATGGGGTGAACAACAATTTGGAAGTAACCAGAGTACTCATCATGAAGACAATAGAAACTTTGTCTGACTAATCTCTCCAAAATCTCATCGAGGAATGGGAAAGGGTAATGATCTTTCTTAGTCTTTTCTTTCAGTTTTCTTAATCCACGCACATCCTCTACTTGGATTGCTCTTTCACATGCATCAATTTCCCATCTTCATTCTCGACAAATCTGATCCCACTCTTCTTGGGTACAACTTGGATGGGACTTACCCATGGGCTGTTAGAAATAGGATATATGATTCCAGCATCAAGTAGCTGCACAACCTCTTTTGCTACAACTTCTTTCAATTTTGGATTCAATCGTCTTTGCATTTGATGGGTTTGTCTAGCATCCTCCTCAATATATATTCTATGGAAACAAATAGAAGGATCAATACCCCTCTAATCATCTATGGACCATCTGATGGCCTGAATGTTCTTCTTCAACACTGCCATCAATGCATCTTCTTACTCCATAGAAAGAGTAGAAGAAATGATCGTCAGGAGAGTGTCATCAGAGCCTAAGAAAGAACATTTCAACCCTTCACGAATAGACTTGAGCTCAAGAATGGGAGGCTCATCAAGGGAATTCTTCAATGGTTTAGAAATGGAGGGGAGGTCTTCATTTATAGCCACTAAGACTAGCTCTTCTTCCTCATCCTCATCATCATCATCATCAAGAAATTCCACAATGGGCTCTAGACCTCTACCTTGTGTGGTGGTTTGAATCCATGCATGTAAACACTCTTCTACTATCTCATCAAGACACTCAAACAAATTACAATCCTCTTCTGTATCACCTATCACCTCCGCTTTAGAAGAAGACTTGAAAATGTTCAACTGGATCTTCATGTGCATGAAAATCACATACATGGTGCGGGTCCTCACATGGATCACTGCATCAGTTATATCCAAGAAGGGTCTCCCCAAGATGATAGACATTTTCCTCGAGTCTTTTTCCATATCCAAAATAATAAAATTAGAAGGAAAAAATGTGGAGGCTCATCATCAAGTCTGACCAACACATCATCAACACACCCTCTAGGCATTTTCATAGATCTATCGGCCAACTATAAAGTATAGTGAGCGGTACCTAGTTGTCCCATTTGTAGCTCAGAAAACACACCATAAGGCATCAGATTTACACTAGAACCCAATTCAAGAGGAGCTTGGTCTATGCAACGTGCTCCAATGTAGCATGAGATGATTAGATCACCAAGATCTATCCTCTTCCTTGGCACAGTGTGTTGCAGAATTGAGCTCACTTTTTGAGTGAGCTTGACTTTCCTTGGTGTCCTTCCAGTGGTCTTCCTCTTGAATGTGCACAAATCTTTCAAGAACTTAGTGTAAGATGGAATTTTCTTGATTGCATCAAGCAAAGGAATGCTGATCTTGACCTTCTTAAAGGTCTCCATGATGTCCTCAGTATGTTTCTTCTTCCTTCTTTCGGTGGATGACTCTTCAAGTGCATCATGGAATGGAGAGAGTTGTATTCCCAACTAACTCAAGTCAACAATATCATCAAGTGGTATCACTAGAATCACGGTATCATCTCTTAGTATCACAGTATCAATCTGGGAGTCTGTCATAATATCATTATCCTCAATCTCAGTATCAACATCCCTGATCACAGTATCAACCATGTCATCACTAGTTGTTCTCTCAACAAAAGTACCATGTCTCTTCTCTATGGTCCTACCACTCCTCAAAACTATCAATGCCTTCACATGCTCATGGGTAGTAGAAGAGGAAGCTTGTGGAGGTGGGTGTGGTTGTTGAGTTGGTGGTGGTCTTAAGTGAGGTAGATTTGGGTTTTGGAGGATAAATTGTGGTTGGGGTTACAGTTGTGGTTGTTGTGGTGGATGGGGGTGATATTGTGGAGGGGCTACTGGTATGAGTGAGGTGGAGGGTATTGGTAGTTGTAAGGGGGTTGTTGAGGTGGAGGAGCATATGGATGTGGTGGTCCTTGGTACTAGTGAAGTGGGGGTGCTCGGCCTTGTAGTGGAACATAAGCACCTTGAGTAGTGCTCAAATAATCACCATCATGGTTTGGGTTGGCCATGGGTTGAGATGGGAGCCTCCCTTCTTAACGGAAGGCATGTGAAAGGGAATTTTGATCAAGTCTTTGTTAAAGGTGGCTATTGTTTTATCCTTGAGATGACACCTCTTTCTTCACTTCATCAAGTCTCCTTAGCCTTCCTAGAACTTCTTCCTTAAACTTGGAGTTGTACTTGAGCCCTTGGTGTTGCCTTGGATGTCTTTGCCCCTCCTCATTTTGCTGTTTCCATGAGAAGTTTAGATAATTCCTCCACTTGGGAGTATAGGAGTTGGACATCTGGCCTTGGTTGCTTCGGTTTCCAAAAGCATGCAAAGTGTGCACTTCTTTTCCTCAGCGTCAAATGCCATAATGGATTGGCTAGAGGAACCACTAGTTTGGTTCTTCATCATATTCATCATATCTGCCATCATCTTGAGCATTTGTGGGTTGGTCTCAGTCCAGACTAGAACTATAGGAGGAGGTGTAGGGATGTAGTTTTGATCAAAATGTTATCCTTTAGTGCAAGCCTGGTGGAGAGACTTCTCAGTAAGGTGCTCGAACAAGGGTAAAGACTCCTCTGGTGGCTTTGTCATAAAGGTGCCTCCACATGAAGAATCAACATTGTTTTGTCTCAACTCAACTAGCCCGGTGTAGAATGTTTGAACCAACTACCACAAAGGTACCTCATGATGAGGGAAGTCACGTAGGAGATTTTGGAACCTTTACACCCTTTGTAGGAGGGTTCATTTTCTTTTTGTGAGAAGGCGGTGATGAATCTCCACATCTGGGTCAACTTGGCAATCATGTAGAACTTCTTGAGAAACTCATTCTTCACTGTGTTCCATGTCACCAACTCAGGCTAGGAGATGTACCATTACTTGGCTTTTTCTTTCAGTGAGAAGGGGAAGAGGGTTCTTTGGATTGAGTCATCGGTGGCGGCGGGTGTGCGGAAGGTGGAACAAGTTTTAAGGAAGGCGTCGATATGATGGTATGGGTTCTTGTTCTCCATCCCATAGTAAGTAGAAAGGAGTCTGAGAAGGGTGGGGGGAATGGAGAAATGTTGACCCAACATTTAGTCAACAAGGGTGGCAATTGGGGAGTTGTAGTTCCCCGGGGTGAAGTATTCATGGAGAGGGAGGTTGGGTTGTGGTTGAGATTTACCATCAGCCTCACAATGAGGAACATTGCCATCCATTTCAGCTGATTGGTGTTGTTTTTGGTATCTTTGGTGTCTCCTTCTACCTATCTCGGGTTCGTATAACACCAAGTCAGTACAAGTCAAATGCATATTGTACATGCACAGTTGTCACCTGCATAATACACAAACAAGAAAGAAGACCCAAGATAGAATGATAGTATGCAAAAGTAAACAAAGAATAAAGAATAGCAATGGTGAGGGCAGTAGGAATCACAAAGCTACACTAACTAGCTAGGTCGAGTGCCTCTATCCCAGGCAACGACGCATGAAAGCTTGGTGTGATCTTCTCAAAGCCACTTACTAGCCAACTAAATGTGACTAGATGCAACCCTAAGGGAAAATAGATGTATCTCTCAAAATTTATATATGGACCTAGTCCAACACACAGAATAAACTAATCCAACATACCCGCAAGTGCACGGGGTCGTGTTGTAGTATAGGCAAGTGGCAAGATTAGGGTCGATCCTCAGGGACAGAGGGGGCACTAGAGCTAGGTTGATGTTCGCTATGTTGCTAAAATGGAGTCCAAGGTTTGACAGTTTAAAGGTTGGTTTTGGTTGATTAAACTATGATGGAAATTAATTAAGAGAAATAAGAAAATTAGATTACCAGAAACCCTAAATTACCCTAAGCAAATTAACACTAAGAAACTAGGCTAAACAAGCAAAAGAACAAGATCAAGGAACTACACTAAACTAGCAAGGCAATTAATAACTAAGAGAAAAGTTAAGCACTAAAGAAAGCAAGAGCCTAGGTTATCACTAGCAAATGAGATTAACACAAGAAAGTTCCAAAGAGCACTAACTACTCAAGAAAATCCTAACTATCAAGAACTAAGCAATTGGCTAAGAATTAACAAAGGGAATTAACTAAGTTAGCATTAACAAGCTAAGAAGGAAAGAGTGGATTTTAAGTAATATGATGGATAGGTGGGCCGTTTGGGAATGAAACTTCATATTATCTAAGGGAAGGTTAACATATCATGCAATTCTCATATTTCAATCTAGATTACCAAACCAAACAACAAGGCAAGTGCTATTGGAATATACCATATGATACTAGTTGGAGAACTAGGGCTAGGTGTAATTCTAATAGGACTTGGCAAGTCTAGGTTTCTAAGGTAATTGGTATTAGGGCAATTGAGAGCCAAGGGTATGAATGGGAGTAGAGATGAGGGTATTTCACCTCATGTTACTTGCCATATAGTCTTTAGAAAACTCTAGGAAATTCCACTAATCACACTTACACTAGCAACTTAGATCTCACACCTACTTGTAGGAGAAGGGAGATGTATGTAGGAACAAAGGGGGCTAGCTATGTATCCACTAATTTGATCTACGAGCCATTCCTACGATTGCCCCATTTATTCCATTTTCCCCTAGAAGCTAAGTGTCATCAAGCATCACAAAACAAGCAATCTATGTTTAAAAGCACAAACCACATGCAATATAATGGGAAAAGATTTAGAAGTAAGATGTATCATCATAAAATGAAATTCTGTTCAATACAAGTTATTCTCCCCCAACATGATATCAAAGTCGCATTCTAACCCCAAACAACCCACCACTAAGGGCTTAGCTAGACATGCTCAAACAAAAGAGAAAAGAAATGAGAAGAAAGGGATAGGAATCCATGGATCTCAAAGTAGATTATTCTTCTTCACCTCCTAGCTATTGTATAATGACCTCTCTCCTCCAAGGTGGGTGAAGAGCATGGAAATGAAGAGGATTATGGTAGAAAACCTAGAAAACTAGGTTTCTATGGTGGAGATGAGGTAGAAATGGTGGGTGGATGACTTTAATGCAAAGGAGATGGCAATGAATGCTATAGAGTAGGTACATGGGTGTAATGGCATCTAACCTAGTGTTATAGTCTCCAATCATGTATAAATAGGTGGTGGTGGAAGCACTAGGGTAACTAGGGGTATAGTTAGAAAAATAGTGCAGAAAAAGCTAGGGTTTAGGTGGCAACACAGCCGTGCTGGGAAGCACGGTGTGGTGGGTGAGGGTTGGAACGACCGTACTGGTGGAGAACATTAGTTCTAGGAAATGGAAAATTTCAGAGAAATTTTGGTGAAATAACAGTTGGTAGCACGGCCGTGGTGGGGTCTAGGTAGAATGGTCGTGCTGGGTAGCACATTTGTAGTGGGGGAGTGAAATGGAGATTGTTCTAGCTAGCATGCCCATTCTCATCCTTGGTAGCATGGTTGTGCTGGGCGGCACATCCATTTTGGGGGTCACAAAACAGTCATGATGGGTAGCATGACCGTGGTGGAAATGTTGTTGCAGCTTTGCAATTTTGATGTTGACTCAATAACTTTGGCATTGTCTAGCACTGTCGTTCCTTGGCACCACGGATGTGCTGGGGTCTTCAGTGGAAAATTCACTTTGAAACTTCATGATCAATGGATTTCTTTGCTTGATGTCGACCCTTGGCCATTAGGGGTAGTTTGAGGGAGATTTGGGGTCTTCTTTGGACCCCTCCATGGGTAGAGGAATCCTAGAACTCCTTCCTTCTCTCTCATCCATCCAAAGCATGGTCCAAGTACTTGAAAAGTATGCAAAGAACGTACATAAGTGCATTTGACGATAATATGAATATTGGGGGATTTAACTTGCATTCTACTATGTTTAGATGTGATTGAGTTACAAAAAGACACAAGATGAAGCCTTAAAATAGGGTTGCATTAGGTACAAAGGTTGGATGTGTAAGTTATGTATCTTGGAGAGAATTACATTTTCTTCGGTCATCCCTATATCCTCTTTCAACATTGGAGTTTGAGTGTAAGGAACCCAAGAATATTTATGATTATCCCATGTTTCACCTTGTCACTTGTAGGCTTTTCCTGCATCCATATATATGTAGTATGTTATTCCACAAAAGGATCCTTCAACTAGGGGCAAAGATGGATTAGAGGATCCATCGAACTCCCGTGTCTCCCTAGGGACTTTGGATACTCCATGAAATGGGTATGTAAGCAAAAACTCCCTACCCAGTAGGGTATGGGACCAGGTTTCATGGACACCCGAGTAGGCTCTACTCCTGATACACATTAGTGTTGAAGTTGATCACAAGAATGTACAATCTTGGGCTGATGTTTAGGCAATTTTACGATGGAATTTTGATATATATTTTTCACAAGTGGGTAGGTCATTTGAAATTCTTGGTATTAAATGCCTACCGGGTAAGCACTTTGATTCTTGATTGTGAGGACCTTGATTGGACATTGATGCTCGAAACCCCAGTATGGGAACTCAGAATCCACGGTGACTGACAAAAGGGGATTTGATGAGTGAAGGGATTTTTAGTTTGTGACTCCCATGTTGGTCCAAGAGAAGTTTGGTTCCACTTCCTTTTGAAGGGTGAGACAAGGATAACCACAAGGGATCTTGACCTCTACTCTAGTCTACAAGACCTTCATGGGTTTGATGACCTTGGAAGATGTCATATCGCAACATAATAAATTTGGTGAGTTCCATCCTTATAAAGGTGTCTTGATATCTTTACCTTGTAGATTGATTCTAGATCTCTTTTGGGGATATATACCTTTAGTAGACCTCTTTTCCATGCAACATGTGATTATAATAGATATGGTTTCACATCAACATGCAACTTGGGGGAATCATGATTGTAACCAGCAGGTTTTCCTCTTCCCTAACTACGAACATGCCATTATTTTTCATCGAGATTGGAACATTATAGGGTTGAAATAATGTTGCAATACTATTGGGACATTAGGATATTGGTTGCATTCCTTCCTTATTAGACCCTATATTTATCGTGTTTGATCCTCATTACTTCAAGCATACATCAAGTACTTAGCGGGGTGTTTAAGAAGGTTAATTATTTATTGAAAGGTGGGAGCTTTCTCCCATACAAATCTTCTTGTCAAAGTCTTGATGTCAGTGTAGACCGACCATTAATAGAAGTAGAATTTGACAAGCCTTCCATTCATGTGGTGGATGAATTTTCCCATACATATCCTTCAAAACATGATGCTTCAGGCATAAATTTCATGGACAAAGTAGGGTCTCACCCATTTCAGATTGAACTTGACTATGGCATTAATATTTTGAATAATGTACATAAAAAATTCACCTTTTTGAAATTACAAGGACATACTTTTTTTAATGCATAAGTTGCTTTATATAGATAACATTATGTGTGATATAGAGCTCTCCTTCATCTTAATTATTGTATTTTCAGGAAGTAGATCAAACTTTGAGACATTCTACCTTGTGGATCTGAAACTCAGATAATATGTGTAGAGATGGAATATTGACTTGTGCTAGTAGGACTGCCTCCATTCCATGTACAAGAAAGTATGGTGTGGCTATTATGAAGGTTATTGTAAAACTTTGGTTTCCTCATAGAGCAACCAGAATGTGGGCGTGCCAATTTGCATGTGAGTTGATTGTCTTTTTGAGTATTTTTATTAGGTTTTTGTCTACAGACTCCACAAATCCATTCATTAAGAAATGGTATGGTGATGCTCAGTTATATTTGATTCCCAAGGAACTCAAGTACTCCTTGACATATTTGGTGATGAAGTTTGTACCATTTTTGTTGATAATTTAATGCGGTATTATATACCTACTTATTATGTTGTTCTTTAGAAAATTGATCACATGCTGAGTTGAAGTATTAGTGATGGAGACGAATTCCATCCTTTGGTGAAGTAGTCATCTGCAACTAGAATAAATCAATTCTTGTTTGAAGCTTTGGCATGTATCTTTCTAGTCATGTATTTTCCATAAGAAAACAAGGTCCAAAGTGTGACCATGTGGTATATCTAGTTATCTCAGCATGGATCTGGAAGGATCCGCATAGAGGTGTTGGAAACATTCCCTCTCTATGGTTCTCCAGTATTATCCCATATGTTGCATGCCTGACATGTAAGAACTTTTTGGTCTCTTATGGAGAGAAGTTTTTAGGCATGACTTGGCTCTCTATATATGCTTTGATATTGTGGGATCAATTCCCTTCTTCTTAGTTTATTGTATTGTCTACAATCATGCACTATATCACTTGATAAATTTTTTGAATTCAATACGAAAACAATGGTCACCTCAGATGCGAATCACGAGGTGAGTGTTCCAAAAGAATCTACAAAGGCATTTGTCTTTCGTCTCATGAATTTGAATGGGACTTGTTACATGTATCGAGTGAGAGATGGATATACTCTTGGTAGGGGATCCATTTGGGATGATGGGTTGTTCAATGATACTTGAATTAAGATATCACATGAGTAGAATCCCCATAGACAATAAGACGACATGTCCCTTACTTATTAGAAAAGTAGAGTCCTAATCTTCATGTTTCATATTCATCAACATTGTTGGTGGTGTTGAACTCAAGTCATTATGCCATAGGAAGATATTTTTCATGTTGGTTATTTTCCCAGAAAACCATCATGTGATGATTAAAAAAAAACATATTGCACTTCATTTGATTATTAATAAAAGTCTATTCCACTTATTATGGTTATTTTAGTATTGGGATAATGAACACACCTAATAATGTCCTAAGAATGTTTTAGATCGATGACATATGTTTTGAGTTAAAGACATAAAAATGAGATCATATGAATAATAAAAGTACTCATTCTTATTATGTCCCTAGTCGGTTATTAGTGTGGATATATATGACAACAATAATACACAAGACTAGCATGTATGATGAGTGATGGTTGTGTATGTTTAGTCGTGATGTTGGATATCAACTCAAATGCATGGTTACTTGTTTGAGAAAAGTTGTACTGGATAGAACCTCCTTGAGATTGACACATGGAAGTTGTATGATGACATGTCATAGTCATATCTCAAAGTGATAGTGTTGCCTATGATCCTTACACCTAAATTCACTACGGTATGCACATGTTGTTTTGTGCAATTTGACAATAACCCAATGTGACTCTAAAATATGAGTTACCATAAAGGAGGTGATTGGGTATATTTTAACACATGGGGAATACTATGAGTGATGTAGATGGAATTTTTCCTTCCCAACAACTTGATAATAGAGACTATGAAATGCATGGATATGCTCATGTGAGTCAATATATGAAATTGAGCTTACGATATCTGGAATAGTCTGCTCTGATTCAAGGAAGTTAGATTGAATGATAAGAGGATGACTTTCCATGCCCCAGTCAATTTAGAATATTTGTGACAAATAGGATTATACGATCAATACAAAATTGTTCATGATATTGGGTTGAAGTTGTTGTACAACTTTCCAATTACTTGGGTGACAATGAAGTCTTGCTATATACCAATCGTTGTCTGTGAAATCATAATATGATCATTGATATCACTACCAAAACAATTTCGAGCCTATGGTTCAAACATAAAAGGATGGATAAGTAAGAGGATTGTAATCATGAGCATATGATAAATTGGTTGTTAAAAGGTTTATACAATTAATAAGTCAATTACGGGCCAATTGGACGTTGATCTACTGACCAGGATGGGGTCAATACCCTAAGTGGACAAGGCTGATGGGCGGACCAGACTGAGTTTGGGTTACCAACCAAGTTGGTCCCAACAGATTGGGTGGACATCCTAATTGGCAGACTAGATCGAGTCTGGTGGACCAATTAAACTGAGTCTGATCGCCTGACTAGATTGTCCAGAGGTAGTTGTTGAAAAATGGTTGTCGTGTCTTTCAGTTCACAAGATTTATTAGAAACCCTACTTCCTTACCTTTGCTATATATAGGGGTATGACCTCCAGGGTTTTACACACATGTTTCTAACACCCTTTTTGAAAACTCTTGAGAGGCAACTCTTGTAAGAAAAAGAGGTGACTTTGAGAGGCTTTTGACTACCATCAAGGAAAGAAAGCAAAGAGGAGAGATTGTGCAATGCTAGATCATAGCCACAAAAAGGGAACTCCTTCCACATTGTCTCCTAGAATGTAACATGGAGTTCCCTATCATCCGTGTAGACAACATAGAGATTTGGACTATTTAGTGGCCATGTAGGAGATCAACTATGTAATCACTTTCGCTCTCTATTCTTGTGAGCTCCTTTGCTATATCTACTTTGCAAAAATGGTATAAAATCACAATACACCCTTCATGTTATATCATTATTGATGAGATCCATGTATGGAAATGTGGAGAGACAAAAAATACATATTTACTTCTTCCAATGCGCCTGATGCTCTGATTCTCAATAGATTGCTACATATCAACTGGGTACTAGTTTGATCATGAATCCTTTGTGATTTCATAGATCCATAAAAAAATCCACAAGTTGGGATCTAAGGGTATATTTCCAATCATTTTGATGTCTTCATCAGGAAACTTGCAGTAATGGATTTGTTCTCCAAGAATAGGGAATTCCTGCAAGATGATCTACTAAGTCTTGTGTTTTGATGACCTTCATCAAAAAATATGTGATGTCAAATTCAAAAAACAACACTCTCCATTTTATGCAGCACCCAGTGAGTGTAAGTCATTCACACAAGTAGCAGAGTGGATCATTACTCACCATTTTATATAGTGATTATGTCGTCAAATAGTTATGTTGATTACTTGTTACGTAAACCAGGGTCAAAAAAAACTTTTAGACACTAGTGGATCATTCCTTGGTTTCATTACACTTCTTCAAGAGATAGTATGTGGCATGCTCACCATTAATGTTTAACTGACAAGCTACCAAAGGGTGAGAGTATATCTTGGTACTTTTGTTATTAGAACAAGTGGTCCAACAAGCTAGCCTTTAAGCTTCTACAACACCTCTTCACAATGTTCACTCCACCAGAGTTAGAGCTCTTCTTTAGTAACTTGCAAATGGGATCTCAAATAGGAGTGAGCTTGGAGATGAAGCAATTGATGTTTTAGAGACAATTGAGTATGTCTCGTGTCTCATTTTTAGTACTTGGTTAAGTCATTCCTTGTATATCACATGCCTTTGTGTGGTCATCTTTGACTACTCTTTCAATGATGGTGTACCCAAGGAGGTTACTTGGTATGACTTCAAAGGTATGCTTTGAAATATTGAGATGTAGAGTGAGTCATTGAAATAGTTTTTATAGGTGAGTCTTTTTATCTTCAGGATTCTTAGATTTTGCAATCATATAATTTACTTAGATCTCCACCTATTTATGCATCATGCCATGGAAGACAACTTCTATTTCCCTTTGATAGGTGGCTCCAACATTTCTAAGGTTGAAAGGTATGACGTCCGTAAAAGAAGATTCCCCATTAAGTGATGAAGGAAGTTTTCTCCTTATCTTCTTTAGCCATTTTTATCTAATTATATCTAGAAAAGCCATCCATAAAACTCAATAGGGCATGTTAGGCTATGTTTTCAACCAGTAAGTCTATGCCTAGTAGTGGAAAGTAATATTTGGTACATGTGTTGTTGAAATCATGTAAGTCCATGCACATATGTATCTTGCCATCTTTCTTTAGTAAATGTAGAATGTTGGCAAACCATGTTGGATAGTTTAGTGGCTTGAAGAAACCAATTTGTACTCCTTTTGAACATCTTCTCTAATCTTTAGGTTTCGTTCCAATAAGAGTTGTTTATCCTTCTACTTGTTGGTGTGGGCAGGGATGATTGATAGGCAATGAACTTTGATTTACTTTTCTAATCTTGAAAAGTCTTAATATCTCCAAAAAAATACATAAATGTAGTTATGTAGTAGTTTTTTGAGTTTATCCTTAATAGTTGGGGATAGAAACACTCCAATTTTGACTTGGGATGGATTGGACAAAACTGATATTGATCATCTATGTCTCATCTTTGATGTGAAAGGGTTGATGCTCCTTTGAAATGTATATTCATATGTAGGCATCTTCAAAGTATAGTTCATTATATTTGTAGGTTTGCTCTATTTTCAAGTATTATCCATCAATCTCCTTTTGTGAAAGAGCATCCTCAGTTCTTTTTCTATTTTTAATTTTGTAATCTTTTAGTATTTTTGTGGAAGGTGGGGACATTTGTGGAGCATGGAAAACAGAAACGGTAGGATCTTCACAACAATAGAGCGTAATTCTATTTTTGGGGGTTTTTAGGCAGTAGTTGTGGCTTTGTGCTCAGGATAGTTAGCTCCTATATGTGTCATCTTTATAGTTTGCACATGCTTTGCACAATACAAATGAGTTTTTGTATATTTAATGTGATGCCTTCTAAAAGGATTCCATTGGTTTCCCTCCTTCAAACATCGTGTATGATGCATCATAATCATCATAGGGATCTCTATAGTGTTCTAACATTAAATCGTTCTTCACTCATTAGATTTTGTTGGCCATGGTGTGGAAGCGGATTTTGTTAAGTGAGCCAGATCAAAAAATATATCCATTTCTTTTGACAATCAGATCATTTGCCTCCTCCATGTAATCAGTGGAATTTTCTATTTCATCATCACTCATATTAACCCCCATATTCCTCCTCCATGTGCTCATTGATCCATCCATTAGAGTATGCCAGTCATGATGAGTCAACCATGAGTTTGGGTGCATATCCTATGAAGTAAGTTGAATTGAATGAAACCCCTTCCATTGACAGCTTTATCAATGGATTCAACCAAGTCCTTGATGTAATAGCATTCTCATAAAATGATGTCTTTAGATTGTTATTTTTTTCATGGTGGTCTTTAAACCAGTAGGATCTTTACTGATGAGGGTAATTTCCCCAATGATGGTTGCAAAATGTCGGGGTACTTGTCATGTTCATCATTGTCAACCTCTTGAATAAGGTGATGTATAATGATGGTTGTTGAGTTTGAATTCTCATGTGGTGTCACGATAGTGTGGGGTAAGAAGGAGTGGGGACCCATGTGTTTGGGGCCTAGATCCCACATGTGAAATACCATAAGAGGATACTCTTCATCATGACATATTTGATGGGCTTTTCTACATAGATTATGTTATGGTTTTTTATTGTCATTTGTTGATAAATTAGCCTCGACTTATCTAATCCTATAGGGTAGTTCAAATTCGAGTAGGTCCCTATTTTGGTTTCCATATCATGTAGTGTGGGTGGAAGTCAGGCAAGTCATTGAGTCTAAGAGCCATTTGTCTTGATCTTTGTTGGATCTTAATGAGATTTGTGTGACCTTGTCTTCTTAATCCCAGACCTTGGTCTGAGTGGATGTCTTTGTCTTACAACTTTTGAGTAAATTTCACAACATTTGTGGAAAGTGGTATGGTCTCTGTCTTTGAGGTGATATATTGTGATAGTTTTGGTATGAAGTCTTTTGAATATGAGTTTAAGGTCTTCTTCTTCTTCTACATGTTCTGTGGTGCCTCTTGGGATATCTATTTGGAAGGTAACAATATAGTTGTCCATCCTATATTTTGATTTTTGATGTAACAATGATGGTACCACTTTGTTATTATGAATCCATAAACTTCATAAGAGAAGATAAACAGTTGGTCTTAACTCCATGACTAAAAGAGTCTTTTTCTTATACTAAGAAACAAAACTAAGAATGTTTTCTACCCAAACTAGACTTCAAGTGTGATGATTTCTAGAGTGACCTTTAGTACCCCATCAAAAAGAGGTGGATTTCTTTATAGTTGTGTGGATGTTAGTGGGATATCTACTCAAACTAATAAGTGTGTTTATGCGGTCACATGTTGAGGTATTCCATCTTGTCGATCAAGCATAGGGAGCCTTGAGGGATCTATGGATAACTGTAATGAGCATGGACTAATTTTGGTCCTCTCCAGCTAGTATTTTCTCATCATACAATGAAATAAAATGTGGGATTGTGATGATACAAATGATTATAAGAAGAGTTTGTGTAATTAACCTCCTTTGAGACAAAATTTCCTTTGAGGGTATTAATCACAATTTCCCTAGGTGATGTAAAATTATGCATCATCTTAGTGGGTGGCACCTCTCCTTATATATCACATAGGAATTGAATGATATGTACTCTCTTAGTATTTTTCTCTATACAAATCTTGGTATTAGGTGGTACATGATATAGAATGACTGTGGTAATGAAGAACCTTTATGGTCTTTTCATCTACAATATTTTTAGGAACCTTGTAGTAATATTATCATATATGGTCATTTTCTCCATATCATTTCCAGCGGTGAAGGATCCTTGACCTAAGTGTCTTGGTTCACTATCTTTTTTCATGGAATTTCTAGTCTGTTGATTTGCAATATCATCAATGTGTATTTTCCCTAGACTCAAGCAGCTATGGTAATATGATCGATCATGCATTGGGTGGTGCTCCTCCTTTGCTGGGAAAAGTTATCGGTAACTTTTGAACTTTGACACCAATTGTCGACGGTCATATAAAGAAGACAAACATGACCTATAGTGACCTATAGTACAATGGTGAAGTATGAACATATGAAGGATTCTACAGTGACCTTCAAGATTAGACCCACATATCTTAGACGCAAGGTTTAGTCCAAACAGACAAGAATATTGTGTTTTAGGATGAATCATTAGTGCACAATCATATTATGACAGTTAAATCAATTTATCTTATGTAAAAGCATGTAAAACAATGCACTTGGTCCACCATGGTCCTTTACTTGGATCCTTCCTGCAAGGATTGTTTCTCAATGAATTAGAGGTATAGGATATCAAAGGACATTTTCCCCTACATTCGATAGAATGATGATAGTTTCCAACTTCTCATGGGAATCTCCTAGTAGAACCATGGGGAGAATAACATATGTGAACCCATTCCCTTCTACAAAAGGTTGAGTGAGCCAAGCATTCATGGAAGGGGTAAGGATGACATTAGAAGGTATTAAGGTTTAAGGTAGACTATTTAAGGCTATAGACTATGTTCCTGGTTAACCATTTTCCCATAAGGTGATGATGAAATTTTGAGCAGAGGTTATTCTTTCTAGAGTTCTCCTAGTCTCATACTCATCGGGGCATCAACAAAGTCTTTACCCAATGTATTTCAAGTTCCCTCATGGATTAACAATTGATCAATAAAGTTTGACAAAAACATGAGTGGGTATTCCATTTTTAGTTCATGGTCGATATGACCAAAACCCACTAATACAGGGTTAGGGTCTGGCAAGATGATTAGCCTATTCATCAACTTTTTATCACTTAAGTAAATCAGCCATAACTTTTTATTTTCTCATATATATAGTAACATCACTTAGCTAACTAATAATGTCTCCTTTAAGTATAACATTCAAGGATACAACATACTTTGACTATTACATGAAAGAAAGAGTTTCCCACTTAATATACATCATGTACATTTCATTATAAACTACTCTCTTTCCTCACTCTCTCATTCCCAGGATCTATAGAAAGAATAAGAGAGTGTCAATCTATTCTAACTACTTCTTCTTAAGGAGCCTTATTCTACTCTTGATAAAAACTGGATTCTATCTCCTCAGGAAGAGTCAGTACTTTACCTGAAAAATTGTGGAGTAGGTTGATGACCTACTGGATCGATGAGTAAACAATCAATGGATAGCCAATATATTTATGTTTTTTACAATTAACACAACTTAAATACATAAGTATGAAAGAAGTGGGAGTTTAAAACTTTAAATAAATTATTATGGCAATTGGTTTGATATTAAATGCAATAAAGGACACAATAAATCCATACACATGATTTTTTGATCCATTAATTATGCCACTGGACCCAGATGGGGTGAACCACAATATGTGAAAGTATCCAATCAAGATACGATCTCATTGCACAAAACTTAGAAGCATGCCCAAGATCCTAAATCTATAGTCTCAATACCACATATGTAGTTGGCATCAACACGTATGGATCTCGGTGGCTAATGGTTGCATTCGGATATTTGGACTCCTCCTTAAAATTTGGGTACTAAGGTGGAGATTCAAAGCACTCTGTCTTATTATGCATCAGTGAAATTATTGACCACTAATCACAACAACTTGTAAAACAAGTACGACCAACATCCTTGGTTGGTGTTGGGTACCACACAATCCATAAGGAGTCTTCCCTACCAGTCAGGACATCCACACTCTAATGGTACAATGAGGCTTGCCTCGATCTGGACTATAACTAGTCGGGAAATTATTTCATCCACACAATGCAGGCTTCATCCTATGAGGATTCTATAGTGTTTAGGGCATCTATCTTCCAATGATATCTAATTGATTTAATAAGATTCATCTTCATACCCTATATTCATAATAATTATTGCACGAATATATCAAATCCATCAAAGTTATCATAGAGGAAGATTTAAATACTAGAAAGCCATTATTTAAATTTTGTATGTTGTAAATCTGGGTTAAAAGATGATTTTCCACTCACAAATCTCATCCAAGATCAGTGGTCTTGACCTTTTACCAACTAAACTTGGATCTTAGCTCACACGAGTCTAAATCAAGCTTCAGGTCTCAAGATCTTATTTTAAACTGATTGCCAACAAGAAAAGCATACTTAGAATGGTCATCTAAAGGTAGAACATGAAGAAATAAGGAGGAATAGAACCTCTATATTTTTTAATAGAAGATCCTCAATGGAGAAAAAAGACAAAAGAGAAGGTATCTATGGTCTAGAACTAGTTACCATAAGGATTTGTGACTAGTTCATCAATCTCCAACTATTATTCATGTTTCCTCAAAAATTGCCCTCTAAGTTTCCTTTCATGTCGTTCTTTCCTCGGCCTAGGGTTTGATAGTGTAGAGGATCGAATTACGGTTCTAATGCACTTTTTTTAAATGGATGTGTATAGGAAAGGTTATGATTTTTTTATGATTGGCTATTTTGGGTGACTATTCTCTTTGATCGATGGGCTTACTGGGCCTTCTCAGCAGTCATTGGGCACTCAGCAGTTGCTAGCCCACTCAGCGGTCACCTAAGGCCCATATCGACGGTTGTTGGGTTTATGTACATGTTACTAAAAAGATCATAACTCTCTCATTTTAATTCTGATTTGGTACATTCTTTTTGCCTTAGATTTATAATTAATTTCTCTACAATCCTATAGTATTAGTTGAATAAGATTATTAAACGTTATTTATTAATTATTTCCTCAAATACCATTAATTTTCCTCCCACATACATGTATGGGCTAATTCTATATCAACAAAAATATTAGATCTTGTGATATGCTTAACTCATGATTATGAGTTATGCATACAAGTAGTTGAGATAACCAATGTAAAGATAAAGAACAAGTTTGATATATTACTAATAAAATCATAACAAGCATTAAGGTTATCTAAAATCCATAGAATTTATAGTATATCTAGAAGAGGGTTGTAACAATGGCGTATGACTGTTTGATCTGGAAGTGAAAGTAGGGTAGTGATGTTGTTTCTGGTCATGTTCTTTGACCATTTTGGTATCAAATTGGTAGTGAGTGACCCAATATTAGGTCGTAGTCAGGACTGACTATTGTATCAACTTGGTAGTGGGTGGCCCAATTTTAGGTCATGGTCAGGGACCTCCATTGTATCAACATGATACGTGGGCAGTCCAATTTTAAGACTTGGTTAGGGACCATCTCAAGTTAGGAGAAGATGGGTGGAACATCATGCTATTGTGTGATATCGTAACAAAGTTGGAAGATCCTTTGGATTAGATAGAAATTGTATGAGTTAACACTTATACTTGATTAAGTTATGTGTAAATTTGACGAGTGAGTAGCCATTGGTGTAACTTTGATGTTCTATATTTTAAAGGGATCAAGTTGAGCGAAGAGTCTTTCAATTGATAGAATTGGTGAACATTGGTGTGGGACCAAGTATGCAAGCATGCATAGCTCAATGATACATCATGTGATGTTATTGTTTGAATTAAAGCACATAGCATGGGGATAAAATGGAAAACCTTTTAACACAAGGATGAAATTTGAATAGGATATTAAGGCAGATAAGCATCTTGAAAGGGTTTCTTTAATATTTTGCAGCCTTTCAGTGTGTTCAATCGATGGTCAGGCTTGAAGGGTGTCAGTGATAAAGGTTTGATTTTGAATGAATTTCACAAGCCTTTCAGACAATATTCTAAGTCATTGATTTGAGTATTAGGCTTAGGTGATGACACCAAATAAAGAACCCTCTTATCATGGATCATGACATAAGTGTTGGTATGTTTGCCCAGAGAGCCTATCAAATGATGATTGTAATGGCATATCTTATAAATAATTTGATTAGTAGAGGCAATCTTCCAATTTATTATGTTTATTTAGTTACAAGATATTGATATAACATAATAAATGTGTAAAGAAGGATATTACTCAATGACATATGTCTTCGGGTTGAGGACCTAAAGGATGAGATCATATGGATGTCAAGAGTATATGTATTCTTGTTATGTCCCTAGTCAGATGTTATTGTGGAAGGTTAATAGACAAGAATGTGTGTTAAGACTAGAATGTGTGTTGGTTGATGATGGAATCTCATTAGTCAAGATATGTGATGTCAAACCAAGCACATAGATACTTGCTAGAGAACAGTGTATCAGATAGACCCACCTTGAGAGTGACACATGGACCATGAATGGTAGTCAGAGTCATCTCTCATAGTGATGGTGGTGATTGTAGTTCTTTGACTTGAAATCACTACACTCATCACAAGTCGTCTGGTGTACTTTGACATCATTTACCATGATATTGAATAAGAGTCGCCATAAAGGTAGTGCTCGGGTGCATTGTGACACTTGGAGATGACTGTGAGTGATGTAGATGGGATTTTTCCCTCCTAAAGGAGTTTGATATCCTGGACACTTGATAAGTGAGACTGAGAAGTGTATGGACATGTCAATGTGAGTCAATATGTGATATTGAGGTTACACATATCTCAAATAGTTTGCTCTAGTTCAAGGAACATGGGTTGAATGCTGAAGAGGATGACGATTCCATGCCTTGAGTTGAATCCAGATATCAGAGACAAAGGAACTATACATTTAATATGACACCAATCACATATGATAGGTTAAGTTGTTCTCCAACTTCTCCAATTACTTAGGTAGCAATGAAGTCTTACTAGATACCAATCATTGCTTGTGAAATCATACTGTGATTATGAATATCACTGCCAACGAAATGTGGAGCCTACCGGGTCACACACATAGAAGGTGATTGGAATACAAGTATAATTATGGAAGTGATTAGAAATGTTCCATAATTGAATTAATTACTAAAACATTTAGGTAATCTATTATAATTATATTAGAGTATAACTTGAGTCAATTAGTTAAAGTGTTTAAGCCAATTAATTAGATTCCATTGCTAAGTCAGTTGGCTGATCTAGAATGATTAACTAGAGATGGATAATGGAAATTAGCTAATCAATTAATATGATTAATTAGATTAATTAATTATTTCTAGAGTATTCTTTTATTGGTCCACGAGAGACTCATATTAAATGCATCCGTAGCCCATTTGTTTCCCAAGGGTTTTGGGAAAACCCTACTTTCTTTCCTCTTCTATTTATACGGACATGATGGACATATTTTGGTAGAATATATATGCTTAGATGCCTAGGTTACACTCTTGTATGTGAACTCTAGCTATCATTGTCCCTAAGAGAGATAGAAGGAGAGAAATCAACGCTAGCACATCGTCAAGCAGAAGGCTGCCCCTACCCACCAACTTACAAAGTGCGACATGGAGTTTCAGTCCATCCGCATGGACAAAGTAGAGACACAGACGCTAAGTTACCTACATTTGGAGGATGGATGACGACCGTCTATGCTTGCTACGAGCAACACACATCATCAGATGATGGGACGTTGTTGGACCTACTCCAGGATGAGGTATATCCATGAACCCTCTTTCTAAATATGTAATTGTCGATGAGATCTGCTTGAAGGGTATGTGTGGATAATTTTGATTTCTTCCATTATGCATGTCGCCTCTACAAAGTACAACACTGGTATCAGAGAAGCATCGATCTACAATGTATTTAGATTTAATTCGATATGATCACAATTTCTATATACTATTTTAGGTGGTTTCATGCGATGAACTTAAATTGTTAATATGTAAATCTAAACCTAATTCCAAATACACCGCAGACCTACTATTTTTGACTTGACGGATGGGGTCGACTATGAAAAATATGATTTTTCATAGTACATGGAAGCAAAAATTTGTAGACCTTTCAGGGGTATTGCCGATGAGACTTCACGAGGGGTGGCCTCCCCTCGATCCTCGCATAGGGGTGCTACCCCTATGTACCCCACTTAGTCTACGAGGGAGTCAAAATTCTTTAATGGGGAATGTCCTGCATTAAAAGGAATACAATCTTAATGTATATATGTGTATATAAATATAGCTATAAAATCATACACATCACTATTGAAAAGGTTTTATGTGGTAATTGCATGCATGGTTATGGCCTGAACCCCTTTTATGGATGTTGTGCTTGGTTGAATATCTTGTTCTTGGATGTAAATGGTTGTGTGTGGATCCTTTGTATAAGTATTCATCTTGCATGTTGAGCCTCATCTTTCATCTCCCAATGTATCTAATTATATTCCATCTAAACTCCCCTTAAATGTAACTTGAGATTTTTCTTTTCATAATGTAATTGAGATAGGTATAGATTTAGTTTTGGAAGACTTACTGTGAAGAGGTGACTTTAGGATCAAACTCCAAGGATCATCCATGCAGAGGCAAACTGAAGGTCCAACACCAACATGCATCCATGACATTTTTCATCTTGATGTTGATCAAATGCATGTTCATATTCATAGGTTGTCATTGTATGAGATGTGAAAGACCATAGGTGGATATCAATCCTTTGTGGATCTAAAGGATTACAATAATATGGCCATAACCAATGTGTTTGTGTTTGAGGATTGCATGCCTACAGATCGGATATAGTATGTGTATGATATATATTATAAGTGTGTGGTGTTTGGATATGTATGAGTATATATATAACCCCTCAATTAAAATATTAAGTCTTAGATGCTTTCCATAAGTAGCACACATGAAAAGTTTTATCAACTAAGCATAGGTTATGCCAAAGCATGGTGCGTTGTCTATCTAGTAGAAGTGTGATGGTAGATATGTAGATCTTCCAAAGTAGGGTGCATATTTTATCGTGTTGGCTTTTGGGTCAGGCTTAACTAGGTGATGTTAATGAGATTAAATATCTAGAATCATGAAGATGGAATATGGCAAAGCATTGTGCATACTATCTATCCAAGAGTTGCATATGATGCAACTAGCAAAAGTTGTCTACTTAAATAGTCACGTTGTGGGCGATCAGCCAAACCTGACACATGATGTGATCAAATATGGATCATGGCTCACTAGAAGATTGTACAATGCAAACTTCCATATTGATAACTGAGGGTTATCAATTTGAACAAAATAGTGGGAGTGGTAATCAATTAAAGGCCTAACTAAACATGGATAATATTATTTTAATCAAATAAAAAATGTTTTCACAAATTGCAAATTTCTTTTATAGAATCAAATGGCAACAAACGACACATTTTCCATGCGATCCATCCTTGAGAAGGACAAGTTGAATGGGAATAGTTTTGATCACTTGTTCAGGATGTTGATAATTGTTCTCATACATGATCACAAGCTCTATGTCCTGGAAACACCAGAGCCAAATGAACCTGCTCCCAATGCACCTAAGGCTGATAGGGATGCTTACAAGAAGCATTCTGAAGATGTTGTGGATGACAAATGCCTGATGTTGTGCTCAATGAACTATGAGTTGTAGAGACAACACGAAAACATAGATGTGATTGAGATGATAACACATTTTAAGAACATGCACCAAGATCAAGAAAGGCATGAGAGATATGATGTCTCCAAGGTGTTGTTCAAGTGCAACATGGCAGAAGGAGATTCAATAAGTCCCCATGTACTCAATCTTATTGGGTATGTGGAGAACCTTTCTAGACTGGAATTTCCTTTGGGTCAAGAGTTGGCCACATATGTGATTCTACAGTCCCTGTCAAAGTAATACAACGAGTTTGTGATGAACTACAACATGAGCAATTTTAACAAGTCATTGTTAGAGTTGCTTGGCATGTTGAGAACAGTTGAATTGTAAATGAAGAAAGAAAAGACCAACTCTGTGATGATGATCAACAGAAAAGGGAAGTCTATGGATAAGGGAAAAGCTAAGAAGAGTTCTAAAGTTGGCTAGAAACCCAAGTCTTCTGCACTCAAAGAAAAGGGAGAGGTGAATAAGGGATGCAATTGTCACCACTATCACCAACCTAGACATTGGAAAAGGAATTGCCCTCTCTACCTAGAGGAACTGAGGAAGAAGAAGGAGGGGATAGAGATCTCCACTTCAGGTGTCTACATTATTGAGATAAATTTTGTCTACTTCTTCATCTTGGGTATTGGATGCTGGATGTGGATCTCACATATGCTTGAATATGCAGGATCTGAAAAGACGTAAGCCTTTACGAAAGGGCGAGGCTGAACTGCATGTTGCAAATGGAGCAAGAGTTGATGCCACTACAGTTGGAACCTATGATTTATCTCTTCTCATGGGGCTTCTAATAGAGTTAAAGAATTTCTATTATGTACCTACCATAAATAGAAATATTATTTCTGTATCTTGTATGGACAAGGATGGATACAAATTTCATATAAAGAATGGTCAATGTTCTATTTTGAAAGATGAGGTCTTTTATGGAAAACCCCCAATGTCCTATGGTGTTTATTTATTAGATCTTGAGAAGAAATGTTTATAACGTAAATACCAAAAGGTTAAAACTCGATAACTCAAAGAAAATATATCTTTGGCATTATCATCTAGGCCACATCAATGAGAAGCAAATTTCTAGACTCCATAAAGATGGATACCTGGACTCTTTTGATTTTGAATCAATGGAGACGTGTCAATCTTGTTTTTTGGGCAAGATGACCAAGACTCCCTTTACTGGAAATAGTGAGATGGCTAGTGATCTATTTGGCTCTTACATATTGATGTATGTGGCCCTTTTAGAACAAATGCTAGAGGTGGTTATCAATACTTCATTACCTTTACTGATGACTTTAGTAGCTATGGTTATGTTTACTTGATGAAACATAAGTCAGAAACCCTTGAAAAGTTGAAGGATTTTATGATTGAAGTACAAAACCAACTTGGTAAAAGTATTAAAACACTTTGATCAGATTGAGATGGAGAATACTTAAGACAAGATTTTGAGTACCTTCTGTGAGCATGTTGGTATAATATCACAATGGACTCCACCTGGAACACCATAGCACACATGGTATCTCAGAAAGAAGGAATTACACATTGCTAGATATGGTACTATCGATGATGAGTTTTGTCGATCTTCCAACTTTATTCTGGGTATATTCTCTTGAAACTACAACATTTACACTTAATCGTGTACCTTCTATGTTGGTTCAAAAGACACCATATGAGATATGGACTGAGAAGCGTCCCAAAATGTATTTTATGAATATTTGGGTTTGTGAAGCTTATGTCAAGAAATATTTCCTAAAGATCAGATAAATGTTATTTTGTTGGTTATCCTAGGAAAATCAAGGGGTACTACTTTTATACTTAAATGACAACAAAGTGTTTGTTGCCAAAGATGTTGCATTCCTAGAAAAGGAATTTATTTCTAATGGAATCAGTGGGAGGAAAGTGGTACTTGAAGAGGTTTGAGACCAACAAGAATGCATTGAACCCATAGAGGTACAATAGGAATAAAAGAGTCACAAACTGTTGTGGAATCTCAAATTCCTCGTATGACATGGGAACCTCACAGATATACAAGTTGTTAAGGGACCAAAGTCTGAGTAATGACTTGAGGCCATGAGATCTCAGATGGAATCCATGTACACCAATAAGGTATGGACCTTGGTATATCCACCCAAAAGGGTAAAACCCATAGGGTGCAAGTGGGTCTTCAAGAAGAAGACCGACATGGATGGTAATGTACAAACTTACAAAGGTCAAACAATTGCAAAGGGTTTCAAACAAGTTCAAGGTGTTTACTATGATGAAACCTTTTCTCCAGTTTCCATGGTTAAGTCCATTAGAATCATGCTATGAGATTGATAGATGGATGTTAAAACTGCATTCCTTATTGGGAATCTACTTGAGGATGTGTACATGGCAAAACATGATGGTTTTACAAATCCAAAGGAAGCAAATAAAGTTTATGAGCTACAAAGGTCAATCTGTGGATTGAAGCAAGCATCTCAGATCTAGAATCTTTGATTTGACAAAATATTCCAAGATTTTGACTTTCATTAAAATGAAGATGAACCTTGTGTGTACAAGAAGTTTAGTGGAAGCATGATTGTATTCCTTATATTGTATGTGGATGACATATTGTTGATGGGGAATGACATCCCTACTTTATAGAAAGTAAAGAACTGGCTAGGAAATACATTCTCAATGAAAAGCTTAGGAGAAGTGTCCTATATTCAAGGAATCAAGATCTATAGAGACAGATCTAGAAGGATTCTTGGACTAAGTCAGAACACATACATTGAAAAAGTGTTAAAGAGGTGCAACATGGATAACTCAAAGAGAGGCAACCTGCCCATATCCCATGGTGTTACCATTTGTAATGCTCAATGTCCCAATTCTTTTGAAGAAAGGGAGTGCATGAATAAGGTTCAATATGCTTCTAGAATTGGATCTATCATGTACGCAATGTTATGTACTCATCAAGATGTCTCGTATGCTTTGAGCATGATGAGTGGATATCAGTCATATCCTGATGAAGGTCAGTGGACTGCCATGAAGAACATCCTTAAGTACTTGAGAATAACTAAGGATCAATTCCATATCTACGAAGGAGAGGAAGAGTTGGTGGTTAAGGGTTACACAAATGCAAGCTTCCAAACTGACAAAGATGACTATTGATCCCAATCAGGATTTGTGTTTTGCCTCGATAATGGAGCTATAAGCTGGAAGAGCTCAAAGTATGAGACAGTTGTGGATTCTACAATGGAGGATGAGTATATAGCTACATCTAGTGCATCAAAGGAGGTTTTTTGGATCAAGAAGTTCATCTCAAAACTTGGAGTGGTTCCGAGCATCAGAGAGGCAATCGGGCTATACTGTGACAACAATGAAGCTATTTCACAAGCTAAGGAACCTAGATCACATTAGTGTTCCAAGTATATACAAAGGTGATTCCATCTCATAAGACAAATCGTACAGTGAGGAGATGTGAAGATTTGTAGAGAACAAATCCAGAGTAATGTGGTTGACCCCTTGGAAAAATCACTTTTGTAGCAGAAGCATGAAGGTCATTTTAGATTAGTAGGATTAAGTTCATGAGTGATTGTCTCTAAGTGCACTTGTAAGTCTGTTCGTATGTATGCCAGAGAGCCAATCTGTAATGACCTTGATATGGGTTATGAGGTAACCCTATTTGTTTTGGCTAAGTAAGTTGCTTAGAAATTTAATATAATCCTATAAGGTGTTTTGTTATCATATGACACACTTATGTTCCAAGTTTGGTCCTAACTGAATGTCGTTTGAGCAATGCTCCTTTGTTTTGGACTAAAGTGCAATTTACCAAAAATGAGGGGTTATATTGCAATATGTCATATGTTGAACGTTCCCTAAGTGTTTTAGCATTATAAGAAAGAGAATGATGCTAAGCGGTGGCTTTTCGAAAGCCTAAAATTCAAGTTTGAACTTGTTCGAATAATGCTAGTGCCTTGTGTACCAATTTTGGTACAAGTTGTAATTTACCCAAATAGTAGGTTTGATATGAAAATTACCACCTCTAGAGTGTCCCTACTCCCTTCTAGTATCATCTAGAGGAGAGATAAATAAGGATGCATCATGTTTGAATCATTTATGAGTAATGGTACTCTTGGTGATGAAAAGACCAAGAAAGGGTTGAATGTGAAACCCTAATTTGAGCCTGTATCGGGTTGTAGAGTCCATATGGGAATGCCTATCTAAGGAGCCATAGAAGGGATCCCATATCAGTTTTTAAACTCTGGTCTTTGTCCATGACGAGCTAAGCACCTCAAGTAGGTGATCCATGACGAGTTAGGTGCTCCTTGCAAAAGTTGTATCGGTTTGCATAATATATGAAGATAAATATAAGATATCTCATCAAACAAGATAACTAATGGCCGAAATATCATCTCTAGATTATCCTCAAGTGTTTTGCATGTCAATATAAATATGAGTGCATGCAAAGATATGTTTCAACCATGCATGGACATGTGGAACCTAGTAGCTTAAAAAGATGACACCTCATATACACACTTTTTCATGAACCTCAAGTATGTATACCCTTCCTTTCACCCATAAGTGGAATTTTTCAAAATCTATCACCCCCTTGCTCTTAGATATCATGCATAGAGTCTTGATATCATGCAAGGGTGAAGGAGTATCATAAATAGAGCCTTGGTATCACCCATAGCAAAGTGATATCATCCATTGCAAAGTGATACCAGCCAAGTGAGGGATATCAGCCATAAGTGAGGAATATCGGCCACAAGTGGTGAGGTATCGTAAATAGGGATGAGGAGCTCAAGTCTTGAACCATTGAGAAGATCACCTTCAACCTTGGGAACATGAATCTTTGGAGCTCGGAGCTTTGAAGTTTCTCTTGAGGTGGGTTATATAACTTGAACTCAATTATGTTTTTATTTATCATCAATCTTGCCTTAGTTAAATGATTTACTTTCAAATAGAATTTTCTTGCATAATTGATGAATCCATGAGATCTATTAGTAACTTAGGACTATTAACCATGAACTAGAACACATAATGAAGGTCTAGATCATGAAGATGATGGTATCACCTTATAAAGTGATATCGGGTTCAACCACATAAGCAAGCACCTCTAACCCGATATGGTGATACACCTACTATAATGATATGGATATGAGTTTATACTTCCTTGCATGATATGGTGATGTAGTATACACCTCTTTCATGATATGAGGTTAAAAACACCCCTTAGGCACATTATGGTGTGAAGCACACACACCTCTTTGCCTGATATGGTGTGAAGCATACACACACCTCTTTGCCCGATATGGTGTGAAGCACACACACACCTCTTTGCCCGATATGGTCTGAAGCATACACACCACTTTGCCCGATATGGTGTCAAGCATACACATACCTCTTTTCCTGATATGGTGTGAAGCACACACACCTCTTTGGCCGATATGGTGTGAAGCACACATACACCTCTTTTCCCGATATGGTGTGAAGCATACACACACCTCTTTGCCCGATATGGTGTGAAGAACACACACACACCTCTTTGCCTGATATGGTGTGAAGAATACACACACCTCTTTGCCAAATATGGTGTGAAGCCCACACAAACCTCTTTGACCAATATGGTGTGAAGTACACACACACCTCTTTTCCCGATATGGTGTGAAGCACACACACACCTCTTTACCTGATATGGAAGCAAGCACACACCTCTTTGCCCGATAGGGTGGAAGCACCTCAATTTAATATACTTGATTGAGTGACATATGTAGTGTGTTATGTCAAATGATACATTAAGACATATAGAGTTTAATGCACTTTGATAAGTGTAGGCTAACATACCTTTGAGAAAGGGTTAAGCCAAGTTAATAAAGTATGATGTAATCAATATCCTAGTGAGGATGAGAGAGAAACTCATACTTTGCATTGATAATCATTTAATGATATATGATGAGAATAAATAAGTATGATTGAATACTTATGATATCAATGTATGCTCCTAGATGTGTGGAGCAATGAATGAGGTGGATTGATAATATGAACTTGAAATCCTATTCAGCTATAAAGGGAAACCCTAAACCTAATAATGGGAAGGTTGTATTTCTCTTATTGCATAAGCCTTGTGAGATATGTGAAATACTTATACAACAAGTATAATGTTTATATAGGCCTTATGACCTAGAGATAGTTGTTGTCTACTGAGAGGTGACAAGATGTTTAATGGTCTTGTGAGCCATGTGATTATTTGTTGCCTAGTGAGAGGTGACAAGATGTTTAATGGCCTTGTGAGCCATGTGAATAGTTGTTGCCTAGTGAGAGGTGACAAGATGTTTAATATCCTTGTAAGCCATGTGATTAGTTGTTGCCTAGTGAGAGGTGACAAGATGTTTAATGGCCTAGTGAGCCATGTGAATAGTTGTTGCCTAGTGAGAGGTGACAAGATGTTTAATGGCCTTGTGAGCCATGTGATTAGTTGTTTCCTAGTAAGAGGTGAAAATGTGTTGATCTAGAGATTGATGTAAGAGATGGTAATGTTTAAAATAAACCATAAAAACAAGAACCCTGTAACATAATAATAATATTAATAATAAATGATTACAAAGATAATAATGAAATCTCGGTCATACATACATTATGGTCATAGACAAATAAGGGCTATAGTTCTTTGAATATGTTAAAATGAGATATGAGGAATACTTGTATCACATAAAGGATGTGAATGTGTATGATGGTTCGATTGAGGGAAAATGCCTACAAAGGTGAGGTGGTGTTCAATGACGAGTTCAAGGGATTGATATCCCATGATGAAAGTGAAAGGGAAACATAAAGGTATTCCAACTCTTATGGAATCCTTAGAAATATGGCCATGATCTCACAAGGTTGGCATAGCCCAATGCCTGCCTGAACTCACAAGATTGGTACAATCTAATACATGGTTGTGATCTCACAAGGTTGGTATAATCCAATGCCTGGTTGTACTGTCAAAATGATCTCACAGGGTTGGCATAGCCTAATGCCCAGCTGAACTCACAGGATTGGTATAATCTAATACATGGCTGTGATCTTATAGGGTTGGTATAATCCAATGTCTAGTTGTACTCTCAAAATGTTCTCATAGGGTTGGCATTGCCCAATGCCTGGCTGAACTCACAAGATTGGTACAATCCAATACCTAGCTGTGATCTCACATGGTTGGTATAATCCAATGCCTGGTTGTACTCTCAAAATGATCTCACAGGGTTGACATAGCCTAATGCCTGGCTGAACTCATAGGATTGGTACAATCCAATACCTGGTTGTGATCTCATAGGGTTGGTATAATCCAATTCCTGGTTGTACTATCAAAATGATCTCACAGGGTTGGCATAGTCCAATGCCTGGTTGAACTCTATTAGGATTGGTATAGTCCATTACCTGGCTGTGATATCAGGATTGGCATAGTCCTATACCAGGATGTGATCTATGGAATGGTACAATCCAATACCTGGATGAACTCTTATAAAATCAATACCTAGTTAGCAAATTGGCTGAGGCCAATAGATAGAAATGAGAATGATTCATGTTCATCATACCATGATAATATTATCACATGATAAGCTTGATATGTTGGCATGATATGTTGGGTAAATGATATACATGTTCTTTCATATTCCTTATAAAGTGAATAGATGATATACTGCTCGATTATAGACAGTTACAATGCTTTGAAAAGATGAGAGATATTTTAATTTACTTATCCACAGTGATTAACCTTGTTTAGTAATATGAAAGAACCTCTACTCAGATTAATACCATTTACCTATAATAATAACATTGTTGGCGGAGAGTTACATCTCTCGTTGGGACAATTGTCTCACCCCGTGGGATCCACATTTTTTTAGGTGGACGTGCACGAGATGGTTGAGACCATACTGTAGAAGGACAACAATAGCAGTAGGGACAGGAGTGATAGATCAGGTTGAGTGTGCTGTCTATCATGTCTTGTAGATAGAAGTCCTATGTGTCGTCTCTGTACTCTCAGGTCCTTGGATTTAGTATTTGATGGTTTTATGAACAATCTGAGGTTTTGGCTAGTATGACTCAAGGTTTTATGTTGCTTCAATATATGTTTTGACAAAGAAACGATTATATGTTATCCTCGAGATGAGATGGCACAGTGTATGTACAATGTGAACCCTAATGTATGTAAAGTTTTGATTCTTTCATTAAGAGTATTCCAGGAAATGGATCTCTTTGCAACATGGTTTTAAATTTTAGTGATTTTTATTAATCCGCTGCTTATGGTTATTTCACAATAATTAGTAACAATTTGGCTGTCAGTTTGGTGGCAGTCGTTACACAATCATATGACGATTTTAATGGCATATCTTGTACACAATTTGATTAATAATAGAGACAATCTTCCTATTTATTCTGTTTATTCAGTTATGAAATAATGATATAACTTAATAAATGTCTAAAGAATAATATTACTCAATGATGTATGTTTTCAGGTTTAGGACTTGAATGATGAGATCATACAGACGTCAAGAGTATATTCATTCTTTTTAGACAACAATAACACTTAAGACTAGAATGTGTGTTGGTTGATGACATAATCTCATTAGTCATGATATGTGATATGAAATCAAGTACATAGATATTTGTTAGAGAATGGTGTATGGACAGACCCACCTTGAGAGTGACACATGGAATGATGAATGGTAGTTAGAGTCATCTCTCATTGTCATGGTGGTTATTGTAGTTCTTAAACCTGAAATCACTACACGTATCACATGTCGTTCGGTCTACTTTGACATCATCCATCGTGATCCTGAATAATGGTTGGCATAAAGGTTGTACTCGGGTGTACTTTGACATTTGGGGATGAGTGTGAGTGATGTATATGTGATTTGTCCCTCCTATTGGAGTTTGATATCCTGGCCACTTGACAAGTGAGACTAAGAAATCCATGGCCATGCTGAGGTGAGTCCATATGTGAAACTGAGCTTACACATGTTTCAGATAGTTTGCTCTACTTCAACGAACATGGGTTGAATTTTGAAGAGGATGACAATTCCATGCCTTGAGTTCAATCCAGATATCAAAGACAAAGGAACTATACATTCACAATAATATCAGCCCCAGATGATAGATTAAGTTAATCTCCAACTTCTCAAATTACTTTGGTATCAATGAAGTCTTTCTAGATACCAATCATTGCTTATGAAAACAAAATGTGATTATGAATATCACTAACAATGTAATGTGGATCCTACCAGGTCACACACTTAGCATGTGATTGGGATAGGAGTATAATTGTGGACGTGATTGGAAATTTTCTGAATCAAATTGATTACTAACATGTTTAGGTAATCTTCAATAATAATATTAGAATATAATTAATTGGTTCACGTGTTTCAGATAATTAAAATTAGATTCCATTATTACACCGACTGGATGATCCAGAGCGATCAATTAGAGATGGATAATGGAAATTAGTTAATCAATTAATATTATTAATTGGATTATTTAATTGTTTCCAGAATGTTCTTTTATTGGTCTACAAGCGACTCATATTAAATGCAGCAACAACCCTTTTGTTTCTCATAGGTTTTGGAAAAACCCTACTTTCATTTCTCTATTATTTATAGGGGCATGAAAGCCAGATTTTGGTTGAATATATACACTCACACGGTGAGGTTACACTCTTGTACATCAACCCAAGCTGTCATTGTCCCTAAGAGAGAGGGAAGGAGGGCAACCAATGCTAGCACATTGCCAAACAGAAGAATGCTCCTACCTGCTGGCTTATGAAGCGACGTGGAGTTCTAGTCTATCTACATGGTCAAAGTAGAGATGTAGACTCTGAGTTTCCTGTATTTGGAGGATGGACGATGACTGTATGTGCATTCTTGGAGCAACACACATCACCAGACAAAAGGACGTCATTGGACCTACTCCGGGATGAGGTACATCCCTGCCCCTTCTTTTTGAATATGTTGTTGTTGACGAGATCTTCTCGTAGGGTATGCATGTAGAAATTTTTTTTTCTTATGTTGTGCCTTTCACCTCTACAAAGCCCAAAAACAAGATTTTTAGTGAAGGTTTCATAAGTGTTAGATGCTTTGATAGTTAATTTGAATGGTCTTCTAGCACAAATTGGACTGTTGAGATGATGTTAATTAACACTCAAAGTGATCAAGGTTATTTTTATATCCTTATGGTATAGTATAAATTGTAGAATGTTTTGGGTAAGGTTGTTGGATTTGGGAAGATTGTTGATGGTCCATGTTGGGTGATTAACAAGAAACAATCTCACAATACAAAACATACAACAATCTAATATGCGAGAAACAAATGTTGAAGATATTTATTCTCCCATTATCCCATGAGTTTAGATGTGGTTGACCCCTCATTCAAGCATGACCTATTTAGTAGGGGTTGGTCCTTAACTTCGTTATGGCATGATGGCACTTGTGCGGGTTTCTCTAAGTTTTGTGGGTTTACGTTTTAATCCCAATATAACTCACAACTATAAGAGCATTAGTCAATCATTAGTTCTTAAAGAGGGTGTGCTCTCTAGGATTTTGATGTCCAAGATGATGATGTACAATTACCTTTACTATTGTTGATGTGCCTTGTCTAGGGATCCAACATGATTGTTGGCACTTCTTTCATAGACATGTGGGTTTGTAGGAGTGTAAAGTGAAAGTGTGCACACTTGTAGACATTAATTAATATCCCATGATAGAAATATATGGAAACTAAAGAGAAATTAGGACTTCCAATCAAACATTCAAGTATATCCCCACTTTTCTGAAACCAAACAATCACATAAGATAGTATAGGAACGCTCAAGGAAAGAGATAATCTTTATCATAATAAATGACCTCTCTTTGTGTTCCTTTTTTGTATGTCTTTTTTATTTTTCATTTTGTTTGTTTATGCAAACAATCTAGTAAACAAATCATGAAACAAAATGGAAGAAAAAGGCAAACCCCAAAAAAGAAAACCCTAAAAGGGAATAATAAAAAGAAATCCAAAAAGGGAAGCATAATGGAAGCCCTAAAAAGGAGGAATTGAAAATGCAAATGTATGGGAAACCCTGAACTGAAAATCAAACTAGAAAAGGAAACTCGAGAAATAAGAAAAAACAACTTGGATTGTCTATTATCCACAATAGAGCTACCAGACTGCTTAACCCACTAGATAAAGCTATAAAAGAGATAATCTTGATGGTCGCTTGTAAAACTCATTAAAAACATAAGAGATAAGAAATTTTACATTTACCACCTTATTTTAAGCGGAAAAATAAGAAAAATTATGGATACACATTTTAATCAACAATAAACACAACAAAATAAAAAAGTAAATCCACTAGAGGGTAGATAAGGCATGGAAAGCATGGCTTAGTGATTGAGATCACCATCTTGTTATGACTAGAGAATGTGTTAGACACCCACGCACCCCTTGAAAGTCGGTATTGTGGTTCACAATCCTAAGTTTGTAAATAAGCATTCGATTTGGATTTGGTTAAGAAAAACAAAACAAGAAAATAAAAAGAAACGTATAAATAGGGTGTGTAAGTCTTTGGGAAATCGAAATGACAGTGACTTTCCATCGACATCCCCAAAGACTCTACTTTTCTACTAGGGATTCCAATCGCCTTAGAATCTCCCACAATGAAATCCATCTCGGGTGATTGGAACTAAATGTAGGAAGATGAAGAGAGGAAAGATTAGAGAGCGATTTGGCACGAAAAAGATCTACTTTCATGCATGCGAACAAGAAAAAGAGTATGAAATGTGAATAAGTTTACATGATGAAAATCCAATTATACTATATCAATAAAAATGACTACACTAGAAAGGTGATATGTAATCAATTAATCGTACTAGTTGTTGTTAGATGAGTATTTATAGATCAAGGGAATGGTTAATCAAGTTGATGTGGAATAGTTATGAACACGTTTAGATAAGTATAGAAAACTAACAATTAAATCAAGCATACATGCTTCTTTCTAGCATAGTGGAGTCGGTGTGTTAAAAGAGGGATCTTATGGACACTAGGCAACAAATCTTGCCCAAGGGGAGATAATTTCTCCTAGGCTCCAAGAGTCATTTGGGAGTCTTTGAGATGGTGGATATGATGTGGTGATTATAATTGTGATTTACCATTGAGGGTTCTGTGTCTTGAAAAGAAGGTTCAAGAATAAATCCTCAATGAATCAACAAAAAAGGAAACAAAAAGGTTAGGATTGCATGTCATGGGAAAAACTCTAGCCGAATACTCCATCGAGTGGGGATTTCTACTAGTAGAACGCACGATGCTACTACGAGGTACCACTATAGAATGTCGAATTCGACCGGGTGTCCCGAGATAGGAAACAAAATCTTTTCATATTCGATCTTTAGAGCTTTCTGGAAGATTCTAGAGATATCTCTAATGCAAAACTCATTTTGTTTGTAGGATTGTGTTGTTTTGGAATAAATGTTTAAGAAAAAAGAAAGAGGGGAAGACGAGAAACAAAAAATTGAGGGACAAGCCTTCTCTTTTTTTCATTTTTGGTCAAAAAGATATAGATTTGATTAAATTAAAACAAGCAATTGAAATTTCAATTAAAGTAAAAATTGAATATTTTATTAAAATTAATTCAACTCGAAAATAATAAAAAAGACTTATAAAAAGCTCAATAAAAGACTAAATAACAACTAAGTTCAAAAAAGTATTGTATATTCATTGAAGCCTCAATAAATTGCAAATAGGAGAATGCGGGTGAATTAAATAGAGGGACAAATATGGATAAAATCCATCATTAGTCACAGTAATCGTTGTTTGAATGACTAAAAATAGAATGTCAACATCTTCCTATTTGGACTCTCACAAGAATGGTCGATTTGTCTTGGCCAATAGCATTGAGCCGAACCCTCCATTGGTTGGTTTGAAACTAGTGATTTCCAATCTGAACTATAGCAACTCCACGAAGGATCGTTCCGACGTTTTTTTGAGCCAGGGTAATGCTTACCACTATTGGTAACATCACGGTCCGTGGAAAAACTACCACTGATCACTTCTTCCGTAGATCGGACCACTTTCGTTCTTCTTTGCCATAATCACACACATACTCACATTCATCCACCGCAACCAATCTTTGTCATGCATGACTCATTTGAACAGGCATCCTTGTCATCCTTCCAGGTCCACGAGTCATGATCCCACTTCACAAGCATGTATGATCCACATTGTCCAACGCGAAAAGCTTTTTATTGAACAGGCATCCTTGTCATCCTTCCAGGTCCACGAGTCATGATCCCACTTTACAATCATGATTGGCGACGTCATAGTGATCCGTGAAGAAAACATGATTGTAAGCCTACTGGAATACACATGATCCGCACTTCATGCTATTCAAATTTTCGTTATACCGGACAGCCGTGAGTAATTGATGCTAATTATATTATTGTTTTAAATGACAACCTCGAACATTAACACGGCTCAAATTGACTATTAGAGGTTTTCAATGACTTATCTGGCATATCAGCACGGATATCAACCAGCGGTTACCATTGTTTTTCTTCTCCTTACAGAAACCCTTTTTGGAGGGGCTTGGAGAGGTCTAGAGGTGGACAAGTCTCAAAACTGGCACATCGCCAAAAAGCTAGTTACGTAATGAACTAATGAGCCGACGGATTGTTGCCTGCGAGCATCATGTGTTTTGAAAACAACGTATCCCCGCCCCTCTCAATCTTCTTCAATGGAAAAGAATGGAGGGGAGGCTCTACATGTGTGCGTCATCATGGGTCTCAAGCATCTTCGTCTAAAACATACAACGTCGGTTGAATACACAAATCGACATCTATCTGTGAAGAGCGACGAGACACGGGTATCACTTTTAATTTAGCGTCGGTTTCTTAATAAGCAACCAATGCCTAAAATCGACCGTCAAATCCAAAATTTTCTAGTAGAAAATTTTTTTAACATACGACGTCGGTTGTTAACTAATTAACCGACGACTAAAGATTTTTTACGAAACAGAAATTGGACACATTTTTATCGTCAGTTCTCTTGAAATAACCGACGCTGATGTATTTTCCAGCACTGTCCGTGCGAAAAATTTCAACCCCCTTTGTCGTCGGTTGTTTTGTGGTAACTTACGCCTATTGTTATAAGCGTCAGTTATTAAAAAATAACCGACGCTGATTGTTAACTTAATAGCACACGCACGAAGCAGACTCTTCCACTTTCTCTGTATCATTGCCGATTGAAATAGGTCTGGCGATTCTGCCCCCTGCTCCATCCTCCTTGTGTACTGCCGCCTGCCACTCCCTGCTCGCCGCCGCCGCCGTTGTTCCCTGCTCGCCGGCTCCTCCCAGCTGTGACCTGCTCGCCTGCTCGCCACCGCCGTTCCGCTCATCTTCTTGATAAAAAAGTATGCTTCCTCCACTGCCGCCGCCTACTTCTCTACTGCCGCCGCTGTCTAGTTAGGCCTCTGGGCGGCCTGGGTGGACGCTTGGGCGGCGCCATGGCACGCCTAAATTGCTGCCGGGTGTTTTTTTAATTAAGTTATTTATTGATTTGTGTTTATTTATGTACTGATTTTGTTATTATTTAATCATCTACTTAGTTAACTTTATTTATCAACTGATTTAACTTTATTTATCTATTGATCTGTATTTATTCATCTACTGTTTGTATTTATTTATGTACTAATTCAGGTTTTAATTGATCATCTATTGATTTATATTAGTTTATCAACATATTTGTATTTATTCATCTACTTATTTGTATTTTTTTGTCTACTATTTTTTATTTAGTTATCTACTCATTTGAATTTATTTGTGTATTGGTTTTGAAATTATATAATCATCTAGTGATGTAACTTTATCACAGGCTCATTATGAACCACTAGATCTAGATCTTAGCTAGGGTATCTCTACCGTCCTAACTATGAAATTGGTAACTTGTTTTCATGTTGAGTATATTGAGAATCCTAATCACCCTTCTTGCTTAATGATGAACTCTAATACACACACGTGACATGCTTAGAATGTAAATGATAAACTTTTCCCTAGATTACCAATCATGCTTCTAAAGACATCAATAATCACCTGAACTTGAAGAACTAGGATATGAATGATGAAACTAGGATTGTAGGTATAAGAATGACAACACATGTATTTGTCGGCCTAAAAACCCGTCCAAGATTTACTCATTAGGAGTAAATCTTAGATAGTCCCCGGTTTGGGACTATTCTTGAATAGCTAATCTCACTTAAGATGTAAGTGTATAATATGTATTGGATTTTTAAGAGAATTTTGGTAGCATTTCCCCGTTTGTTCTCTAAATACATATGTACTTGGAGAACAATGGGGAAATGCTGTCGGAATTTTCTTGAAAACCCAATACACATTATACAATTACTAGTGATATTAAGTGTCCAAGAATATGATAGGTGGTACACATTTATTATATATAAGAATGACAGCACATGCATTTGTTGGCCTAGAAACCCATCCAAGATTTACTCATTAGGAGTAAATCTTAGATAGTCCCCGATTTGGGACTGTTCTTGAACACTTAATCTCACTTAGGATGTTTTAACCATTTATTATATATAAGACCTTAAACCCTAAAGTTCTAACTATAAACCCTAATCTTTTAACGCTAGACCCTAATCTTGTTCTAATATATACTTATTTTCTCTTTGACCATAGAATGGATAGATCATGGATGTCCATTCTAAATTGCTGCAACCCAGAGTTTATTTCTGGTCTTGATCAGTTTATTAGATTTGCCGAGGAACATAGGAAACAACCTGGAGATAGGTTCTACTGTCCATGTAGGCATTGCGGTAACAACTTGAAAGTCAGCACTGGTGATGAAATCAAAAATCATGTCATGTCCAACATGATTGTACAAGTCTATAAAGAATAGCACTGACATGGAGAGATTTCAAACCCGAAATCAGTGGATGTCGGTAGCAATGCTTGTGTGGAAGAAGAAATTGCCTCCGATGGTGTAGATATGAACGAACCAGTTCCAGTAGACATCGTTGAAGCGATGTTGGATAGTTGTGGGGTAGAGCACACCGATCCACCTCCCATGTTTAGAAACATTGTGCATGATGTTGAGATACTGTTATACACAGGTTGTAAGTTTACGAAGCTTAGCGCTGTGTTGAGATTGTATAAGCTGAAAGCCAATAATAGATGGAGCGACAAAAGCTTCATGTCATAGTTGTCTTTGTTGAAAGAAATTCTTCCTGAAGGAAACTAGCTGCCAATCTCAACATATCAGTTAAAGAAATTGTTGTGCCCAATCGGAATGGAGGCCAAGAAGATACACGCATGCCCGAATAATTTTGTATTATTTCAAAAGGACTATGTTGATTTGAAATATTGTCCCAAATGTGGTGCGTCAAGGTATTAATTGATGACTTTGGGGGAGTCTAAAATTGATTCTCCTACCAAGGTGATGTGGTATCTACCTATAATATCACAATTTCAACACTTGTTTGCCAATCTGTTAGATGTGAAGAATTTGAGGTGGCATGCAGATGTTAAGAAAAATAATGATGGGATCCTACGATATGCATTTGATTCCCCACATTGGAAGAAGATTGATTTATTATACCCTGAATTCAGTGAAGAAGTCAGGAATCTAAGACTTGAGCTTTGTACAGATGGGATGAATTGGTATGGGACATTGAGTAGCCAACATAGCACTTGGCCATTTATGCTTGTTATATACAATCTTCCTCCCTGGTTGTGTATGAAAAATAAATACGTTATGCTGTCGCTGTTGATATCGGGCCCTAAACAACCTAGAAATGATATCTACGTTTATCTTAAACCTCTGATTGATGACTTGAAGAAACTCTAGGGTGAAGGTGTGATGACCTATGATGCTTCACGAAGAGAGACATTTCGTTTGCACCCTATGTTGTTTTGCACTGTGAATGACTTTCCAGCATATGGGAATTTGTCTGGATATAGTGTCAAAGGATCTAAAGTGTGTCTTATATGTGAAGAGAACACTGATTCAATATGACTAAAACATGACGGCAAGACTGTATATCTTGGTTATCGAAGGTTTCTTCTAAAATTCCATCCGTATCGTGGGTTGCACAAAGCATTCAATAGACGGAATGAGGAATGGAGTGCACCTAAACCTATACCAGGGGAGGATGTTTATGAAAGAGTAAAAGACTTTTCCAATGAATTTGGTAAGAGATCACAATGTACCATGGCCACACGGAGTGACAAATCTTTATTCCAGAAGAAGTCAATATTTTAGGATCTTCCTTATTGGAGTTCTTTGGCAGTCAGGCATTGTATCGATGTCATGCATGTTGAAGAAAATGTCTGTGATAGTGTCATTGGTACTCTGTTGAATATACCAGGTAAGACTAAAGATGTGATAAAATCCAGAATGGACCTACGTGAAATGGAAATAAGGACAGAATTAACAGAAGTAGTTAGTAACGATCGGATAACATACTTACCTCCCGTTTGTTACACGTTGTTGAGAAAGGAGAAGAAAGCTTTTTGTGAATGCTTGGTAAATGTTAAGGTGCCACAAGGTTACTCATCCAACATCTATACATTGGTATCAATGAAAGATCTAAAGTCGATAGGTCTTAAATCTCATGATTGTCACACTCTAATACAACAAATATTTCCTGTGGTAATTCGATCTATATTGCCGAAGCATGTAAGGTTTTCAATCACTAGACTTTGTTTCTTTTTCAACAGTCTGTGCAACAAAGTTATTGATCCTGATGCTCTCGATAAATTGCAAAGAGAAGTGGTTGATACTCTATGTCAGCTTGAGATGTATTTTTCTCCTTCGTTCTTTGATATCATGGTACATCTTGTTGTCCACTTGACTAGGGAAGTGAAAATGTTGGGACCAATTTTCTTGCATTGGATGTATCCCTTTGAACGATACATGAGCATTTTTAAAGGTGATGTTCGAAACCATTATCGGCCTGAAGGGAGTATTATTGAGGGATATGTGGTGAGAGAGGTTATGGATTTTTACAATGACTTTTTGAGTGCTAATGACGCTCCTGTTAATGACAAAAATATTGAGGAGCATTTTGGCAAAGGAATTTTAGGATCACGGATGAAAGTAATCAACCGTGAGCAGTTGGAACAAGGTCACTTGTATATTTTACACAACATCGGCGAAGTGAGTGTTTATATCAAGGAACATACCAATTTCATCAAGAGACAATATCCTTGTGCCAATTAAATGTGGCTTGCTAGAGAGCATAACAAGACATTTATTAAGTGGTTTGAAGATAAAGTCTTACATCAACTATCTCAAATACCAGATAATCTTACTGAAACTATCAAATGCCTCACCTTTAAACCAAAATTGAATGTTATGTCTTATGAAGGGTTTGACATAAATGGATTCTCATATTACATCCAGCGTCAAGATGATAAGAGTGTCGTCCAAAATAGTGGGGTCACCCTTCAAGTGACTTCATTTTTTTTTGTAAGTGCAAAGGATAAGAGTCCATGTGAAGCTGAAATGTCATATTATGGTATCATTGAAGACATATGGGAGTTTGACTACGTAGATTTCAGAACTCCGCTCTTTAAATGTAATTGGGTTGATAACACCAAAGGAGTTATAGTGGATGAATTGGGTTTCATATTAGTGAACTTTGAAAAGATTGGCGAGAAGGGTGAACCATTCATATTGGCATCACAGGTGAAACAAGTATTTTATATCGATGATCCTACAAATGATAAATGGTCGGTTGTTCTTCATGGTAAAATACAGTTCATTGAAGATCCTATACATGAAGAAGAGTACTATGATAAGTATGATGACTCCAGTCCATTCTTAGTTTGGTTGCCAACACCACCAAATATTGAAGCTAATGATGATTTGTACGTGTGCGGAGATCACAATGAAGGATTGTTAATTGATAAAAGATTGCAATATTAGAGACATGCATGTTTATATGTTTTATTTTTTTGAATGTGAACTTTACAATGTGAATGTGAACTCTGCAATGTGAATTACTTTACAATGTGAATGTGAACTTTACAATGTGAACTTTATAATGTGAATGTGAACTTTCAGATGGCTGAGCGTTCTCTTGATGACCATGCTGATGATTACCGTGAGGGTGAGGACGTCAATGCGCCGCCTCACAATGTAAGTTTTAAAAATATATCCCTGAGGTTACTATCTATATGTTCATTTATGTTATATCCTCTAAGTGTGTTTTGTTGGTCAAATTTTAGGTTGGTGATGTACCCCTTGAAGAAATTGGGGCACTTGATGAGCAGCAAAAAAAATTGAGAAAGTGAGGGGCATCACAATGATGAACAAGTTACTACAACAAAGGGACAATGGACCCAAACTGGCTGTGGATTTTGATCATGTAAGAAATCCAATTGGAGTGAACCGCAACTCATTTATTTAATATCTTGGGGTTCTTACTCACAACCATTGTAGTCCTATTTTTGAATCCTGGCATAAAGTTCCTAAGGGGAAGAAAGACTTAGTATGGAAGGAACTATGCGTGAGTTATTATTATTTGCAATTCTATTTTTGTAGATTACTAATTTTTAGGATACTAGTTAATAGCAATTCTATTTTGTAGAGTATATTTGATCTGGATGAAAAGCTGCATCGTAAATGCATGATGTAACACTGTGGGAGGGTCCTAAGGAACTATAGGACAAATCTCACCTGAGATTACATACGTGATGTTGAGAAGAGGTTCTTGATTGATTTCTAATTCTAGACATTGATCACTTTTTGACTAACTCTACACCAATATTTTTGTTTGTATTCTCTTTAAAAAATAAATTTAGGCAGAAGGCAGCCACTGAGCAATGGAACTACCTGGACACCAAAGACTGGGAGGAGTTTGTTACCTAAATAAAAATGGATGAATTCAAGGTATTAAGTGAAACTCCCATTTTAATTAATATGTGTTCTTTTGTATTCACCTATTCAAGATTAACCTTTAATGTTACTAACCAAATCAATGTGCTTACTAATAAGGCTATCAGCGATGCTCAAAGAGAAAGGCGTGCACTGAATGTGCATGACCACACAATGGATCTAGGAGGCTATGCTGGCATTCGCCAAAGACTACAGGTGTTACGACCCCATCTGAGCTTAATTGGTAAACTAGGGTTTACCTAGACAATTGCAAAGATTAATTAGAATAATCATTCTTGAAATCTAATTAATGACGATAACACAATTAGGATGTTTTAACTATGATAAGAAGTCTAAATGTTCTTTTGTCTTGAGAATTAGGGTTTGAGAAGCATAGACCCTAATCGGCCCAAAATAGGGTTTTGATGATTCATGAATACAGAATTTGATAAGTAGAATGTCTCACTAAATGATTTTTAGTATTTTATATGTAAATCTGATTTACTTCAAATTTGGATATGATTTTTATATATAAAATTTGAACAATATTGGTAAATATCAGAATTTTTGAAGAATGTTATGACCTGTTTATCGGTCGAGTTTCAAACTCGGCCGATCACATTTCCAGAATTATACAGCAGTGCGGTAATTGAATTTTATCTTTTTATTGGTATATCCAATTGATCTCAAATTTTAAATGTGCCTGAAAAACACAGTTTTAGACACTCTGTTAAATTGGAATAATTTTTGGATGACTTTTGAATCCCTACAGTAAGGGTGTCGGTCGAGTTTGTGCAGGACAAACTCGGCCGAATATTTTGCAGACTGCAATATAGCAGTGCACTGTTATATTTTTAATTATTTATTGGTAACTCCAAATGATCTCAAATTTTAACTGAAGCTTTATAGATCAATTATAAACAACTTTATCAATTCCCATAATTGTTGGAGAATGTTTGATCTCTGAAATAAACGAATTATAGTAACTTTTGTATAACTGAATATTCAGCCTATATAATTAAAGTTAAGTGTTGGGTCAATATGCAATTGACCCAAGCAGCTCAATTGACTTATATGAGAAACCACACACACACACAGCTCTCATTCTTCGTCATTCACTCCAGAGAAATGAAAACCTAGAGAGAGAGGGAGAGTTAGGGCTTGAGTGGAGAAAGTGGGGGAATTGCTGAATTAGGGTTTTGCGATTCCAGGAAGGGTGAAATCAAGTAAGTTTGGATTCTTTGCATAGAATTTTATGGTGGATCTTCTCTCTCATGTCAAGATTCCGTCCATGCTCTGATTTGATCCAAGATGATGTTGAAATTCCCTCTTTTCTCACCCTTTCTTGATAATCCCTCATTTTCAAGGTTCCCGAGTTGAATGGAAGAAGAATTGGGAGATTTGCTAGGGATTTGATAGGAATTCGAGTTCCCCTGAGTTGAGCTGCGGTTTTGAGGTGTTTTCACACCTTAGGGTGAGTGGGTTCTTCCTCTAAACAGTGTAATGCATGAATTTGATTATAGCATCCAAATCCCTAATTGCTTAGTATGTGATTCTAAAACCTGAAATGTCCGTTTGATTTAAGATTGTTGCAAATTGATATGATGTGGATTACTTCTCTGTTTGAATGATTCCTAAATGGTAGATTCATACCAAAAACGTATACAACACTTCCTAGTGAGAATGCTTTTTAGATTTATATCAAACGAGGTAATTAGGGTTTAACCTAATTGAGACATCACTAGTGTTTCAACCTTATTGAAAAGGACTAGTAATCCTATAAGTGGTTAGGATGTATCTCATGGGTTATCTTAATTATATTTTATTCTTGATACATGATATCTCAGTAAATGATATGGAAAATCTAAATTTAGTTAAGTTTCCATGATTTCATATCTATATTGATGGTATATGATTTGTTGGTAACAATCTTTATTTAGTGAATGCTTATATCTTATGAGATCATTATAAGGGCCATGTGACAAGTGAATGAGGTAAATGAAAAGGTGAATGAGGCAAATGAAACCCTAAGAGTAGGGTGTTGGCATGTGATGAATGAATAAGGCAAATGAAACCCTAAGGATAGGGTGTTCAATGAATCATGTTATGGTGACATGAAAGATCTCGATATGAGATGTGGTGATACTTAACTGTTGAATTGTATGTTTCTAGTGCATTTAACTTTATATGCTTGTTCTCTCTGAGTTGATATCTACATACTGCAGGGCTTCTTATATTTCAATACATATCTCGTAAATTGCAGGTGATGAGATATGACATGCCCTAGAAAGGGATGTTACTAAGACATGGTATATGTTGAATACATGAGTTTTGATGTTGCTTATGATATGATATGGCAGGCCGTGTGAGCCTTATGAGAAATGTAAAATGAGTTATGATTTCTGTTTTACATGTATCTATAATATTAATGTTAGACTTAGGTGCCCTGAACACCGTAGAACCCCTTCGAGAGATCTGCTTCCTAGGGGTGAAACTCATGTTGCAACAATAGCCGTGCGGAGTCATGGTGGCACGAGGATAGAGAGCCAGTGTTGCAACAAGAACCGTGCGGAGTCATGGTGGCACTGGAGGAAATAGGGGTTATTGCAACAAGAACCGTGCGGAGTCATGGTGGTAACCCCGTGAGACTCTCCGCCTGTGTACTCAGGTTAGAGGAGGAGTCTAGAGCACTCTGAGTAGTGCTTTGAGGCCGGTGAGCCTGTGGGTCCTGTGGCAGAACAGGGCTGGCGTCAGACTTAGCATTTCCCGGGTGTGTCGCTAAGTCTTGTACGGTGTGGTCGTAGTGCACTGCGAGTCTCTTATGCAGAGTACACTGCATAAGATCAGGGCATAATCTAAAATATGATCATATAGGTTCACAAAGTTCCTTATAAATGAAAGAGTTAAGGAAGACTAGAGCATAGTCTTCTAGTAGTTAATCTTTGGATGCAATATATACATTCTTTGTTATTTCAATTATATTGTTTTAGAACTGCTCAGTGTAGTATTTATTGTTGTTACATTTCATATCGTTTACTCAAATTATATCTGTAATCAAATTAGTGCATTAGTCTGTTTCCATGAAGTACTCATTCACTGAGCGAGTAGGCTCACCCCTCTACTCAAACATTTTTAGGGTTAACCGCATGGACTTGGAGATGGTCAGAGCTTCAGTGTAGATCTGCCACAGGAGTCAAGTATGAGATTAGTTGAATCAGTCGGTCCTTGTCACTCTAGGTCCTCAGTAAGAGTTAAGAGAGAGAGTTGTAATTACAATGTGTAATATTGTTCCTCTTTGATATGTATGCTAATTACAAGTTTCATGTGCATAATGTGTGAGAGACATCATGAATGTTTATACATGTATCTTTACTATTAAAGTTTGATTAGTAAAGGAAATGTTCAGATTCCCTTGTTAAGATGTTTTATGTGGTTCAATGCGAAGAAACAAGAGTTTTTAAGAAAAGAAAAAGTTAAGGGTGTTCTTTGTGTTACATATAAATCCTATCTTATGCCCTAATCTCATGATTTGAGGAAATTGTGAGATCGGGGTGTAACAGCTTGGTATCAGAGCCTAGGGTGAGTTGTCAAGGACCATTAAGTTAGTAAGTTAGAGTCCTAAGTGTGGCAGATAGGAGATGTTTGATGTTAGCTTTGGGGATTTGAGTATTTGGATATCCTGGCCCGATATCTGAGTACTTGGATCAGCCAATACAAGCTACTCTGTCTATTCTCTCACGTATACCCTGGCCAGGTATACAATGGAAGAATGGGCTAGAGAGGAACCCTAGAAAGGTTAGGGTTAGAAAACGAGAAAAGAAACAAGAATTAAGAGCATAAATGTAAAAGGAGATAGAACTTACATTTCATAATGTTGTTTTTGTTGGAAATGTATAGAAATGCTCTTATATGTTTGAATTGAAATATTCAATACTTTGAAATATGGGTCTTTAATATCTATTGTACACTATGCAATTGTAGCATTTATTGATTTCATTCTTTGTAACAAGTAGACTAGAATTGACCTTTGAATGAGCTTTTGTTTCTATGGTTTTTCCTGCTGATTCGAGTGAAATTGACATCAACAGGTCTGTTTAGGTTTTCAGTCTGTACGCGATTCGGCCGAGTTGTATGTGATTCGGTCGAGTTTCCTTAATAGGAAATCGAACAGCAAACTGATCGGCCGAGTTGTATGTAATTCGGCCGAGTTTCATTTTCAGGAAATCAATCAGCAAGTTGATCGGTCGAGTTTCAAGCAGATCGGCCGAGTTGTGAAGCAATCGGCTGAGTTTCTGACCAATCGGCCGAGTTTCTGACCAATCGGCCGAGTTTCTGAGCTGTGAGTGGCAGTTCAGGAAGAATGTAATCCTTTTTAGTTCTTGGCTTTAGGACTTCAGGTTTGGCCTGGTCCGGTTGGCAGGATGCGTTACTAGGATCTAATGAATCCTATCAATAGTATAATAAGAATAGAATTTGAATAATTAGACCCACATCAGAGTAAGAATGTATATACAGTAAGATGTTGAAACAGATGGGCAAGATCAGAACAACTAAGAATTAGTTGAAACTGATATCTGAGGTTCAACTTTGGGGTCTCAAATGTGAAACCCTTAATTGGGAATAATAGAACATGATATGAAGTTCATAATCAGTTCATTGATTGATATTACATGAACTATACATATGAAATATAGAAAAGATATGTGAAATGTATGTATGGTTCAAGATAACAAGAATCGATCATGGAGAATGGATCATATAATTGAGTATAATGCTTTTATGAACTCTAAAGCAAAGGCTGAGTAGAGAATAGGGTTGAGCATTCAATAGGTCCATAAAAGTAAAGAGGATCGTATGAACATGTAATTCATAAGACTAGAACAACAAACTAGTTTCTAAGTAAAGAACATAGGTGTAGTTTAACGAATGAATAAGTCATACAAAGGTAGACTGTATTCAGGAGAGAAAAACTTGATTGAAAGAGAAACTATGTTTGATCCATGCATGATCCACTTGATTTAAAAATGAAGAAAATGTGATGTATTCAACATGAGGAAAAACTAATAGAAGGGCTATTAATTTAGAACGTTAACTTCGCAATAGTATAAAGATAAAGGAGGAAATATGTGTAACATGGTATACATGACCATACATATGAATAAGCAACATGGTCATAAGAGAAAAATTTAGAATTAAAAGATGACGGGTTAAAGAGTAGTATATGGTAAGAGGACTATGAAACGTAAGATAGGGTTTGAAATATGATGGAGAAGTTATAAAATAAAGAGGTTGTGAGATTCAAGCAAGTGCTAATTAATCAAATATCTCTGTTGATAACTAAGTAAGTCTACATACGAGAATGTATTAAGGGAATGTTTGAATACAAGTATTCCAAGTCTTAAAATCATCTTCTCTTTCATATATTCCTTAATGAGAGCAAGGTGGGAATGAAATAATAAGAGAGAATGAGTCATATATGGTGCATAACTACCTTGGTAGGGTCATCTAGTGAATGTAATAGTGACATACAATATGATGAAGTGCGATAAAAAATAAATTCTTGTGTGATAGCAAGAATGACGAATAGTCTATTCCTATCTTAAATGCTTCAATGTTAATGATGTTTATTGTATATAATCATATTAATAGGATAGGTAGCAAAAAGTAAAGAAGTAATGAACGAGCAGAGAGATATGGGAAAACACTAGCTTTGTGTAATATGTGAATTTGTTTTTATATGTATGATTTGTTGAAGGCATATTAAGGTATGAAAGCTGGTTCTATATATGATTTCAGTGTATTTGTGCAAGCTATATGTTAAATTAAAGGCATATGATAGTTGTAGTAATTCATACCAGATATGCATCCTAGTATTGCGTATTTGTGATATGGTGATACGGTTTGGATGATGTCAGAACACATGGAGAGATACCCTGAACAAGGTAGTCATACATATTCACTCATATTAATAGAAAAGGATGATAATCAGATTGTTTGGACAAGTAACCCTAATGAGGTGTAGCTTGTTATACCTAGCTCTAATATAACTGAGTGATGGTAATTGAGTATGATTAATGTTTGAATGACTGATATAATTGTGGATTACCTTATTACTGTTGTTGAAACCCTAAAATGATATAATACGATGGTTACACTTTGAATTGTGTGTGGGCCCATAACCCACATGTCCCAGGATCGAAACAGGATAGTATGAAATGAGGTGGTAATGCTTCACCTCATGCATCCATGACCCAATGGGGATGCCAAGAGTAGTATTGTGCAATTTATTGTTGAATTTAGTCTTTTAATTCAAGACTGTTTTGCTATCTGAGTAACATGTTATTAAAGTTTAAAACAGCATGGTGAACTTGCTTTTGTCACTTAAAGGTGATACAGAACAATAGAACTCTCTGAGCAGCATAAGTTGAGATAGTTGTATCAGAGTATCAGAGTTGCACAACGAAAGCGTGGTGGTTTATCTTTACATTCTATGTTGTCTGTGGCATAAAGAATTTTCTTGATATCATTGAGAACTATTTGAAATATGTTGTGATTTAGTAAAGAATTAAAAGATCTAATGTTGAAAACTACATTCAGGTATGAAATACAAGAATATAATGACATGGAAGGCTTTAGAAGCTTAGAATAACCTTAAATGTATCTTTCTTGTAGGTTTATGTTTCGAGGACGAAACATTCTAAGGGGCGGAGAGTTGTTACGACCCCATCTGAGCTTAATTGGTAAACTAGGGTTTACCTAGACAATTGCAAAGATTAATTAGAATAATCATTCTTGAAATTTAATTAATGACGATAACACAATTAGGATGTTTTAACTATGATAAGAAGTCTAAATGTTCTTTTGTCTTGAGAATTAGGGTTTGAGAAGCATAGACCCTAATCGGCCCAAAATAGGGTTTTGATGATTCATGAATACAGAATTTGATAAGTAGAATGTCTCACTAAATGATTTTTAGTATTTTATGTGTAACTCTGATTTACTTCAAATTTGGATATGATTTGTATGTATAAAATGTGAACAATATTGGTAAATATCAGAATTTTTGAAGAATGTTCTGACCTGTTTATCGGTCGAGTTTAAAACTCGGCCGATCACATTTCCAGAATTATACAGCAGTGCGGTAATTGAATTTTATATTTTTATTGGTATATACAATTGATCTCAAATTTTAACTGTGCCTGAAAAACACAGTTTTAGACACTCTTTTAAATTGGCATAATTTTTGGATGACTTTTGAATCCCTACAGTAAGGGTGTCGGTCGAGTTTGTGCAGGACAAACTCGGCCGAATATTTTGCAGACTGCAATATAGCAGTGCACTGTTCTATTTTTAATTATTTATTGGTAACTCCAAATGATCTCAAATTTTAACTGAAGCTTTATAGATCAATTATAAACAACTTTCTAAATTCCCATAATTGTTGGAGAATGTTTGATCTCTGAAATAATCTAATTACAGTAACTTTTGTATAACTGAATATTCAGCCTATATGATTAAAGTTAAGTGTTGGGTCAATATGCAATTGACCCAAGCAGCTCAATTGACTTATATGAGCAACCACACACACACACAGCTCTCATTCTTCATCATTCACTCCAGATAAAAGAAAACCTAGAGAGAGAGGGAGAGTTAGAGCTTGAGTGGAGAAAGTGGGGGAATTGCTGAATTAGGGTTTTGCGATTCCAGGAAGGGTGAAATCAAGTAAGTTTGGATTCTTTGCATAGACTTTTATGGTGGATCTTCTCTCTCATGTCAAGATTCCGTCCATGCTCTGATTTGATCCAAGATGATGTCGAAATTCCCTCTTTTCTCACCCTTTCTTGATAATCCCTCATTTTCAAGGTTCCCGAGTTGAATGGAAGAAGAATTGGGAGATTTGCTTGGGATTTGATAGGAATTCGAGTTCCCCTGAGTTGAGCAGCGGTTTTGAGGTGTTTTCACACCTTAGGGTGAGTGGGTTCTTCCTCTAAACAGTGTAATGCACGAATTTGATTATAGCATCCAAATCCCTAATTGCTTAGTATGTGATTCTAAAACCTGAAATGTCCGTTTGATTTAAGATTGTTGCAAATTGATATGATGTGGATTACTTCTCTGTTTGAATGATTCCTAAATGGTAGATTCATATCAGAAACGTATACAACACTTCCTAGTGAGAATGCTTTTTAGATTTATATCAAACGAGGTAATTAGGGTTTAACCTAATTGAGACATCACTAGTGTTTCAACCTTATTGAAAAGGACTAGTAATCCTATAAGTGGTTAGGATGTATCTCATGGGTTATCTTAATTAAATTTTATTCTTGTTACATGATATCTCAGTAAATGATATGAAAAATCTAAATTTAGTTAAGTTTCCATGATTTCATATCTATATTGATGGTATATGATTTGTTGGAAACAATCTTTATTTAGTGAATGCTTATATCTTATGAGATCATTATAAGGGCCATGTGACAAGTGAATGAGGTAAATGAAAAGGTGAATGAGGCAAATGAAACCCTAAGAGTAGGGTGTTGGCATGTGATGAATGAATAAGGCAAATGAAACCCTAAGGATAGGGTGTTCAATGAATCATGTTATGGTGACATGAAAGATCTCGATATGAGATGTGGTGATACTTAACTGTTGAATTGTATGTTTCGAGTGCATTTAACTTTATATGCTTGTTCTCTCTGAGTTGATATCTACATACTGCAGGGCTTCTTATATTTCAATACATATCTCGTAAATTGCAGGTGATGAGATATGACATGCCCTAGAAAGGGATGTTACTAAGACATGGTATATGTTGAATACATGAGTTTTGATGTTACTTATGATATGATATGGTAGGCCGTGTGAGCCTTATGAGAAATGTAAAATGAGTTATGATTTCTATTTTACATGTATCTATAATATTAATGTTAGACTTAGGTGCCCTGAACACCGTAGAACCCCTTCGAGAGATCTGTTTCCTAGGGGTGAAACTCGTGTTGCAACAATAGCCGTGCGGAGTCATGGTGGCACGAGGATAGAGAGCCAGTGTTGCAACAAGAACCGTGCGGAGTCATGGTGGCACTGGAGGAAATAGGGGTTATTGCAACAAGAACCGTGCGGAGTCATGGTGGTAACCCCGTGAGACTCTCCGCCTGTGTACTCAGGTTAGAGGAGGAGTCTAGAGCACTCTGAGTAGTGATTTGAGGCCGGTGAGCCTGTGGGTCCTGTGGCAGAACAGGGCTGGCGTCAGACTTAGCATTTCCCGGGTGTGTCGCTAAGTCTTGTACGGTGTGGTCGTAGTGCACTGCGAGTCTCTTATGCAGAGTACACTACATAAGATCAGGGCATAATCTAAAATATGATCATATAGGTTCACATAGTTCCTTATAAATGAAAGAGTTAAGGAAGACTAGAGCATAGTCTTCTAGTAGTTAATCTTTGGATGCAATATTTACATTCTTTGTTATTTCAATTATATTGTTTTAGAACTGCTCAGTGTAGTATTTATTGTTGTTACATTTCATATCGTTTACTCAAATTATATCTGTAATCACATTAGTGCATTAGTCTGTTTCCATGAAGTACTCATTCACTGAGCGAGTAGGCTCACCCCTCTACTCAAACATTTTTAGGGTTAACCGCATGGACTTGGAGATGGTCAGAGCTTCAGTGTAGATCTGCCACAGGAGTCAAGTATGAGATTAGTTGAGTCAGTCGGTCCTTGTCACTCTAGGTCCTCAGTAAGAGTTAAGAGAGAGAGTTGTAATTACAATGTGTAATATTGTTCCTCTTTGATATGTATGCTAATTACAAGTTTCATGTGCATAATGTGTGAGAGACATCATGAATGTTTATACATGTATCTTTACTATTAAAGTTTGATTAGTAAAGGAAATGTTCAGATTCCCTTGTTAAGATGTTTTATGTGGTTCAATGCGAAGAAACAAGAGTTTTTAAGAAAATAAAAAGTTAAGGGTGTTCTTTGTGTTACATATAAATCCTATCTTATGCCCTAATCTCATGATTTGAGGAAATTGTGAGATCGGGGTGTAACAACAGGCTGAGTCTACTGCTACTCAGGAGTCATCTACTATTGGTCACACACCTCTACCTTGCCATGCTATGCGGATAGCTGGGAGGCAAAATAAGAAGGGAGATATAACGAAGTCTGCAACTGCTGAGGTAGCTGCAAAAATGGTAAAACTCAACTCTTAGAGCAATCGATCAATATTGATTATTGTTGTGTTTACTGACCAATTTCTATTGATGTCAATTAGCAGGAGTTGCACGAGCAGAGGAAGGAAGGCAAGTTCATCCCTGAGGGCACAAGGGATGAATTGACAGTTTCTCTAGGGAACCCAGATTATCCTGAACATGTTAGGGGTGCAGGCGCTGGTGTGGGCATCAAAGTGTTCTTTGGGCCATCACAACACAAACCAGTCCCAAGAGCGAGACTTTCACAAGCTGAGGTAACTTATTCTTTTTTTAGAATGTTATTGCGAAAGAGAATTCAATAATTAGAAGCTAGCATTTCTTTTGTCCATGTATAGGTAGATCAGTTAATTGAAAGGAGAGTCGAGGAAGCACTTGATAGGACAGTTGAGGAAACACTTGATAAGAGAGTCAATGAAGCAATTAACAAGTGGAGGCATCTCAGACTGCCACTCAGACATTACCTGTGGCGGCCCACTCTTCTCCTACTATAGAGGTTGGGAGTAATCATGTAGACCCACCACCTAGCACATCCGCTGTAAGTATTTTTATGACATATATAGTAGCTAGTCTTTTCAGGATGATATGTTTATGTATATATGTATATACCATTCTTTATGTAAATTTGTAGGGGTTGAAGCCATGTCGTCTAAAAAGTCAAGAATATATCGTTGCAGAGGCACATGCTTACCTAACCCTTCTAGGGGAGATGTTTCATGGGACTCCAGTACCAGCTGGTGTGGTTCGTGTGAGCCCGATACATATACTCCCTGATTGGAGGGATCTTCCACTGCCATATGCCCACCCAAATTCTGAAACGCTTGGTGAGGCAGAAGGCGGAGTGATAATGTGGCCCAAAGGGGATGTCGTCTATACTAATATTGTATGATAAATTTACATTACGTTAATTTGTTAGTGTGTATATATGAGTCAATTGATATGAAATTATATATACAGGTTAAAAGGAAGACACCCGCTACATCTCGACCTCCACCTCCACCTCCTAAAGTACCAAGTTGGCTTCTAAGGGACCTACATGCCTCGTTAGGTCCTAATTATAGGGGTATGGCGGTATGGATAGGCAAATATGATTCAAATTGTCCTATAAATGTTACTATTCTTGAGGATGTTGTAGGCCAATCATACAATAAAAATCTATTTATAAAAGTTTTGCATACTTATTAATGCATACGTAATACAAGTTTTGCATACGCATTAATGCATACGTATTAATGCAAGTCAATAATATGATAACAAGCTATTTATACAAGATATTTTGGAGTTGTTTCGTTATGATTTGCTGAACACATCTCTGATAGAGCTGTGGATATGGTGAGATCTTATTTGTAAATTTATATACCTTATTTTATATAGGGTGATCTGGTTACTTATATATTAATGCATACATAATACATGTTTTGCAGCCACTTACACATGATATGTACAAATTTTACATTTTCCCCTGTGGGATTTTTTATTCCATGCATCTTTCATTAGTCTTGTAGATAGAGACCCTTTTTCAGTTACTTCATACTGTTGTGTTGCTTTTTAATATTTTGGTAAAAATAAGAAGACAATGATAATAGCTCCATTCAATGTCGAGTAATTTTACCTTGCTTACAATTTGGACTTAAGAAAATTACATTTTTATTAAGGATTTTGAGTTATTAATTTTTAACTTTCTTACCTGTAGTGGTAGGCATTGGGAGTTACTAGTTATTGTCCCCAAGACGTTCACTGTCTATTATCTAGATCCTACGGGGAACGAATTGAATACATTATATGGACACACAATGAAAAGGCCATTATTCCTGTGAGAAATATTTCTTATTTTTATATCTGTTAACATATGTTATTATATTACTATTTAATTATGCAATTTAATGTGTTACATTAACATGTAGGGCTTTACAAGAGTTCAAAAAATCTGGAGGAAAGGTCCCCAGGAAAAAATCCGCCACTAATTTGTGAGAATGTGAAAGTAATTTCCCGACTCCAATGTATATATTATTTATGTGAACTATGCTTATTTGTATTTTTAAATATTTTGTATGTTCAATTTATAGTGTGCTACACAAGACAACGGCTGGGCATGTGCCTACTATGTGATGTGATTCATGGATCGAATCATCAAATATACCGTAATGGAAATCGATACTATACATAAGGTATTATATATAGTCTCATTAGATAATATGAAATATATCAATCTTATTATATATTATTAATTATATATATACGTCATTCTCTTTGCAGGTGTTTAAAACTGACTTCAGTATAGGTGTAAAGTTATTAGATGTACATACTCCCTATACGAGGGAGGAATTAGATGTTATAAGAGAAGAATAGGCAAAAGCCCTACAAGTAGTGGGAATTTTTAAATATGATTGGGTATCTGATGAAAATGATGACGATGATGAATAAAGAATGATATTTTTAAACTTTGTTCTCATAATTACTTTTGTGTAAATGTGAATGATTTTTTCTGAATTGTCATATGTGTTAATGTGAATGACTTTCTCTGATCAGTACATGAATATCTGAATGTGAAAAGAGATGAAATGAATGGAACTGAATGTGAATGTAATTGACTTTGTAGGTTTCTACATGTATCTGATCAATACATGTGTCTGAATGTGAATGACTTTGTAGGTTTGTGGCCTGTTGTTAGCTCATATCAATGGATGTTGTAAACCTATAGTTCAAAATTGAACTGCAAGTTCTACATCCTACTGACCAGCCATACAATAAGCTTGCAAACTGATAAGAAAAAAAATCAGAACATAGGTGTCAGATATTTACATAAAACTGATAACAAAGACATACAACGTCGATTATTAACAAAAAACTGATGTCTTTTCCATGGCTGGCGTCCGTTATTTGTAAGAACTGACGTCTATTGTGGCCAAGTACCACGGCCGTGCTGGTAGGGATATGGCGTCGATTATTGTTTAAAAACCGACATTTTTAACCATGATATATTGTCAGTTTTCTTTACTAACCGACGCTTATAGTTCCCTTACTGGCACGTTTTCAGTGGCGGGAAGGGTTATGGCGTCGGTGTTTGTTTAATAACTGACGTCTTTGATCATGATATAGTGTCAGTTTTTGTTAAGAACCAACGCCTATAGTTCCCTTACTGGCGCATTTTCGGTGGCGGGAAGGGTTATGGTGTTGGTTAGAAACTGATGCTGAAGGTGTCAACCTTTAGCGGCGCACACTTGGGTGTCACTTGGAAACCGACGCTAAAGGATCTAAATAACCGACGCCAAATGCCTTTTCTGTAGTAGTGTCGTCGACATCCCAACTCATCCACCTACAAGCCTTAGCAAGCATCATGCGTACATTTAGCCATGTCTCTTTGCCTTCTCTAGATAACCAATTAGTGACATCATGGTCGGCACCACCAATATATATTTTGAAAAATTCTAGCCGTAACCACTGACCTTCGCGCTGGCCTACCCGAAATTTGAGAATATGCAAATTTTACTATGCCCTAGCCTACAACCGATTTTTAATACTATTACCCATGTAAAAGCATACAAAATGCATGCAAAGTACAAATATTTTGTGCACTCAATGCAAACACTACTACAGAAACGGCCTTTGGCATCGGTCGTTTAACCCCATTTGGCGTCGGTTTCCGACCGACGCCTATGTGGGCGCCGCTAAAGGTCGAACACTTCGGCGTCGGTTTTTTAACCGACGCCTATTTAACATATAGGCGTCGGTCGTTTAGTAGATAACCGACGCCAAAAGGGTTCGCGCCACAGAAAACGGCATCATCTAGGGCACTTTCTGCGTCGGTGTTTTAGTAAATAACCGACGCCACTATGGAATATAGCGTCGGTCTTTTAGTAGATGACCGACGCATAAAGTGCCCTAGATGACGCCATTTTTTGTGGCGCGAACACTTTTGGCGTCGGTTATATACTAAACGACCGACGCCTATATGTTAAATAGGCGTCGGTTTGATATGAATATCCGACGCCATTTCCAGGACTGCTTTGGCCACATCAGGCGTCAGTTTATTGAAAAAACCGACGCTGTAGGTCTTTCCTGACGGTTTTCTATAAATAACCGACGCCTATTTATATTTTTTTTTTTTCATATCAGTTTGCAGGCCTGCTGTGGCTGGTCAGCAGGATGAGAACCTGCAGTTCAGTTTTCTGAACTGCAGGTTTACGACATCCATTGATATCAGCCTACAAACATGCCGCAAACCTGCAAAAGTCACAAGCAAAATTCTACACAAGTACATACATTCAGACATCAATTCAATTCTCACATTCACACACATATAGAAACATTCAAATACATGTATTAACATTCAGAAATATTCATTTACATAGTATCATTCATTATCGCTATCAACATCCCAATTATATCTTACAGTTGCCACTGCTTGTATGGCTTTTTCCCATTCTTCTCTTACTTCATTTAATGCTTCCATCGTATATGGAGCATGTATATTTTTTAAACGTTTACCTGTAGTGTTGTCAGTTTTAAACACCTGCAAAGAGAATGATGTATATATATAAGTAATAATATAAAAATAATATAAGATTGATATATTGCATACTAACTAATGAGAATATATATAATACCTCATGTATGGTATCGATGTCCAATGCGGCATATTTGATAATCATCTGCATAAATTGCATCACATAGTATGCGCATGCCCATCCATTGTCTTGTGTAGCACACTATAAATTGAAACATACAAAATAATACAACTAAGCACAATTCACATCAATAATATATATATTTGAGTCGGGAACTTACTTGTACGTTCTGCCAATTTATTGGCTGGTTCTTTTTCCTTGGGACCGTTCCTCCAGCCTTTTTGAATGCATCTAAACCCCTACATGTTAATATAACACAATAAATTGCATAAGTAAATAGTAATGTAATAAAAGATGTTAACGGATATAAAAATGAAATATTTCTCACCAGAATAATGGCATTCTCATTACGTGTCCAATTTTAGTGTTCAATGTACTCCCCGCAGGATCTAGATAATAAACAGTGAATGTCCCGGGGACAATGACTAGTAACTCCCAATGTCTACCGCTAGAAGTAAGAAGTTAACAATTAATAACTCAAAATGCAAAATAAAAATGGAATTTTCTTAAGTCCAAATTATAAATAAAGTAAACTTACTTGACATTGAATGGAGCTATTATTATCGTCTTCTTTTGCTGACCAAAAATTGTAAAAGCATCTATACAGTATTGTTGAACATTATCAGGGTCTTTAGCTACCAAACTAATCAATGATGGAATCAAAAATCCCACATGATCAAATGCAAATTGTTTGCAATGATCTTCGACTAGGTAGCTGCAAAACATATAGGCGTATGCATTAATATATAAGAAACCAGATCACCGGATCTTACACAAGGTATATGGATGTATAAACAAGATCTCACCTTATCCATGTCTCTATCATTGATGTATTCAGCCAATCATACATAAACAACTCAATAATATCTTGTATAAATAAAGAGCTATCGTATGATTGACCTGCATAATCTGCATCTAAAGAAATAATTATAGGGCAATGTACATTATGTGCCCGTAGCCAACATGCCATTCCCCTACAAGCAGGACCTAACGGGTATGTTAGGTCAGTTGGAACCCAATCGGGTAATGCGGGAAGTGGAAGTGGAGGCCTAGGTGCTCCTGGTGTCTTCTTTTTAACCTGTACATATAATTTCAGATCAGTTGACATCATATATACACATTAACAGTCTAAATCAATGTAAATTTATCTTACAATTTCAGTCGTGTAGACGACATCTGCTTTGGGCCACAATATCACCCCGCCTTCTGCATCAGCAAGTCTATCAATATCCGGGTGGGGATATGGCAATGTAGCTTCTCTCCAATCAGGTAACACACGTATCGGGCTCACACGAACGTAGCCCTGTGGCATTGGAGTCCCGTGAAACATTGCCCCAGGAAGGGACGGGTAAGCCTGCGCCTCTGCAACAACGTAGTCTTGCATTCTTAAGCGGCATGGCTTCAATGCCTACAAATTTACGTAAAGAATATTATACATATATACATATCATCTTGAAAACATAACAACTTGAAAAGACTAACTACAATGTCATAAACAATACTTACAGCAGACGTGCTAGGCGATGGGTCTCCAGGATTACTCGCAGTCTGTGCATCAGGAGAAGAGTGGGTCGCCATAGGCGTATTGGAAGCCTGAGATGCCTGCTACCGCAGCAATTCTTCCTTGACCTTCTCAGCAACTACATCGTTGATCTTCTTAGCAACTAAATCCTCAACTCTCTTATTCTCCTATACATGGATAAAAGAAACATTAGCTTCTTATTAATGAATTTCCTTTTGCAGTAACATTCTAAAAAAAGAATAGGTTACCTCTTCTTGAGAAAGTCCCGCTCTGGGTTTGCGCTGGGATGGCCCAAAGAATGCTTTGATGCCAACACCAGCGCCGGCACCTCTAACACGTCCAGGATGCTCTGGGTTACCCAGAGCAACTGTCAATTCATCCCTTGTGCCCTGAGGGATGAACGTGCCTTGTTTCCTCTGCTCGTGCAGCTCCCGCTAATCACCATAAACAGAAATTGGTAAGTTAACACCACAAATAATCAATATTCAAACGATTTCTCTAAGAGTTGTATTTTACCATTTTTGCAGCCGCCTCAGCAGTTACAGGCTTCTTTATTTCACCCTTCTTGTTTTGCCTGCCAGCTATCCAGATATCATGGCGAGGCATGGGTGTGGCAGACTCCTGAGTAGGAGCAGACTCCTGAGTAGCCGCAGACTCCGCCTGTAGTCTTTGGCGAACGCTTGCATAGCCTTTTGGACCCATAGTGTGGTCATGCACATTCAGTGCACGCCTTGCTTTTTGTGCGTCACTGAGGGCCTAGTTAGTATGCACATTAATGATTTGGTTAGTAGCACTAAATGCTAATCTTGAATAGGTGAATACAATGTATATTAATTAAATTAGGAGTGACGCCTAATACCTTGAATTCTTCAGATTTTCTTGAAGCAACAAAATTGTCCCAATCTTCTTTGTCCAAGAAGTTCCATTGTTCAAGGGCTGACTTCTTCTTCTTATCACCCTCTTTTATGTATTCTCTGTTTAGATTTGTCCTATAATTCCTAAGCATCTTTCCAGCGCGTTGCATCACATTTTTACGATGCAACTTCTCATCCAATGCAAACAGATTCTGTAAAATAGAAATGTTATTAACTAGTATCCAAAATAGAATTGCAAATAATAGAATTTGTAATCTACAAAATAGAATTGCAAATAATAATAACTCACGCATAAATCCTTCCATATCAAGTCTTTTTTCCCTTGAGGAACTTTATGCCAATTGTCATACTTAACACCACAATGGCTCCGAGTGGTACACCCAAGATAGTTCACAAAATTATTGCGGTTCACTCCAATTGGATTTCCTCCATTATCAAACTCCACCACCAATTTAGATCCACTACCACTTAGCGCTAATAACTTCTTCAACAGAGTGATGCCCCTTTTCTTGTTAAGTGTCTGGTGTTGCGCATCATACTTATCATAGTACTCTTCTTCATCTATAGGATCTTCAATGAACTGTCTTTTACCATGAAGAACAACCAACCATTTCTCATTTGCAGGATCATCGATATAGAATATTTGTTTCGCCTGTGATGCCAATATGAATGGTTCACCCTTCTCGCCAATCTTTTCAAAGTTCACCAAAGTGAAACCCAATTCATCCACTATAACTCCTTTGGTGTTATCAACCCAATTACATTTAAAGAGCGGAATTTTGAAATCTATGTAGTCAAACTCCCAAATGTCCTCAATGACACCGTAATATGACATTTTAGCTTCACGTGGACTCTTATCCTTTGCACTTGCAAAGTACATAGTCGACGCTTGAAGAGTGACTCCACTATTTTGGACGACACTCTTATCATCTTGGCGCTTTGTGTAATATGTGAATCCATTAATGTCAAACCCTTCATAAGACATAACATTCGGTTTTGGTTTAAAGGCGAGGCATTTGATAGTTTCTGTAATATCATGTGGTGTTTGAGATAGTTGATGTAAGACTTTATCTTCAAACCACTTAGTAAAAGTCTTATTATGCTCTCTAGCAAGCCACATTGAACTTGCTCGAGGATGTTGTCTCTTTATGAAATTGGTATGTTCCTCGATATAAACACTCACTTCATCCATATTGTGTAAAATATACAAGTGAGCTTGTTCCAACTGCTCACGGCTGATTACTTTCACCCGTGATCCCAAAATTCCTTTGCCCTCCTCAATATTCTTGTCATTATCAGGAGTGTCATTACCACTGAGAAAGTCATTGCAAAAATCCATAACCTCTCTCGCCACATAACCTTCAATAATACTCCCTTCAGGCCGATAACGGTTTCGAACATCACCTTTAAAAACGCTCATGTATCGTTCAAAGGGATACATCCAATGCAAGAAAACTGGTCCCAACATTTTCACTTCCCTAGTCAAGTGGACAACAAGATGTACCATGATATCAAAGAACGAAGGAGGGAAATACATCTCAAGCTGACATAGGGTAACAACCACTTCTCTTTGCAAATTATCGAGAGTATCAGGGTCAATAACTTTGCTGCATAGACTGTTGAAAAAGAAACAAAGTCTGGTAATCGCAAACCTTACATGCTTCGGCAATATAGATCGAATTGCCACGAGCAATATTTGTTGCATTAGAGTGTGACAATCATGAGATTTAAGACCTATCAACTTCAGATCTTTCATTGATACCAATCTACGGATGTTGGATGAGTAACCATGTGGCACCTTAACATTTACCAAGCATTCACAAAAAGTTTTCTTCTCCTTTCTAGACAACGTGTAACAAGCGGGAGGTAAGTATGTTCTTTTATTACCCATTTCACGTAATTCTGTTAATTCTGACCTTATTCCCATTTCACGTAGGTCCAGTCTGGATTTTATCCCATCTTTAGTCTTACCTGGTATATTTAATAGAGTACCAGTGATGCTATCACAGACATTTTTCTCAACGTGCATTACATCGATACAATGCCTGACTGTCAAAGAACTCCAATAAGGAAGATCCCAAAATATTGACTTCTTCTTGAATGAAGAATTGTCACTCCGTGTGGCCATACTACATTGTGATTTCTTACCAAATTCATTGACAATGTCTTTTACTCTTTCATAAACAACATCCCCTGGTATAGGTTTAGGTGCACTTCGTTCATCATTCCATCCATTGAATGCTTTGCGCTTCCTACGATACGGATGGAATTTTGAAAGAAACCTTCGATGACCAAGATATACAGTCTTGCCGCCATGTTTTAGTCTTATTGAATCAGTGTTTTCTTCACATATAGGACACGCTTTAGCTCCTTTGACACTATATCCAGACAAATTCCCATATGCTGGAAAGTCATTAATAGTGCAAAACAACATAGCGTGCAAACGAAATGTCTCTCTTGCTGAAGCATCATAGGTCATCACACCTTCAGCCCAAAGTTTCTTTAAGTCATCAATCAAAGGTTCAAGATAAACATCGATATCATTTCCGGGTTGTTTAGGGCCCGATATCAACAATGACAACATAACATACTTATTTTTCATACACATCCAGGGAGGAAGATTGTATATAACAAGCATGACTGGCCAAGTGCTATGTTGGCTGCTCAATGTCCCGTACGGATTCATTCCATCTGTACAAAGCCCAAGTCTTAGATTCCTATCTTCTTCACCAAATTTAGGGTACAATAGATCAATCTTCTTCCACTGTGGGGAATCAGACGCATGTCGTAGGATCCCATCATTATTTTTCTTAACATCTGCATGCCACCTCAGATTCTTCGCATCTTTCGGATTTGCAAACAAGCGTTGAAACCGTGATATTATAGGTAGATACCACAACACCTTGGCAGGAGAACCAGTTTTGGACTCCCCCGAAGTCGTCAATTTATACCGTGACGCACCACATTTTGGACAATCTTTCAAATCTACATAGTCCTTTTGAAATAATACACAATCATTCGGGCATGCGTGTATCTTCTTGGCCTCCATTCCCATTGGGCACAACATTTTCTTTACCTGGTATGTTGAGATTGGAAGCTCGTTTCCTTCAGGAAGCATTTCTTTCAACAAAGTCAACAATGAAGTGAAGCTTTTGTCGCTCCATCTATTGTTAGCTTTCAACTTATACAATCTCAAGACAGCGCTAAGCTTCGTAAACTTAGCACAACCTGTGTATAACGGTATCTCAACATCATGCACAATGTTTGTAAAGATAGGAGGTGGATCGGTGTGCTCTACCCTACAACTATCCAGCATCGCATCAACGATGTCTGCTGGAACTGGTTCGTTCACATTTACGTCATCAGAGGCAATTTCTTCTTCCACCCAAGCACTGCTATCGACATCTACTGGTTTCGATTTTGAAATCTCTCCATGCCAGTGCCATTCTGTATAGCCTTGTACAATCCCGTTGCACATGACATGACTTTTGATTTCCTCACCAGTGTTGACTTTCAAGTTGTTACCGCAATGCCTACATGGACAGTAGAACCTATCTGTAGGTTTTTTCCTATGTTCCTCGGCAAATCTAATAAACTGATCAAGACCAGATATAAACTCTGGGGTGCAACGATTACGAATCGACATCCATGATCTATCCATTCTATGATCAGAGAAAACAAGTATATATTAGGAAAAGATTAGGCAACATTTCCCTAGTATATAATAAATGTGTACCACCTATCCCATCCTTGAACACCTAATCTCACTAGTAAGTGTATAATGTGTATTGGGTTTTCGAGAAAATTTCGGCAGCATTTCCCCGCTGTTCTCTAAGTACATATGTACTTAGAGAACAAACGGGGAAATGCTACCAAAATTTTCTCGAAAACCCAATACACATTATACACTTACATCCTAAGTGAGATTAGGTGTTCAAGAACAGTCCCAAACCGGGGACTATCCAAGATTTACTCCTAATGAGTCAATCTTGGATGGGTTTCTAGGCCAACAATAATAGATATCTACAATGAAGCCGGATTCCATACAAACAGTATATAATTTAGTGATTGTTCATTCTAATTTATACCAATGTACAAGTAATATAAAAAACAATGATTGTTCACATTCTAGGCCAACAAACACATGTGATGTCATTCTTATATATAATAAATGTGTACCACCTATCCCATCCTTGAACACCTAATCTCACTAGTAAGTGTATAATGTGTATTGGGTTTTCGAGAAAATTTCGGCAGCATTTCCCCGCTGTTCTCTAAGTACATATGTACTTAGAGAACAAACGGGGAAATGCTACCAAAATTTTCTCGAAAACCCAATACACATTATACACTTACATCCTAAGTGAGATTAGGTGTTCAAGAACAGTCCCAAACCGGGGACTATCCAAGATTTACTCCTAATGAGTCAATCTTGGACGGGTTTCTAGGCCAACAAACACATTTGATGTCATTCTTATATATAATAAATGTGTACCACCTATCCCATCCTTGAACACCTAATCTCACTAGTAAGTGTATAATGCGTAATTGGTTTTCAAGAAAATTTCGGCAGCATTTCCCCGCTGTTCTCTAAGTACATATGTACTTAGAGAACAAACAGGGAAATGCTACTGAAAGTTTCTCAAAAACCCAATACACATTATACACTTACATCCTAAGTGAGATTAGGTGTTCAAGAACAGTCCCAAACCGGGGACTATCCAAGATTTACTCCTAATGAGTAAATCTTGGACGGGTTTCTAGGCCAACAAATACATGTGTTGCATTCTTATATATAATAATTGTCTATAAACTACATGCAACATGGTTAATCCTAATCAACAGAGCATTATTAAATAATAAATCAAGAAATCAATAGTTTCAAACAAAAGGTCTAGGAATCTTTACTAGACATTATATGTATCCCTAATCATCATATTTAACATACTACATTATTTTGAACATCCAGATCAGATTAAGATCATACTATGTTATAACATATTATCGAAGGAAACATATTCTTCATGTAGTGTTGATTCTAGAAGTCTAAGAAGGGAATCTGAGAATTTTAGATGCTTACAGTCTCTAAGGGATAGAAGTAAGGAATAATTTATACCTTTTCTAGTTAAGGATTTTGTAGATACTTGGACTAGTCCTAAATGAAGAAAGTTGTATCTTAGATTATTTTTTATCATGTTTAGATCTCTTTCAGATAGAAGTTGTATGCATTCCTATGAAGGTGTAACTCATATAGTTTTTTCAGTATCCTTAATGTAATAATTAGATATCAAATGAAAACTACCTTTTGAGTAAATGGTGGCGTAGGAAGGTCCAGTTTTGCATTGGAATGAATGGTGACATAGTAAGGGGCAATTTACATTTGGATAATCGATAGAAGTGAGTGACTAGAGGTGAATTAGGGTTTGTAATTAAAGGGTGTATAATTTTCTTAGGATTTAAAGGAGAATATCTACATAAAATTGCAATAAAAAACAACAACATGATGAACATGATGAATATGATATCAAATGAAAACTACCTTAGTCAGAGATAAAGATGTGTCTAAGAACAGTTATCAAAATTTCTAGTATATAGTTCTTTTTTAATAATTGTCTAAGAACACTGACTCCAGAAAACTAGTTGGCGCATACCTGTTGGCGCGGGAGGCAGCGGGAGTCAGGTGGAAGCTGATGGCGTGGCGGCGAGCTCCAGGTGTCAAGCAGGCGTCGGCGGCGCCGTCGGCGGCGAGCTCCAGTCAGGCAGGCCGCGGCGGCGATCAGCTCCAGGCGTCAGGCAGGCTGAGGCGGCGAGCTCCAGGCTCGTCAGGCGTCGACGGCGAGCTCCAGCAGCAGTGGCGGCGGAGAAGGGGGCGCCGGAGTAGCAGTGGCGGCACGACGGCGCTGTCGTGGAGAAGAAGGAGAAGAGAATCGACGGCGACAGGGTGGGAAATCGACGGAGAAGCAGAAAAAGGGCTCGCAATGAAACAGAAGAAGAGGAAGAGTCGGGCATCGCGGGTTATAAAGTCCCAAATAGCGTCGGTTTTTTACAACAACCGACGCCTAAACGTCTTTAGCGTCGGTTGTCTGAGAAAACCGACGTCCAACTGGGCGATAATTTCATGAAATTGTTTGGCGGGAACCACCTTCAGCGTCGGTTATCCTTTAATCACCGACGCTGAAGGTGACACTTTTCGCGCAAATTTTCATCAGACATAGGCGTCGGTTTCTACCTAAATAACCGACGCTGAAAAGGACACTATTTTTCGCGGGCGACTTTAAGCGTCGGTTTGTTATAAACAACCGACACTGAAGACAAAGCGGTACCCGTGTCTGGCTGGTCTTCGAATATAGACGTCGGTTTTCGTAAACAACCGACGCCTAACATAGAAGGCGTCGGTTTTTCTTAATAACCGACGCCCAGAAAAGTGTCACTGAATGCTATTTCTGTAGTAGTGAAAAGTCATGCAAATTGCAGATATCTATCCACACCCACCTATGATATTTCAATCCACTATAAATTACGAAAAACACTTGGATTTTTTTCGTTTCTAATTCCCTTCTTTTTATCAAAAAGTTTTATTGCATTGATAACACCAAATTTTGTGATATTTTAGACTATTTTTCTGTTATCAAAACTGCCCTTTTCTGCTATTTTCCTCTCTTTTATAAGAACTTTCACAATAATTGGCCAAGCAATGCTCTTAATCCAATTTTCCTATCTTTTGCAGAGTTTTCCGCATTTTTGGGCAATAAGGACGCTCCGGCCCATGAATAAGTCCAAGCCTGTCTCGGGCTCCCTGACACCCGATACAACCCCTGCCCGACAAGGGTTGGGTGACACAAAGACGCTCGACGAAGAGGTGCCACGCGAGAAGAAGCTGACGGACGACACACCTTCTACCCGACAGGGAGCCCGGCTCACCCCAACAACCCAATTTGTCGGGTGACACAACCACCCACCGGCAGGCGCGCCGCCTGTCACGTGACCGATAGCAGACACCTCCACGCCGGGCTATACCTGTATTGGCCGTCCATCGACTGGCGCTTAAGGGGGCCACAACTTCTCCAAACCGCTGCCTATAAATAGCAGCTACAGGGAGCCGAAAAGACAACTTGGCCAGTTTGGAGTTTTAGAACTCGAACAGTTGGGAGTTGAGCCATCTTCTGAGGAGTCTGCAAGAGCATACGTGTCGTGCCCCAATGCTTGTGTCGGGCAACACTAGGTGAGCTTCTCCTCATCCCGAGAGGGAGGGGACAGTTCACTTAGGACCGTCTCGGGTGACACTGCGGGCCGATATCGGTCGACGTAGATGAGCGACACAAGTGCCCGACATCAGCAATGTGTAGCTCTTAGCCCGACACGATATCAACCCGATACGCTTAGCTTGTCGAGCGTGCCGCCCGAGAGGGTATGCCTCCCAACATGAGCGTATCGGCCAGGGTCCTTGAGCGATACGGTCGACAGTCGGTGTGTGCCGCCCGAGAGGGTGTGCCGCCTGATACCTCTGTATCGGGCTAGGCCTCTGACCGATATCGGGTAGGGGAGCTACAACACCTTGTCGTCCTTCTACATCAAGGAGGCGGCACCTATCTTTACTTTCTGTCATTTAATTCTTTACTTATGCATTGTAATTAAGACCCTTTATTTGTTTATGGAAATAGAAGATGCTTAATTACTTGTTGCTCTATGCTTGCTACACAATGTTGGATGATTGCTATGTTTGATATCCGAGCTCTAGCTTTCATGTTTGGATCGCGTTTCGCTTAGCTAACGAATCGTGTTTTCCCGTCGCAACAACTTCGAGAGTTGTGTTGTGGCTCTAGTGTTTGGTCCGATTCTGGAGTACGAGAGTGCCTGGAACGGAGTTGCTTTAGTGACCTTTCCACTCTAATTTTAGTCCAGTGACCTCGAGAGGGGCGCTGATGCCTTGTTAGAGGTACCCGCTTCGAGAGGAGGGGTACAGGACTGGTTCTACCACCACTTGTTTTAATGGAGTTTAATCCTTCGTACCTCGCTTTAGCTCGAGCAATATCTTTCTGTTTCTGTTGCATGAAAACCCCTAAAAACTGCTAATGATTAAAACCTTAAATCTCTCTTGTAGCTCCACTTGGAGATAGTTTTCTTTGTTTTATTTGTGACATCTTACTGCTTCCCTTTTTGGGAATTTATCTCTCTTTATATACCTGCCGGAGTGTAGCGTGTCGATTTCGTGTTCTCAACACTACCCCCTTGTCCCTGTGTTGGACCCCGTATTTCTACTTCAACCCCGTAAACAAAGTTACGGGGGCCTAGAAGGATTCAAGTTTATAAATGTAAAAGCTCGACTACCTCAAATCCGCCTCCAATTTTAGGACGCGCGATTTAGGCCGGTCATGCATGCATATATTTCTCCCTACTACAGGTTACGTAAGTACCGTACCTATAATAAATATATATACATTCAAAATGTAGTGTTTTGTCAAAATTGTTTACAAGAAGTACAATACTTTCAACCACATTGTACATGAAGTACAATATCAACAATCACGTTTTGCACACATTCAAAATATAGTTTATGACAAAATTTTGTACAAGAAGTACAACACTAATAGACACAATGTACAAGAAGTACGGTACTAACAAGTAAGCAAGAATGTAGTTGTTAGTAATGTACTTTCTGGTACTGTACGTCTAGTAGTGTATGTGTCGTACTATATGTCTAGTAGTGTATATTATGCACGTCACGTATTTTACTTTCTCATACTGTACGTCAAGTAGTGTACGTCAAGTATTGTATGTCTCGTAATATGTCTAGTAGTGTATATTATGCACGTCACATACTGTACTTTATCGTACCATACGACTCGTACTGTACGTAAAGTATTGTACGTCTCGTACTACGTCTAGTACTGTACGAATGGGGTCGATGGAGGTGTTGTAGAGGAGTTAGGTAATGGAGAAGAAAAATGGTGGAGGAAGGTGGAATCAGGTACAATACTTTGACAGGAATATCAGCAATAGTTCATGCAAACAGACGTATTGTACTAGGGTCAACGGAAGTAGTTGTGGTGGAGCTCAGTGGGAGAGAAAGGGAATTGCAGAGGAACCTAGAAAACCGACGTACTATATCTTGGGTTACCCCACCAGTCTTTGAACGGATGGGGAGCTTTGGCCGATGCATTCGTAAACAAGTTCTACCCCACCGAAAGAACAGTCAGGAATCGGCAGAAGATAACATCCTTCATGCAAAAGCCGAATGAAAGCCTCCATGATGCCTGGGAGCGATTCCAGGAGTACCTGAGGGATTGCCCCCATCACAATTACAAGAAGGGTTTCCTCATCACCACCTTCTATAATGGCTTGACTCCCGAAGATAGGGTGTCGCTGAACGCGGCCGCGGGCAGTGACTTCCTGGGGAAGAAGGCGAAGAAGTCCAAAAAGATTATCAAGAATATGGCCGAGTTGATGTCAGGTGCTGAGTTCGACCGGTCTGATAGAGGATAGATAAAGAAGGTAGGAGAAGGGTCCACCCTGGAATCTAAGGCGCTGGAGGCAATCACCTCGCAGATCCAGAGGATTGCTACGGATGTAAAACAGTTGCGAGAAGCTGGTGGTAAGGGGAAGAAGCAGGTAGAAAAAGTAATGAAATGTGTAACATGCGGAGAAGGCGGCCATGGGGTAGATAACTGCATCTACACCCGACCAGAAGCATCAAGCGATACCGAGTCCGAGGCAGAAGAGACTGAAAATGTCTCTTTTGTAAACTTCAGAAGACCGGACCACCTTGGTTTCAGCTATGGGAACAAGGATGCAACTGAGAATTCTCATCAGCTGCATAACTCCGCTAAGCCACCCCAAGCTTTCGAAAAGAGGGGAGGAACCAGTCAGTATGCTAGAAATGCCCCCTTCCAGCAGAACAAAGGTAATTTCCAAGGTCAAGGCAAGTACCAGGGATCAGCTAAAGAACAAGGACAGAACCAGGCTTCGAACCAAGCAGATGTGGTGGGACAGTTGTTTGATTTTGCGAAAAGTAGGACACTATCAACAATCAATTGGCGCAGAGTGCGCTATCAAATTCAGGTGTGTTGAACTCATTACAGGTCCAACTGGCGGATATGCAGACACATCAATGCCAGATTGACCAACAATTAGCTCAAATGGCCGAACTGATGAAGAACCCCTCAGGAAAGATACCGTCAAACACCGAACCTGCAAAGCGGCCAGGGCTGTGACAGATGGAAGGCCGAGATCAAGTTGCGGAAAAGGGATGATGCTGGAAGATAAGGAGTAAACTGGAGCCGTCAAGCTAGAGACGATAACTGCAGCGCTTCTCGGGAGGCAACCCGAGCTTTACTTTATTTTATTTCTTAGAATAGGATTGCAATTTACTTTCCTGCAGAACAAACATTACGAACATTTGGTATGTAATATGGCCCGAGGCAGTGCATGCGCCACATGCACTGACTCTTATGTTTTGTGGGCCACCGCCTTAGTTTTATTAACCGGGATGGGTAATACCATCTGAGGCTGGGAGCTTAATCCTAGGCCAATGATGTTTTACTCATTGGCCGCAGCTTAACCCGTTTTGTTTTCACGGGGGGGGGGGGGGGGCAACCCAACCAGCGCTTTGAGTGCACCCTTATCAGGTGGTGGGGCTTCGTGGAGCGCGACAGCCGTGCCGACGGTTGGGCTTGCTGGCTGTCCGGGTTTTACTGTTTAGTCGCTATAAAAGGAAAGCGAGTTTTACCATGTCGGGTTCCTTACCTTGCTGTTTTTACACTCCCGTGTCGAGCAAGAGAACTTGTGCTTCTGCTCCCTTGTCGCGTGAGACTGCAATTCTCTTGTGTCGCCCGATAGCCTAGATCACAGCAAGGTATAGCCTGACAGATCGTGTCGGCCGACACGCTTCCTTTTACAAGTAGTTATCGGTCTCAAGGTTCCTTCGTTGAGCAGTGGTGTCGCCTGATATGGGTGTCGTGCGGGGTATCTTTGATTCGCGTTGCCCGATACCCAATGTCGAGTGATAGTCGTGTCGCCCGATGTTGCACCGCATCGCCTATTTTTGTTATCAGACGACATGCTGCTTTTCTTTAATAAAAATGTATCGGGCACCTCGTCTTATTGCCCTCGTATCGCCCGTCATGCCTTTCTTTTCAAGCAACAGACCTGACGCGCGTTCACTGCCTTTCCGACCTATCTTTATCGCACGAATGAATCTTTCGACGTATCGGGCAATACCAATCTCTTGTATCGGGCACAGGGCTTCACTGCTGAAACTAGTGTGTCGCCCGATACAGGAGTGTCGGGCAGTTTTTGTACAGGATAATATAGGGTCACGCGTCTATTCTTTATTATATTTCTTCCAAAGGCCAACATATTTAATCAAGATATTTCTTTTGTTGACTTACAGAGATGGCCCGCATTAAGATAACCGTTGTCCCAGTCGACGAGCAAGGCAAGAGGGTCTACCCCCAGACTGCTGCAGAAGGGCAGGCTGCCAGACCCAAGCGCCTGAACCCAGGACAGGCTGGGACGTCGGGGACAAAGAAGAAGGCAAGGGTTGGAGAAGCTGTGACTCTAGTACCAGCACCAACACCACTTGCTGCAGCACCAACACAAGCAGCAGAACTCCCAGAATCCTTTTCGGGGAGTTTCGAGCCAAGAGACGATGAGCATGCTCGCCGCTATGCTGTGCTGGTACCCAAGATGTACAAGCCAAGCAGGTTCTGCCATAGAGCCTCGTTTGATGAGATTGGGACCGTGAAGAGGCTGAAGAGCATCTTTGCGGCAGCAGGACTAAAGAAGATCTACTTCAGGAGGACTTCTTCGTACACCAAGCTGACCATGGAGTTCATGTCCTCTCTCCGCTGGGTGAGGAATTCAACCGCAGAGAAAGAAAAATTCGGCGAGCCAGACAGACTACAGGTCCGGCTGTACAATTCAGAGCACGCCATCTCCGAGAAGCTCTTAAACAATATCTTCTCTTCCAGTGAGGAAGAGAAAAATTAGATGGACAACGGTGAGAGGATCACTGAGGAAGACGGGTTCAATCCCGTGGAATTTTGGGGCAGGCTTACCGGAAAATCTTCGTTTAAGCCGGTAGCAAAGGTCGTGGCAGTGCACTCCTGCTTCTGGAGGATCGTGCACAAGCTGGTGGCATGCTTGCTGTTCAACAAGAATGAATCCAACAACATCTACACGGAAGAGCTCCACGTCATGTGGCATATTATGGAGGGCCGAGTGATCAACCTCGGTCGGTTCTTGCTGAACAGGTTGCATCCAATGAAGGAGGCCACAAAGGAGTACTGCATGGGCGGCATTGTCAACCTCATCGCAGTAGGACTCGAGTACCCATTCGAGCCGCGCAACCATACTAGAACGCAAGGCGATGAGGTGTTTGACACCAAATATCTGATGAGGACCAACATCATCAAGAAGGAGAGGGGAAGTTTCTTCTACAAGTTTTCAAGGACGCACATACTCCTTCCCCTTCCTCACTGCGCCAACTACGACAAGGAGAAGTTGGTCTTCACCACCGCCGAGATCGAAGCTATAGCTAATAACATGACTACCACCACCACGATCAGGGCCATAGAGAGGCCAGCCACAGAACTACCGACGACAACTGCTGATCAAGCTGTCATCGCTCCAACCATACTAGCCACCGCACCAGTAAAGACAGTGGTGGCTGAGAAAGAACCGGTGATTGTTGAGGTCACCAGGATGGAAACTTCAGGATCTGCCGCAGAAGAGACGACCACAGTTCCCATCTGTGTTTCTAAAACTGCAGAGGCGAGAGAGGAGCTTCAGCGGGGCAACAACAACGAGATGTTCGACGAGATCATGAGGGAACTCGAAAGAACACCATCCTTGCCGCCGAAGTCCCCGCCTGCAGCAGTCGAGGAGATCGCCGACAGTGCAGAGGTGGAGCAAAGTCCGCCCTCACCGCGGCCATCCCCAATCAGAAGAGAAGGCAAGGCAGCAACACCTGAAAAAGCACCGACTCCCCGCCTGGCGGCATCTGGTTCGCGAACGATTTTTATAGATTCTACCTCTCCGGGTGGACCTTCACGCGGGCTAGATGTCGCGAGGATGGAAGGGAGATCCACCGGACCCCCCTCCATCACTCGGAAAGATACTCGGAAATGAACTCGACGATCTGCGGGAGGTAACAACCATCAACTCTGCTACTTGTATTTCCCTGACCCGAAAACTTGCATCTTTTCAAGACAAGTAGGACAACCACGAGATCAGGCTGAACAGCCAAGAGAGCGAGCTGCTGGCTCTAGCGAGCATACCCGGCGGACTAGAGGCCTTAAATGCAACAATGCAGCAAGTTCTCCAATGGCTTGACAGGCTCGAGGAGAGGATGGACATAAGTGACGATCATCCACGCCGAAGGCAGCCGAGACGGTCGTCGTCACCTCCCAGTCGGAGCCATAGTCCCTCTCCTTCAGGTTCCCCCTCGGGAACGGCGTCCTCATCCTCCTCCTCTAGCGGGCGATCATCAACGCCCGAGGACGGGACACAACAAGGATCTGCCGAAGGGTCTCCCAACAGAAAGGAGAGCTCTTTGGGTTTGGGAGATGCTAACGTCTCCATCCCCCTGAATGAAGTTGAAGATGATGGCACAGACATCAGCATCGGGGAAGACTCGTCTGATGAGTCTGAGGGAGAGGTGGGGGATGTCTACACAGTGAATAACAGACATCCACCCCGAGGAAAACGCTCATTTGTGGACAAATTCCGTGAGCCGTCCGAGATACCCTCCTTCGAGATGGTCGACTTCGATAGAAGAGCCGTCGAGAACCTGACGATCAGAGACCAGAAGCTGTTGAATAAGGTCTTGAGGTCGCAGGCCAATGAAGAAGACATCGTCTGGAGCGACTGCTACATCTCCCTACAACGTGGAGATCTTCGAAATATGTTCCGCACGCTGGCTGTCGTCGGCAAACGAGTGTTCAGAGTCCTGGAGAATGCCATAATAGAGAAGATCGACAGCAGGACAGGTCGGAGACAAATATACACAGCCACCCCGACCGTGGCAAGAAGGCTGATGAAGGGAGATCTAGACTCCCGTGCGGTGTTCGACATGTTGCAATACGTTGAAGAGCATAGACCAAATCTGGTGTTGGCCCCGTACAAGCATCGCAACGTGTGGTTTCTCTGTGTGGCGGACATCAGAAACCGTGACGTCCAACTGCTGTGTTGCAGCAAGGATGAAGTACCACGCTCTGGGGGTATTTTCTGTCGCCCGGAGGACGGACAGTTGAAACGCCTGCCAATACGCCTACTACGAGCCTTAAATCAAGGAATCCAACGTCTTCAAGGACCTTGGAACTTCTTCGCTATCAAAGACCTCCCTTAACAAGCAGAAGAGGGGAGCGGAAACAGCGCTATCGCCATCTTGGGTGCCATTGAAGCACTCAACTCATTCAGAAACTTAGGAGTCCTCAGAGGCATGTCCTTTTATTAGCGCAGGGGCATATACGCCATGCTCCTAATCAAGGACAAGCGCTATTTCCGAGATGCAGGTGTGCCGGAGCAGCTGCTGGACAGTGGTGTAGAGGAAGATTCTTCTCGATCCAGTAGCCCAGAAGGAAAAGAAGAAGAGATAGCAACCAAAATTCATGGGGCGGGCAAACAGCTAGCAATTCTGAAGAAAGTGCATGGGGAGGAAAACACTGCTTTGCCCGAAGCTTCTGAAGGGCAGATCAAAAATTTCGACCACTTTTCGTGTTCAACTCTCACACAGGAGCAGGTCAACATAATCCAGAAGAAGCTTGCTGACTCAACCCCATCACATGTTGCTTTTCAGACAGGAGATGTCGTAGTCCTGGCAGATGAGCTAAGGGACATGGTGAAGGAAGGAGGGTGCTTGACTGTAACAGTTGCAGCTGCTTATATCCAATATATACAGCCAAAGCTAGAACATGCATTTATAGCCCATCCTTTGCTTTTCAACGATATCTGCCTCGCTGACGAAATAGGAGCGAAGAAGATGTTCCTACAATAATTGAAGGACGGCGTCGCAGGCACTATCTTCCTACCTATTGTGCATTACAATCATTGGATGCTTCTAGCGATGTATACTCGGCAACGAGCAGTCATTTTCTATAATAGCTCGGACAGCAACAAGAACCATCCCGTGCCGTGTACATCAGAACCCTTGACACCCGTCGAACGCTTGGTTCGAAAATATTACGATGAAGTGTCAAAGATGATTGAACCGTTCCTGGACATACAAGGAGGCAAATGGCACGAACTCCAGTTCTGCCACCGCAGTCCGCAGCAAATTCCTTTATCCAACGACTGCGACATCTTCGTCCTGGAATGGATGGCAAGTGAAGCAACGCCTGACCAGCTCCACTACACGGGATATCACAGCAAATGAGGAGAATACGTGTGGGAACTCCTATCTAATGCAGGCACAACCTCACTGGATTAAACATTACCTCACCTTATTTACTTCACAACTCTCGGGACAGAGTGTGGAGTAAGTTTGGGGGGGTACCATGTACCAGTGAGGGAGGTACATAAATCTCCTGATCTCTCTGACTTAAATTCCTTATCTTTTTTACTTATCTTTTTGTTCTTTCCTATCTTTTTGATCTTTTTTGTTCTTTCCTATATCATGTGTACATATATATGTTTATACCAAAATCTTTGAAAAATTTTGAAAATTTTGCTTATTTCTGTCCCTATGTATATGTACAAAGTTGCTGTAATAATAATAAAAACCTATTGTGACTTCTTGTAAAGTTTGCTTTCTGTATGCTTAACGAGTTACAAGTTTTGTTATAGCTTTTTGATAATGCTGCTTCAAACGAACAAAGGAATGTGTTTTGTCATGTCAAAAATTTCAAAAAATACAATAATCTCGCAAACAGCTAAGAGATGAGTATGGAGAAGGAAAAAGCTGCCCAAACAGCAGAAATCTCTTTTGTTCCCCCTTACCCAACAAAAATCCCAAAAAGAGAGAAAAGCCTTATGAGTGTGAATAAAAGCATGAGAGTTGTGCCCAATAAAAGAAAAAGAAAAAAATATATACACACTTGTCTTCCAAAAGTACCCATCTTTAGGCATGGTAGATCCGGGGCAGTGGTACGTAGGATGTGAAATCACTGCTCTAAAGCCAACTGGCTTGGACTGCAGGGACCACTTGCCCGCTAATGGACCCTTACCTGGATGGACTGATGGGAGACAAGAATGAAAAAAAAACAAAAAGCCTTAGCCTACCCTATACACAACTTTCTGCCCCAAAAATAAAGCTGTTTGGTGTGTAAGCTAACTTCGGAATCATACAACTAAGTCTCGCCGAAGCTGTAGAAAAAAATCTTACTTAAACAATAAGGCAGGGAAAACTAAGTCTTTTGTTCGTATTGAGACAACATTATCTTTAAGGCATTACGATCTTTGTTTTACTTTTTGAACAAGAAGCTTTCCCAAGCAAGAAGAAGCATCACAAAATATAATTTAAATATTGATTGAGGACAATCAAAATGCTAAGTTTGGGGGAGTTGATAACACTAAATTTTGTAATATTTTAGACTATTTTTCTGTTATAAAAACTGCCCTTTTTTGCTATTTTCCTCTCTTTTATAAGCACTTTTGCAATAATTGGCCAAGCAATGCTCTTAATCCAATTTTCCTATCTTTTGCAAAGTTTTCCTCATTTTTGGGCAATAAGGTCGCTCCGGCCCATGAATAAGTCCAAGCCTGTCTCGGCCTCCCTAACGCCTGATACAACCCCTGCCTGACAGGGGTTGGGCGACACAAAGACGCTCGACGAAGAGGTGCCACACGAGAAGAAGCTGACGGACGACACACCTTCTACCCGACAGGGAACCCGGCTCGCCCCGACAACCTAGTTTGTCGGGCGACACAACCACCCACCGGCAGGCGCACCGCCCGTCATGTGACCGATAGCAGATACCTCTGCGCCGGGCTATACCTGTATCGGCCGTCCATCGACCGACGCTTAAGGGGGCCACATGGCGCTTCGAGCACCATAACTTCTCCCAACCGCTGCCTGTAAATAGTAGCTACAGGGAGCCGAAAAGACAGCTTGGTCAGTTCGGAGTTTTAGAACTCGAACAGTTGGGAGTTGAGCCATCTTCTGAGGAGTCTGTGAGAGCATACATGTCGTGCCCCAGTGCTTGTCTCGGGCGACACTAGGTGAGCTTCTCCTCATCCCGAGAGGGAGGGGACAATTCACTTAGGACCGTCCCTGGTGACACTGCGGGCCGATATCGGCCGATGTAGATGAGTGACACAAGTGCCCAACATCAGCAATGCATAGCTCTTAGCCCGACACGATATCAACCCGACACGCTTAGCTTGTCGAGCGTGCCGCCCGAGAGGGTGTGCCACCCGATATGAGCGTATCGGCCAGGGTCCTTAAGCGATACGGTCGACAGTCGGTGCGTGCCGCCCGAGAGGGTGTGCCGCCCGACACCTCTGTATCAGGCTAGGTCTCTGACCGATATCGGGCAGGGGAGCTACATCACCTTGTCATCCTTCTACATCAAGGAGGCGGCACCTATCTTTACTTTCTGTCATTTAATTCTTTACTTATGCATTGTAATTAAGACCCTTTATTTGTTTATGGAAATAGAAGATGCTTAATTACTTGTTGCTCTATGCTTGGTGCACAATGTTGGATGACTGCTATGTTTGATATCCGACCTCTAGCTTGCATGTTTGGATCGCGTTTCGCTTAGCTAACGAATCGTGTTTTCCCATCGCAACAACTTCGAGAGTTGTGTTGTGGCTCTAGTGTTTGGTCCAATTCTGGAGTACGAGAGTGCCTGGATCGGAGTTGCTTTAGCGACCTTTCCACTCTAATTTTAGTCCAGTGACCTCGAGAGGGGCGTTGATGCCTTGTTAGAGGTACTCGCTTCGAGAGGAGGGGTACATGACTGGTTCTACCGCCACTTGTTTTAATGGAGTTTTATCCTTCGTACCTCGCTTTAGCTCGAGCAATATCTTTCTGTTTCTGTTGCATGAAAACCCCTAAAAACTGCTAATGATTAAAACCTTAAATCTCTTTTGTAGCTCCACTTGGAGATAGTTTTCTTTGTTTTATTTGTGACATCTTACTGCTTCCCTTTTTGGGAATTTATCTCTCTTTATATACCTGCCGGAGTGTAGCGTGTCGATTCCGTGTTCTCAACACTACCCCCTTGTCCCTGTGTTCGACCCCGTATTTCTACTTCGACCCCGTAAACAAAGTTGCGGGGGCCTAGAGGGATTCGAGTTTATAAATATAAAAGCTCGACTACCTCAAATCCGCCTCCAATTTTAGGACGCGCGATTTAGGCCGATCATGCATGCATATATTTCTCCCTACTATAGGTTACATAAGTACCGTACCTATAATAAATATATATACATTCAAAATGTAGTGTTTTGTCAAAATTGTTTATAAGAAGTACAATACTTTCAACCACATTGTACATGAAGTACAATATCAACAATCACGTTTTGCACACATTCAAAATATAGTTTATGACAAAATTTTGTACAAGAAGTACAACACTAATAGACACAATGTACAAGAAGTACGGTACTAACAAGTAAGCAAGAATGTAGTTGTTAGTAATGTACTTTCTGGTACTGTACGTCTAGTAGTGTATGTCTCGTACTATATGTCTAGTAGTGTATATTATGCACATCACATATTGTACTTTCTCGTACTGTACATCAAGTAGTGTACGTCAAGTATTGTACGTCAAGTAGTGTACGTCAAGTATTGTATGTCTCATACTATGTCTAGTATTGTATATTATGCACGTCACATACTGTACTTTATCGTACCATACGACTCGTACTGTACGTAAAGTATTGTACGTCTCGTACTATGTCTAATACTGTATGAATGGGGTCGATGGAGGAGTTGCAGAGGAGTTAGGTAATGGAGAAGAAAAATGGTGGAGGAAGGTGGAATTAGGTACAATACTTTGACAGGAATATCGACAATAGCTCATGCAAACAGATGTATTGTACTAGGGTCAACGGAAGTAGTTGTGGTGGAGCTCAGTGGGAGAGAAAGGGAATTGCAGAGGAACCTAGAAAACCGACGTACTGTAGTTCTGCGAGAACGTAGGGGTGTGGAATATGACCAGGAGAGACCCAAGTAATAAAAAAAATTGTTTTAACAAAGATTTGGACGGCAAAGAGAAGTTGGGAGAAGCTTAGGAGTCCTGAACATATTTTTGACTTCTGAGGTACGCAGAAGATTCATATTAATTAAAAATGAATGAGTGCAGTTTTTTGCAGGTTATCAAGGAACCGGGTGGACTGTCGCTCTATATTTTTCTATGAGGCCGCCGGCTGCGTGCATGATCGCGATGCATGGAACTCTCGTCTTTTTTTTCTCGGGTAGCAGAGGGCGTACACTGTAAGATCACAGTTTATATTCTCGCTACTAGGTCTATGAATTTGATCAGCCCTAAATTCAGATAATATTGTTAGGGCTGTCAATGCCCAATTCGAACCCGTACTTGAACCGTAACCAACTAAAATTCTCAACCACAAAAAATAAAGTGATCACTATATATTCTATTGGTACAATTGTATATCTACTTGAATACCTCAATTTATAGTGTTTTCAGTCTGAATTTAGACCAAGACATGGCCTAGTTCATTTAAAAAAATATTAAATCTGATTCTAATTTGGATCACGTAAATTATTTATTTATCACATATAAATGAGAAAAATATGCCAATCTTAAAGTAAAATAGCAACTTTCTATTTTGTTACTAATAAAGTACTTTATATTAGAAAAATGTTATATATGTTAAGCATTGGAACTTTTATCTTTACTAGGATTGCAACTCAAATTTCAACTCTAATAAAAAATGACCTTAAAATTTTGGCAACCCTTCTATATCATTGAAAAAGAAGGTTTAAATGTTGAGAGTATACAGATGTATTCATCATCTTGAAATCAACATCTTCGTTCCATTTTTTCCACAAAATCTAATATGCATTAAATGGATTCATGCCTTTTATGAGACCAAATAAGAAATATAAATTGACCCCTTACTTGAGGGATATAAAATTATTTATGTGACATTTTAGAATTTGAGGTATCCGATAAAATAATCTTAAAAAATGATTGGACAACACATAGCACTAAGGTGAACCTCTTTTTTAGGTAACCCATCTATAGGTACTTCGTGGTTAAGCATGCTTGGTGAAAATAATACTAGAATGGGTGATTTGTTGAGAAGTTGATGTAGGGTTGTGTTCGAATAACGACAAAGTGTGCAACTAAGGCTAGTTGTGGTTTGTGGGGTTAATATCATTCATGAAATTCTAGTAGAGCCTTGGATGGTGGATCAGACATTAAAATGGTATTAGAGTCTAGTTTTCCTCTAATATGTGGCCCTGTATGGGTATGTGGTATGTCCGTCTTGAGCTATGTGGTCCAAGTATGTTGGGAAAAGCACTATCGATAGTGGTGGTGCCACCCTTACGCTAGTAAAAATGGTCAAGAGCTCGGTTAGCATGGGTAATTTCGGGTTCGTACAGATATAAAAAAAATATTATGAAGTCGTATAGTTGAGTCTTGTGAGGACGTCAAAAGTTTGAGTTGAAAAAATTATAAGATTTTACAATATGAAGCCTCAGATAACATGATCTTAAAAGTAACAATTAGACTATCAATATCACCAATATGAGCCTCTTTTTCAGGCAGCCCATCAATAGGTATTACGTGGCTATACATCACCAACCCCAAGTGGTATTGAGATGAATGACCTATCGAGAAGTTGATGGTGGATTGTGTGTGAGTGAAGATAAAGCATGCCGTAAAAGATAGATATACTTTGTGAGTCTAGTCATCATTTCTAAAATTCTACTATAGCGTTGAGCAGTGAGCTCAAGCGTCATACCAATCTTGACCTAATCTCACCAAGAATTTTGGTATGATTTTCCAATAAAAATTATATATATAACTCAGCCTAGTTAAGTACGTATTGTGCTATCAATTTACCAACATAGTAACACATATATTCTTTTTTGAATAGCATGCAAATCTATGTTTCTATATGTTTGTATAGTGAAATTATCATGTGAGAGCCATTGACAGTGACAACATAAGAGTCTTCTGGAAAAAGAATCATGTGGTCTATTCTATATGATCCAATAATATATATTTGAAGTTTGTATTTGCATTACCTATTCAAAATTACATACCAATTGAGCATATAAATTATGTGCATCAATAGAAGTATTTATGTCTCTTTATGCTTGGCTGATTTTAGTTGTTGCTTATGTACATTACAATGATAATCTAGCTCATAATGGTGGGTCATATGAGTTTTATTGTGCAGGCAAAGGGAATGGTAGTCTATCTATGCACAATAACTGGGTTTTGTGAATATGTGTTAGTACTGATTCTATTTAAAGACTTTGGTGCTTTTAAACTTTTCGGCATCTCATTTTGAGTTTAGGCCTGACCTTTAGATGTAAAATATGCATATTCCTTGGGTTGTGAAGTATGTATATTGTTTGTATATTAAATGGTGTCTAATTGTAATCATATCACAAACATTATAAATCTAGAGTTTTGCCTTCATTTTGTGTTTTCTTTAACTGGACTTGGATGATGAATTTTTAGATTCATTCGAAGTATTAAATACATTTAATACTGCATCTTTTTCATGCTTGTGGTTTAGCTAATCAAAAGTTGAGAATAATTTATGGTCGAGTTTGGGTGTAGGAGGTCATACCTTAAAATTCATTCTTTTTTCTCAAGTAGACTCGAGCGTACCCCAAATAAAGCTCTATCGTTACGAACCCAAATCTCAGCTTTATGTGTATTGGTTCTACAAACCAACTAATGTCTTCTAGTGTTCCATGACATCATCAGCCATGCATCGCAACTTGCACCATCATTGTCACGGCTATTCAATCAAGTCAGGAGAGCCGTGATAGGGTTTCTTATTTACTAGCTACTTCCAGTTCTTTGTTTAATTCCTCACGAGATCCGTCATCATCTGTATAATGTAACGGGCAAAGCTGGTAGCATGATGAGGATAGGTGGTGCCGCGGTCCGATGTTGCTTGCTTATTACAAAATATATTCGTCGGTGACCTCCCCTCGGGCCCGGGGTTACATGCAAACAATTGCATGTGTACGAGAAAAAAAGAAGCTACATCATCATGAATCCCCAATTAGAACTTCTCTGTTGTCTTCTGCTCAGCCGTGTGCGTCCTCTGGAGGACTAACTAGCTAGCTTCCATTCTTATGTCATGGTAGTCTAGAGTAGTGCTTGATTAAAGAATCGCATAAGAACAGATGGGGGACTCGTGTGTCAATCAATGGGGTGTGGAAAAATCAGATCGGGTAGTCTATGTATTTTGTCTTGTACTGCTTCTCATCATTGTTGGGTTGTGACGCCCACGCTAAACCTAATTAATAGGTTAGTGGAAGATAGAAGGATCCTCTCTACAGGCTACAGTCTGTTGTATACATTAGAAGAACCCTTGAGGCGTGCAAATTGCCGTTTGGACGACATGCAATCTAAACAGTGTCCAGCACACCATTAGAAAAATTCCCTACCGGTGCTTCCAACACCTTTACGACCTGTTGCATGCCTAATCACTATGCAAATAGTATCCCTAAAGGCAGACATAAACAAATAAATATGTGAACATGAAAAGTGGCAATGTGTAAGCTTCCCTCGAAACACCAGACCAAAATTCTGCAAGCCTCGTAGAATAGCTGATGTTATAGGTTTCGCGATTAGCAGCCAACTCTTTGTATTCAAAGATATGCGTTAAAAAATCAATATAAGGGAGACAAGGAGGAAACAAGCATGCACTAGAAACGATTATGCTGCCCTTCAAACACAAAGGACAGAATGTGTGTAACCGTCATCATTAGAAGAAGAAGAAGGGGTAAAAAAGGCTGTAGCATCCAACCAAGATGGTTGCGTATGGTGGAGTCAACAAGCATTATTCACTTCAGATATTGCAATTGATTGCACAATACTATGTATAATGACAGCTCAAACTCAAAGTTGTTTTGCCATGCTTTCATGACAAAGGTGATGACGATGCCCAATGACCTCGAGCTTTGAGTATTGTGAGAATGATATGATGAATCACATGTTCCCTCTTCTTTTATCATGGTGCAACTCTATGTAATGTGATGGAAAGACAACCAAATGTTCTCAATTTAACTATTATTCTTTGTCCATGTAAACTGTAGGGTTGATCATGTAGGTTACTTATCATTTGATTTTAGGTTATTGAGAATTACTCTAAATATGTACCCTAATCTTCATTACTGTTAAGACTAGTGTTATAGCTAATACTAGAGCAAGATCTAGATATAAACTCACTAATGATAAACCTATCAAAACATAATCAACATTTTTAAGCCCAATATTGGGTGTAAACTAGTTCAACCACATAGTAACAAGATATTAAAAATGCCAAACTATGACTTAGATTATTGATTTGAGTACAAAATTCTTATAGCCAATGTATTATATAGGATTGTCTATTAGCTAGGTATCACTAGCTTAAGAAAATGCTTACCCTTGCCCACTTATATGGTTATGGTTAACATGTAATTAAATTATTTTGTTTTTTACAAGAAGTGTTAATTAATAGTGTTAATTGACCTTGTATTGGTATGGCCAAATTTTACCCAAGGTGTACGTCCATTTTACATGACCTACATATGTCTACACATATGAAAATTTAGAGATCAACTTATAAAACAGTTAAGACTCCTTAATAAATGAAATCATGCACATATATTTGTAATGTGTCAAATAATACATTGTATTGAGCTCGTCTAAGACAAACGGTGATAACATTTCTTTGAATGTGCATTTACATTGACAACGACCAATCAAGAAGTAGACATTATTCAAATATTCAGATGGATTAAATAATTATATTGCTTACCCAAACTACTGAAGGTCGAGGATCAATGTAACTATCAAAAATGCCAAGTGTGATGTTTACAATTTAATTAAAACTCAATAATATAAGTCGGATTAAATACTCAAGTGAATTGATTCTTTGAAATGAATATAATAATAGGTTAGAATGTAATATTATTTATCTACATGTGGAAAGCACACATAAGTCAAGTACAGATAATGAAGAATCTATAATAGGATAAGACATTTCAAAAGTGTGCTAGCATAAATTTATTCTTATTGAAGACTATGCCCATTCTTATTAGATACACTCCATATGGAGGATGTGGTATAGGATGCATATATGAACATGTGGTCGAGTGGTCTTGCTAAAAAATCTTGAATAATCATCAAGTTTTAAAACAAAGCATTGTGCAACATTGAAGTCAAAGTAATTCAAGGAGACAAAGACATGGATCAAATTCAATATTTGCTTGCAAAGCTTCTCCAATACCATGACTATTGTACATCGATTTCCAGACTGTTATTGATAAATAACTATGACTTCCATCCCACATAGTAATCCCACTCAACCTCTCATTAAGAAAAAACATTTGAAAATTATTTGAATAGAAACACTTCATATGAATATGTTTAAATTTTTTTGTTCAGAATGAAAATAAATAATCATGATCATAATCTCGTAATAGAAATATCATCATTATATTTCAAATGGAATTCTACATTAGTAACAGAGAAAATCCTAGAATTAAAACATGAAGCAGATATAATTGCATGAGCATGATTATATACAAATATGGTATATATACTATTTTTTATGAACAATATATTCATATACTATTACAAACCAATAATTTTACAAAGTGTAGTCTCTTGAGTCTGCACATATATACCTCCCAAGATCCTTCATATATGAACTCAATCTAGACACTAGGAACACTAAATTCCACCTCATACTAGAGTCGCACTATTGGTGCAGTTGGTGAATGCAGGGTTTAATGTCATCCACCTGGCTTGGAAAAAACCTAAACAACCAAGACAATCATATGAAACTCAAAAATCATAATGAACAAGAGTAATCCTACTCAAGGAATAATGTGTAATCTTGATCAAATAAAACTATGTATATTGTCTAAACATCATTAAATAATTCTATGAATAATATAAAATCATATCACTTAGAAACAATTAAATGGAAATATGTGTCATCGCTGAAATCAACAATAATAAACACCACAAATAGCTAATTGTAATTTAATTCTTTAACATTTTCATTTTAATTTGATTAATTTTGACTTACTCAAAAAACTCAATCACTTCAATAAATACAAGTGTTCAGATCTTAGATTTTCTATCAAGGCTAAGGCCAACTTTACAAGACTTGTATATGTTACAAGGTCATCATGACTAGCTAGTAGGGGGAAAAATAGCTAGCTACCTATTCAAGAACATGACCACGTGTCTTGGGTAGTTAGGAGGAGTGAAAAATACAACTATATAGTAAAAAATGGGTGGATGATGTTGAACATGAAACCCCAAAACACAAGTAGAGGCCATCTAGACAGTCATGAAGAGCTATGTGTTTCCCCTCAGTACTTGTGGTTACACACTCGCAACATGAAACCAATGAATGTGTGGATTATCCTTACTATTATGATGTCATATAGTCTCCCCATAGACTCCACCCTAATGGACGTTTATACTAGACCATTCACATTCCTGGTACCTTTTCATGATTCAGTAGATACCTACTGGGACTACCCAATTCCCTTTCCCCTCAAAAACCTAAGGGGAAAATTCATAGGATGCTCGATTCTCTAAAATAATAAATCATGTATGATTCACTATGAGCATTATCATCTTATTTTCCTCATTACTTTATGGCTTATTATTTCTTGACAAAATAAAAATCAACAACACTATTGGGGTTAAAACCCCAAGTTCATCATCAACAATCCTTTTGTGTTACAAAAACAAAATAAACAATAAGGGTGGGAGTCAAAACCTAATTTATCATCAATTGTCAACAATTCATGTTTCACATAAAATAATAAGTTCAACTATCACCATTGTAATAATTAATAATTTATCATTTATCTTTCTCATCATTCAGCTTTTGTTGACATGATTGTCTCTTATATGTCAACATACAACATAATAGTCATGCAGTGGTTCTAGATTTTAGTATCTATAACTCAACATACTCATCACAAATTCAATAAGAAAAATCTAAACATAAATAATATAGAGTATTCTTCTCAACTATGTTGATTAAATATCATCTTGATACATTTTTTCTTCAAAAATCATTAATAGATGAATCATGAACCACACAAATTTTAATTTAGTCAAATTGAATATTAACATATTTCAATTCATTTCATATTTCATATACAACTTTAAAGATTCAAGGCCAAATTAAGAAACAACAAGAATCGGAATTATCAATATTAGATCACTATGGTACTCATTAATGAAGTTTTGTTCACTAGGATAGGATTAGATTATATTCATCTCGTCCTCCTCATAGCAATCTATCAACAAATAAATACATCATGGAGTCCAGGTCGGAAACTTCACCCTATAAACCCATATGGATATGCATCCCACCCTGAAGAAGAAAATTATATCTATACCCCTACATGTACATCCCTAAAATCCAAACAATAGACCAGTGCACTCCTAAAACCCCAGCCCAACAATAAGAAAGTCAAAACAAAAAATACTAAATAGAATACACATTATCAAAAAGAGTCAGGTATAACAGGTTCGCTTAGCATCCGTATGGATAAGACCTCTATTGTGAGGGGGGAGAACATATGTGTATAGGAAGATCTTAACCTCCTCACTAGTCCTGTTCCAATGACCAATCTCTCTAGCAACACATTTGGATTCCCTTGTAATATGTTGACCAAGAATACCCCAATCCTTCATTGTCTCTTGAATAACCCAGATATAGGGAGTGAGCCTCCAAGGATTTTATTTCCTATTCCAAACATAGTTACAAAAGGTATTATCATATGTCTCATTGACCATCATCGAGTAGTTCTCATCCATGCAGATCTTCAAAGCTATAACCAAATCATGGGTAGTAGATTCCTCTTGGTTAATAGCACTAAGCCTGGCCTTATAAATGAACATCAGTCCACTATAGTTCCTTCTCACAAGACATGTCATACATCTTCTTTTGTTATGCTTAGAATCCTAATAAGTTCTCAACGCCATGTTGAGTTCAAGGTTATTGATGTCAGGGTAATTGCACTTGACAAGATCTAGATGCCTCAATATACTGCATGTCTCATTAAACCGCAAAGTCCTAATATCTAGAATGCAACTACCATCCCCCAACCTATTGAACCTCTTCTTATTCATAATGATATTAACAATATAAGTTATATCAATCCATTCTTTTATCTCAATTGATTGAATTTTTTTTCATATTTAGCTCAACATCTAGCTCTTCAAATAGACCATATAACAAGGCTCAAGAGGGCTTGGATCACCCATCTTCTAAAATCACTCGTGAAAGACATGGAAGAACACTCAAGAAGCCAGCTATGAACATTGTGGTTCAGAGTAGGTTGTACCTCTAAAGAAGTAGAGAAAGCACAACTCCAAAGAAAGGATGCCAATTAACCATCCACAAATATGGTCCATCATCTCACGTGTTGGAGATTCATAGAAAACACATTGTGACACTGTTAAAATAGTAGATCTAGCAATATTGTCATCTTTAAGGACAACCTTATGAGTGACCTTCCATGTCATGGAACTAGATTTTGGAACACCATCAGCAGACCATATCACACTAGATAGGGTTCAAAAAAATTATGTTCTATTAGTTGATTTCATCAGGGTCTTCATAGCTTCTTGCATAGATAAAACTACGCTCCGTGACATAGCCCAGATAGGTTTATCTTAATCATCTTGTGGCTGCTAAAAAGTTTTAATAACCATTCAATGTCCCTATGAAACAACTACCTTATCAATCCTACCCCGTTGTCATCCTTCCCCCTCCAACCATAAATCACACACTCTAAGATTTCCTTTTCGGCTCCCTAGTTGGAGGTTATACAATACAAGTTGCTCATCACACCAAAGGTCATATAGGAAGAATACATATACTCTCCCTAATACCCACCTGAGATTGGGGTAAACATCTGGTAGCACCTTCCATATCTACCTCCATTGGGGTGAAGGTTTCATAAATAGATGTAAGAGATACAGGTGGTGCATATCATCATAGCTGCAATGAACATGCTTTTATTTTTCCCTACAAAATGAATCATGTCTCGATTATCCTGTTAGATTCTCCCATGCCACCTTAAATGTGAAATTCTTGACAATAAAAGAAATAGGAATGAATCCCAATGCACCTTCATGAGGTGTAACAAACACCTTTTCCCAAGAAACCCCACATGCATATGTTTTGATCATCCCTCCCCTTCCACAAAAAAATGACATCAAAGCTTCAATCACATTCATAGTTTTATATGGTATCCCAATTTCTACAATAGAATAAATAGGCATGGATACTCAAGTATGCTTAATAAGATACATGAATCCTATAAAAGATGATAATCTATCCTTCCAGGAGTCCAACTTTCCCTATAGTGTTCCAGAATTGAAAGGAAGAGAGTCAACTTTGGACTAGCATGTGAAATAGGGACACCCAAATAAATAGAAGATTCTTTAAGGGATGAGATCACCAACATCTTGTGGATTAAGTCCCCATTCTCTAATGAAGGAAAAAGATGGAAACTTGATCTATCCTTGCTCTTTGTTTGTCATGAACACCTCTCATATTCAGCAAAGATATCATCAATAAAAAGTAAGGTTTGGAGGGCAGGATCCTAATGGAAGAATGAGATTATCTATGAATAGAAGGATTGGTGGTAAGATCTCCTTCTAGAATCTAAATAGGTAAATTTTATTATCTTCTATAGCATATTTATTCACTCTACATAGACTCTCTTCAAAAAAACCAAAGAGGGATGGAGAGAGAAGGTATCCCTTTAAGAACCCTACACATCAGGAAGAACCTTGTTGATAGCCCATTCAGAACAACCCAAATCCATGATCCTTAAAAGAAGAATGGCATGAGATTTACAATATTATGCATCATACCAAACCTAATAAGATTATCTCATAAAAATCTCAAATCCACAAATTTGTAGGCTTTCTAGATGTCCATCTTGATAGTGACAACCTCATTTTTTCCCAGATTTCCTAAGCCATCAACCTATTCCTTTGTGAGCTTGATGTGGTATGTAATATCATTACCTTATTTAAATTCACTATGTTCTTAAGACACAATATGAGGAAGATAAGAAGACAATATGTTGTTAATAATGTGTCCAAGAATCTTCAGAATGATGTTCTCTATTGAAATGGGGCCAGTTATCAGTAGCAAGGTTTGAAGGGTCATTTGTATTAGGATGATACATAATCTGCTACAATCGATGCTTCAATGGAAATGGTTTCTAAGGAGAAAATGGAGAGCTAAGTCAGTAACATCATATTTAATAACATGACAAAAAACAACATAATAGGATGTAGTCAAACATCCAGACAAGATCACTAATCTGATCTATTTGTTGAATGGTTGAAAGCATTTTCAATTACTCAGGGGGGGGAACACCCAACAACATGCTATCATTATTAGAAAGGATACCTAGCATCTAAGATATAAATTGTGAATCCTCTATGAACTCACAATCACTTTCAAAAGAGTAGAAACCTTTATAGTAGCTGACCACTTTTCTTGTCATCTCATCATGAGAGGTATAGAAACTCCCTTCTGAATGATGGATTTTTCTCAAGCAATTCCTGGATCTACTGGATTTCACAACCACATCATGGATATTAGTATTTTTGTCACCCTCTTGTAACCTTGTACACAAGATTTCTCCTTCAAAAAAATTCTCACGTCTATAACCATGTCAAGGTCTTTCTTAACCTCATGTATAAGTCTCTCATTGCTTTCATCTGGTCTAACATCAAAATAAATTTGCATATCTCTTCCAATTTCACTTTCTTCTGTTGGATATCTCCAAACACATTCTTTTTCTAGTCCTTCAAAAATAATTTCAAGTTGGAGCATTTAGAAAAGAATCTTTATGATGGATCTCCCAATCCTTCCATATTCCATCCTCTTTCAATGGAAGGCAGGAAGTCTTTATGGGTGAACTGAGTAGAGAGAAATGAAAATTTGGATAAATGACGAGAATGCAACCTAGGTTTCACAGATATAAGAAGTTGGCAATGATCAAAAACACGACTAGAAGTAAGATGAAACATATGAATTTCCATGGTCAACGAAGTCCATTTATGATTTAAGACACTGCATCCCAACCTCTTCCAAGTTTTTAGAGTCAAATTATGCTTATCCACCCAAGTGAAGGAGCTTCCATTAAAAGGAAATTTAATCATTACCATAATGTGGATCTAGTAGTTAAGCTCATGTGTACCTTGATGAACAAGAATAGGAATGCCCCTTTGTCCCCCTATAGATTGTATAATGTTGAAATCATCTACAATGAGCCAAGGAATCTCAACAAATCTCTCAATCTATGATATGAGGCCTTACCACAAGGATCTTCTAGACCACATTGCATTGATCATATAAAGTTGTGGTCATGAATGATGAGACTTGAAGATCCACCATATTGACAGTGATATTATGTTGATGAACATGAATTGACTGTGGGTGATAAGAAATGATCAGAAAATGACGAATCTTTACCATCTTCAAATTGATTAGAACAACACCAATCAAGGAAGGTAATGTCAATCAACTCTTATTCCCTTTAGGCATGAATCATAGGTTCAATTACTACTATAAAAGTTGCTTACACAGGCATCACAACCAATCCTAGCATCTGAAGTCTTATAATTTGCAACCCCTTACGAGTTCCAAAATGTAAATTGAGACATAAATAACTAACAAGGCATAATTCCACCAAGAAGGATCACTCACCTCCTTTAAAAACTTCCTCACTATTATGGCACCTTCTATCCTCTTTGTCCCATTTTATTCCAACTAGGTAAGTATCACCACAGAAAAATGATCCATACATGCTATGTACATCCTCTGTAACGACCTCACTTTCAACATCCTCCAATTAAGGAAAGACCTTCAAGTTTAGAGGCATTACCTATATTCCTAAGCATCCAGACTTAGCAAATAATAACTAACAATAAATAATATCATTTATTTCAAATATTGTTTACCAATTGTACAATGATATTTCTCATAAAACTAATACATGTTGAGAAGAAGTAACTAGCTATCTAATCCTCCTTTAACTTATCTTTAAAACTTTCAGGTAATTTCAATCTATTTTATCACATGTCGATATCTTTATAATTAACATGTACCTAAAACGTCGACAAAAAAAACGCAGATCAACAGAATAAGTTATACTATGTACGTGGGGTGCAACCATAATGTGTGCAATTAAGGTAATCACATACAAGCATCAAGTATTTCACATTAGAATTTGTATTATCTTTTATATTCTGACCATACTTGGTCTACTATCTCAAGTATCACCACTATCCATCATTGGACTTATTTCATTACCCTTTGATCAGTGGACCCTAGGGTTCAAAATATCATTATTTACTTGATGTGATACTCATAGGGATTCATAATTTGCATGAAGTAAATAACCATCCAACATATATTATTCATTCAATCTTTGAGAAACCTCAGCAAATGTTAAAGGACGATACATGTCATCATAAGTATAACTACATACCTCAATGGTGAGCCATGTAGATCATGTAGTAGTTAATCGTATTCAGTCAATCCAATCAATGAATCCAAGAAATTCAATAGTTAATCTGCATGTATGTAGATCCTAAAGTTTCACCATCACATTAAACATATAAACCCTACTCGGGTCCTAATCTAGGATTTCAGATCATGTTTGGGTTTCGATAAGGAATAAGGGTATTAACCATAATTCCATTACAATTTAAGTATTAGGTGAAACCCTAATTACTATATCTTACATATACTTTCATTATGATTACTTGTATTAGTCTGGTTTATTAAAGTTATCATCTTTAACTTCAAAACCCTAATTCTTCATATGCATGGATAATCTCCAATAGAAACCTTAATTATACATCGTTATGATCATGAACATGTTAAATCACCATTATATTACCAATTATCATATAATATCTCAAAGAAATGTATTAACACGATTAATAACATATCCATCAAAACTAGGGTTCATATACATTAATCATCATTTTCACACATAGTATTGATTATCCACTTAAGGAAACCTAATTTTAGCAACATATGAACCTTAAACCCAAATTAAGTCCACAAATTCTTTTTATCCAAAAAGGTTAAGCTTTATCCATTAATATCATTTAAACAAGTGATGGCCATTAAAATCATGAAACTAGGGTTTATATGCATATGTTACATTAAAGACTGCATCTTTATGCACTTTTGAAAAAGAAAGCAATATTAAGTCTCAATTATATTTTATTTGCATTACTCTCATTTTTTTGGGTCAATTTCATATATAATTTTACACTTATTCAAGCATCCTAATAATTTCTATGATTTTTACACGATAACATATCTTTAACCAATCAAGTGTATCCATGCCATTGTTTCAATCACTTTTCATTTTCCAAATGGATTAAGGCTCTATGAATCGGCTTCCGCCATGTTGGCGCCATGGGGCTTATGCAGAATAAAGGGGCAGAAGGTCAGAAATGACCCTCATCATGATCTGGCAACCCGGGGCTTGGGAGTCCTTTCGCACTTGACCATCTTCCTCACTGTGATCCCTCTGTTATTGTGAAGTAGTGCCAGAGGTGGGTCAACTCGATAGATGACTTCTGCCTTCAGTACCCGATTTTCTTTGGTGACGGGTCCTTGAGTTTTGGTGGTCCTCGGCAGACTCAACCAACCCCTCACCACTGTCGATGGTGACTGGAGTCGACCATACCACAAGCCCACCTCCAAACTTGGAATAGAGAACCTTGGTTTGTGAGTAGCACTGGGATGCATCTCCGTTGTCATAGACTAAAGGTCTTGAGAGTGCCATTGCTTCTCACTATCACTGATCAGGTCAACACAACTTCTTACTCCCTCGGTGATGTCTTGACCAGGCATCATTATGACTATCTGGACACACCGAAGTCCTACTAGTTCTGTCACTTATCTAGGATCAGGGGAGAGGATATCACCCTTTGAGCACTTGGTATATCACTGGTCTATTCCCCTTCAGACCAGGGTATTGACCCTTTTTATAGGTAGGAACTGCAAGAAGGTATGCCCAATGGTTCCCTGATGATTAGGGAAAACCCAATCTTACATAGAAATAGAGGAAAGTAGGGTAAGGAATGCTCAGACGACTCTAACGAATTCAAACGATCTAGTTCCAAAAGGTTTGGTCAAGAAGTGAGTAAGAATTGGGATGTGAGGGGATCACAGTTGTTGTTGCCCTTGTTTCCATTTTTTATCAGGAAGAGGAAATGATACAGATGTCATTGATTTTTTATCAAATGGCCCTAAACTTACCTGTAACACAATAAAATGGAAATTGCTTCCTTATTATGTTAAATATGACATAATCATACATTTGGCTAATAACCCTTCACTTTTGGGAAACCCAATAAAATTCATAACTCCTTCTCCCTTTATCCAAATATTTCCCAATTTTAAGAAAAATCTTTTAATCATTAATTCTAGGTGTGGGCAAGATTTTGTGTCAAAAGGATATTTCTAGACGCCCCTTTTCTCGCTCTTCAAAAAGGAATATAATTCATCAATTTCAAATAGATCCCTTTATCTTTACGAATTTCTCTAGACCACTAGAAACATCCTTTTTATAAGAAACTTGGAAGGTAACTCTTTAAAGGCTTTTCTAGCCTTAATTAATTTTGTGGGATTTATTGGAATAACTTGTATGCACAAACTTTCTCTTTTATCATATTCTTAAATTAATTATACACATCACATGGAAAGTCCTTTTTCTTCCAAATTCTACAATTCTCTTTATTTCATTATTATTTTCAAGTATACCAAAAGTCAAGCAGAGATATTCATGTTTGATGCCCCAAAGATAGTGTTGTCACTCATGACTAGATAATTACTCTTTTAACTCACATATCTTATTTTCTTTTGGAAACTTGCATATTATTCAATATTTTAGTTATCTAGTGATCCACAAATTCATTATCCTTTATGGATTCGCAAAAATCCTCTTTTTTCAAGAATTCCACATAAATCCATATTTAAGAAACTAATTGTCCATTACTTTTAGAAATATATTTACTATTGTATTTTTCTCTCATTCTTTTTCCCAAAACATCATTGGATTGTTGTAAACCACAAAACACACGAAACTCCTTTTAATTATTTAACTTGTGTCACACAGACTATTTGTGAAGCAAAGTCTCTTAGCCTCTATATGGGCCATGAGTTAAACCCATGTTAATTAAAATAATAAATAAATAATTACTTATCAATTCATGCCTTATCTTTCTAAAATTCAATTTTTGCAAAATTGAGGATATAACATTCACTTATCCTTAAAAAGATTTTTGTCCCCAAAATTCAAACCTAGTGAGCTTAAGGTGAATGATGACTCATCTCAGTTTCAAACCTTAGGGTTAACAACCCTACTTAGATGTTCTTGATATCTTTTGTTGAGATGCAAATACCTCACATCATGATTACAATTGGTACTTATGGTATTATCCAAATCCTTAGTAATTACATGATATCATCTCTTGGTGATTACATTTTCGTTTCTGAGCTCAATTTCATTTGTTGATTACCTTTTCACCTACGTTTTCAACCTATTATTCATTTATTTTCACATAAGGGTGAGGTAAAACCTCTAACCCAAGGCAATCTCATTAAATTTTCAACTTAGGATATTCATACTGATATGTAATCTTTAAGCATAACAAGTATCTACCCAATCTCCCTCCCTAATAATGAGATGAAATAACCATTTGGTTGCAGCCCAAAAAAAAGTTCATCCCATTCCAAGAGTAGAGATGGTATTCCCACACATTATCTTAAAATTTCACACTTAAGGTTGAATTCTCAACATGACTCTAGACCACACATGTTTTTAATTCCCTAATATTCTTAGATTTAATGAAATCAAATATCCTTTTCACTCTTGAGTTTGTACACAACTCCTCTTAAGATTTCATTATTACATGACTTCTTTTTATCTTTTACACTTAACACCTCAAGTACTTTGAGCCTTATCCACTTCCTTGAGGTCTCAATGGGTATAGGTACTTTTTGGACTGATCTCATCCTTATGCATCTAGGAAGTGTCTATCACATTCACCCATAAGGCCACATGATCATCATGAAGGTAGCTAATCTCTTGAGTCATGGACCTTGAGTAAACATAATTGTTATCTCCCAACCAAATGGTCTTGTGCATTCAAGGAACAATCAACTCTTAATCCCAACGGTCCATTTACCTTTAATGCTCTCTACTTGACATTAGGATTGACTTTGGGATCTATCCTTCTGCAGGTTCCATCATTATCACATTATGTTCTTATGCAATTATTTGAACCAGATTCATCCATCTCTTATAATGCTCATTATTCAATTTATGTCCCCTGATTGGACTCATGGCAACATTTCAAGTCAATATTTCTTTCTCAAGCTCATTCTCATATGGTTAGCCACATTTGTAGTGGCTTATACTCATGTCCCTCAGAGAAGGCATACTTGATTTCAAAGAATCATACTTAATATATGTGCTTTCATTTATTTACAAGGTTACCTCAATCTTTAAATTGATTTAGTTCAACTCACTTTTCTAAGGAATGTCCTAACCTAGAGTGCCTTCTTGGTTCACAGGAGGAAGTTCAGCTCTCTAGACACAACCTAACCCCAAGGTCTAAGGTTTTTCCTCCCTCATAGTTCATTTCCCACTCTTAGGTTGACCCACCCCGGGTTGGCTCACTAGCCCTAAATGTAACGAACTCATTTTTTGGCAACACCCAATTAAGGAAGGTTGTAAGATAAAGCCATTACTTACGAAATTTTCCCAAGGATCTAGATTTAGCAAATAATAAATAATAGAAAACAATTTCACTAATTCATAAGTATTGTTTACAAAATGCTTACTTGAAGTTTCATTACCAGAATTTCACATAGAGAAGAAGCGTTTATCTAAATCCTCCTTACTTAATTTAATGTATTCACATGATTTCATCTTTATCTTAATGTCCCTTTACCAAGTATATCATCATATACCTAAAACACCGTGAAGCAAAACACAGTCAGTATAACAAGTTATACTGGTATGTGGGTTCAAAAAATTATCATAGGTAAGCATATAAGCAAATGAATTTATCTTGCATATAGGAACATATAATTATTTTCATATTCTAATCCAAATCTGGTCAACTACCTCTGGTGTAATCACTGTCCCTCTGAGGCTCGTGTGCATTACCATTAAGATCAGCCTAACCCAGGGTTTAGAATATAGATATTTACTTTACATGATACTCCTAGGTATTTTATAATTTGCAAGAAATAAATAAACAAGCAAGCAATTTATTTGTCATTCAATCACATCGACAAACATCAAAAATATCAAAATTCGATATATGTATTCATAAGCATAACCACGTACCTTATGCCATTGTAGAAATCATGCAGAACATCATATACTTTATGAGTGTATCCAAACATCCAAGCAACCAAGCATATAATCAATAGTATCTGAAACATGCATACTACATATGTGTCACCATGTATTCATATTACATTACTCAGATCTAGATGCACTCTTCAACTAGGGTTTAGGGATATCTTGCGTTGGACTTGGGATTAGGGTTACAAACCCTAATTCCACCATATCATGGTTTCTATGATTACCAGCCCAATTATGCATATTAGGTTAAACCCTAATAATCAATTTAAGAATATTAGATTATCCATGATATTTAGATCATAGCAAGATGTCGACAGTGGTTTTAAAACCTTAAAACATAATGTATATGATTATTAATCTATAACTGCCAATTATTCATCATTTTCACGAATTTCCTTAAAAGACATGAAAAGATTAGGTATTAATTCCACATAACCAAATCTACTCAATTAAGCATCATTATAAAGCAAATCTAGATTTTCCTTTACATTAAACACATCTAAATATGTATTGCATATACATTTTTTAACAGGAAGCTTAATTAGACTCTAAAACTATTTTATTTGGATTCTTATCATTCTCTTGATCAATTTTCATATGTCAGCCACTCACTGGACGACTTTCTCTCCTCGGTCCCCTGATCTTCTTCCATCCGTATTCGTATCTCGTCTATGGACGGACAACGTCGTCTCCCTCCTCTCTCATCAGGGCGACTCCCACCCCAAAGGCTCCAGTGCAGGCTCGTGTGTCGCACGTTCAGAGCTCGGTGCCTCCCCACCCCTGGTCCGTGGTGGCTTGGCAAGGGGGCCGACCACCTCTGCTGGGGATCCGCCAATCCTATCCTTGAGCTGGGATGCGTCGAGGGCACCCAGGTCGGCAAGGCTGACAACAACGTTGTCACATGCGCCACCTTCCATCTCGCCATCTCCACCTGCACTCGGCCTTGGAGGTCTGTTTGTGGACAACGATCCTCCCCCGACTCCATTGTATCCTAGAAGGTGTAGAAGAAAACTCCCACGATCCCTGCTTATATATAGGGTATGGGGACAGACCGCAATGTAAAGGGATATAGGTTGGGTCATAATCATCATGTATTTGTTTCCTTCTCGGGGCATCGTGAGTATAACCTATGGAAAGGAATTTATTATTTTCAATGACAATGTACAATAGTCCCAATATGGGGTAAACACTGATGGCAACGTGCCTCCCAAAGGCTATCTACCTCTTTCCCATTATAATTATGACAAAACTCACAATATTCACTGCCTTTCCGAAAGTACTTCAAAAATATATTCTTTATTTGATAATTGACACCATCTTATATTATGGAAACACAAAGAATAATCTTAAGAAAGAATGTATTCCTTCTTTTTCTTTAAAACAAGTTTCTTATTTTCTTTACGAAACTTACATATTGTTCCATTATTTGGCTTTCAAGAAAAAGGTGGATGATCTTTTAAAAAAATTATCTATGCTACATATTATCTTGGATTATCTAAGAAATCCTCTCATCATATTATATTCTAATTATCCATCAACCATAAATATTTTGGATATCTACTACGATCATGAATATCTTCAATATCCCAAAATATCTCAGGGACCCATATGTAAACTCTGATTATCCAATTGGGCTAAAAAGTGACCTCAAGGCCCATGAACCCCATCTTGGACCTTCCAAAGGCTCCATGAGCTTAGTCACATTCCTAATTACCAAACTTGAGGCTTTGGTAACTATTGCATATTATATTTGTCTCATATGCACATACGTTCGAAATCACATTATTATCTTAAATTGAACATTTATTATGAGTCCTGGTTTTGGAACCATAAACCAAGATCCCTCCAATCACATCATTGTTATATTGTCTCTAATTCATTTAGGCTTGAAATCTAAGAATTTCAAGGATGTAACATTCACCCCTCCTTAAAAGGAATTTTGTCCTCAAAATTTAGGACTACCAAGCCCAGGTGAATGATGACTCATATTATCATTACAACTTAGCATTAGCATCCTACTTAGATGGCTTAACAACTATTCCTTGGCATATCAGTTTTCATTTCATTACCAAGATTGGCACCTGAATTGAAATTCAAGTATATCCACATCTCTAATGTTCACACCTCATCATCTCTTGATGATTCCATTCTTATTGGTGATTTCTCTTTTCACCTAGGTTTCCAACCTATGATTTATTATTTTCACCCAAGGGTGAGGTAACACCTCTAACCCTAGGTCATGTAATTAACCTCAACTTAAGACATTTATCCCCATATCTCAATTTTAAGCATAATGTGTGTCATCCAATCTCCCTCCATCCTAATTAGATGAAATAAGCATTTGAGTTCAGCCCAAACACAAAGTTCATCCCATTCCAAGAGCAGAGATGGTACATCCACCCATTACCTTTCAATCTCACATATTAAGTTGAATCATATTTGATATGACTCCAAACTTACTTGTTCTTAATTTCATAGCATTCTTATACTCCATGAAGTCAAGTGTCCTTTTCTCACTCTTAAGTTAGGGCACAACGTCTCTCAAGTTTTCATGATTTCCTTATATCTTTTATATTTACATCTCATGTATCATTATGAGCCTTAGCCAAATCCTTGAGGTCTCTAGGGGTATAGGTACTATTGGAGTGATCTCATCCTTATGCATCAAGGGAGTGTACTTACCCTACTAGGTCACATGAACATCAGGAAGGTGGCCAACCTCCTGAGACATGGGCCTAGGACAAACCAACTGTTACCTCCCGACCGCTTGGTCACATGCATTCAGGATTTGTCAACTCCCAACCCATCGTTCCTATGTACCTCTACTACACCCTACTTGACCCTAGGATTGCATTAGGACTCTATCCTCCCTAAGTGTTTCTTTTGAGATGTCACATCTTTTAAGAACATTATTATCTTACTTAATTCTTTAACTAGGATTGCCTTCACCTCTCACTTTAGAGTACACATAATGCAGTGTTGTCACATCATTGGGCTCGGGCCACCTTCCCTCCAGGGCTTGGTGCCATGTCGATCTTCCCTCTTGGGCTTGACCTCTATGATCTTCCCCTCCAGGGGCTTGATCCTAAACAACTGCATTGTGGACTTAGGCCACCTTCCCTCCTGGGCTTGGTGCCTGCTTGGTCTTCCCTCCTGGGCTTGACTATTTCATGACCTTCCCTTCTGGGCTTGTTCATCCACTTAGGCCACCTTCCCTCTTGGGCTTAGTGCCTTACTGGTCTTCCCTCCTGGGCTTGACCAGTTGTGTCTCTCAGAGATGGCATCCTTGGATTCAAAGAATTTAAGTATTTTTTTATATATTTTTAACTCTTCACTCCTCTAGGTGAGGATTAAGGTTATCTCAATACTTAAATACATTTATTCACTTACCTTTTAAGGGAAATTCCTAGCCTAGGGTGCCTTCTTGGCTCATAGGAGGGGGTTAGGCTCTCTAGCCACAACCTGATCCCAAGATCTAGGTTTTGCCTCCCTCATAGGTCATCTTCCCACTCTTTGGGTTGACCTACCCCAGGTTGGCATACTAACCCTAAAGGTTTCATATATATCTTTTTTTTCATTAGGCATAACTTTTATCATTATAACATATCAACCCATGTTTGCTCAATTTCTAGAATACCCCCTCATGATCCCTGTCCATTCAATGAACTTGGATCACCTTCCCGTCAAGGGGCTTGGTGCTACATTGGCCTTCCCCTCTAGGGGTTTGTCCATCATCACAAAACTTCTAGAGACAACATGAGGAGTTTGAGCAAGTTATACAAACTTTCATTTTTCACACATATATATAGCTATTGGGTTCATAAATTTATTAAGACCTCTTACATAAGTATTATGCTCCCCATGTACACTTGCATGTGAGACTGGGTTACCTAAACCCATCCTTTTATCTTTCTTATTCCCGATTTCAAGTTTCACATGGGTAGTGTCCCATACCACCACACCATGTTCATTATTTAAGATTAAGGTTTTTAGGGTTAGGGTTAGGACTATACTCTACCTCTCAGAGTTGATGTATCCCTTGACTCTCTAGAGTTATCTTAACTCAACCCTTTCTCCATCTAGGGTTTACCTTTTTAACCCATTAAAACCATCATTATTATTTTTTTCTCCATTACATGTACGTAATTATTTCATCATCCTTATATGTACATTAATTGGCAGAGGATGTGTTATTCCTACTTCTTCTCAAAAACCCTAAATTGAGATGAGGCAAGAAATTCCTTTTAGGGTTTATTAAGCAAGAAGATGAGAAGTGATGAATAAAGCTGAGAAGGAACCTAAAGGTATTTTATTTCGAGCACCATCTTCCAACTTTGGCCAGGCAGGATGCATGGGTCCAGGAGTCCTCGTAAGCCGACTAGCAGTGCGGAGGAAAATCTTGTCAGCCCCTGGTCGTGGTCCCTTCTAGACACCTCAATCTTTTAGAAAATGGCCTAATAATTTTCTCATATTTCTACAGATTACTTGAAATTATAATCTATTAAATATTATTTGAAAATTTTGGGGCTCTGATACCAAATGTAACGACCTGGGCCCACTGCCCTAGGGTCTAGTAGAGTTTCAGGAATGACGACTGGCCCCACAAACCACCACTAGCCTTAACTGCGCACTTTGTCCTCATGGACGTGCAAGCCAAGATCAACTTCCTGACTGGTCACCCATCATAGTACTACTCCAAGATGAGCACGCTTAACTATGGAGTTCTTTAGTTATGGGCTCCCGGAAAAGGAGGTGCACCTTGGTCATATGGGTAGTCCGATCATTCCTGATAAGATCATTTTATCTGAGGCCTCAAATCTTGGGACATTACAATATCCCCCACTTAGACTCTTGACATCCTCATCAAGGCTCAACTATATGGCCTCATAATATCACCCCATTTTAGTGCAGACCCATAATGGTCCATGGACACCCAGCTCCCGATCATGAAATACCAGTGCAAGGGTGGCTACGACAACCGTAGACAACCCTTTCCTACATGTCTGGACCGCACGACTCAAGACTAGAATGCCACATGCCCATGTGGGCCCCACCTACTGGAGGGGTTATGGCTCTGATACCATTTGTAACACCTGGGCCTATTGCCCTAGGGTCTAGTATAGTTTCTAGAATGATGACTGGCCCCACAAACCACCATTGGCCTTAACTGTGCACTTTATCCTCACTGACGCGCAAGCCAGGATAAACTTCCCGGTTGGTCACCCATCCTAGTACTACTCCAAGATGAGCATGCTTAACTATGGAGTTCTATAATTGGGGGTTTCCAAAAAATGAGGTCGTTACACTAAAGGTTTCATACTTTCATCTTTATGCATTGTTTTGATTATCATAACTTCTCAATCCTCCCTGCTCAATCTTTGAGGTCTACCCACTCACTGCGGTGCCTATCATACTCAATCGTTAGGAGCATTCCTTATTCATCCAAAGATAGTGGTAAGCCAATGAGTAAGTTATATTCATATTTCCATCTTCATGCATGATCATTGGTTACTTATGTTTCTCATGTATATACTCATGTATTTTCTTTCTAACTTCTCAAATAATTCTCTATGGGAACTCCATTTTTGGAGTATTCATGTAGGGAACCCTTTCTCTAGGATGGTCCTTGTAATGGACACTGAATATATGGGCCTTAGCCAAATCACCTATCGACTTAATATGGACCTTTCTCTCAGATCAGCATATGCACCGAAGTGATTCAATCACCTAACTGTTGGGTTTTAAGGGAGGCAGAGAAGAAGCAGAAACAAAAATTTTCTCCCCAAAACCCAGAACAAAAGGAATCGCGTCAACGTCTATACAATAGGAAAGATGGTTTGTGGATGCATACCTTGTCCCGAGGCTTTCTCGACGACAATACCTCGCACCTTGTGCGGTCTTCACCTCCGGTCTTGGACGGTGTCTGTGCAGCTCCTGGTCGCACCGGGACTGAAGACTCCTGGTCTCACCAGGACTATCAGGATTGACACTTGTCCTCCGAGCGACAGAGGTCTCCCGCCTCTGCAGTCGTCCACATGGACTGCTTGGAACTCTGATCTCCTTGTCCCACAAGGAATCAGAAGGAGTCACACCCTCCTATCGGCGTACTAGTCGCCGACACACTCTCCTGCCACCAATCGCTTTCTCCAGTTGTCTTTCCCTTGTTGTGCCTCCCTTATTGGGTAGCACTTGCTCGGGCTCTCTCGATTACCAAAACCAGAGAGAATGACAACTTTACAGAGCAACTGGTTGCACTGAGTTGTTCTTTGAGAAGCCCCCAATACCCCTATATATAGGATGGTCATGGGACATGGTTCTCTATCACGGGCAATGTGAGACTAAAGAAGGAGTAGAAGGGTTTGAGATTTTCCACAAAAACAACCAACTGCGTAACCTAAACCGATCGTTTCACAACTGAAACGGTCGGTTGGGGATCTGAACCAGTCAATTGACATCTCAACCGATCAGTTGGGACCCATGAAATGGTCGGTTCACTTCTGAACCGGTCGGTTCGTGGTCCTGATCAGTTCCTGATTGACTTTTCTTCTTTTGTTTCGAATTGGTATCAAATACCAATCCTTGTTCCAATCAAATTGGGCAAGTGAAACGAAAGGAAATTTCTCACTAATCTTACTTTCCCAACTTGCTCGGTTGGACTTGAACTGATCGTTTCAACATTTGAACGGATCGTTTCACCCTCTCCATGAGCCGATCGACTCACCAGTTGAGCCGATCAGTTCACCAAGCTCAGCCGATCAGTTCATCACATGAGCCGATCGGTTGGGAGTGCAGATTGTGAAAAATCAGTCAATCGCAGTTTCAATCAATCTGATACTCTAATCAATCAGTGAAACAACTTGAACATTATGATACTAAGCTATCAATTGATTGAGTGTTTAATTGAACTACTAAACTCCTTTAGTAATCAATCTAAACATGTTTGTGGACAAAACTCATATTCTAGGTTAAATCCTATGTGTGTGACCCTGCAGCTCCATTTCACGTTGGCAGTGAAAGTCCATAACACTTATGAATTCACAAGCAAAGAGCAGTGCCTAGTCACACATCAGTGCTACCCAAGTGAAATAGAAAGTTGTATAACAACTTTCAATCCTACAATCCATGAATGGTGTTACAGTGAATGTATAATTCCTTTACCACTGATATCCTGAATGAACTCGAGGCATGGAACAGTCATCCTGTCAACGTTCATTCATTTCCTTGATCTCAAAGCAGACTGGGTGAGATGTGTGTGACATCAATATCACATATTGATTCACACGTGCATGCGCATGCCTTTCTCAATCCTACTCATCAAGTGACCAAGGACATCAAACTCCCTCAGGAGGGACAAATCCCATATCTATCACTCACCTCTCAAAATCCCCATGTGTCAAAGCCAACCAATCATCACCTTTATAACAACCCATGTTTCAGGACTGTGTTTGATGATGTCAAAGTGTACCCAATGACATGTGTTGAGTGTAGTGATTTCAGGTCTAAGAATCACACTCACCACCATCACTGTGAGAACTGACTGTGACTACCAAGTCATGGTTCCATGTGTCACTCTCACGGTGGGTCTATCCGGTACCTTTTTCTCTAACAAGTACCTATGTGCTTGGTTTGATATCACTATATCAAGACTAATGAGATTCTGTCATCAACCAACACACAATCTAGTCTTTAGTGTTATTGATGTCTATGGTTATTTCCACAATAACAACCTACTAGGGACCAAACAAGAATGTATACTCTTAACATCCCTATGATCTCATCATTTAGGTCCTCAACCCAAAAGCATACGTCATTGAGTAAAACAATTCTTTAGACATCTATCATGTTACACTATCATCTCAGAAACAGTGTAAACAAATAGATCGGAAATTGCCTTTATTATTATTCAAATCATTTACAAAGTATCCCATTACAATCATCATATGACTTGCTCTATGGGCATACATACCAACAGACTCCCATTTGCACTTAGAGCCAGTCACCAAGGAACCTCAGTCCTTGTGACCTAGCATGACCATCATGCTTCTGCTGAGAAAGGGCCTTAGTCAGTAGATTAGCTATGTTGTCTTCAGTTGGTAGGTTGCAAATCTTCACATCTCCTCGTTGTACGATCTCTCATATGAGATGGAAGCGCCGCAGTATGTGCTTCGACTGCTGATGTGATCTGGGTTCCTTAGCTTGTACAATAGCTCCAATATTGTCACAATAAAGCTCAATTGCATCACAGCTATTGGGAACTACACCAAGTTCATAAATGAACTTCCTAATCCACACAACCTCCTTTTCTGCATGTGAAGCAGCATTATACTCAGCCTCTGTAGTAGAATCGGCAACTGTTTCTTGCTTGGAAATCTTCCAACTCACAGCTCCATTATTAAAGCAAAATACAAATCCTGACTGCGATCTGTAATCATCTTTATCGGTTTGGAAGCTTGCATCAATGTAACCCTTTACAACCAACTCTTCCTCATTGTCGTAAACAAGAAACTGATCCTTAGTCCTTCGCAAGTACTTGAGGATGTTCTTTACGGCTGTCCAGTGAGCATCCCCGGGATCTGACTGGTACCTGCTCGTCATACTGAGAGCATACGAGACATCTGGGCATGTGCACAACATAGCGTACATGATGGATCTGATGGCTGATGCATATGGGATCCCATTCATACGCTCCCTCTCTTCACAAGATTGGGGACATTGAGCTCTAGAGACGGTGACTCCATGTAGCATGGGGATGTTGCCTCTCTTTGAGTTCTCCATACTGAACCGCTTCAGCACTTTGTCGATGTACGTGCTCTGACTTAGTCTGAGAAGCCTTCTAGATCTATCTCTATAGATCTTAATTCCTAGAATGTAGGATGTTTCTCCTAAGTCCTTCATTGAGAAAGTATTCCCAAGCCAATTCTTTACCTTCTCTAAGGCTAAGACATCATTCCCCATCAAAAGTATGTCATCCACATATAATATGAGGAATGTGTTCGAGCTCCCACTAACCTTCTTGTACACACAAGGTTCATCTTCATTTTGAGTAAAGCCAAACACTTTGACTTCCTCATCAAATCGAAGATTCCAACTCCAAGATGCTTGCTTCAATCCATAGATTAACCTTTGTAGCTTACAGACTTTATTGGAAATATTTGGATCTACAAAACCTTCAGGTTGTGTCATGTACACATCCTCATTTATATTCTTGTTAAGGAATGCGGTTTTAACATCCATCTGCCAAATCTCATAGTCATAATAAGCTGCAATAGCAAGCATGATCCTGATGGACTTAATCATGGCAACTAGAGAAAAGGTTTCGTCATAGTCAACACCTTGAACTTGTCAAAATCCCTTCGCAACCAATCTGCCTTTATAAGTTTGCACATTGCCATCCATGTCGGTCTTCTTCTTGAAGACCCACTTGCACCCTATGGGTATTACCCCTTCGGGTGGTTCCACCAAAGTCCGTACTTTGTTGGAGTACATGGATTCCATCTCGGATCTCATGGCTTCATGCCATTTCTCAGAATATGGTCCTTCCATAGCCTCTACGTAGGTAGTTGGATCATCATCTATGATCAACTCACCACCTTCCTGAGTCACAAGGTATCCAAACCTCTCAGGTTCAAGGTGGGTCCTACTAGATCTACGAGGTCCTTGTGTTACCTGAGGAGAATGAGATTCTACAACACCTTGTGAATCTTCATGTTCCTCTCGTACATCTACCGGTTCAATGTTTTCTTGTTGGGCTTGAACCTCTTCATGCTCTATTTTCCTCTCAATGCTTCCTTTAGAAATAAATTCCTTCTCTAGGAATACAGCATCCTCGACAACAAACACTTTGTTGTCACTAGGGTGGTATGAGTAATATCCCCTCGTTTCCTTGGGGTATCCAACAAGATAACATTTATCGGATTTGGGTCCAAGCTTATCAGGAAACATTTTCTTGACATAAGCCTCACAACCCCAAATCTTCATAAAAGACAAATTGGGATGCTTCCCATACCATATCTCATATGGTGTCTTTTGAACCGATTTAGATGGTACTCGGTTAAGTGTAAACGCGGCGGTTTCAAGAGCATAACCCCAGAAAGAAATTAGAAGATCAGCAAAACTCATCATTGATCACACCATATCCAACAATGTGCGATTCCTTCTTTCAGACACACCGTTATGCTGTGGTGTTCCAGGCAGAGTCCATTGTGATACAGTACCACGGGCTTGCAGAAGGTCCTCGAACTCCTAGCTTAAGTATTCTCCACCTCGATCGGATCGAAGTGCCTTAATACATTTACCAAGTTGGTTCTGTACTTCATTCATGAAATCCTTGAACCTTTCAAGGGTTTCTAACTTATGTTTCATCAGGTACACATAGCCATACCTACTGAAGTCATCAGTAAAGATAATGAAGTACTGATACCCACCTCTGGCATTAGTTCTAAAAGGCCCACATACATCAGTATGTATGAGTCCTAATACATCACTAGCTCTCTCACCTTTACCTAAAAAGGGAGTCTTGGTCATCTTGCCCAACAAACAAGATTCACATGTCTCTATTGATTCATAATCAAAAGAGTCTAGATAACCATCTTTATGGAGTCTAGAAATGCAATTCTCATTTATGTGCCCTAGACGACAATGCCAAAGATATGTTTTGTTTGAGTTGTTGAGTTTTTGCCTTTTGGTGTTTACGTTGTATACACTTGTATCTAGATCTATCAAGTATAAACCATAAGACATTGGGGCACTTCCATAAAAGATCCCATCTTTAGAAATGGAACATTTTCCATTCTTAATAAGAAATTCAAATCCATCTTTGTCCAAACAAGATACGAAAATGATATTCCTATTTATGGCAGATACATAATAGCAGTTCTTCAACTCTATTATTAGTCTACTTGGTAGAGTTAACTCATATGTTCCTACAACACTGGCAGCAACTCTTGCCCCATTGGGAACACATAGTTCAACCTTGCCTTTCCCCAAAGGCCTACTTCTCTTAAGATCTTTCACATTTGAACAAATGTGAGATCCGCATCCAGTATCAAGTACCCATGACGAAGAAGTAGTAAAGTTAATCTCTATCATGTATACACCAGAAGTAGAGATCTCTATCTCTGACTTCTTCTTCCATCGTTCCTTCCATCCTCTCCATGTAAAAGAAATTGGTTTGGCGAGAGAACCCTTCTCTCCCTAACCTTTCGTTCCATTGATCTCTATCAATGAACTTTCTTTCTTCTTCACCAACGCATTAAACATACATAGAGTGAATTCAAAGGCTCTTGGTATATCTGGATTGTGCAAAACACTTCTCACAGTCCTCAACCAGTTATGGAATTTGTTCTCAATTAATTTGCCTATTTTAAAAGATGATTCTTTTGAATTGATACTTGAAGGTTATCAATTTGAACAAAATATTGAGAATGATAATTAATTAAAGACCTAATTATTATCGCCTAAACTTTAATCAAATCAAATCAAATAAAAAATGAGTTTTTGATAAAATTGTAAATTTTTTTGTAGAACCAAATGGCAACAACAAACAACCAAGTTTTCTCATTTGAATAAAATTTGACGATAGTTAATTAGGCCTTTAATTAATTACCGGTCCCACTATTTTGACTCAAATTGACAGCCCTCACCATCAATTCGGAAGATTGCAGCGCACAATCTTCTAGTGGGTCAAGATCCTGAAATCCTTTGAGCCATGGACCAGCTAGGGTTGTCACCCACAACTCATATCTCCTAGGTTGGCAACTCTTTCCAATTGCATCATATGCAACTCTTGAAAGATGCCATATGCAACTCTTTGCCATGATCATCTCCATGCCTCAAGGTACTAGATCCCATCTAGATCACCTTGTTAAGTCCGACCCAAAGCCAAAACGATGAATATGCACCCTACTTGGGCAGACCCACACATTCATCCTTCACGCTTCCACGAGATGGATGGTGCACCACGCTAGGGCGTTCCCACACTTGGTCGATCAAGCTTTTCATGTGTGTCGCATTTGGAAGGCATCTAAAACTTTAATATTTAATGAGGGATTTGGTTTTTAAATACATATACATATCCAATCACCACAATATATAGTATGTATCATATACATTCTATATCCCATAGAATAACATGCGAAATGATAAAAGCAATGATTATGGTCATCCTATTGTGATTCCTCGAGCCAAGAGGAATCACGGTCATCTAGGTCTACATCACATACAACCTGTACAAGATGAAATCTGTTCCTACCTTTATGGGTTTGATCAACTCATCTCCATGACTGATCGGCTCACCATCAAGTTGGTTGTTCGGGTGCCACCAGTTGATCGACTGGCGCCTCTAGCCGATCAGTTCACCAGTCATCATGCATCTCCTCAGATCGCCACCCGCTCATCTCACTCCTCGAACCAGTTGTATGGAACACCAACCAATCAGTTCACACCTTGAATCGATCATCTCAGTCATCATCAGGTCATCTGCCGTTCTTTGACATAACAGGAAATAAAATCTATCCTATTTACAATTGAATTGTGAAACCTCGAGTTACATTCGGGGGGGAGCAAAGGTAGGAAAGAAGTCTCGAAATATTTTGAGTTACATCAAGAATAGGAGAAAGGGAATCGGTGCGCAGACCGAGATGCAAGCAACCACATACAACCATACACAAATATAGGGGTTATAGGCCATAACCATGCTACACATCCACCACAAAACTCGTTTAAGGGCGACACGTATCAAGTGCATTAATATTACATATCATATATGTATATTTGGGATTTGTGGATTGGACATGCATAAAGCCAATTTTATTCGCATAGTATGCAATAAATAAAGGCGACAAACCAAAATCGATCATATCAATAATCCAAAAATATAGAGCAGTTGACGTGGCTCTGATACCACTGTTGGGTTTTAAGGGAGGCAGAGAAGCAGTGGAAACAAAAATTTTCTCCCCAAAACCCAGAATAAAAGGAATCACGTCAATGTCTATACAATAGGAAAGATGGTTTGTGGATGCATACCTTGTCCCGAGCTTGCTCGACGACAGTACCTCACGCCTTGCACGGTCTTCACCTCCGGTCTTGGACAGTGTCTGTGCAGCTCCTGGTTGCACCGGGACTGAAGACTCCTGGTCTCACCGGGACTGTCGGGATTGACAATTGTCCTCCGAGCGATAGAGGTCTCCTTCCTCTGTAGTTATCCACACAGACTGCCTGGAGCTCTGATCTCCTTGTCCCACAAGGAATCCGAAGGAGTCACACCCTCCTGTCGGCGTACTAGTTGCCCACATACTCTCCTTCCACCAATCACTTTCTGTAGTTGTCTTTCCCTTGTTGTGCCTTCCTTATCGGGTAGCACTTGCTCGGGCTCTCTCGGTTACCAAAACCAGAGAGAACGACAACTTTACAGAGCAACTGGTTGCATTGAGTTACTCTTTGAGAAGCCCCCAATACCTTTATATATAGGATGGTCATGGGATAGGGTTCTCTATCCCGGGCAATGCGGGACTAAAGCAGGAGTAAAAGGGTTTGAGATTTTCCACAAAACCAACCAACTACGTAACCTGAACCGATCGTTTCACAACTGTAACGGTCGGTTGAGGATCTGAACCAGTCAGTTGACACCTCAACTGATCGGTTGGGACCCATGAAATGGTCGGTTCACTTATGAACCGGTCGGTTCGTGGTCCTGATCAGTTCCCGATTGACTTTTCTTCTTTTGTTTCGAATTGGTATCAAATACCAATCCTTATTCCAATCAAATTGGGCAAGTGAAATGAAAGGAAATTTCTCACTAATCTTAATTTCCCAACTTGCTCGGTTGGACTTGAACAGATCGTTTCAGCATTTGAACGGATCGTTTCACCATGTCCATGAGCCGATCGACTCACCAGTTGAGCCGATATGTTCATCAAGCTCAGCCGATCGGTTCATCACATGAGCCGATCGGTTGGGAGTGCAGATTGTGCAAAATCAGTCAATCACAGTTTCAATCAATCTGATACTCGAATCAATCAGTCCAAAACCTTGAACACTATGATACTGAGCTTTCAATTGATTGAGTGTTTAATTGAACTACAAAACTCCTTTAGAAATCAATCTAAACATGTTTGTGGACAAAACTCCTATTTCAGGTTAAATCCTATGTGTGTGACCCAACAGGTCCATTTCATGTTGGCAGTGAAAGTCCATAACACTTATGACTTCACAAGTAAAGAGTGGTGCCTAGTCACACATCAGTGCTACCCAAGTGAAATAGAAAGTTGGAGAACAACTTTCAATCCTATAATCTGTGAATGGTGTTATAGTGAATGTAAAATTCCTTTTTCACTGATATCCTGAATGAACTCGAGGCATGGAACAATCATCCTGTCAACGTTCATTCATTTCCTTAATCTCAGAGTAGACTGGGTGAGATGTGTGTGACATCAATATTACATATTGATTCACACGTGCATGCGCATGCCTTTCTCAATCCTACTCATCAAGTGGCTAAGGACATCAAACTCCCTCAGGAGGGACAAATCCCATATCTATCACTCACCCCTCAAAAGCCCCATGTGTCAAAGCCACCCAATCATCACCTTTATAACAACCCATGTTTCAAGACTGCGTTTGATGATGTCAAAGTGTACCCAACAACATGTGTTGAGTGTAGTGATTTCAGGTCTAAGAATCACACTCACCACCGTCACTGTGAGAGCTGACTGTGACTACCAAGTCATGGTTCTATGTGTCACTCTCATGGTGGGTCTGTCCGGTACCTTGTTCTCTAACAAGTACCTATGTGCTTGGTTTGATATCACTATATCATGACTAATGAGATTCTGTCATCAACCAACACACAATCTAGTCTTTAGTGTTATTGATGTCTATGGTTATTTCCACAATAACAACCTACTAGGGACCAAACAAGAATGTATACTCTTAACATCCCTATGATCTCATCATTTAGGTCCTCAACCCAAAAGCATACGTCATTGAGTAAAACAATTCTTTAGACATCTATCATGTTACACTATCATCTCAGAAACAGTGTAAACAAATAGATCGGAAATTGCCTTTATTATTATTCAAATCATTTACAAAGTATCCCATTACAATCATCATATGACTTGCTCTATGGGCATACATGCCAACACTATCAACTTAGTGCTGACCTTTCTCTCACCTAAGCATATGACCTAGAGTGATCCATTTCTTACATCTCACATGTATCTCTTACATCCATCATAGATAGTTTTTGAAGTTATTCTTACATAACTTGTTGGTCATAAGTTTCTTAAAACTTTTCTTATTAATGTCTTGTTCCACATGAACGTGGGTATGGGAGACCGAGTCACTTAACTCATTTATATTTATATTCTCTCACATGCATCCTTCATGCATGGTTTACCAAAACATTTATATTCTCTCTTTCCACTGACCCTAATTGGGTTCATATGGGAAGGGTACTATATCACCAAACTATTAGCATTTCTCATGATTAGGGTTTTAGAGTTAGGGTTAGGGACTACACCCTACCTGTGATGACGATCTCACAAAAAAAAGATTAACTAATGCAGAGGCAATCAATTAGCAGCGGAAATATTGAAAATCACTAAAAATTAAAACATTTTGTACTAAGATCCACAAACTGTAAAACTCTTTCATAAAGAAACAAAGTAAGATATTTACAAGCTGAACCATCATTACATCTCTGTATCAACTCAACTCGAGAGTCATAACATTGACTGCCCTATTAAACTGTACATGAGTAGTATACAAAAATCTTGAGGCATTAAGCCAAAAATCTCATACCTACATTAAACCATCTATTAACTCCTAGGACCTGAGAGTAAAGAGACGACACATAGGACTCTATATGTACAAAACCTAATAGACAGTGTCTCCACCTGTGGATCATTGTTGTCCTTGTTGTTGTTGCTGCTGTGACTGCCATTACTGCTCACCCACTGATGGGTTTCTTCTTCCTCGGTGTCTACCTAAAAAGTTGAATCCCACGGGGGTGAGACAATTGAAAATTATCCCATAGAGAGTTATAACTCTCCTCCAGAAGCATTGTTATTGCTGATAATAGAATAGCACTGAGCAGTAAAATTATAAATACTCAACAGCAGATAATTCATTGAATAAGATATGCAGAGCAATATTCTATATGCAATCATTTCAATTATAACTTGTTTAAGCAGCAAGCCATTCATTTAATAAGGAATATGAAGAACATGTATATTAATTATCCAACTAGGACATATTAAACAATGTATCATCAAGCAATGATTCTCGTAGTTCAACCCTAAGCAAATATGCTACACGACTGATTACATTTTACAAACATATTTATGCCATGAGGAGATGAGGTATACCGCTCATACTCCAACCGACCATTGCAAAATCGAAATTGGTACCATACATAGGTCAGCAGAAGAGTCGAATTTCTATGACCTCATCATCCTCAGTCAGTGTGAGGAACAACATGCAGGACATCTTGTGTCTCTGCTAAAATAGCTTTCCAGGGTATTCTGGAAACTTCGCTATTAGAGTTACAATGGCATGATGTACTCTCTTTGCCATCAAGGGATTTCTTGTTTATCTCAAGTCGATGCACCATTGACATCATCATCGAGAGTTTAGGGATACATCATCCCGACATATACATATAATGAAGGATTGAGGGATTTATTGTTTATCTCACATCAATTCCTCCATCAGGATGTAAGGATATTTGCGTCCATAACCCCCACATACTCAAAAGTATGCTCTCCAAGAGTTCCCTTAGGAAAACCTGTTTCACCATCATCCAACTTCTGACAATGATGGATCTATGGTCAGGGCTCTACATGATATCATTTCACTTGATTATTTAAGTACATTACAACATTCTTTTAGCATCAGGCATGTTTTCAAGCATAAACCATTATAACATATGACATAAAGAAAGAGTACTATTTTATCAAGTTCATTTCACAGCTTTATAAACATTGGGATCTCAATCCCTTATCAATACATCATCATGATTCAAGAATATGGGTGTACAAACCCTTAGATCATCAAATCACTTGTTACCACCTTAATAGGTAACACAATTCCATCATGTTATTTGACAGTGTAAACATAATAGTAGCAATTCAGGTATTTCACTTGGCTCATATAGCCTGTCAGTCTCTTTTGTTACCTTTTTGCTAGGCAACATAGCATATCATTGCTTACAAAACTTATAAAGTACTTTCATTAAACAAAGCATCATAGCACTCACCTAGCTATGTTCAATATCTCATAAAACCTACATGATTAGTGAAGATGATAACATATACATCAATTTCATGTCAGTATAATGCAAAATAGTGATAACTTCATTATTCATGGGTTGCACCACTATGCCCTCACTAGGGTTAGGGTTTCCCTTTTTCAATTCCTTTTGGGTTAATCAACCCCTTAATTAAATTGGATTAGTGACTCCTCATTTCATTATCCAATCGTATAGCTTCATGCTATAAAGCATAACCCAGAATTAGGGTTTCACACTCTCATTTACTTTATTTGGAATTAGGGTTTACTATTCACATTGCATCACCCTTGATTAGGGTTCATATTCAACATACCCTAAATTAGGGTTTACTATTCACCCCAAGAAAGAGTGATCATCAAATTATATTGAATTAAGGTTTATCATATCATCATTATGAATTAAGTTCATACCATCATCATGCATTAGGATTTCACCCATTAATGCCCTCAATTAGGGTTATGATTCATCAACCATTATAATTAGGGTTTAATGATTTCATTTTCATGGATCATTCCTTAATTAGACATTCATTCATATTGGAAGTCCATTACTTAATTACCATTCATATAAGAAGTCTTTTCTCTCTCATACCCTATAGGATGATATTAGCTTCAACCTTGATTAGGCTAAGTCAACTCAACATGAAAGAGAATTGACATAATGGGTTATGTCATTATCATTATGATCATTAAGGCTTAACTACTTATTGGATATTAATCACACTATCCCATTAAAATACAAGTACCATAATCATCTCTGATTACATCTTGTATTAAATAATTAACCAACTTAACCTTTAACCACTTTAAGAATCCATGCGGTTTTGGATAATTATTCACCAAATGATCCTGGCTACAAAGACCCCAAACGATCTTGACCACAAACATCCAAACGGTCTAAAAATGTTTAGACCTCCATGCGGTCTTGCACAACCACTGAGACCGTTTGCTAAAGCTAGGGTTGAAACTGTTTAATAAAGTTAACCCTCAAGATCATTTGCTAAAGTGCAACTTCAAAACTGTTTGGTAAAGTTGCACGCTTGAGACCATTTAGTAAAGCAGGTGGTGTAGACCGTTTGCCAAAGTTGACTTCTGAGATCGTTTGCTAAAGGTGGTCACATGAAACCATTTACTAAAGTAGACTTTTGAAAATGCATGAACCCAAACGGTTTGGGATCGTTTGGTCCCAAACGGTCTTGAGACCGTTTGGTCCAAACCCCCTCAAAACCGCAAGGACCAAAAAGGGTCTCAACCGCTTCAATTAAGTTAGGGTTTCCAAGATTGATTCCTTCAATGATTGTAATCATGTTCTCACTCATCAATTGCACTTGTCACGACACTTCAATTAAGTTAATTAGGTCAAACTTCAACTAATTTGACTCTCAATTAACCCTCAATTTATCACCAATTAGGGTTTGAATCAATTGAATTAGGGTTTGGGAATGTTGATCCTTCAATGTTGATTATTGTTGAACCAATTACTTTTTTTTTAGAAAGGACGAGAAACCCTATGATGGGGGTTCCCCGAAGAACTATAAATTATCTAGAACAAGATTTACAAGGTTCGAGCTACATGAAAGGAAAGGTTGCATTAAACAAATCCTATCTACTTGACCTCTATGAACATTATTGGCAACAGTACGTGCTGCCCTATTGTCTATACGATTAATGTAGCTAAAACTGCAAAAAGAAAACAAAGACTTTAACGAGAGAATGTCTTCTACTACAGAGCCAAGATAGTCCCTTCACGCCACGATGTTGTTGCAAGCTTGGACAATTGTCATGGAGTCTGATTCCACTTCCACCTGTGTAACACCTTCTTTGTTCGCCCACATCAGTGCCATCCTCACAGCCAGCGCCTCAGTCATGGCTACCTCTTTTCCCGAAGATACCTTCTCCCCCGCCACCACAACCGGTTTCCCCATATTGTCCCTCACCACAGAGCCTATTCCCACAATACCATCTTCACCGCAAGACCCATCCACGTTTAGCTTCATTTTTCCTGCAGCCGGCACTCTCCACCCCCTTGTCTCCTGTGTGTGTCCGTTACGTGCCCCTTGCATGGGCTGATTCGATCGAGCTTCACCCAATCTCACCTTCGTCAGAGCACGACGATATATAAACCTGTTGTTTTCTTCGCCGCTATTGAAAACACGAAGGCATCTCCCTCTCCACACCGCCCAACATGAAGCCACAATTTGTGCTGCCTTAGATACCATCGGCCTCTCCAATGCTTCCTTTATGGTTGCAGCTATTTCCCCATCATTGACATCGTCAACCCAGTTTTGCACCTCCGTTGGTAGGAGTTCCCACACCTCCGTGGCATTTGGGCACCGAAATAACATATGGGGTATAGTCCCCTTCTCCGCCATGCACAACGTGCATGTGCCGTCCGGTATGCAGTGTCTATCAAACAACCATCCTCTGGTAGCTAGGCCACCCGTGCAAATCCTCCATAGGAAATGGGTTGTCTTTGGACTCCAACCCCCATGCCAAATCTTCTTCCACAAGTCATCCCCTTGTGCGGTTTTATAACGTCTTGCTTCCTCTTTCCCCATCAATCCCAACCTATAGGCTGACCAGACTGTGAATTCTCCCGTGTTTGATGGCCACCACATCAATGAGTCATTAGGTCTTCGGGTGCTAAGTTGGATAGCGCCATCCTCCTAGCATAGTTCTCCGGGAAGCAATCTCTCACTCTTGTCATCTCCCATCTGGTGCCGTCCTCTGTCATAACATCTCTGACTCAGTTATATTCAGCGTTCCTTTCATTTTTTAACCGTGCAAGCTTGTCCTCCTCCACAGGTAGCTAGTAATCCTCCCAAATGTTGATATCTGCCCCATTCCCCACTCTCCACTGTGTTCCTTCTATCAGTAAAGCTTTGGCTCCCCACAGACTCCTCCACATGTAGCTTGGATCATGTCCACATCTTGCTTCCCATATAGATGTCCTGGGAAAATATCTGGGTTTGAGAACTTTAGTTACTAGCACCTCCGGGTGGTTTGCTCACCTCCATAATTGTCTTGCTAGGAGGGCTTGGTTGAAGATGTGGAAATCTCTAAAACCCATCCCTCCTTGTCTCTTTAGCCTGCACAAATTATTCCAACTCACCCATGACATTTTCCTCTCCTTATCCTTTGTGCCCCACCAGAATCTGGATATAATTCTCTGGATCTCATCAATGGTGCCCGCCGGTAGTTGGAAGATGCTCATTATGTAAGTAAGGATCGCCTGTGCCACTGCTTTGATGAGTACCTCCCTTCCTAGTTTGGATAGTAGTTTTTCCGACCACCCTTGAAATTTCCTCCAGATCCTGTCCTTTATGAAGCTGAAAACTTGTTTTTTTGATCTCCCTATTGCTGTTGGTAGAACCAGATATTTGGCATGGCGGTCCACCTCCCTCACTCCCAATGTATTATTCAAGCAAAATCGCTTCTCCCTCTTGACTCCCTTGCTGAAAACCACCTCCGTCTTTGAGAAATTGATCTTTTGTCCGGATGCATGTTCATATTCGCTGATAATTTCAGCTAACTTTAGACATTCTGCACTGGTAGCTCTAGCAAATAGAATGCTATCATCTGTGAAAAAAAGATGTGAGATATGTGGTGCTCCCCTAGACGGTTGGATGCCATGCAAGAGCTTGTCTTGTGCTGCACTAATGAGTGAGGTAGAAAAAGCTTCCGCACACAAAAGAAAAAGATAAGGGGAAAGAGGGTCTCCCTGGAGAAGTCCTCGTGCTGAGGTTGTGCTTTGGGTTTGGTCTCCATTAATGGCGAACACATGCTGAACTGTAGTAATGCAGTCTCTAGTTTTGCTTATCCACTTCGTGCCAAATCCCATCCTTTCCATCACAAAACTCAGAAAATCCCACTCTACTCTGTCATACGCCTTTGACATGTCTAGTTTCACTGCAAGGCTGCCTTTCTTCCTTCCTTTGTCCCTCTTCATGGAGTGGAAAATCTCATAAGCAATCAACGCATTATCCGTAATCATCCTTCCCGGGACAAAAGCACTTTGATTTTCTGATATCACACTATTCATGAGAGGCTTCAGTCTGTTCGTCATCACTTTAGAGGCAATTTTGTACATCACATTGCACAGGCTGATAGGTCGAAACTCCCCAACCATCTTTGGCTTATCTACTTTTGGAATGAGAACCACTAAAGTGTCATTTACAACTCTTATACTATGATCACCTTTCCACCATCCCTTGATATAGTTTGCCACATCTTGTCCAATAGTGTCCCAATATTTTTGATAGAACAAGGCTTTCATCCCGTCTGGCCTCGACACTTTATTTGGATGCATCTATTTTAACGTTGTTCGGATTTCCTCATCCGTGATATCACTCTCCATTTCCCTCCTTTGTTCCCCTGATACCACCTCCCTAATGCCTTTTGTTGCCTGCTCAAAACCCTAGGGGTTGCTAGACTGGAAAAGGTTTGAGAAGTGCATTAGGAAAACTTGCATGATCTCATTCTCCTGCTTTCTAAGGATGCCATTATCATCTTCTATACCGTCAATCCAGTTCCTTCATCTTCTGTTGGAGGCTGTTTGGTGGAAGTACGCCGTGTTCTGGTCCCCCTCTCTTAATTCTTTTACACGTGCTCAGGCAGCCCAATATTCCTCATTTTTTTGCAGCCAATATTGCAATTCTTTGGATGTTTCCTCCGCCCTATTCAGGTTCGCATGGTCCGGGGGGGGGTCCTTGAAGTCTTTTCAGCTCGCTTTCAAGCTCTTTAACCTTTCGACTCCTCTCTCCAAATTTTTCCTTTGCCCACTCTCTTAACGTGTTTTTACATTTAGAGAGTTTATTGTTGAGATCACCCCCTTCTTCACTCTCCCATGCCTCTTTAACAATTTTCCCACATTCCTCTTCGCCAACCCACATAGGTTCAAAAGCAAAATAATTTTTCCTCTTCTTCTTACCGTAACACCTATTATCCGCTTTAAGCATAATGGGAGCATGATTATACTCGTAGATGGGAAAATGGAACACCTTGCAGTTTTAGAAAAGATTTCTCCATTCCAGTTCAGGTAGGAACCTATCAAGCCTCTCCATAACCAACGTTCTTTTGGTCACACCCCTTTTCCATGTGAACATATTTCCTTCAAAGCCCACGTCAATCAGCCTGCAATCATCTATGACGTCCCGAAAATTCTACATTAATTTTTCCTCCTTTGGTGGTCCTCCTTGCTTTTCCATGTTGGACAATATCTCATTGAAGTCCCCAAAGAAAATGACAGGTTCCTCAGCCTCATCTTTTAGATTTCTCATCAGTTCCCAGGTCTGCACTTTGCTTTCCTGGTCCGCCCATCCATAGATACCAATCGCTCTCCATTTCTATCCGCTGTCATCTTTGATCATTCCTACCATGTGCATTCGAGAATAATTGAGAATTTCCACACTGGTATATTTCCACCAGAAGCCTAGACCTCCAGACCTGCCTCGGCTCGAGATGCACAACCCGTCAGTAAATCTGCAGCTTCGTTTGACCTCTTCCAGCTTAGTATCAACAATCATAGTCTCCGCCATGAAAACTATGTTTGGACGCTCTCTCCAAACCCATGCCCGAAGAGCCTTACACGTGTCAGGGTCGCCCAGCCCCTGATAGTTCCAGCTGAAGATTTTCATTGCCCTTCGCGGGATTGGTCTCCGCCAATCACCGCTACTTGAGTCTTGATGACCCCATTTCTTCCTGAAGTGTCCGCACCTTCTCTTTTAGAACATTTTTCCCCTAATTCCTGTACAGGTTGGTCATCAAAATCCATGTCACAGAGGTCCACACCTTTGTTTCTTTTTTCGGTTGTTTGATTCCACACCACTTCATCCTCAGGAATGCCCAATCGTGCCCCCCTACTCATTTTGTAGACCCATGGATAGTGTTTCTTCTTCCCTTGGCTTTGCTTGTGTCCTTGCTTTAACTTTGGCCCTGATTTTTTGCTCCGCTGTGCCCGAGTAATATCTCTTCTCTCACAATTTTCCTCCACGATTCCTTTCAGTTGTTGGTGACAGGTTCCCTGTTCTTCCATGTCTCGAGCGTTCTGACCCTCATTGGTGATTCCTTTCTTCTTGCTACATGATTGCACGTAACACTGCTCCTGTCCACCACTCCCAGCCTGACCATGACGTTGTGTATCCTAGTGCGTTTGGGGTGCCTCTGCCCATGCTAGCTTCACCGGCCACTGGTTACTATTGCCTGCTGTCTCCTCATCCTCCATCTCTAGTGGTTGTTCATCCACACGCTGCTGGGTACGTAACATCTTGAGTTCTTCTGGAGAGTACATCATCTTCTTCCTTTCCCCCATCATCGTCTTGACCTGGGGAACCCTCGCCCTCCGCATCTCCTGTTTCAACCCCGCCCCTTCCTTGTCTCCTCCCTCTCCACCGTCCCCTTTGACGCCCCCATCATCACCGCCCCCGCGCATCCTCTCCCCTTGACTAACACTGCCTTCTAACGCCGCGTCGGCACATGCCTCTGCCCTGCTGACCTGCTTCCCGCTCACTTCCCCCTCTTGATTCGCCTCTACCGAAAAACCACTTCCCATAGAGCTTCCACACTCCTCCCCTTCTCCCTTCTTCTACGACGCCCCCCCTCCATCTTGAGGTTTGAAAATAAGTTTCCTCCTCACCAGCCCTAGACCTCCCTCCTTCTGATCTGCAGCACGCCGTTGCTTCCATGGGGATGCCCACATCCAGTTCCCCCAACATTTTTGGTGCTCGCCCCCTTCTTCAACATTCGCGTAGTCACGATCGACATGCCCTAGTCTGCCTCAAGAGAAGCAGAAGTTTGACAGTCTTTCATACTTCACCTCGACATCCTCCGTAGCGCCTCCCTTCATCCGAATCTTCTGGATGCGTTTTAGAGGTTTGGAGACGTCCAGGATTACTCAGACTCGGATGGACGAGTCCCATCCTAATCCGTCAGTGTCTGTCCCGACCACCTCTCCGATCCTTCCCGCAATCTCCCGGATGGTCGCTTCCGCCCTGTACCCTAATGGGACACAGTAGAGACGAACCCAAAACAGGCATCTACTAATGACAATACTGCCCGGCTGTTCCTGTTTGCAAACCTCCTTCAATAGGAGCAACCTCGCATCAAAGTTCCAGGGGGCTCCGTCAAGAACTCGCTGCTTGTCCCTCCAGTGCACGAACTGAATGATAAAGACCTCACCCTCCAGTTGCTTGAAGACGGCCTTCTCCTTCAGACTCCAAGCTTGGGACAATGTTCTTTCCAACGCCCTGAAGTTGTAAGTCCGATCTGTAAGCAACTGCCCGACCAACACAATCTCTGTGTGATTTTCTGTGTCGTCGCCGCTTTCAACTGGTTGAACGTCGACGGGATCTTCTTCTTCATCTGACAGTTTGAGACCTGCATATCTCTCCATGAGATCTGCTGCCATCTTGAGACCAGAACCCAAAACACGACTGCGCACTTGAACCTGTAAGAGAACGACCCTAGATTAGGGTGGAGAGTCATCCACTTCCGCATGCCCTAATCGCCAGAGCGACAAGAGACGGGGAGGACGGTCTATTTATCTAGAATGATGTCACCTTCGTCTTCCTCTATTCTACCAAGAACTGTTGCTGTTCTTCACGGAAGTTATAGCAAGAACTCACAAGAGTATCAAAGGAAGAAAAGTAACCAACGATTCTTATAGAAAAGAGTTTAATACTAATGCTTAGGAGTTAGAGTTATAAAACCCGCCTATAGAACTGATCCCAAGATCCAATCTCCACGGCTCTAATGGTGGATGGAGCTCCAGAAGTTGTACAAGGTCCGTCCTTAAACTTTTGGATGAACAACTTGGCTAGAAATGAAAATCGTGTGAAGAAAACCATTAATCAAGCCTTGTTTTAGGGTTCCCCCATGAATCTGAGGTAGATGATGACCCAAACTTACCAATAGGTTTGGTCATCCTTCCTCTGATCCAGACCTCTCCTTTGGTCGGCCAAAGCAAGGTGAAAAGAGAAAGAAACTAAGGAAACATTTCTCATGTGTATTGCAAAAGATATACATAAGAGATATGTATATGGGTTTTTAAGGAAATAGAAAAAAAAGAGTGTTATCTTCTTTAATTCCAACTAATTTCCACCAAATCTTGCTCCATTACTTGGCCACGTAGCCACCTTCTATTTTCCTTGCAAAAATATCTCCATTAACCAAGAAATAATAGAAAAGGAACTAAGTACCTTAATTAGTTGTATAGTAATATCCATCCTTTTATTGGATATTGCTTTATATTATATTAATGTGAATGGCTTCAACTCAACCAAAATCTTTTTGTGCCCAAGTATGTCACAAGCTCGTCTAGCACTATTGCAAACACATCCTTCAACTTTTAGTTGAAAGGATCTTTAATTAATATATGTCTCAACATCAGAGGAACATCTTATCATGTGGAATTTGCAAGTTAACCCCTCAACTTGGGTAATTTGCACTTTAGTCCAAAAGTAACAAAATAATGTTTCAACATTATTAAAAAAGGACTGAAATTGAAATATAAGTTCCTCAAAAGCCTTAATTACTTTTCAAAGTATAAGATCAAGCATATAATCAACTTAATTAAGAAAACCACCTAGGGTTAGTACATAACCCAGGTCAGGGATGTTACACTACCTCTTAGGGTTTCCATGTCCATTGACCACCTCGAGTTCTTCAAAACTAACCCTAGTCCCATCTAGGGATAACCTCCTAGGGAAAACCCATATAACGTTTTCTCTTTACATTATCATTATCTCCACATCAATTGTAAATTATTATTTCTACGTTAGTGTACATTATCATTTTGATATTACATATACATTAATTGATGGAGGATGCATTAATCCTACTTATTATAAGGAGTGGTATCCCAAAAGGGAACCACTCCCTACTAGAAATAAAAAGGTAACATCCCTTAAACCAAACACCACATAAATTTTTTCAACAAGGGATGATAACCAATTCATTCAACATGTATGTATCATAACACAATCAGTAGCAGCAGAAGAGAAATTATCTAACTAGTACAAAGCTTGATATCATTATACATCATAGGAAAATTGTATGACTATTGCTATAGAAACTCCTCACTCACATGACTTGTTACTAATATATACTCCAAATCTAATTGAAATCATTCTCTCAAACAATATTTATATCAAATGTTGAAATAGGGTAGTGAATCATCAATGATGCAATAAAACAAGAGTATAGAAACAAAACTTTAAAGAACATATGCCATAAAATAGAAGGATGGATGATTACATAGTTGGGAGGGCCTGAAGGCTACTCCCAACCCAAGTTATGTAGTTTTAAGAAACTATAAGGATCTAGATGAGGATCATCTAACCACCTCTTTCAAGTCTCCCAAAAGCACAATTACAAAGGTTGTTGTCCAGGTCCACCTTGCTTATCCTCTCTTTTATCTAAACCTTGTGATGGAAGCATACCCCACAAGAAGGAGAAGAAAAGGAAACATCAGCAAAGGTTGGTATGTACATACTAAATAGGAAAATTGAGCAATATTATGAAATAAAGGGACAACAAATATAAAAGGCTTCCCATAGAAAAGACAAGGACTACCCAAACATGGCATGAAAGTAAGAGAACAACAATACAAGAGATACTTTTCATAAATAAAACAATAAAGTTGTTCCACAATAGCACCAATAGAGAAAGTAGGGAACACACCCTACAATAATCAACCTGCATGAATGTGAGATAAACATAGCCCTAGAACAATATAGAGACATAGCCGCCATGAATCATACATCTTGCACCTGATAGAGAATGATCCATTAACCAAACTCCCAATTTATGAATGTTGTCCAAGAATCATACATCTTGTAAACGCGAGTATTGGGAATCATACATCCTCCATCCCAATAATATGACAATGTTGCCATTTTATACAAAACCAATGTAATTACACTACTCTAGTGCAACTGAATCACATACCATGCAAAATTTAGAGGCAAGTAGAAGGTTCTGACAAAGTGGTTTTTGGCATTATAATAAAGTAATGAATATTTTGACCTCATTATACTCACTCATGGTTCCAAACCATTTTTCTTGGCATCATAATCATTGTTGAGACTCAAATCTGAAATATGGTGAGCAATGCAGACTTTATACACATTATAACACCTCAAATTTAATTAATTCATCATATTGTCCAAAGAAGCAAATTGGTCAATCAAACTCCATCTTTTTGTTCTCAAACTTTTTATAAAGATTCTCCACATTTTTGTAAATCTATGGTCTATTTCATGTCATTTGGACATTCCTATGATTTTCTATGAAATTTGGAAGTTTTGTGCTCAAAATCCCTTTATTTTTGCCTTTTTATTTGGCTTTTCCAAGTCAGCAATCCAGGTAAAGGGTCGGGGGGAAGACACAACCCTTGGATCTGTCTCTCACAGATCCAAGCCTGACCCAATGGCCACAAACTCATCTTCTACCTCCAGCAATTAGCGGGGAGGAGTAAATGAAAGCCAAAAGAAAAATCTTGCGCCTAAGACCCTGATTCAAAGTTCCAACCGAGAGTTAAGGTTTGTCTCACAAATTTGAATTGTTTGAATCCCAATTTGACCAGCGTTCATTCTCTATACAGTCGCCAAAACAAGCTCCTCACCTCCTGTGCTCACTCTAGCGGCCATGGCTGCCACCAAGGAGTCCCATAGCCATAACCCTAGCCCAAAATGCTATAAAAACCTTTGGATATGATTCTCCCCATCATTCCGCAGGGGTTTCCCCCATCTTCTGTGCTCTCATTTGTCCTAAAGAACCTTGATTTCTCTGCATCATTCTCTGCTTCAAGATCTATGCTGCCCCCAAGCCCATTTTGGGCGTTCCTGCTATGCACCTCCTCCTCCCTTTCTTTGGCTCCCATTGAGTCTGCAAGGGGGTGGCAGACTAGGACGACCTACGTGCGGCCTCCCTCATCCACTCTTTCTTCTGGAGTTGCTAGACACCAGAGAGCCCCCTGCCCTATTCTTGGGCTCACGTGAGGCTTGCACGAGGAAGGAGAGGGTTGAAGAACTGACCGGTCCAGAAGGGGGTCCAACCAGGACCGAACTGGCCGAGAACCGGTCAAAATCAAGATTTGAACAGACGAAGCCTAGGCCTAAACCAAACATTTGATAAAGTGATCCACCTAGCTCACATGGCACTATCTAGGTCATTCCTAGCACATTCGATGACCCTCGTTTTTCCATATTAAGGTATTTTTGCTCCTCTCTACTCAGAATATCAGTAATATGGTTGAATCTTATTTAAATTGTATCTAATGCATCCTGACTCTAAATAATTCAAGTAAATAGTCGATTTCGATCAAAAAAATCCAATGAAACCATTAAAATTACTTGTGAGGCCTGATTGTAAATAATTCTCATTTATATATCTAAATCTTTATCTATTACTTATGTAATTGGTCTAAATGACTCTATTTGTAGTTAATCTTGACTAAACACTGAAAACCCTAATTCTTGTCTCTAATGTTCATATTGAGACTCTAAAATCATACTTGACCCATTAATTATCTAGAGTAATATCTGTTGACTTGATTCAATCTTGATTATAAGGAATATGAGTAATCTTGATATTTATCTTAATCTTGCAAAACACTTGATATAGCTTTGACCCATCAATCTGATCTTGATTATATTAAGTACAATGATGATAATGTAGAAATTGATGATGACTTGGATAATGATCATAGAGTAGGGTTAACACATATGATCCTAGAAACCTAGGAAAGTCATTCACACTTGAAAATACTTGATACTTGAAATCATGTTGGACATATTGAAATATTGGTTGATTATAAGTGAATGACGCAACCCTAAGGTTGACATAGGGAAAGTGTAACCCTAATCATGAATATTGAAACATGATTTTCAAATATCATGATCTTGACCCTTGATCCAAACATTGTATTTTAGGATCTAACTTGAAGGGTCGACCTATTACTAGTTGATCTGTACTTAAAATCCTTAGTGAAAGGTACAATATTATATAACTCCACTTTGATTGTATTGAAGATACCTTTATGTGTCTCTTGACTGTATACTTGGCTATTTACTTGGATGAGCTAATGTTCCCTATGATTAGTCTTTTATTTTTCTATACTATATTTTTAGAAACATGAAAACATAAATTGCATGCCCATTATGACTGCCCGTATATTGATAATGATGATGATATTGATAATGTTGAAATTGAGTACAACAACCCCCTCATTTGGAGGTGGGACTTGTACATTGTCTTCCTATGTTCCTATGGTGAGAAGGAGCCTAGTGACCTTCCCCATCACGTTGGGGTAATAGAGTCACATAAAACATATAAGCATGCTTCTCGAATTACAGCATAGTGGGAACTCGTAATAAAAGTCGAATTGCTTGAAAAGCTTGTCAAATAAATGTTGGTTTTGCAAATTGCTTGTTATTCTTTTGAATATAATTATTTCCAAGTATACTCTTCTATTATAAACTATTTTATTTGATTTTGATAGTGTACCGTGCAATTGCATGATTGTGTCTTGATTTTCTTGATTTTAGGCAATACAAATGGAATATTGAATAAGATCTCTTCCGCACTCTGCATACTCTGATGACAAAAATAAATCAGATATATATCCATATTGAGTTAGTTGTTCTTCAAATATCCAGTTTTTCGAGTTATTATTTGTTATTGTATATGCCAGTGTGATAGATCCTATCAGGCTACTCAGGGATGGGAACTTCAATCCTTTTACTACTGTCTAGGCAGTAGGATTGGGATTGGGGTAAGAATGGTTCCGTGATAGTTGGTATCAGAGCTTACACACTCCCATATACTTTAAGTAAATGATTTCTCAAGTCTATTACACCCAAGAAACCCTAAAGTCCATAATGGTGAAAATTGAGGGGTCTAAGCTCGGGGTCCTGGCATAATTTCTCCTATCCATCTTCACGGTGGCTGAGATCCCCCACTCTACCTGGCCTTAATTGATCCAGAACTAGACCTAAAGGTTCTCTTGTGAAACCCTAGAGAGTATTATAGCATCTCATCTCTTCTTTAAGGACAATCCTAAGCCACCCATGTAAATGAAGATTAGGTAGTCTTCTCATCTCATCATGTGGTCCTTCTCATGACCTTTCACCACATGATGTCTCAATTATGGGTAGCTTATGCATGGGAAAAATGAATATCGCTAAATTGTTGAAAGTTGATACTATGATCTAACCTTAATTTGAAAACTCGATTTTGATCAATTAATTTTGAAACCAAATACTGATGTATGATCCCTAATATCATGAACACTCCTATATGCTTATATGTTAGAGGTAAATGATATGAATTATGATATGGTGAAATAAGGATGACTTATAACTTATACCTTATTGTTGATAAGGTCCCTATTTGATTAAGCCCATGTTGCCCTATTGTTGATTAAACCTCAAACATAGTTAAGCACACTCGTATCCTATGTTATACACATCAGGTTTATGCTATCAATTGACTAAGTCTAAGACTCACAAAATCATGATGTAAGACCTACGATGCCTTTTGCAATCTCAATTTTAATATGATGATGATGGGCCTAGATTTTGCACTATTATGCTCTAATTCCTCAAATTCCAAATTCAAATCTTCAATTTCCAAATTATATCACTACATTCATCATGAAAGGAAAGGAATGCAAATATTAACTTGACTTTATAAAATCTTGATATTATTGCCCTATTATGATCTTGAATTTTAATCTCATGACCTTATGGAATATGATTTAATCATGGATACTCTCCCTATTTGAATAAGCTCAATTGATAATGGCTAATGTTGGTAATGTTCTGGATTAGGGTGGTAGTTGACTCATGAATCCCCTAACCTAGGTCACATGCCAATTATGACTACCTCTAAGTTTTCATCCTATTGATTATTTAGAGTTTGGAAAGGTATTCCCTTTCACCCTATTTGGATTGGTTGACCTAATACTAATAGGTTAAACCCATGGTTGATACTCGATCTTGAATATTGATTTGATAATGACCTTGACATATGACAATATTGACTATAGCTGGTGGTTGACTTCCTAGATAGACCTAGGTCTAGATCATTCATCAACTTTGGAAACCATGACATGTTGCTCAAATATTGTTGGAATATTGTTGCTCAAAATTGAATATATATAAGTGATCTCCCCTAAGGTCTAAATAGGAATCTAAACCGTGGCTTCAAAATTATGGACCTATAACTTTTCATGCTTAAAATCTCGACTCTAGATATTGATTAATGGACTTGTGACTCCTGATTATCAATCTCAATAATGATACAAATCCTATGATCACACTATTTGGACATTGAGATATATGACTAATGACTTCAAAATCCCAAGTCTTGAAATTTTTGAAATGACGACTATATTGACTCTCTCAATTTATGAGTTAGGGTTTATCTCTCATTAGGACTAGGGTGGGACTTTCCCATTGATTTTGAGCTCGAAATAATGATATTGAAAGCATATGTTGTCTCAAAATGTTGAAATATGAAATCTCAAATCATGGATATATAACCCCACCTAGGCCAATGTAGAGGCTAGGACCCTGAGATTTTGGGATTGAAAGTCACCTTGTATACATTATTCAAAAACTCTATTTTCCTGACCAAAAATATGATCCCTCCAAATTTGTGATCAATAGGATACTTCCCATATTTGTGACTCAAATGATGCATTGACCTTGATACTCAATTTCTCGAATATGGAATGATATTGATACCAAGTTGGTTATGATATGGAACATGGAATCCAAATTATGATTATTGAACTAGTTGCATTTGAGGATATAATTGTAATTATATAGTTGAGGATGTTCAAATAATTGAGGATATGATCTGGATTTGGACAATTCTATTTTGAAGATGTTTTTCAATTTTGGGGACAAAATTCCTTTTTAAGGAGGGAAGGATGTGACAAAGTGGTTTTTGGAATTATAATAAATTAATCAGTCTTTTGACCTCATTATACTCACTCATGGTGCCAAACCATTTTTCTTGGCTTCATAATCATTGTTGAGACTCAAATCCATAATATGGTGAGCAATGCAAACTTTATACACATTACAACACCTCAAATTTGATTAATTCATCATATTGTCCAAAGAAGCAAATTGGTCAATCAAACTTCAACTTTTTTCTCTTAAACTTTTTATAAATTTTCTTCACATTTTTATAAATCTATGGTCCAAATTTCATTTCATTTGTACATTCCTCTGATTTTCAATGAATTTTGGTAGTTTTGTGCTCAAAATCCCTTTATTTTTGCCTTTTTATTTGGCTTTTCCAAGTCAACAATCTGGCTAAAGGGTCGGGGGTGAGCCACAACCCTTGGATCTGGCTCTTGCAGATCCAGGCCTGATCCAATGGCCACAAACTCATCTTCTACCTCCCGCAATCAGCGGGGAGGAGTAAATGAAGGCCAAAAGCGAAATCTCGCGCCTAAGACCCCGATTCAAAGTTCCAACCGAGAGGGAAGTTTTGTCTCACGAATTTGAATTGTTTGAATCCTAATTTGACAATGTTCATTCTCTATACTGACACAAAATGAGATCGATCCTCACCTCTTATTCTCACTCCGACAGCCATGGCTGCCACCAAGGAGTCCCATAGCCCTAACCCTAGCCGAAAACGCTATAAAAACCACTAGATATGACTCCCCCATCATTCCGCAGGTGTTTCCCCCATCTTTCTTGCTCTCGTTTGGCCTAAAGAACCTTGATTTCTCCGCATCATTCTCTGTTTCTAGATCGGTGCTACTGCCAAGCTCATTTTGGGTGTTTCTGCTATGCACCTCCTCCTCCCTTTATTTGGCTCCTATCGAGTCTATGAGGTGGTGGTAGACTGGGACGGCATGCGTTCGGCCTCCCTCACCCACTCTTTCTTCTAGAGTTGCTCCACACTAGTGAACCCTCTACCCTATTCTTGGGCTTGTGTGAGGATTGCACGAGGAAGGAGAGGGCTGAAGAACCGGTCGGTCCAGAAGGGGGTCCAACCAGGACCGAACTGGCCGAGAATCAATCAAAATTAAGATTTGAACCGACGAAGCCAATGCTTGAACCAAACATTTGATAAAGTGATCTGCCTAGCTCACGTGGCTTGATCTGGGTCATTCCTAGCACATCCGACGACCCTCATTTTTCTATATTAAGATATTTTTGCTCCTCTCTACTCAAAAAAGAAGTAATATGGTCGAATCTTATTTAAATCATATCTAATGCATCCTGACTCCAAATAATTCAAGTAAATAGTCAATTTCGATTAGAAAAATCCAATGAAACCATTAAAATTACTTGTGAGGCCTGATTCTAAATGATTCTCATTCATATATATCTAAATCTTGATCTATTGCTTATGTAATTGGTCTAAATGACTCTATTTGTGGTTAATCTTGACTAAACACTAAAAATGTTAATTCTTGACTCTAATGTTCATATTGAGACTCTAAAATCATACTTGACACATTAGTGATATAGATTTATATTTGTTGACTTGATTCAATCTTGATTATAAGGAATATGGGAAATCTTGATATTGATCTTAATCTTGCAAAACACTTGATATAGATTTGACCCATCAATTTGATCTTGATTATATTAAGTACAATGATGATAGTTTAGAAATTTATGATGACTTGGATAATGATCATAGAGTAGGGTTAGCACATATGGTCCTAGAAACCTAGGAAAGTCATTCACACTTGAAAATACTTGATACTTGAAATCATGTTGGACATATTGAAATATTGGTTGATTATAAGTGAATGAACCAACCCTAAGGTTGACATAGGGAAAGTGTAACCCTAATCTCGAATATTGAAACATGATTTTCAAATATCATGATCTTGACCCTTGATCCAAACATTGTATTTTAGGATCTAACTCAAAGGGTCGACCTATTACTAGTCAATCTGTACTCGAAATCCTCGGTGAAAGGTACACTATTATATAACTCCTCCTTGATTGTATTGAAGATACTTTTATGTATCTCTTGACTGTATACTTGGCTATTTACTTGGATAAGCTACTGTTCCCTATGATTAGTCTTCTGTTTTTATATACTATATTTTGAAAAACATGAAAACATAAATTGCATACCTATTATTCATGCCCATATATTGATAATGATGATGACATTGATAATGTTGATAATGTTGAAATTGAGTACAACAACCCCCTCATTTGGAGGTGGGACTTGTACATTGGCTTCCTATGCTCCTATGGTGAGAAGGAGCCTAGTGACCTTCCCCATCGCGTTGGGGTAATAGAGTCACACAAAATATATAAGCATGCTTCTCAAATTACAATATTGTGGGAACTCTTAATATAAGTCAAATTTCTTGAAAAACTTGTCCAATAAATGTTGGTTTTGCAAATTGGTTGTTATTCTTTTGAATATAAGTCCTGCCAAGTATACTCTTCTATTATAAATTGTTTTACTTGATTTTGATAGTGTACCATGGAATTGCATGATTTTGTCTTGATTTTCTTGATTTTAGGCAATACAAATGGAATACTGAATAAGATCGCTTCTGCACTGTGCATACTCTAATGACAAAAATAAATCAGATATATCTCCATATTGCGTTAGTTGTTCTTTAAATATCCAATTTTTTGAGGTATTATTTTTTATTGTATATGCCAGTGTGATAGTTCCTATCGGGCCACTCAAGGATGGGTGCTTCAATCCTTTTACTACTGTCTACGTAGTAGGATTGGGATTGGGGTAAAAACAGTTCCGTGATAGTTGGTATCAGAGCTTACACACTCCCATAAACTTTAAGTAAATGATTTCTCAAGTCTCTTACACCCAAGAAACCATAAAGTCCATAATGGTGAAAATTAAGGGGTCTAGGCTCAGGGTCCTGGCATAATTTCTCCTATCCATCTTCACGGTGGTTGAGATCCCCCGCTCTACTTGGCCTTAATTGATACAGAACTGGACCTAAATGTTCTCTTGTGAAACCCTAGAGAGTCTTCTAGCATCTCATCTCCTCTTTAAGGACAATCCTAAGCCACCCATTTAGATGAAGATTAGGTAGTCTTCTCATTTCATCATGTGGTCCTTCTCATGACCTTTCACCACATGATATCTTGATTATGGGTAGCTTATGCATGGGAAAAATGAATATCGCAAAATTGTTGAAAGTTGATACTATGATCTAACCTTAATTTGAAACCACAATTTTAATCAATTAATTTTGAAACCAAATACTGATGTATGATCCCTAATATCATGAACACTCAAATTAGGTAAAACTTGACTATATGCTTCTATGTTTTAGGTAAATGATACAAATTATGATATGGTGAAATAAGGATGACTTATACCTTATACCTTATTATTGATAAGGTCCCTATTTGATTAAGCCCATGTTTCCTTATTTTTTATTAAACCTCAAACATAGTTAAGCAAACTCGTATCCTATGTTATACACATCTTGACTATGCTATCAATTGACTAAGTCTAAGACTCACAAAATCATGATGTAAGACCTACGATGCCTTTTGCAATCTCAACTTTAATATGATGATGATGGGCCTAGATTTTGCACTATTATGCTCTAATTCCTCGAATTCCAAATTAAAATCTTCAATTTCCAAATTATATCACTACCTTCATCATGAAAGGAAAGGAATGCAAATATTAACTTGACTTTATAAAATCTTGACATTATTTCCCTATTATGATCTTGAACTTTGATCTCATGACCTTATGGAATATGATTTAATCATGGATACTCTCCCTATTTGAATAAGCTCAATTGATAATGACTAATGTTGGTAATGTTCCAGATTAGGGTGGTAGTTGACTCATGACTCCCCTAACCTAGGTCACATCCCGATTATGACTACCTCTAAGTTTTCATCCTCTTGATTATTTAGACTTTGGAAAGGTATTCCCTTTCACCCTATTTGGATTGGTTGACCTAATCCTAATAGGTTAAACCCATGGTTGATACTCGATCTTGAATATTGATTTGATAATGACCTTGACATATGACAATATTGATTATAGATGGTGGTTGACTTCCTAGATAGACCTAGGTCTAGATCATTCATCAACTTTGGAAACCATGACATGTTGCTCAAATATTGTTGGAATATTGTTGCTCAAAATTGAATATAGATGAGTGATCTCCCCTAAGGTCTAAATAGGAATCTAAACCCTGGCTTCAAAATTATGGACCTATAACTTTTCATGCTTAAAATCTCGACTCTTGATATTGATTAATGGACTTGTGATTGCTGATTATCAATCTCAATAATGATACAAATCCTATGATCACACTGTTTGGACATTGAGATATATGACTAATGACTTCAAAATCCCAAATCTTAAAATTTTTTAAATGACGACTATATTGACTCTCTCGATTTTTACTTAGGGTTTTTCTCTCATTACGACTAGGGTGGGCCCTTCCCATTGATTTTGAGCTCGAAATAATGATATTTAAAGCATGATGTTGCTCAAAATGTTGAAATATGAAATCTCAAATCATGGATATTTAACCCCACCTAGGCCAATGTAGAGACTAAGACCCTGAGATTTTGGGATTGAAAGTCACCTTGTACACATGATTCAAAAACTCTCTTTGCTTGACCTAAAATATGATCCTTCCAAATTTGTGATCAATATGATACTTCCCATATTTGTGACTCAAATGATGCATTGACCTTGATACTCAATTGCTCAATGATGGAAAGATATTGATACCAAGGTTTTTATGATATGTAACATGGAATCCAAATTATGATTATTGAACTAGTTGCATTTGAGGATATAATTTTAATTATAGAGTTGAGGATGTTCAAATAATTGAGGATATGATCTGGATTTGGACAATTCTATTTTGAGGATGTTTTTGAATTTTGGGGACAAAATTCCTTTTTAAGGAGGGAAGGATGTGACAAAGTGGTTTTTGGCATTATAATAAATTAATTAATCTTTTGACCTCATTATACTCACTCATGGTGCCAAACCATTTTTCTTGGCTTCATAATCATTGTCGAGACTCAAATATGAAATATGGTGAGTAATGCAGACTTTATACACATTATAACACCTCAAATTTGATTAATTCATCATATTGTACAAAGAAGTAAATTGGTCAATCAAACTTCATATTTTTGTTCTCAAACGTTTTATAAAGATTCTCCACATTTTTTTAAATCTATGATCCAAATTTCATGTCATTTGGACATTCCTATGATTTTTTATGAATTTTGGAAGTTTTGTGCTCAAAATCCCTTTATTTTTGCCTTTGTTTTGGCTTTTCCAAGTCAGCAAACTGGGTAAAGGGTCGGGGGCAAGCCACAGCCCTTGGATCAGGCTCTCATAGATCTAAGCCTGATCCAATGGCCATAGACTCATCTTCTACCTCCCACAATCAGCGGGGAGGAGTAAAGAAGGCCAAAAGTGAAATCTCGTGCCTAAGACCCCTATTCAAAGTTCCAACACAGAGGGAAGGTTTGTCTCACAAAGTCGAATTGTTTGAATCCTAATTTGACCACCGTTCATTCTATATACATCCACAAAATGAGCTCCTCACCTCCTATTCTCACTATGGCGGCCATGACTGCCACCAAGGAGTCACATAGCCCTAACCCTAGCCCAAAACACTATAAAAACCTCTAGATATGACCCCCCATCATTCTACAGGGGTTTCCCCCATCTTCTGTGCTCTTGTTTGGCCTAAAGAACCTTGATTTCTCTGCATCATTCTCTACTTCTAGATCTACGCTGCCACCAAGCACATTTTGGGCGTTCCTGCTATGCACCCACTAGTACATAACCAACCTTTAGTGTCGGTTATTTAAGGCCTTTAGTGTAGGTTTTAATGCGACACCTATGTGGGTGCCACTAAAAGGCCAACCGTTAGGCGTCGGCTATCAAACCGATGCTACAACCCTTCACGCGCCATCGAAAACACGCCAGCAGGGGGGTATAGGCATCGGTTATTAGCTTCGAAATCGATGCCATAAACCTTCACGCCACGGAAAGGGCGCCATCTGGGGCACTATCAGCGTCAGTTTATTAGTGATAACCGATGCCATCTCATCCTTCAGCTATGATCATGCTGGCTAGCATGGCCGTGGTGTCTGGTCTGCTACCAAAACCGTGCTGGCCAACACATCCGTGGTGTCTGGCCCGCTGCCACGACTGTGCTGGCCAGCACAGCCATGGTGTCTGGCCTGCTGCCACGACCGTGCTGGCCAGCACGGCCGTGGTGTCTGGCCTCATTAAGGAAATCGACGTCGGTTATTTATAATGCCACATCACATGCATTATGTGTCATTTATTATTATTTATCCGATGTTGTAACCATTTGTCGTCAGTTTTAAACAAATAACCGACGCCGATTGCAAGTATTTTTTTCTATCAGTCTGCATACCTGCTGTGGCTGGTCGCATGATGAGAAACCTACGGTTCAGTTATGAACTGCATGTTTTATGACATCCATTGATATCAGCCAACAACAGGCCACAAACCTGCAAAATTAACAACATTAATTTTCACACATTTAGCAACCTGCAGTTCCATTCGATTTTCACACATGTAGAAACATTCATGTAGTAATCTGCAGTTCCATTCATTTTCACATTTACACATGTAGAAACATCCATATAGCAAGCAGAAGTTTCATTCATTTTCACAGTCACAAATGTATAAACATTCAGACACATGTAGAAACATTTAGACATGTAGAAACATTCACACATATTATAATTCATAAATTCATTTACAAAATATCATTCTTTAGTCATTATTAACTATCAACATCTCAATTATATGTTAAACCCCCCACTACTTGTATGGATGTTGCCCATTCTTCTCTTACATCATTTAATTCTCCTGTCGTATAAGGAGCATGTACATCTAGTAAGGCCTTTCCAGTAGTGTGGTCAGTTTCAAACACCTACAAAGAGAATGATGTATATATATAAATAAGATTGATATATTTCATATTATCTAATGAGACTATATATAATACCTCAGGAATGGTATCGATGTCCACTGCGGAATATTTGATAATCATGTGCATAAATCGCATCACATAGTAGGTACATGCCCATCCGTTATCTTGTGTATCACACTATAAATTGAAACATACAAAATATTAAAAAATACAACTGATTAAGCATTGTTCACATAAATAATATATACATTGCATTCGGAAACTTACATCCACGTTCTTCCAAATTATTAGCCGGTTCTTTTTCCTGGGGACCTTTCCTTCAGCCTTTTTAAACTCATCTAAACCCCTACATGTTAGTGTAACACAGTACATTGCATAATTAAATAGTAATGTAATAACATATGTTAACGGATATGAAAATGAAATATTTCTCACCGGAATAATGCCATTTTCATTTTGTGTCCATATTTTGAATTCAATTTAGTCCCCTTAGGATCTAGATAATAGACAGTGAACGTCTCGGGGACAATAACTAGTAACTCCCAATGCATTCCAATAGAGGTAAAAAAGTTAAAAATTAATAACTCAAAATCCACAATAGAAATGTAATTTTCTTAAGTCCAAATTATAAGCAAAGTAAACTTACTCCACATTGAATGGAGCTATTATCAACGTCTTCTTATTTTGAGAAAAATTTGTAAAAGCATCACATCAGTACTATTAAACTGACAGAGGGTCTTTAGCTACTAGACTAATCAAAGATGGAATAAAAAATCCTACATGTTTGAATGAAAAATATGCACATATCTTGTCTAAGTAGCTGCAAAACATGTGTTGCGTATGCATTAATAAATAAGAAACCAGATCACCAGATCCTACACAAGGTATATGGATGCATAAAGAAGATCTCACCTTATCCATAGCTCTATCACAGATGTATTCAGCCAATCATATCGAAACAACTCAAAAATATCTTGTATAAATAGTTTGCTTTCGTATGATTGAGATGCATCATCCGCATCTATAGAAACAGTTATAGGGCAATTTATATCATGTTCGCCTAACCATATTGTCATACCCGTACAATTAGGACCTAATGGGATAGGTAGGTCCTGTGGAACCCAACTTAGTAATGTAGGAGGTGGAGGTGGAGGCCTAGATGCTATGGGTGTCTTCTTTTTAACCTGTATATATATATATAAATATATATATATATATATATATATATATATATATATATATATATATGTGTGTGTGTGTGTGTGTGTGTGTGTGTATAATTTTAGATCAATTGACATCATATACACACACTAACAATTTAACGTAATGTAAATTTACCATACAGTTTCAGTATAGAGGACATCCGCTTTTGGCCACAATATCACCCCGCCTTCTGCCTCACCAAGCGTTTCACAATCTGGGTGGGCATATGGCAATAGAAGATCCATCCAATTGGGGAATATACGTCCATGGCTCACACAAACCCCACTAGCTGGTAATGGAGACCCATGAAACATTTCCCCTGGTAGGGATGGGTAAGCTGACACCTATGCAATGACAAATTCTTTACTTTTTAGATGGCATGGCTTCAACCCCTACAAATTTTTATGTAAAGAATGTTATATACATATATACATATCATCTTGAAAACATATCATCTTGAAAAGACTAGTTACTATGTCATAAAAATACTTACAACGGATGTGCTAGGTGGTTGGTCTACAGGATTACTCTCAACCTCTGCAGTAGGAGTAGAGCGGGATGCCATAGGTACTATCTACTGAGTGGCAGTCAGAGATGCCTGCCACTTGGTCATTGCTTCTTCGAGTTTCCTATCAACTAACTTATCTACCTATACATGGATAAAAGAAATGTTAGCTTCTGATTATTCAATTCTCTTTTACAGTAATATTATAAAGAAAGAATAGGTTACCTCTTCTTGTGAAAGTCTCGCTTTTGGGACATGTTTGCGTTGGGATGGCCCAAAGAACGCTTTGATGCCAACACCAACGTCTGCAGCCCTAACATGACTAGGATGCTCTAGGTTACCCAGAGAAACTATCAATTCATACCTTGTGCCTTAAGGGATGAACTTGCCTTGTTTCCTCAGCTCGTGCAGCTCCCGATAATCGCAAAAACAGAATTTTGTAATTAAGTAAACACCACAAATAATCAATATTTGAATGATTGCTCTAAGAGTTGTAGTTTACCATTTTTGCAGCCTCCTCAGCAGTTGTGAGCTTCTTTATTTCTCCCTTCTTATTTTGCCTCCCAGCTATCCAGACATCATGGTGAGGAAGAGGTGTGGTACCTATAGTAGATGACTCCTGAGTAGCAACAGAATGAGCAGTAGACTCATCCTGCAGTCTTTGGTGAATGCCTGCATACCCCTTTGGACCCATTGTTTGGTCATGCACATTTAGTGCACGCCTTGCTCTTTGCACCTCACCGAGGGCCTAGTTAGTATGTACATTAATTATTTGGTTAGTAACACTAAATGTTAATCTTGAATAGGTGAATATAATGTATATTAATTAAATTGGGAGTGATGCCTAATACCTTGAATTCATCAGTTTTTCTTGAAGCAACAAACGCGTCCCATTCTTCTTTGTCCAGGAAGTTCCACTGTTCAGTGGTTGTCTTCTTCCTCTTGTCACCTTCTTTTATGTATTCTCATGTGAGATTTGTCCTATAGTTCCTTGGGACTCTCCCGCAGCGTTGCATCATGCATTCATGATGCAGCTTTTCATCCAATTCAAATATACTCTGCAAAATAGAATTGCTATTAATTAGTATCCAAAATATTAGTAATCTACAAAATAGAATTGCAAATTAATAATAACTCACGCATAAATCCTTCCATATTACGCCTTTCTTCCCCTTAGGAACTTTATGCCAAGAATCTATCTTACAACCGCAATGTCTACGAGTAACATACCCAAGATATGAAAGAAACAAATTGTGATTCACTCCAATTACATTTTCTGCATTATCAAAATCCACAACAAGTTTGGGTCCATTGCCCCTTTGCGCTATTAACTTCTTCATCATAGTGATGCCCCTTCTCTTGTCAACGTTTTGGTGCTGCTCATCAAGTGCCTCAAGTGCTTCAGAGGGTACATGTGCATCATCTGGTGTTTGAGATAGTTGATGTAAGACTTTATCTTCAAACCACTTAATAAATGTCTTGTTATGCTCTCTAGAAAGCGACATTGTATTTGCTCAAGGATATTGTCTCTTGATGAAATTGGTATGTTCCTCGATATAAACACTCACTTCATCCAAGTTGTGTAAAATATACAAGTGACCTTGTTCCAACTGCTCACGGCTCATTTCTTTCACCAGTGATCCCAAAATTCCTTTGCCTAATTTCTCCTCAATATTCTTGTCATTACCAGGAGTGTCATTTCCACTGAGAAAGTCATTGCAAAAATCCATAACCTCTCTCGCCACATAACCCTCAATAATACTCCCTTCAGGCCGATAACGGTTTCGAACATCACTTTTAAAAATGCTCATGTATCGTTCAAAGGGATACATCCAATGCAAGAAACATGGTCCTAACATTTTCACTTCCCTAGTCAAGTGGACAACAAGATGTACCATGATATAGAAGAATGACAGAGGAAAATACATCTCAAGCTGATATAGGGTAGCAACCAATTCTCTTTGCAAATTATCGAGAGTATCAGGGTCAATAACTTTTCTGTACAGACTGTTGAAAAAGAAACAAAGTCTGGTGATTGCAAACCTTACATGCTTCGACAATATAGATCAAATTGCCACAGGCAATATTTGTTGCATTAGAGTGTGACAATCATGAGATTTAAGACCTATCAACTGCAGATCTTTCATTGATACCAATCTACTGATGTTGGATGAGTAACCCTGTGGCACCTTAACATTTACCAAACATTCACAAAAAGCTTTCTTCTCCTTTATAGACAATGTGTAACAAGTGGGAGGTAAGTATGTTCTCCGATTTCCCATTTCATGTAATTCTGTTAATTCTGAACTTATTCCCATTTCACGTAGGTCCAGTCTGGATTTTATCCCATCTTTAGTCTTACCTGGTATATTCAACAAAGTACTAATGACACTATCACAAACATTTTTCTCAATGTGCATGACATCGATACAATGCCTGACTGTCAAAGAACTCCAATAAGGAAGATCCCAAAATATTGACTTCTTCTTGAATAAAGATTTGTCACTCCGTGTGGCCATAGTACATTGTGATCTCTTAACAAATTCATTGACAAAGTCTTTTACTCTTTCATAAACAACCTCTCCTGGTATAGGTTTAGGTGCACTCCGTTCCTCATTCAATCCATTGAATTCTTTGCGCTTCCTACGATACATATGGAATTTTGTAAGAAACCTTCGATGACCAAGATATACAGTCTTACCGCCATGTTTTAGTCTTGTTGAATTAGTGTTCTCTTCACATATAGGACACGCTTTAGCTCCTTTGACACTATATCCAGAAAAATTCCCATATGCTGGAAAGTCATTAATAGTACAAAACAACATAGCATGCAAACAAAATGTCTCTCTTCGTGAAGCATCATAGGTCATCACACCTTCACCCCAGAGTTTCTTTAAGTCATCAATCAGAGGATCAAGATAAACATCAATATCATTTCTAGGTTGTTTAGGGCCCGATATCAACAACGACAACATTACGTACTTATTTTTCATACACAATCAGGGAGGAAGATTGTATATAACAAGCATGACTGGCCAAGTGCTATGTTGGCTTCTCAATGTCCCATACGGATTCATCTCATATGTACAAAGCCCAAGTCTTAGATTCCTGACTTCTTCACCAAATTTAGGGTATAATAGATCAATCTTCTTCCACTGTTGGGAATCAGACGCATGTCGTAGGATACCATCATTATTTTTCTTAACATATGCATGCCACCTCAAATTCTTCATATCTATCGGATTGGAAAACAAGTTTTGAAACCATGATATTATAGGTAGATATCACATCACCTTGGCAGGAGAACTAGTTTTGGACTCTGCCGAAGTCATCAATTTATACTGTGATGCACCACATTTTGGACAATCTTTCAAATCCACGTAGTCTTTTGAAATAATACACAATCATTTGGGCATGCATGTATCTTCTTGGCATCCATTCCAAGTGGGCACAACAATTTCTTTACCTGGTATGTTGAGATTGGTAGCTCATTTCCTTCAGGAAGCATTTCTTTCAACAAAGACAAAAATGACGTGAAGCTTTTGTCGCTCCATCTATTGTTATCTTTCAGCTTATACAATCTCAACACAGCGCTAAGCTTCATAAACTTAGTACAACCTGTGTATAACGATATCTCAGCATCATGCACAATGTTTCTAAAAATGGGAGGTGAATCGGTGTGCTCTACCCCACAACTATCCAGCATCTCATCAACTATGTCTACTGGAACTGGTTCATTCACATCTACATCATCGGAGGCAATTTCTTCTTCCACACAAGCACTGCTATCAACATCCACTGGTTTCGAGTTTGAAATCTCTCCATGCCAGTGCCATTCTGTATAGCCTTGTGAAATTTCATTTCACATGCCATGACTTTTGATTTCGTCACCAGTGCTGACTTTCAAGTTGTTACTGCAATGCCTACATGGATAGTAGAACCTATCTCTAGGTTGTTTCCTATGTTCCTCGGCAAGTCTAATAAACTTGTCAAGACCAAATATAAACTCTGGGGTGCAGCGATTGCAAATGGACATCCATGATCTATCCATTCTATGATCAAAGAGAAAACAAGTATATATTACAACAAGATTAGGGTCTACAGTTAACAGATTAGAGTTTTTGCATGGTTAAAACTTTAGGCCAACAAATACATGTGCTGTCATTCTTATATATAATAAATGTGTACCACCTATCCCATTCTTGAACACCTAATCTCACTAGTAAGTGTATAATGTGTATTGGGTTTTCAAGAAAATTTCGGCAACATTTCCCCACTGTTCTCCAAGTACAGATGTACTTAGAGAACAAACGGGAAAATGCTGCCGGAATTTTCTTGAAAACCAAATACACATTATACACTTACATCCTAAGTGAGATTAGTTGTTCAAGAACAGTCCCAAACCGGGGACTATCCAAGATTTACTCCTAATGAGTAAATCTTGGACGGGTTTCTAGGCTAACAAATACATGTGATGTCATTCTATAACATTGATTTCAACATTTCGAGTGTCCATGCATGTTCATCATCAAGATAAAGATTACATGTGGATTAGTATGAGCTAGGGATGGAGAGATTCATAATTGATTTCAAAATTTCAAACTAGCTCATGCATTATCATCAATATACATCATACAATAGGGATTCATGTAGATGTTAGGGTGACACATCACTACAAAATCAGAGATTTAACATTAGGGTTTTAATATCTTACATAGATTGATCACAAGATTTCAGCAATATAGTTAATTCAAGATTATGGTGAAATGTGTATTAGGGTTTTAATATCTTAATTCAACATGCATCAAAATTTACAGAATTAGGTCAAGCATTAGTATTGCAAATGTATCCTACTCCCTCATTACTAAATGGATAAAAGCAAGGCCACGACCATGTGGGCTGGCCACGGTCGTGGCTGTGTTGGCCTACCACGGCCATGCTGGCCAGCACGGTCGTGTTGCCTAAGGGAAGCACGGTCGTGCTGGCCAGCACGGACGTGGTCGGCCAACACAGCCACAGTCGTGACCAGCCCACACAATCATGGCCTTGCCGTGATCCATTTGGTAAGGAGAGGGAGCAGGAACCAGAAGAAGAGGTGGAGGAAAAAGAAGGGCAGCGGCCTACCTAGGCAGGAAAGCAGCGGCTTGGAGAGCAGGGGCAGGCGCCAGAGCAACGCGCGAACCACGACGAGCAGGAGAAGGAGCAGGAGCAGGAGCAGGCTGAGGCGGCCGACGAGGAGCTCCAGATCAGAGTGGCGACACTAACCAGCAGCTAGGTGCAGAGCAGGCGCGGCGCACAACTAATCGAGCTAGGGCGGCGGTCGGCCTGGAGCGCAGTGGACGGAGGGACCAGCAAACAGCGGCAGTGGAGGCGAGCGGAGGCACATGAGCGGTGAGCAGAGGAATCGTCGTTGGACCTTAAACCCTCAATCGATATGAATCAAATAGAGAAAGGGGACGAGTCTGGCTCACACCGGTGTTGTTAAGTTAACAATAGGCATCAGTTATCCAAAAAAACTGACACATAACACTAAAGGTGTCGGTTCTACAAATACACTGACACCTATTCTCAATGATAGTCATCGTTTTTTACTAGAAAAAAATTGACATCTATCTACATATGCCGATTAAAAAAGTTGTTCTCGATTAATGACCATAGTCGTCAGTTTCTTTCAAAAAAAGACGCTCAAAGGGTGTGAAAATTTTCCCGGGAACAACGCGGGAAAACCCATAAGCGTCGGTCATTGTAGTAAAACCGACGACCAAAATGTGCCCAATTTGTATCTCACGAATAACCTTTTGTCGCCAGTTTAATAGTTAATAACCGACGCCATATGTTAAATTTTTGGAGGTAATTTTTTTCACTGGAAATTTTGGATTTGGCCGTTAATTTTAGGCGTCAGTTTATTATTAGGGAACCAACACTGAATAAAAGCGATACCCGTGTCTGGTAGCCCTTCACAGATAGATGTCGATTTTTTTATTAAACCGATGCTTTAGGTTTTAGGTGTCGGTGTATTTGTACAACCGACGCCTTTAAAAGTGACGTTATAAGCCATTTATGTAGTAGTGACCTCCTCCTCCCTTTCTTTGGCTCCCATCGAGTCTGCGAGGTGGTGGAAGATTGGGACGACCTACGTGCGGCCTCCCTCAACCACTCTTTCTTCTAGAGTTGCTCCACACTGGAGAGCCCTCTTCCCTATTCTTGGGCTTGTGTGAGGCTTGCACAAGGAAGGAGAGGGCTAAAGAACTGGCCGGTCTAGAAGGGGGTCCAACCAGGACCGAACCGGTCGAGAACCGGTCAAAATCAAGATTTGAACTGACGAAGCCAAGGCCTGAACCAAACATTTGATTTAGTGCTCATGTGTATCGATCTGGGTCATTCCTAGCACATCTGACGACCCTTGTTTTTTCATATTAAGGTATTTTTGCTCCTCTCTACTCAGAAAATCAGTAATATGGTCAAATCTTATTTAAATTGTATCTAATGCATCTTGACTCCAAATAATTCAAGTAAATAGTCAATTTCGATTAGAAAAATCCAATGAAAGCATTAAAATTACTTGTACGGCCTGATTCTAAATTATTCTCATTTATATATCTAAATATTGATCTATTACTTATGTAATTGGCCTAAATGACTCTATTTGTGGTTAATCTTGACTAAACACTGAAAACCCTAATTCTTGACTCTAATGTTCATATTGAGACTCTAAAATCATACTTGACCCATTAACGATCTAGATTTATATTTGTTGACTTGATTGAATCTTGATTATAAGGAATATGAATAATCTTGATATTGATCTTAATCTTGCAAACCACTTGATATAGTTTTGACCCATCAATCTGATCTTGATTATATTAAGTACAATGATGATAATGTAGAAATTGATGATGACTTAGATAATGCTCATAGAGTAGGGTTAACACATATGATCCTAGAAACCTAGGAAATTCATTCACACTCGAAAATACTTGATACTTAAAATCATTTTGGACATATTGAAATATAGGTTGATTATAAGTGAATGACCCAACCCTAAGGTTGACATAGGGAAAGTGTAACCCTAATCTCGAGTATTGAAACATGATTTTCAAATATCATGATCTTGACTCTTGATCCAAACATTGTATTTTAGGATCTAACTCAAAGGGTCGACCTATTACTAGTTGATATGTACTCAAAATCCTCGGTGAAAGGTACACTATTAGATAACTCCTCCTTGATTGTATAAAAGATACTTTTATGTATCTCTTGACTATATACTTGGCTATTAACGTGGATGAGCAACTATTCCCTATGATTAGTCTTCTATTTTTCTATACTATATTTTGATAAACATGAAAACATTAATTGCATGCTCATTATGACCGCCTGTATATTGATAATGATGATGATATTGATAATGTTGATAATGTTGAAATTGAGTACTACAATCCCCTCATTTGGAGGTGGGACTTGTTCATTGTCTTCCTATGTTCCTATCGTGAGAAGGAGCCTAGTGACCTTCCCCATCACGTTGGGGTAATAGAGTCACACAAAATATTTAAGCATTCTTCTCGAATTACCGCATTGTGGGAAGTCATAATAAAAGTCGAATTGCTTGAAAAACTTGTCGAATAAATGTTGGTTTTGCAAATTGCTTGTTATTATTTTGAATATAAGTCCTGCCAAGTATACTCTTCTATTATAAATTGTTTTACTTGATTTTTATAGCATACCATGCAATTGCATGATTGTGTCTTGATTTTCTTGATTTTAGGCAATACAAATGGAATATTGAATAAGATCGCTTCCGCACTCTACATACTCTAATGACAAAAATAAATTACATATATATCCATATTGGGTTAGTTGTTCTTTAAATATCCAGTTTTTTGCGTGATTATTTCTTATTGTATATGCGAGTGTGATAGATCCTATCAGGCCACTCAAGGTTGGGTGCTTCAATCCTTTTACTACTGTCTAGGCGGTAGGATTGGGATTGGAGTAAGAATGGTTCTGTAACAAAGGTATGGTCAGAATTATACAATGTTGCCATATCATAGAATGGACAACACATACATCAAAGTGGTCACATATAAACAATAAGTCCATTATGCACCAAAGAACAAGATAATAGCTCAAGAGAATATCCAAGATCACAACAAATAAGGTAGTTCACCATGATATCAAAAGATAGGACATAATGTTTTAGTCAATGTCCATAAGACCTAGATAAAGAGGAAGCATACGCTATTTGCTCAAAAGAATAATCAGGGATGAAAACATACAATAAGAGAGAGAAATTTCTCAATATGAATAATCAGGTCTTTAAACAAACAATAAGAGAGAGAAATCACTCAATATGAGTAATCAGGTTCGCAAACATATAATAAGAGAGAGATATAGCTCAATATGAGTAATCAGGTCTGCAAACATACCTCAAGTTCAGAGTCTAAACAGTCCAACTCAATCCTAGATCCAAGCCTAGGCCTCCAAAGAACCTATAGGGAAGGTGGAAAGGTCCCAGAAGTTAGTTTCCAAAGCTTAGAGAGGTTGGTTTCTCCAACAAAGCTCCTATATTGAGCAAGAAGCACCTTCTCCACTTTAGAGGTGAAAAACCAAACAAAAGAACATGGAGATGGGGTGTTTCGGGGCTCTAGGTGAGGTTTCACCATGGAAGACTAGGGTAACGACCTGGACGAAGGTGGAAGGAAGACTAACAACATGAAAATAGGGAAGGAAAGGAGGATACTTAGTAGTTTTGGTTGAAATCACCAAGGAGGAGCTTAAGAAATCCTAAATAGAGAAATTTATAACCCTAGGATCCTTCTTCACCAAGGTAGGTACCCTCTTTTACCTTGGGACAACAACTTCATAGTGAAACATAGAAGTAATGATTCTATAAGCTAGAGGAAAGAAATGAGATCAAGAGTTTTTGAATTGGGAGTTGGGAAGGGGTAGATATGGCTACATTAAGAAAGAAGTCGAGTATGAGGTGTCTATGAGACTTTTCATGTGTCATTTATAAGGGTGTCCATGAACATGCAAGCTTTTATGGATAAGGAAGAAGTCAAGCATGAGGTGTCAAGTTACTTTCCATGTATCCAATACTAACAGTGCCCATGGACATGCATACCTTTATGGATAAGGAAGAAGTCAAGCATGAGGTGTCCATGGAGCTTTCCATGTGTCCTTAGCCTAGGGATTTCATTGGCATGCAAGAGGACATATCATAGAGGCTTCTTGAATATAAAATGCCAATTTATGAACACTTATAGGACATCCCAACTGATGTCCAATCAAAGAAATAACCCCATTGGTTGATAGCTTCTAAAGATAAGCTCATTTATAAAGAGGAAATCCCTAATATACCTTTGGAAAGAAACATCTTTAAACCAAGGTGCAACTAGGTGCCCCATGGTTCAAAAATTCGAGAATGGTAAGGAAATATATAAGATTATAATTCATGTAACAATTTGCTAAGAAAACCTCACCATTGGGTAAATTGCAAAAAAGTCTTGAATGTACCTAAAATTGCATTACTTGCATAAACAACATCCAAATTTCGTGAAACTTCATCCAAAAGTTATCTTTGATGTGTTGAATACAAATTTGACATTATTTCCATCTTTTGAAGTTATATAATCACATTATTAATTACTTATGCCTTTTACTCATTTTCTCTCTCCTAAACTTATCCTAATATTTCAAGGTTGTCCAAATTAGATGAAATTTTACATGTAGGGTAATTATTATATGTAGATTATGAATTTGAAGTTTTTTTGAAATTATGAGACTTCTTTTTATAATATATTTCATATGGCCCATTAACAGCCCATTATCTAAATTATTCATCCAATGAAGTTCCTATCTTCATATTACCACCAAAATGAGTTATGTGGCATATTTTATGTATCCATTATTAACCTAAGACAAATGTGAAAACATTAGGTTGCATTAGGGTGATAAATTCATGTATTAGATCATTAGGATCATACTAAATATCTATTTAGGTCTAACCTTCAACCTTGTTTGGCTAAGTCCAAAATGTTAACTTCTAAGGTAGGGTCTGAGATCTAGTATGTTACTGCAGACCACCCCTTAAAGGGATTTCATCCTCGAAATCAAAACATCCACATATAAGAAAACAACTTATTCACCACCCCTTAAAAGTATTTAACCTACTAAGCCAAACTAATCTAGAGGTGAAAGGGTGAGTCTAACTAGACCATATACAAGATCCATCATGCTTCACTGAGCACTCTGATTGCTTACTAAACACCAAGCTTCAAAGTCTAGGTTCTAGGGATAACTATCCAAACATGTGGTTCTATGGGTAACAAGGGAAATATATTGGGTATCCATCCTCAAACAAGTCATTACACCTGGGGGACTAGCTCAACATATTAGGGTCCCTAAAGATAAATCATATAGATATCTAAGGCTACTATTGCCTAAACGCATGCTATTTTAGACAATTCATATCAACTCAGGCCAGGCCGGTATCATATGGATTCAGGAGTCCTCATAAACCAAGCTAGTGGTGTGGAAGAAAATCTTGCCAGTCCCCAAACCCCGATCCTTTATAGATACCTTTTCTTTCAACTTCATGTCCTAGTAGCTGCCTAAAGGCCAAGCTAAACAACCTCAAGTTACAGTGGTTACTTATGCATCTTTTAGTTGTAATTATTTTAGGGATCTATTCATCATTATTATAATATGAAACTATAGGATACAAAATCAACCCTTCATCGTCTATTCATCAACTCTAGGGAAAACATGTCACTTAAAGGTAAGGCAAGTATTCTAATTAGGGAGACAAAATTTAAATAGTCAGATTCCAACTACCATGGACTCTGATACCATGATGTAAGGAGTGGGATGTGAGAGGGGAACCAGACCTACTAGAAATAAAAATGCAACATCCTTTGAACCAAACACCACATAAAAGTTTTCAAGAAGGGATGATAACCAATTCATTCAACATGTATGTATCATAACACAATAAGTAGCAATGGAAGAGAAATTATCTAACTATTACAAAGCTTGATATCATTATACATCACTACACCACGAATGGGTGAGTTACAAAAGAACTATAAGGATCTAGATGAGGATCATCTAACCACCTCTTTCTAGTCACCCAAAATCTTAGCTACAAAGGTTGTTGTCGAGGTCCACCTTGCTTATCCTCTCCTTGATCTAAACTTGGGGAGGGAAGCATACCCCAGAAGAAGGAGAAGAAAAGGAAACATCAACAAAGGCTAATATGTGCATACTAAATAGGAATATTGAGTAATATTATGAAATAAAGGGATAACAAATATAAAAGGCTTCCCATAGAAAAGACAAGGACTACCCAAACAGGGCACAAAAGGAAGAGAACAATAATAAATGAGATACTTGCCATAAATAAAACAATAAAGTTGTTCCACAATAGCACCTATAGAGAAAGTAGGGCACACACCCTACAATAATAAACATGCACGCATGTGAGATCAACATATCCCTAGAACAATATAAAGACATGGCAACCAAGAATCATACATCTTGCACCTGATAGAGAATGGTACATTAACCAAACATCCAATTTATAAATATGGGCCAAGAATCATACATCTTGTAAACCTGAGTATGGGGAATCATACATCCTCCATCCCAATATTATCACAATGTTGCCATATTACACAAAACCAATGTAATTACACTACTCTGGTGCTACTAAATCACATAGCATGTAAAATGTAGAGGCAAGTAGAAGGTATGGTCAGATTTATACAATGTTACCATATCATACAATGGACAACACATACATCAAAGTGGGCACATATCAATAATAAGTCCATCATGAACCAAAGCACAAGATAAGAGTCCAAGAGAATATCCAAGATCACAAAAAATAAGTAGTTCACCATAATATCAAAAGATAGGACATAATGTAAAGGCCAATGTCCATAAGACCAATATAAAGAAGAAACATAGGCTAATTGCTAAAAAGAATAATTGGGGATGAAAACATAAAATAAGATAGAGAAATTTTCTTAATAGGGTCTAGAAACATACAATAAGAGAGAGAAATTTCTCAATATGAGTAATCAGGTCTGCAAACATTCATTAGGAGAGAGAAATTGCTCAATATGAGTAATCAGGTCTGCAAACATACCTCAAGTTTAGAGTCTAAATAGTCCAAGTCAGTCCTAGATCCAAGCCTAGATCTCTTAAGGACCTCTAGGGAAGGTGGACAGGTCCAATAAGTAACGTTCCCAAGCTTAGAGGCTAGTTTCTCCAACAAAGCTCCTATCTAGAGAAAGAAGCACCTTCTCCACTTTAGAGGTGAAAAACCTAACAAAAGAACATGGAGATGGGGTGTTTATGGGATCTAGGTGGGGTTTCACCATGTAAGACCAGGTTTACGATCTGGAGGAAGGTGGAAGGGAGACTAACATCATGAAATAATGGAAGGAAAGGAGGTTACTTACTAGTTTTGGTCGAAATCACCAAGGACGAGCTTAAGAAATTCTAAATAGAGAAATTTATAACCCTAGGATCCTTCTTCACCAAGGTAGGCACCCTCTTTTACCTTGGGACAACAACTTCGTGGCCAAATGTAGAACGAATGGTTCTCTAAGATAGAGGAAAGAAAGGAGAGCAAGAGTTTTTTAATTGGGAGTTGGGAAAGTGTAGATATGGCTATATAAAGAAAGACGTCAAGTATGAGGTGTCTATGAGACTTTCCATGTGTCATGTATAAGGGTTTCATTGGACATGAATGATTTTATGGATAAGGAAGAAGTCAAGCATGAGGTGTCAAGTTACTTTCCATGTGTCCAATGCTAAGGGTTCCCATGGACATGCAAACCTTTATGGATAAGGAAGAAGTCAAGCATGAGGTTTCCTTGGAGCTTTCCATGTGTCCTTACCCTAGGGATTTCATGGCCATGCAAGAGGACATCTCATAGAGGCTTCTTGAATATAAAATGTTAGTTTATGGACACTTATAGGTCATCCCAACCGACCTCAAATAAAAGAAATAACCACATTGGTTGATAGCTTCTAAAGATAAGCTCATTTATAAAGAGGAAATCCCTAGAATGCCCTTAGAAAGAAACACCTTCAAACCAAGGTGCAACTAGGTACCCCATGGTTCAAAAAATCGAGAATGGTAAGTTAATATATATAAGGATTATAATTCATGTGACAATTTTCTAACAAAACCTCCCCATTGGGTAAATTGTAGAAAAGTCCAAAATGTACCTAATTACATAACTTGCACAAACAACATCCAAATTTGGTGAAACTTCATCCACAAGATATCTTTGATGCATTGAATACAAATTTTACATTATTTCCATATTTTGAAGTTATATAATCACATTATTCATTACTTACACCTTTTACACATTTTCTCTCTCCTAAACTTATCCTAATATTTGTTGGTTGTCCAAATTAGTTGAAATTTGACATGTAGGCTAATTATGATATGTAGATTACGAATTTGAAGTTTTTTTCCTTTTTATGAGATATGTCATATGGACCATTAACAACCATTATCTAAATTATTCATTCAATTAAGTTCATTATCTTCATAATACCACAAAAATGAGTTATGTGGCACATTTTATGTATCCATTATTAACCTAAGACTAATGTGAAAACATTAGGCTACATTAGGGTGATAAATTCATGTATTAGATCATTAAAATCATACTAAACATCTATTTAGGTCTAACCTTCAACCTTGTTTAGCTAAGTCCAAAATGTCAACTTCTAGGGTAGGGTCTGAGATCAAGTATGTTACAGCACACCACCCCTTAAAGGGATTTCATCCCCAAAATCAAAACGCACACATATAAGAAAACAACTTATTCACCACCCCTTAAAGGATTTAACCTACCAAGCCAAATTAAACTAGAGGTAAAAGGGTGAGTCTAACTAGACCATATGCAAGATCCATCACACTTCATTGTGCACTTTGATTACTTACTATACACCAAACTTTAAAGTCTAGGTTCTAGGGATAACTATACAAACATGTGGTTCTATGGGTCATAAGGGAACTATATTGGGTATCCATCCTAAAACAAGTCATTACACATGGGGGACTAGTTCAACATATTAGGGTCGTTAAAGATAAATCATATAGATGTCTAAGGCTACTATTGCCTAAAAGCATGCTATTTCAGATAATTCATATCTGCTCAAGCCAGGCCGGTATCATAAGGATTCGAGAGTCCTCATAAACCAAGCTAGTGGTGTGGAGGAAAATCTTGCCAGCCCCCAAACCCTGATCCTTTCTAGACACCTTTTCTTTCAATTTCATGTCCTAATAGTTTCCTAAAGGCCAAGCAAAACAACATCAAGTTATTGTGGTTACTTATGCATCATTTAGTTGTAAGTATTTTAGGGATCTATTTATAATTATTCTAATGTGAAACTATAGGATCCTAAATCAACCCTTCATCATCTATTGATCAACTCTAGTGAAAACATGTCACTTAAAGGTAAGGCAAGTATTCTAACTAGCGAGACAAAATTGAAACAGTCTTATTCCAACTACCATGGGCTCTGATAGTATGCTATAAGGAATGGGATCCTGGAATGGAACCACTCCCTACTAGAAATAAAATGGTAACATCCCTTGAACCAAACACCACATAAAACTTTTCAACTAGGGATGATAGCCAATAAATTCAACATGTATGTATCATAACACAATAAGTAGAAGTGAAAGAGAAATTATCAAAATATTACAAAGCTTGATATCATTATACATCACTACACCACACATGGTTGAGTTACAAAAGAAACTATAAGGATCTAACTGAGGATCATCTAACCACCTCTTTCAAGTCTCCCAAAACCTCAACTACAAAGGTTGGTTGTTGTCCAGGTCCACCTTGCTTATCCTCTCCTTGAAGTAAACCTGGGGATGGAAGCATACCCCAGAAGAAGGAGAAGAAAAGGAAACATCAGAAAATGATGGTATGTTCATACTAAATAGGAATATTGAACAATATTATGAAATAAAGGGACAACAAACATAAAAGGATCCCCATACAAAAGACAAGGACTACCCAAACAGGGCATAAAAGGAAGAGAACAACAATAAATGAGATACTTGCCATAAATAAAACAATAAAGTTGTTCCACAATAGCACCTATAGAGAAAGTAGGGCACACACCCTACAATAATAAACCTGCATGCATGTGAGATCTACATAGCCCTAGAATAATATAAAGACATGGCAGCTAAGAATCATACATCTTGCACCTGATAGAGAATGGTACATTAACCAAACTCCCAATTTATGAATGTGGGCCAAGAATCATACATCTTGCAAACCTGAGTATGGGGAATCATACATCCTCCATCCAAATAATATCACAATGTTGCCATATTACACAAAACCAATGTAGTTACACTACTCTAGTGCTACTGAATAACATAGCATGTAAAATGTAGAGGCAAGTAGAAGGTGTGGTCAGAATTATACAATGTTGCCATGTCATACAATGGACAACACATACATCAATGCGGGAACATATCAAAAATAAGTCCATCATGAACCAAAATATAAGATACGAGTCTAAGAGAATATCCAAGATCACAACCAATAAGGTAGTTCACCATGATATCAAAAGATAGGACAAAATGGGTAGGCCAATGTCCATAGGACCAAGATAAAGAAGAAACCAAGGCTAATTTCTCAATAGAATAATCGGGGATGAAAACATACAATAAGAGAGAGAAATTTCTCAATATGAATAATCGGGTCTGTAAGCATACAATAAGAGAGAGAAATTTCTCAATATGAGTAATCAGGTCTACAAACATACAATAAGAGAGAGAAATTAGTCAATATGAGTAATTGGGTCTGCAAACATACCTCAAGTTCAAAGTCTAAACAGTCCAAGTCAGTCCTAGATCCAAGACTATGCCTCCAAAGAACCTCTAGGGAAGGTGGACATGTCCAATAAGTAAGGTTCCCAAGCTTAGAGAGGTTTGTTTCTCCAACAAAGCTCCTATCTCGAGTAAGAAGCACCTTCTCCACTTTAGAGGTGGAAAACCTAACAAAAGAACATAGAGATCGGGTGTTTAAGGGCTCTAGGTGGCTTTCACCCGGAAGACCATAGTTCCAACCTAGAGGAAGGTGGAGGGAAGACTAAAAGCATGAAAATACAAAAGTAAAGGAGGTTACTTACTAGTTTTGGTCAAAATCACCAAGGAGGAGATTTAGAAATCCTAAATAGAGAAATTTATAAACCCTAGGATCCTTCTTCACCAAGGTAGGAACCCTCTTTCACCTTGGGAAGGCAACTTCATGGCCAAACATAGAAGGAATGATTCACTAAGTTAGAGGAAATAAAGAAGAGCAAGAGTTTTCAAATTGAGAGTTGGGAAGGGGTAGATATGGCTATATAAAGAAAGAGGTCAAGTATGAGGTGTCCATGAGACTTTCCATGTGTCATGTATAAGGGTGTCCATGGACATGAAAGTTTTTTTGGATAAGGAAGAATTCAAGCACTAGGTGTCAAGTTACTTTTCATGTGTCCAATGTTAAGGGTTCCCATGGACATGCAAACTTTTATGGATATGGAAGAGGTCAAGCATGAGGTGTCCATGGAACTTTCCATGTGTCCTTAGCCTAGGGATTTCATGGCCATGCAAGAGGATAGCTCATATAGGCTTCTTGAATATAAAATTTCAGTTTATGGAAACTTATAGGACATCCCAGCCTACCTCCAATCAAAGAAATAACCCCATTGGTTGATAGCTTCTAAAGATCAGCTTATTTATAAAGAGGAAATCCTAAAATGTCCTTGGAAAGAAACACCTTCAAACCAAGGTGCAACTAGGTGCCCCATGGTTCCAAAACTCAAGAATGATAAGTGAATATATTAGGATTACAATTCATGTGACAATTTGCTAAGAAAACATCCCCATTGGGTAAATTGCAAAAGTCCAAAATGTACCTAAAATGACATAACTGGCACAAACAACATCCAAATTTGGTGAAACTTCATCCACAAGTTATCTTTAATGTGTTGAATACAAATTTGAAATTATTTCCATCTTTTGAAGTTACATAATCACATTATTCATTACTTATGCCTTTTATTCATTTTCTCACTCCTAAAGTTATCCTAATATTTTAGGGTTGTCCAAATTAGATGAAATTTGACATATAGGATAATTATTATATGTAGATTATGAATTTGAAAATTTTTTTCCCAATTTTGAGACTTCTTTTTATGAGATATATCATATGGCCCATTAATAACCCATTATCTAAATTATTCATCCAATTAAGTTCCTTATCTGCATTATTACCACCAAAATGAGTTATGTGGCATATTTTATGTATCCATTATTAACCTAAGACTAATGTGAACACATTAAGTTACATTAGGGTGATAAATTTGTGTATTATCACATTAGGATCATACTAAACACCTATTTAGGTCTAACCTTCAACCTTATTTAGCTAAGTCCAAAATGTCAATTTCCAAGGTAGGGTCCAAGATCTAGTATGTTACACTTATTCTCAAAAATTCTAACTTCAGATGAGGAGAGAACTATTATTTTTGGGTTTATTAAGTAAGAGGATGAGAAATGGATGAATCAAGATGAGAAGTAAACCTAGAGGAATTTTATTATGGGAAAATCTTTAGACTTTGGCTAGGAAGGATGCACTGGTTTGGGAGTCCTCATAAGACAAATAGCGATGCGGAGAATTTTTTTCCCATCCCTCGATCGCGTCCTCTTCTAGACACCTCTGTCTTTAGGAAATGCCCTAATAATTCCCTAACATTTCTATAGATTACTTGAAATTATAAACTATTAAAAATTATTTGAAATTTTAGGGCTCTGATACCAAATGTAACGACCTCGCTTTCAGCATCCCCCAATTAAGAAAAAACCTTCAAGTTGACAACAAAAAATAATTTCATATAGTCCAAATATTATTTACTAATTGTACTATTATATTTCTCATAAAACTAATACATGTTGAGAAGAAGTAACTAGCTATCTAATCCTCTTTTAACTTATCTTTAACACTTTCAGGTATTTTCCATCTGGTTTATCACATGTTGACATCTTCATAATTAGCATGTACCTAAAACACAGACAAACAAAATGCAGATAAGCATAACATGTTATAATGTATATGTGGGGTGCAACCTAATGTGTGCGATTAAGATAATCACATACAATCATCAAGTATCACACATAATAATTTGTATTATCTTTTATATTTTGACACATACTTGGTCTACTATCTCAAGTATCACCACTATCCATCATTGGACTTATTATATTACCCTTTGATAAGTGGAGTATAGGGTTATAATATCATTATATACTTGATGTTATACTCATAGGGGCTTTATAATTTTCATGAAATAATTAACATCAAACATATATCATTCATCCAATCTTCAAGAAACCTCAATAAATGTCAGAAGATGATACATGTAATCATAAGAGTAACCACATACCTCAATAGTGAACCATGCAAATTATGAAATAGTTAATTATATTCAATCAATCTAATCAACAGATCCATGCAATTCAATAGTTACTTTGCATGTATGTAGATCCTAAAGTGTCAGAGTCACAATATACAGAGAAACCCTACTTGGGTCCTAATCTAGGATTTCAGATCATGTATGGGTTGAGATAAGGAATAAGTGTATTAACCCTAATTCCATTGCACATTAAGTATTAGGTGAAACTCTAATTACTATATCTGACATATACTTTCATTATGATTACTTGTATTAGTCTGAGTTTATTAAATTTATCACCTTTAACTTCAAAATCCTAATTCTTCATATGCATTGCTAATCTCAATAGAAAACCAAATTATACATCTTCATGATCATGAACATGTTAAATCACCATTATATTCCCAATTATCATATTATATCTCAAAGAAATGTATTTAACATGATTAGCAACTTCTTCATCAACACTAGGGTTCATATACATTAATCACCATTTTAACACGTATTATTGATTATCCATTTAAGGAACCCTAATTTTAGCAACATATGAACCTTCCACCCAAATTAGGTCTATGAAGTACTTTTTATCCAAAAAGTTTAAGCTTTATCCATTAATATCATTTAAACAAATGATGGCCATTAAAATCATGAAAGTAGGGTTTATATGTATATGTTACATTAAAGATTGCATCCTTATGCAGCTTTGAAAAATAAAGTAATATTAAGTCTCAATTATATTTTATGTGCATTCCTCTCATTTGTTTGTTCAATATCGTACATAATTTTACTATTTTTAAAGAATCCTAATAATTTCTATGGTTTTAACAAGATAAGATACATTCAACTAATAAGGTGTAGCCACATCATTGTTTCAATTTATTTTCATTTTCCACGTAGGTCAGGGCACTGTGAATGGGCTTCTGCCATGCTGGCACCCTGTGCCCTGGTGGCTTAGGCAGAAAAAATGGGAAAAAGGTCAAAAACGACCCACATCCCGATACTGCAACCCTAGGGCGTGGGAGTCATTTCACACCTGACCATCTTCCTCCCTGTAATTCCTCTCTTCTCGCGAAGTAGTGCTAGAGGTGGGTCAAATCAGTAGTTGACTTCCGCCTTCAATACCCAATTTGCTTTGACGACGGGTCCCTGAGTTGTGGTGGTCCTTGATGGACTCAACCAGCCCCTCACCGTAGTCGAAGGTGACCAGAGTCAACCACACCATAGACCTACCTCCAAGCCTGGAATAGAGCACCCTATCTAGCAAGTAGTGGTGGTATGCATCTCTTTTGTCATCGACTAAAGGTCTCGAGAGCACCATTGCTTCTCACCATCATTGATCAGGTCATCACACCTTCTTACTCCCTCACTGATGCCGTATCCTGGCATAATTATGTACGTCTGGCCACACCAGAGTCACACTAGTTCTATCACCTATCTAGAATCAGGGGAGAGGATATCACCCTTTGATTTCTTGGTTTCTCACTAGATAATTCCCCTTCAGACCAGGGTATCAACTTCTTTTATAGGCAGGAATCACAAGAAGGTATGCCCAATGGTTCCCTAATGATTAGGGATAACCCAATCTTTCACATAAGTGAAGGAAAGTAGGACTAGGAATTCTCACACGACTCTCACAAATTCAAAGGATCTAGTTCTAAAAGGTTTGGTGAACAAAAAAGTGAGAATCCCGATGTGAGGGCATCACAGTTACTATTGTTCTTATTTCCATGTTTGATCGGGCATAGGAGATGATACATATGTCATTGATTTCTAATTGAACGGCCCTAAAGTCACCCGTTACACAATAAAATGCCAACTACTTCTTTGTTATGTTAAAAGTGACATAATCATACATTTTTCTAATAATCCCCCACTTTTGGAAAATCCAACAAAATTCACAACTCCTTCTCTCTTATCCAAATACTTTCCAATTTTAAGAAAAATATTTTAATAATTAATTCTAGTGTGGGCAAGATTTTATGTCAAAAGGATATTTCTAGAACAAAATTCATCAATTTCTAATAGACCCATTTATCTTTATGAATTTCTTTATACCACTAGAAACACTCTTTTTATATGAAACTTGGAAGGTAACTCTTTAAACTCTTTTCCAACCTTAATTAATTTTGTGGGATTTATAGGAATAACTTTTATGCACAAGACTTGCTCGTTTAGCATATTCTCAAATTAATTTTACACACCACACAGAAAGCCCTTTTTTTTCCAAATTCTATAATTCTCTTTATTTCATTATTACATTCAAGTATACCAAATGTCTGGCCAAGATATTCATGTTTGACGCCCCAAACATAGTGTTGCAACTTATGGCTAGATAATTACTCTTTTAATTCCACATATCTTATTTTCTTTTGGCAACTAGCATATTATTCAATATTCTAATTATCTAGTGATCCACAAATTCCCCATCCTTTATTGATGCACAAAAGCCTTTTTTCTAGAAGATTCCACATGATTCCATATTTAAAATACTAATTATCCATTACTTTTAGAAATCTCTTTATTATTACATTTTCCACTCTTTCTTTTGCCAAAAACATAATGGGATTATTTTCAACCAAAAAACACACGAAATTCCTCTTAATTCTTTAACTTGTTCCACAAAGACTATTTGCAAAGAAAAGTCTCTTGGGCCACTATATGGGCCATGGGTGAAACCCATGTTATTCGATCAAAAATAATAATTACTTATCAATTCATGTGTTATTTTTATGTAATTCAATTTTACCAAAATTGAGGATATAACATCCTCCCATGACCAAGAATCAAGAAAGAGGGATTTATCCTTTAGAGGTCATCTATCATATAGAAAAACCTATAATCGGGAATTCTCAAGTATCCTACTTCTAGTCCTGGTAGGAACACATCTTATAAGATAGGTAAAACTGATATGGTCACCATATACTCAACCTCCTAACTTCCTTGTTGGATAGGTGACCATGGTCAACTAATAAAGCTACAACTCCTCTGATTGATGGATCATCTGACCCATCAACTGTAGGGGATTGGGGCAACAGATAAGGTAGGAAACAAAAAAAAATTGCTCATATCCCAAACAAGTAGATCATGTCAACAATGATGTATATAGGAAATAGGGTCTGCGAGGTATATACCTAGTCTAAGAGAAAGTCCAATGGCAATCCTTGAAGGACGATGCTTCTAGATCTTGCATCACTTGTACAAAAGTCGGGGGGGGGTCTCTTAGTGTGACACCATGGAAGACATATGATGTAGTCCACCTAGTGTGTTGGCGATAGCCTCCATACCTTTTTGGTAGTCCACACAGACCACTAGGAACTCCTCGTTGTGCTTTACCTATTCTAATGGGAAGGAGTTTGTCCCTTGGATGTCAACAAACAAGCACTTACTCATTCTCCCTTGTTGTTTCTCCCTTTTAGGGGTAGGACTTACTCTATCTCTCACATTACCACAATTGTGAGAGGATATTGTAAATGTTAGTTGTATCTTTTGAAAGCCTTGACTGCCCTTCTATTTATAGGAGGGTTAGGGTCATGATTTCCATATCAATAGGGAGTCGAACAGATGTATTTTCACAAACTTTTGGTTGTTGTGGTTCACTAGTCATTTGACTCAACACTTAAGTCGGTTGAATCACACCCCATTTATTCGATTGAAATCCCAATCATTTGATTGGAGTGTTTTCCTATTTCAAAAAATATTAGTTACAATGCAACGATCAATGGACAACATGACTTCAGCATCAATCCCTGATCTAGTCTTATTGATCATCTAGTCAGTCAAATGGACAGTTGAATCAGTCAACTCAATACATGAATCGATCGACTATACACTTGAGTCGGTTGACTCACATTTCCAGTCAGCCAATTATCAGTAAATGTTGTTCAATTTGATTACCTAAACATGATTAATCACGACATATGAATTGGTCTACTGTACACTTGAATCATTTAATTCACATTCCCAGTCAGCCAATTATTAATGAGTAAACTCCTATTCCAGGTGTGTCCTATGTGTGTGACCCTATAGGTCCCAAGTTGAACATCTATAACTAATTTATAAAATCGCAAGCAATGAGAGGTATCTAGCAACACATAATTTCTACCCAAGTAATTGGAAAGTTGGAGAACAACCTCAACCTAGATTTGTGATCAGTGTTACTATGATTGTATAATTCCTTTGTCTCGGGTATCTAGGCTGAACTTGAGGCATAGAAATGTCATCCACTTAATCATTTAATACATGTTCCTTGAACTAGAGAAGACTATGCAGATGCATATGAGCTCAATGTCATATATTTAGTCACATGGGTATGGCCATAAATTTTCTCAGTCTCACTTATCAAGTGGCAAGGATATCAACTCTAATAGGAGGGATAAATTTCATCTACATCACTCACAGTCAATCCTCATGTATCACAATGTACTCAAGCATCACCATTGGGGTAACCCTTATTCAAGTTCATGTTGGATGATATTAAAATACATTGAACAACATGTGATGAGTGTAGTGACTTTAGGTCTAAGAATCATAATCACCACTATCACATTGAGATTAGATTATGATTGTTAGATATGCATCACTTCTAATGGAAATTTTGTCAGGTACACTATTGTCTAACAAGTACCTATGTATTTGGTTTGATATCACATATCATGACTAATGAGATTATGTCATCAACCAACACATTCACACACATACACTAATCTTATGTATTATTATTTGCTATTAGCTCCCTCAATAATATCCAACTAGGGACATAACTAGAATGTATATACTCTTATCATACATATGATCTCATTATTGAGGTTCTCAATCTGAAGACATATGTCAATGAGAAATATCATTCTTTAGACATCTAACATGTTATATCATCATCTCATAATTGAATAAACATATAGATAGAATTTCCTTTATTAATTAATCAAATCATTTACAAGATATGACATTACAGTCACCATATGACTGGTTCTTTAGGCATACATACCAACAGACTCCCACTTGCACTTAGAGCTAATCACTCATGAATGTAATCCCAAGTGACATCACATACCCATCATGCTTCCACTGTGAAAGTACATTTGTAAGTGGGTCAGTAACTTTACTTTCAGTTGGTACTCTGTAAATCTTCACATCTCCTCATTGTGCAATCTCTAGTATGAGAGGGAAACACCATAGTATGTGCTTGGAATGCTGATGCGATCTAGGTTCCTTGGTTTTTGCAGTAGCTCCACTATTGTCACCAAATAATTTTACTGCATCTCTAATGCTTAGAACCACCCCAAGTTTAGAGATGAACTTCTTGATCTAGACAGCTTCATTTGTTGCATTCGATGTAGTGATGTACTCAACCTTTATTATAGAATCACCAATTGTCTCGTGCTTGGAACTCTTCCATCTTACAGCTCCATTGTTAAGGTAACACACAAATCTAGATTGCGATCTATATTCATCTTTATCAATTTAGAAGCTTCCATTAGTGTAACCCTTTACTACCAGCTCTTCCTCACCGCCATAAACAAGAAATTGATCCTTAGTTCTTCTCAAATACGTAAGATTGTTCTTTATAGCATACTAGTAACTTTCACCAGGATCTGACTGATACATACTAGTCATACCCAAGCCATATGAGACATTGGGAGTACATAACATTGAATACATGATAGATCCAATTGCTAATGCATATGGAATCTTACTCATGCACTTCCATTCTTCACAAGAATTGGGACATTGAACCCTAGAGATACTAACACCATAGGACATGGGTAAGTTTCCTCTCTTTGAGTTCTCCATGTTCATCCTCTTCAGCACCTTGTCAATGTATATGCTCTAGCTTAGCCTTAGAAGCCTTCTAGATCTATCTCTATAGATCTTGATTCCTAAAATATAGGATACTTTACCTAAATCCTTCATAGAGATGGTACTTCCTATCTAGGTCTTTACCAACTATAAAGTAGGGACGTCATTCCCCATCAATAGAATGTCATCTTCATATAATATGAGGAATAAAACTATGCTCCCACTAACCTTCTTGTAAACACATGGTTCATCTTAATTTTGACTAAAGCCAAATGATTTAATTATTTTGCCAAATCAAAAATTCCAACTACAAGATTCTTGCTTCAATCCATGGATTGACCTTTGTAGCTTGTAGAGTTTATTGGATTCTTTTTTATCTATAAAACCCTCGGGTTGTGTCATGTACACATCCTCAAGAAGATTTTTGTAAAGGAATGCAGTTTTAACATCCATCTGCCAAATATTATAGTCATAATAAGCTACAACGTCAAGTATTATCCTAATGCATTTAACCATGCAAACTGTAGAAAATGTTTCATAATAGTCAACACCTTGAACTTGTATGAAACCTTTTGCAACCAAATTGCCTTTATAGGTTTGTACATTACCATCCATTTTGGTTTTCTTCTGGAAGACCCATTTGAACTGTATGGGTTTTACCCCTTCAGATGGATCCACCAAGGTCCATACCTTGTTGAAGTACATGGATTCCATCTCAGATCTCATGGCTTCAAGCCATTTCCTAGACTCTGGTCCCTCAATAGATTCTAGGTAGGTTGTTGGCTTGTCATAATGACCAACTCGTTGCCTTCTTGAGTCACAAGATAACCAAATATTTCAGGTTCAATATGTGTCCTACTATATATACAAGGTTCATGTGTTTCAAGAGAAACTCGAGATTCCATAATAGCATGTGAGTCTTCTTGTTCCTTATGTACCTATGGAGGTTCCATGTTTTCTTTTTGGTCTCAAGATTCTTTGAGATCTACTTCTCTCCCACTGATTTCTTTGGAAATAAGTTCTTCTTCTGGGAATACAACATTCCTGAAAACAAAGACTTTGTTTTCAAATGGAGTGTAAAAGTAGTATCCCCTTGTTTCTTTGGGATATCCAACAAAATAACATTTATCTGATTTGGGTACAAGATTTTTGGGAAACTTCTTTCCAACATAAGCTTCACATCCCCAAATCTTCATAAAGGGCACATTGGTTTGTTTCCCATGTTATATCTCATATAGTTTCTATTAGACCTATTTAGATGGTACATGGTTAAGTTTAAATATGGTGGTTTCTAAAGCATATTTTGATAATGAAATTGGTAGATTGGTAGAACTCATCATTGCTCAAACATATCTAGTAATATGTGATTCATTTTCTGATACACACCATTTTCTGATACACCATTGTGATACAATACCACATGATCATACAACTATAAACCCCTAATAGGGATTTCTCCCCCGAAATCCTACACAAAAAGAGATAGATACTTTTTTTGCATATCATCTTCAAGCTATCACGTGGCTTCCTCTATGCCGCGATGATGCCACAAAACCTTGACTAATACAATGTCCTTTTTCTTTAACTTCTTGATCTTTCTATCTAGGATCAGAACATGACCTTTTACATAGACATATCAATATCAAATTCCATCTCAATGTGTTGACGAGTCAACTTGGTATCAAGGTAACACTTCCTTAGCATAGAGACATGAAACATAAGATGCAACTTATGCAACTTAGGTGTCTACTCTAGCTTGTAGGCCACCTTCCCAACACGTGCAACCACATGATAAGGTCCCATATAACTGGGATCTAACTTACCCTTTTTGCCAAACCGCAAGACACCCTTCCAAAGTGAGACTTTGTGGTACACCAGTCTCCCACTTGGAACTTTAAAGGTCTATGACGGTTATCACGTAACATTTCTATCTATCCTGAGTTGCCTTCATTTGTTGCTAAATGACTTTGATCTTTTCTATCATTTATTGCACTAGCTCAGGACCTAGAAGCTAATATTCTCCCATATCATACTAGCTAAATGGAGATCTACAACATCTCCCATACACCACTTCATATGGTGCCATGTCGATGCTTCTTTGACAACTATTGTTGTAGGAAATCTTTATCAGACTAAGGTGTATATCCCAACTGCCCATAAACTACAACTACAGACTCTCAACAGATACTCCATGGTTTGTATTGTCCTCTCAGACTGTCCATCTGTCTATAGTTGGAATGTAGTGATGAACCTCAATACCCATCACTACATGCAAACTTTCCCAGAAGCGACTAGTGAAATGAGGACCTCTGTCTGACACTATAGTAGTTGGGATACCGTGTAGATGTACTAGCTCATTGGCATACACCTATGCAAGCTTTTCAACTGTATATGTCATCTTTACTGGAATAAAGTGTGTTGACTTAGTCAGGATGTCCATTATTACCCAGATGGAATCATGACCTTTGGATATCCTTGGAAGTCCAACCACAAAGTCCATTGTAATAAGATCCCATTTCAACTACAGTATAGGTCATGGTTGCAAAGTCTCTACAAGATTCTGATGCTTGGCCTTAACATGTTGACATACTGCACACTTAGCCACAAAATTGGCTACATCACACTTTAATCCTGGCCACCAATATAGATCTTTCATATTCTTATACATCTTGGTGCTATGTGGATGCATAGTGTACATATAAAAGCTTGCCTCTTTGAAAACCGACCTTCTCATATTATCTTTCTCTGGTACAACGACTCTGCCATGATAACACATTGTAAGGTGATACCATCATCTTGAAGCTCTAGAACTTCGTTCTACTTGTTCTAGTATATGGATAATAAGACTAAGCAACTATTCGAACTCATAGATATATCAAGTATTTAATAAAATCTTGAAATTGAAAGTAGATCATCAAATATAGCAAGAAAGATGGTGTGTAATAACATGTTTGGGTTCAAGTTATATAACCCGCCTTAAGAACAACATCAAAGATCCAAGCTCCAAATCTCTACGTTCCTAAGGTAGGAGATGAACTATCATAAGTTCAAGACTCGTTAACAACTCCTCAATATGCAAATAATTACCATAGATAAGAACTTTGTGAAGAAGAAAAGAAAGAAAAGAATTACTATAATGTCCCTGGATTTTCACCATCTCAAAACCACATGGAGATGAGAAGACAAAATCCAAAAATGTTAGACAATCGTATCAGAGAGAGATGTGGAAGTGACATACTCATTCACGAACAAAACCATAATGCATACACCACAATATTTCTCAACATTCAACATGTAAATTATTACAAAATGACTTATTACAACATGAATTACAATTACATATTGAAAGAGAATTTTACACATAGTCTGTACATGTATGCTAACAGGAACCTACACAATAGGTACAACCTAGACAACTGCTCACTTCTCATCTTTTATCCCATGCTAGCTCTGAGCCTAAAACATACGAGAAACAACAAATTAACACACAAGGTGTTGTGTATGTGGGTATAAAGATACATACTAATATTCTTGCATAATTGAAATAACTTGAGAAAGAAATAGTAAAAGAAAACATTGTTTAAAGTGATAATCATGTAAACACATATTTTTAGATGTCTTTTGATGTGTTTGTAGTACTAAGCAGTTTCGCACTTCATTTTTCCCTACCCCTTGGGCTATGGGGACCGAATTCTGACCTTATATTTAGAGGAAGAGAGAGAGAATTCAGAGAGAGAGAGAGAGCATATATCCACTTAGTAGCTACAAACCATCTATATTCTTTGATGTTCTTATTGACATGGCGAAGACACTATAATCACAGTACATCCAAGCAATATTCTCAAATAAAGACAAGTAATACATCATAACTATTGCATATAAGAAAACTAGTCATATACTTAGATGAAGCCACATACCTCAGTTCAAAGATTTCTAATCGTTCTTGCTCATCTAGATATCCGATCATCACTGGATTAATAATAATCATCATCATTAATACGATTTTCACCATTATTAATGATATTTAGGTCCAAATTAGGGTTTAGGTCAAATCTAGGTGTTATTAATTTGAAATATGTCTCATTTTTGTACTGAACATGATAGCATTTTAGGGGTTTAGTCAAAATTTCGTAATTTTATGATGTTTTATCTATTTTCTAGAATTAATATGGGTTTTAAAGCATCTAATTAGACATTAATAGAAAATGACATATTATTTAGGTATATTACTTGGATCAGAGTTCATATATGGGCTTAAATCATATTTAGGGTAATTATTGGACATGAGAGCTATTTTTAATCATATTTCTGAGATCCGTACAATATTTGATGTATTTACCTTTTTCATTTTGTTGTGGTTGTTGGATCTAGGGCTTGGATGCCCCAGATGAGTGCCATGCGACCAACTAGTGTGTGGGCCTCCCCTGTTGGCTAGAGTTGACCTGGTGGATTGGGGTTGGACCAGTCCAGCAGGATCAAGGTCCCGATGCTGGGATTGGGGAATCCGACTCCCATCCTGGTCTTCTCCCTCACGTGGCAAGGCTCACGAGGTGCATCTCAGACCCGCCGCCATCGTTGTGGGGTCAATCCCAGCTGAGAGAAAATGGCCTCACGCTCCTCTAACCTCCATGTCTTCTCATGCCGAAACGTCCCCTTCTGGTTCCCCATCTCCATAGAACCCACGACTGGACTCCGACGGTAGTGTGTCTCCCAAGACGCAGCCTCCATGGAAAGGAGAAGAAATAGTGATAGGTCAAGCTGTGCACGGTCCTTCTCAATGTCAAATTTCAGGCTTTCTAGCTTCACAATGGTCATGGGAGGCCGAGAAGCAAGCTCAACATCCGTGCAGATCCTTGGATCTATGCGGGAGACCAACTGTCAAGACACGACGCCACTGTGACAATAAGGGAAGGGAGAGGGCACACTCTTGTGGTGATGCTTGCATCCATGATGGTCTAGTGCCTATGTGATGCTGTGAGGATCTCTGGCATCTAGTTTCTTAGATTGAAGGGGTTGAGGTCCTCCAGGTTTACCCCCATTTAGGCAGATCGGATGCAACCAAGGGAAGGGGAAAGGGAAAAGCCTAAGCTCTGCTTCTTCTTGGAACTCCTCCCTCTACGTTATCTCCTTTCCTTCATCACAGACACATATCTGTAATAGGCAGTAGAGGCAAGAGTGAGAGAGAGAGGAAGGTTGCATCTTCTATAGGTCTCGTTGAATCCCTGTCAGATCACCAGTTGTGCCAAGCCTCTGGTGATGAAGAGGGTCTGGAGATCATCAAGACTTGGTGTCGCCATTGTGGGATTGAAAAGGGGAGAGAGGGAGCTTGGAGCCTTTTCTAAAGAACGACATGAAAGCCTGGTTCACTATCTGGGAGTCCTTCTCCAAGGCATGATGAGCAGCTCAACCTCCTTCCCATCCCATTCAACCATGTTCTCTCTAACCTTGGGATAGTTGTCATCTTGGTTTGTGTTCGGCGATCGAGTGGTTGAGGGTGACGAGGAGGGGTATTGTCTCTCCATTCTAGGGGTCTCCAATGTCAAAAAAAAGAAGGAATCAATCAGTTATGATTTTTTCCTAGATCACGATTTGTGAGTAAGACTCTCTGTAATCGTCCCATTTTCATCAGATCAAGTGAACACATCTACCAAAATATATTCCTTCATTTACGGAGGTGATGAAAAACCAGGTAGCCATTCAACTACTTTGAATCGACACCATAAACACTTCTATTCTGTAGCACAAATATCCCATAGAGCTTATATTTGAAACGTGGGTTCCTCATCACATAACCCTTCTTATCAACAAATTTGAAACCATAAACCCAATATTCAGTCATCTAACTTAAATCATTGAATGTGTATGAGCCTTGATCTCAATAAAATAATAATTGAATCTTGATCCTACAAGTCCTAAATGCACATTATAGTCATAGCATACAACAAGTATCATCAATTTGCCACTTGTGTTCATTATTACCACTAAATGAACCTCCTGGCCTCCTAAGTACCCAAGTTGGTGAATAAAAAACTATTCATTGCAATTGAACTCAATTAATGTTCTAATCGTCAATTGCATATATAGTTACACTTTTTGGGTGGAAAAATACAATAATTGAATAATCAATTCCTCCATTTGGCATCATCATCTACATGACACTCATGGTCTTAAAACACTATATTGGGTACCATAATCCTAAAATTGGGGTCATGTAAAGACATAATCTCTACTATTAAACATGATAAACAAACTCATCATATAAGGGTTTCTAAGGTTACTCAACAATAAGGCAATATGTCTAAGGGTAGACTATTTTGAGCTGTCCATATCAAATCAGGCCAGGCCAGGTCATATGAGCATGGGAGTCCACGTAAACCAAGCTAGTGGCGCGGAGGAAAATTTTGTCATCCCCCAAGCTGTGACCCTTTCTAGACACCATCATTTCAACTTCTTGCTCTAATATCTATTTAATAGACAATTCACCAAAAAGTTGACAAATTTTATTTCTACTATGAAATTATTATGATCCTAAATCAAACTTTCATCATAGGTCAACTCTAAGGTGAAAAACTTACTATCGGGAAACTATATAAGATAAGGGTTCTATCTAGGAGACAATTTTGAATTAGTCAAGAATCCAACTACCTTGATGCTCTGATACCATGCCTAATAGTTCACTTGGCAGTAGTGAGAAATATAAAAGTAACATTTGCATCATAACATTTGGGAATAAAATCCATGAAATAAAGGAGCCAACATAAGCAACAATGATATGCAATATTTCCAAGTAAATGAGCCAACATAAGTGGTAGAAAGATTCACATAATTCAACTAAATGAGCCACAATGGTCTTAGAAGAATAAAATAAGTAAAGAGACAATAAAGGCAATTAGAAGGATAACAAGGCTAGCACATAATGAAGGTAGAGTTGGATAAGACCCACCTGAAGGATTAGGATTGTTTGCATATAGATTTCACAAACATACATTCCACATATATAATAGGAATCACATACACAAATAGGTTTTCACATACCTTTTAGAAGATTCATATTCAACTCATTTCACCAATTAGAGTGTTCCATATCTGTTTTCCCTAGTTGTCAACATTACACATGTATTAGTATTTATAAAGCTTAAAGCATAGGAAAACCCTAATTTTGGAACTTATTTTAAAAACCATGATTTAAGGTTCAAAACCTAGTTCAATCAATTAGTCACATTCTCCTGATTAAGTAAACATATTTTACTACCCAATTTGGAGTTAAAATAGATTAATTACACATTTTCAATCATTTAATATAATCATATAGGTATCCAAAGAAAACTTCAAAAAAGGAATCATAATTGGGACTCAAGAACAATAAAATCATATTCTACATGAAAAATCCTTTCTAACGACTATTTATTTGCATTTTTATGAGCATGGATCGATTTACTATGAATTAAGTAAAATCGTTCAATCAGAATGCAAGAAAACCATAGCGTGACAGCAGAAAATAACTAAACAATAGTGTGACGAATGACATTAATGAAATCGATATAGTCACCATGGTTACACCATATTAAAATCTTATAAAATGGATTTGGAGGGTCAAATGAATCCCAAATGGCCCTAAATTTGGACCATAGGCGCGAAATGAATTCTAGTTTAATGTTATCTATTTAGATTTTTGTTTTTCACAATGTATTACCCTTAAACACCCCATGGCCCATTAATGTACATTTTAATGCATTTTAAAACACCAACTTAATTTCTAATTGATTCATTTTATAAATTTCGAGGTAAAATGCCTTTAAGTCAATTAGGAGTCATGTCCCACCTTTAATTTTCTATTTCATCACTTTAATAGCAATTTGGAGGAGAGAGAGAGAAATGTGGGTGATTAATACATTAATCATTTATATTGCTCATTAATTCTCATTTCTTAACCCAAAAGGATATAAAATACTCAAATTATCATTATCCACAACTTCTCACTATCTAATGTACATTTTTCATCATTAGTTCCCAATATTTCATTGTGTGGGTTATTTGTGCAAACACCCCTCAATTTATATAAATGAGGGAAAAAGATGTTTTCAACCTTGAATTGAGATCAAATTGCACTAGGAGTTCAAAAAGAATATAAAAGAAGGTAAATTTATGAAATTAGTCCAAAAGGACTTGAAAGAAATGAAAAGATAGAATATAGGTAAATTGCAGGGAAGACCCTGAGATTCAGTATGTTACATGTCATCACATTCACCCCACCTTATATGGAATTTTTTCCTCGAAATTCAATCGATCTTATACTCAAGGTGATGTCAAGAAGTCCAGATTCATATAGTCACCACTCCTAGGTACCAAAACCATCATAATTTCGGATGTAGCCTAAGTTTTCATCTTTAGTTCATAGTATCTAGGGTGTACTCACCCCACCTTAAATAAGAAGAACCATTATTTAATGTCTTAGTCATAACACAACATTCTAGTATTTTAGGATTTACATATCTCATTATGCCTAAAATTTAGGGTTTGCTCTTACATATAAAGTTGACAAGGTATTAATCAAGTTTCAGCTTTCACCCTACTCATCTATGTAGGGTGATATCAATATTTCATATCATAACTTATCACGATTATCACACTTATTAACATCATTAGTATGGTTCATTATAGACATAGTACCATGATTTCATCATAAGAGGGGATAGATCATCGTGTTTACATATTAGGGTTCCACCCTATTATATGATAAATGCCATTAATCTATAAACTTAGGTTCTAAATATTTGAGGTTAGGAACTTTATTTCGTGATCATGTACTCAATGATCCAAATATATCTTTATTTCAAGATCAAAATTTCGTATTTATATCTTCCATGTATGAAATGAAGGGAAAGAGGATATACTAATTCAATCTTATCATGCTTTGAAACTTAGATATTAGGAAGGAAATATATGATAGGTTAGTCTTACATGATTGACTCTTCAGATATGATCATCCAAATAGCTCAAGTGAGGTTTCTAGAATCATATATAGAGAAAGAGACGTGGAAGCAATTCATTTATGAGTATCTTATACACAAAGAACTTTACTCTTAGACCAGAGTTCATATATCTCCTCACATGTAGATAATGTTGTGATTCACAAACATATGTCACTCAAGCTAGGATCAAACTCAATCAAATGGATTGACTTTCTGATTATAAGTCACCTACCCATCATTTTTTTAACCCAACTCTCACATCTAGAATCTAGGTCAAATGATTGAAGCATACATGAGCACTCAACTTATCTACTCAGGGGGAACCAAGCTTAGGACACATCATTTCACATATATCTCATAATTTTCATATATTGTAGGGTAGGTCCCATGACCCTCTCCTTTTGGGTCTCACTCTCTCTCGAGTTCACCACGTATCTTGTCCTAACACCGGAGGTCCTCCTTTGCAAAAGATCTTGAGTCTCATGCATATTCAACTTTATCTTAACTTAGCTTTATCTTAAATAAGAAAAGGGAATGTACTTTCATTATCAAAAAATTTGCTTAAATTCTCCAAAATTGGATTCAACTAGTATATAATTTAAACCTTTATAAGAAAATGTATACCATCAGAGATGAAACTTAGATAAGATTACACATTCTTATTTCAACTATCATTTTATCATCTACTCTATGTATCACATATCTTGATAAGGATCTAGACATTTAATCTAGACAACTCTCTCTTCTAGACAGATGTCACTCCCTTTCACTTAGGTTACATGAACACTAACTACTCTCTAGAGTGAGGAACACATTTTTCATATTTATATATATATAATAAAATATTATATAGTTTTTCTACAAGAAAGAGGACGTTAGAGAAAACCATCGAGGCTCGAGTCGATTGGAAAACAAAACCAAATCAGCAAAATGAGTGCCCAAAAACAGTAGATAGTCCAGTCACATGTTACCTAGTGAAATGGTGAGAACATGATGTAGACTAGTGTAGCTACCCAATACATATGAGCTCTATATGGAATGGGTTTCACACACTTATCTAAACCTAGTTCTCAAACATCTTGGTTTTAACTTAGAGGCTAAGTCAAACCTTATTCCTATATAACAACTTACTAAGTTTCTAAGAAATAAGTGAAATGTGAGATTTAGTTTTTATGTTTCATGGTGAGCAATTGTCAGGTGTAGCTATTGTTAATGCTCTGATACCAACTGTAATGTCCCAGGATTTTCACCTTCTCAAAACCACATGGATATGAGAAGACAAAATCCAAAAACATTAGACAATTGTATTAGAGAGCGATGTGGAAGTGACATACGCATACATGAACAAAACCATAATTCATACACCACAATATTTCTCAACATTCAGCATGTAAATTATTACAAAATGACTTATTACAACATGAATTACAATTACATATTCAAAGAGAATTTTACACATAATATGTACATGTATGCTAACAGGAACCTAGACAATAGGTACAACCTGGACAACTGGTCACTTCTCGTCTTTTATCCGATGCTAGCTCTGAACCTAAAACATACATGAAACAACGAATCAACACACAAGGTGTTGTGTACGTGGGTAGAAAAATACATACTAATATGCTTGCATAATTGAAATAACTTGAGAAAGAAAGAGTAAAAGAAAACATTGTTTAAAGCAATAATCGGGTAAACACATATTTATAGTTGTCTTTTGATGTGTTTGTACTACTAAGCAGTGTCACACTTCATTTTTCCCTACCCTTTAGGCTATGGGGACCGAGTGCCGACCTTATATTTAGAGGAAGAGAGAGAGAGAGGATTTAGAGAGAGAGAGAAAGAGAGAGTGCATATATCCACTTCATAGCTACAAACCATCTATATTATTTGTTGTTCTTATTGACATGGCGAAGATACTATAATCATAGTACATCCAAGTAATATTCTCAAATAAAGACAAGCAATACATCATAACTATTGTACATAAGAAAACTAGTCAAATACTTGGATGAAGCCACATACCATAGTTCAAGTATTTCTAATCATTCTTACTCATCTAGATATATGGTCATCACCTGATTAATAATAACAATCATCATTAATACGATTTTCACCATTATTAATGATATTTAGGTCCAAATTAGGGTTTAGGTCAAATCTAGGTGTTATTAATTTGAAATATGTCTCTAGTATTTTTTCACTGAACATGATGCCATTTTAGGGGTCTTGTCCAAATTACGTAATTATATGATGTTTTATCTATTTTCTAGAATTAATGTGGGTTTTAAAGCATCTAATTAGTCATTAATAGAAAATGACATATAATTTAGGTATATTACTCAGATCAGAGTTCATAGATGGACTTAAATCATACTTAGGGTTCTAGGAGATTTTTATGAAAATTAATATCAACTAAAAATTATTTATTTCATTTAATAAACTGTAAAAAGGAGTATTCTACTCTAAATTAAATATCATCATAAAAATTGGTTCAAGGGCCTAATCTAGGGGCCCAGTAATGTAGAGGATATTTTTTTGAATCTAGGGATATTTTTAGGGTAATTATTGGACATGATAGCTATTTTTAATCATATTTCTAAAATTTGTACAATATTTATGTATTTACCTTTTTCATTTTATTGTGGCCATTGGATCTAGGGCTTGGACACCCCAGATGAGTGTCATGTGGCCAACTAGTGTGTCGGCCTACCCTATTGGCTGGAGTTGACCTAGTGGATTGGGGTTGGACCAATCCAGCGGGATCAAGGTTCTGACGTTGGGATTTGGGAATCTGGCTCCCATCCTGGTCTTCTCCCTCACGCGAAAGGGCTGGCGAAGTGCATCTCAGACCCGCCACTGTCTCCGTGGGGTCGATCCCATTTGAGAGAAAATGTCCTCGTGCTCCTCCAACCTCCATGTCTTCTCCTACCAAAAAGTCCCCTTCTGGTCCCCCATCTCCATAACAACCGCGAATGGACTCTGACGGTAGTGTGTCTTCCAGGACGCAACCTCCATGGTGAGGAGAAGAAATAGTGATAGGTCAAGCTATGCACGGTCCTTCTCAGTGTCAGATTTTAGGCTTACTAGCTTTAGAGTGGTCATGGGAGTCCGAGCAGCAAGCTCAATAGTTGTGTAGATCCTTAGATCTATACGGGCGACCAGCTGCCAAGACATGGCACCCCTGTGACAATGAGGGAAGGGCTAGGGCACTCTCCTGTGGCGATTCTTGCATCCATGATGGTCTAGCTCTTGCATGATGTTGTGATGATCTCTGGCATCTATTTTATTTTATTGAAGAGGTTGCGGTCCTCCAGGTTTACCCCCATTTGGGTGGACCGGGTGCAACCAAGAGAAGGGGAAAGGGAAAAGCCTAAGCTCTGCTTCTTTTTCGAATTCCTCCCTCTGCTTTATCTCCTTTCCTTCATCACAGACACATATCTGGAATAGGAAGTAGAGGCAAGAGTGAGAGAGAGAGGAAGGTTGCATCTTCTATAGATCCCGCTGAATCCCTGTCAGATCACCAGTTGTGCCAAGCCTCTGGTGATGAAGAGGGTGTGGAGATCATCGAGACCTGGTGTCGTTATTGTGGGATTGAAAAGGGGAGAGAGGGAGCTTGGATCCTTTGCTGAAGAATGACATCAAAGCTTGGTTCACTGTCTGGGATTCCTTCTCCAAGGCGTGAAGAGGAGCTCAACCTCCTTCCCATTCAACCATGTTCTCTCTAACCTTGGGATAGTCCTCATCTTGGTTTGTGTTCGGAAATTGAGAGGTTGAGGGTGACAAGGAGGGGTACTATCTCTCTGTTCTAGGGGTCTTCAAAGTGCAAATAAAAATGAATCAATCTATTACTGTTGTTTCCAAGATTGTGATTTGTGAGTAAGACTCCCTGTGATCGTCCTATTTTCATCGGATCAAGTGAGCCCATCGACCGCAATATCTTCCTACATTTATGGAGGTGATGAACAACCAGGTAGTCATTCAACTACTTTGAATCGGCTCCATAAACTCTTGTATCCTCTAGAACAAATATCCCATAGAGCTGATATTTGAAACATGGGTTCATCATCACATAACCCTTCTTATCAACAAATTTGAAACTAGAAACCCAATATTCAGTGATCTAACTTAAATCATTGAATGTGTATAAGCCTTGATCTCAATCAAATAACAATTGAATCTTGATCATACAAGTCCTAAATGCACATTATAGTCATAGCATACATCAAGTCTCATCAATTTGCCACTTATGTTCATTATTACCACTAAATGAACCTCCTGGCCTCCTAAGTACCCAAGTTGGTGAATAAAAAGATATTCATTGCAATTGAACTCAATTAATGTTCTAATCATCAATTGCATATATAGTTACACTTTTTGGGTGGAAAATGCAATAATTGAATAATCAACTCCTCCATTTGGTATCATCATCTACATGACACTCATGGTCTTAAAACAATATGTTGGGTATCATAATCCTAAAATTGGGGTCATCACAATTACAACTGAGATCCATGATTGAACCAAGGTTGAAGATGACCATGGCTTCACCTAAGCTTAATGGTTGGAGCACCTCCTTTCTCCTTGCTTCTTAGCACGATATCAAAGTTAAAGAGAGTGATAGGGGCCGAAAAGCTTCATAAGTAGGTGAAAGGGAGGGTATATATCTTTGAGGTTCATGGGATAGAGTGTAAGAGGTGTTATCTTCTTACTACTACTAGGTGCCACATGGCCATGCATGGATTGATACATGTACTTGCATGCATTCCATCTTTATCTTGCCATGCAAAATAAAAACTTGAGGATAATGCAAGGGATAAGGGTCAGCCCCTTTGGTTATCTTCTAGGGAAAGCCACTTCTACTCACATTATTATTATATTCACAATTCAATACAACCTTTCCAAAAGAAAGTTGCAAGCCGATATGTATTGCTTTATTGAGGTACTTAGCTCGTTTTTTCAAAGGCAAAGAGATAACAAAACAATATGGGGGCCTCCTCTTTGGCTCCTTGGCCTATAGGGACTCCCATTTAACACTACAACCTGATACACTTAATACGAGCTCAAATTAGGGTTTCCATTACACAACCCTTCTTGGTCTTTTCATCACCAAGGATGTTACCACTCAAATATGATTCAAACACGTTGTCTCCTTCCTTCTATATACTCTAAATGATACTTGGAGGGAGTAGGCACACTCAAGAGGTGATAATTTTCATATAGAGGAGTTGTGAATGAATCTTGAACATGTGATAGTTCATCTCCTACCTTGGGAACGTAGAGCTTTAGAGCTTGGAGCTTTGAAGTTGTTCTTAAGGAGGGTTATCTAACTTGAGCCTAAACATGTTATTACTCACCATTTTTATTGCTATATTTGATGATCTACTTTCAATTCTGAGATTTTCTTAAATACTTGATATATCTATGAGTTCTAATAGTTTCTTATACATGTTATCCATATACTAGAACACGTAGAACAAAGGTCTAGAGCTTGAAGATGATGGTATGACCTTACAAAGCTGGTGATGGCTTGATTTGATGTCGGGTCCTCACACACATTGTCTTATATTTGGAAACATGGAAACCATCTCGTTTCTTACAACCCAACTCTGCTTGTATCTATTGTATTGCAGTATCATACTATTGTGCATCTCTGATCTGCTGACTCAATATCAGCTTCACTTTAACTATGCGAATAGACTTGCTAACATGGACACCTCTATTTGAACATTCATATGTCACAAGGAGACCTACATGTATCTCTTATGACATACTAAAGCTTTCAACTACACCTTCCCAACAAATGATGACGAGGAAGACTTCCTACTCAAAGCATCTAGCACTATATTAACCAAATTGGTAAAAGTATTAAAGCACTTCGTACCTTTGCCACCATGAAACAGTTTACCCACAGTGATAGGATAGCCATTTGAATTGATTGTGTTTTCTATGCTCTGTATTATAAGTTCACATGCTTAATTATTTAATCATGATTGGTTTATGAAAGAGGAGAGTCTTTTGCATTGCATTTGTCATTTCTTGATTGTGGAAAAATTGCAGACAAGTATGTGTCAAGTTTTAGGTTGTGATGCAGCCCTATTTTAAGGCTCCATCTTATGAAATATTGCATTTCAATCATATCTATACTAGCTAGATTACATGTTATTTCCCCTAATATGCATATTTGTGTAAAATGCACTTATTGGGCCACACTTGGATGGAAGAGAGAGAGGAAATGTGGTCCTAGGGTTTCTCTACCCTTAGATAGGCTCAAAGTGAAGTCCAAACTCCCTCAACCTAGGCCTAGTGGACAAAGTTCAATTGAAGCAAAAATGTCCAAGAATGAACCAAATACAAGCTCAAAGTGTTGACGGGGAGAGAAGCATGGTCATGCAACACAAGATGGACGTGCTACCATGACCCAATTGGTCATGCAACATATCATGACCGTGCTACCATGACCTAACATGGTTGTGTAGTGTTGCACCACCGTGTGGCATACAGACCAACATGGGCATTCCACTCAAAATGGGTAGCCGAATCCAGATCCAAAACAACCTTGGTGACCACCGTGTCTGTTCTACCCTTGCCTTACCACAGTTGTGGTGACCACCATGGCCGTTCCACCATCATTTCAAAATCCAACATGTTACTGTGATTTTTTCCATTTTCTCACCTTGCTCATTTCCATACACCATGACCATGTCCCCCTACACCCAATAGGGCCTAGGTACCCACCACAACTACGCTACATACAACATCCCATCTACTTTTCCACTGCTATAACGTCTAAGGATTTGTGGCCTTAGATAGAATGATCTTAAATGGAATGATTGGACTACCCATATCACCAACATGCGCCTCCTTTTTAGGGAGCCCATCACTAAAGAACTCTGTAGTTAAGTGTGCCCGGCTTGGAGTAGTACTAGGATGGGTGACCAGTCAGGAAGTTGATCCTAGCTTGCCAAAGCACACAATTAAGGCTAGTGGTGGTTTTTGGGGCCATTTGTCATTCCTGAAACTCTACTAGAGCCTTGGACAGTGGGCTTGGGCTTCACAAATGGTATCAGAGCCATAATCCCTCAAGTAGGTGAGGCCCACATGGGCATGTGGCATGCCAGTCTTGAGATGTGTGGTAGAGGCATGTTGGGAAGGGTTGTCCATGGTTGACGTAGCCACCCTTACACTGGTATAATTTTTTAAAAGGTAACTATCTCAGTTTCATATATGAAATTTATATAGAATTTTCGAAAAAGACTTGATTCCATAAGAAGTCTTACACTCTTTGGGATTTGATGACCTAGATTTATGCTTAATTTAATTATTTTGCTTGATGAGATATTTAAACCTTAATTTAATCTTGTGGGATGTCTTAATATCATGTGACAAGCTTATATTTTCATTTCGGTCCAATTTGATTGATGTTTGAGCTATCATTGTTATATATGTGCTTATTTGGGACCAGTATGCAATTTACCCATAAGTGAAGGTTACCTTGCAAATTCTCACATGTTAAAAATGTTTCTTGTGCTTTAGAAACATGAGAGAGAATATGATGCAATGGGGCACCTTGTTTGAATCATGGTTGGTGATGTGACATCTTATGGTGAATTCTAGGGCTTGCCATGTTAGTATGGTGACTATGCTAAGGTTTGAGTGTTGCGACCCTACACCACTTTTGGTGAGGGTAGAGATTGCAACACATACCTTGTGTGTTGTGGTTTTTACCTAGATGACCTAGAGGTCAGTTGGTTGAAACACTTTCTCCTCTAGTGTCTCAACCATATACATAAGGTGACCGAGGGTTTCGACCTAGACAAGTATAAGAAAGTGTCTCGACTGAGACAAGGTAGTATCCGAACATGCAGGTCACTACACTTTTTCTATATAAACATAAACATTTTGTAATTTGCATGTGAGTGGAGGAAAGGTTTTTTCTTTGAAGGACATGTGTCCTTGATACCCTATATTGTTGACACCTCATAAACTTCTACTTCCCTCCTCCTTTGGGTATATAACCCCTTCTCTTCACGTGAGAGTAACTTTTTAGGCCCTACACTATTTCTCCTTCCTTGTAACTGACATTGGATATTTGGGAGCAAGGAATATGTGTTCTTGAAGCTTGGGTGGCCGATCCATCTTGCATGTTGAAGATCTTGTGCTAGAATCAACCTTTGGTGGTGATTTCTTGTATATTCTTCTCTTCGTAAGTGATCTTAACTCTTAATCATATTTTCCCTATTCTTAAATCCTCATCATCTTCTTCCTCTTTGTCCGTAAACTATGGAACATCCATGGCAGATTTTCTTAGAGATCTCTTCTTTACAAGGACCATAGATCATGTTTTGACATGATGGTACTTGAGTGAGAAGAAGACCTCTTCTTTGTTCTTCTTTGGTTCAACCTAGGTTTTTGAGTTTTCTTTTTCCTTAATCTCTCCTTTGACCATGGAATTTCTTTATCTTCTTGAGGTGATCCTTTGGTGGAAGTGTTGAAGTCGGGTGGGAGTTTTTGAATCTTGTGATCTTGGCAGATAGGTTCTCTCCAAAATAGGCGGGTTATATAACTTTTCCCTATCTATTATGTGCATCTTAAATCTGATCATATATTGTTGTTCTATATCTTAAAAATGTGATCTTTATGGTAGGGGAAAATATAATTATTTAGGGTTTGGATTTCATGGTAGTCTCAAGAAAGCTACTCTTTCTATTAAAACCCTAATCTCTATATCTGGTTTCGGTGGTGATTGAAATATTGATATATAACTTGGGATCTTTATCCATGGAATTTTATTACTTCTATTTGGTGTGTTTATACTTGAATACCAAGAAATTTGGGTCTGGTTATATGCATAAGAATACATGTTTTCTCTCTCTAAATATGACTCTTTTTGTGGTGATTGAAATATTAATATATAACATGGGATCTTTATCCATGGTACTTTGTTACCTCTATTTGGTGAGTTTATACTTGAATAACAGGAAGTTTGGGTCTGGTTATATGCATAATAATCTAGTTTCTCTCTCTCTATATATATAACTCTTTTTGTGTTCTTCAATGATCCATAGTCAAGGGTTTATGAATACTTGGTATATGGTGTTGTTCTTCATGTTGACGCTCGGTTTTCCCTATTGTTAACCACTTGTTCCAGCTTTGTTCAAACCTATTATGGTGTTGGGCATATAGACAATCAATGGTTCAGAAACCCTTTGGCCTTCCATCACGGTCGATACTCTTGCAAGCGGTGGTTTCCACTGCGACACCCTAAACCCTAAGGGTGGTCGCTACACCGTTGTTTGTGATGTCGGGTTGCTTCATGGTCCCTTAGTTTGTTAGTTGACATTGCGGCCAAGATGGCTAAGCTAATGGTCGAGACCCATGTTCATGTTATGTCATGGATGTAACATGTTAAGAGTTTTTTAGTTGTGGTTGTGACACCAATGGGTTAAGGTCGATACACCTTGATGGGTCTCGGTCGCGACAATAATTGGTGGAGTCACGTCCATACTGCCACGTTAGGGTATCTCCTAGTGTCGTGGTCGTGATGCCATGACTTGGTTGTAACATGTGTTGAGAATGGTTGTTCCCATCTAAAAGTGCATGGTCGTAACACTTGTGGTGTGAGGGGTCAAGACATATGTGTTGTAAGTGGTCGAGACACCTATACATATGTGTGTGCTTGGTCAATACATAGTGTTATGATCTATACTCGATGAGGTAATTATAATTGACTAATAATTAATGATGGTGCTTAATCCTAGTTCTCTCCAAATATGTTGAAGATGATGGAATGCGGGTATAGTAGTTGAATAAGTTATGAAACCCTAATTATCTATATACAGACCCTAACCCTAATCATGTGATAAGGTGACATATGTTTTCACTCTACTTGAAGATTTTTATTTCATGATAATGTTTTCTCTCTCTAGTTTATGTAACATTAACCTTGCAGGTGAGATAAATGACATAACCATGTGAGTTCTATGGAGAACCTTGTATAATACAAGGTGGTGATTAGGAGTATTGTTGAGAGATAATATGTTGTCATTTTCACAGGAATTATATGAATGGGTCTAATGACCTAGTAAGTGCCTTGATAACAGTTTGAGGTGAAATCCTCTTGAGATATCATAGAGGAATTGATAGCCCATAGTGATGTGATATTTTTAATGATCTTGTAAGAGGTAGTATTACAAGCTTCATGTGATACTAAAACAAGTTCACACCTTGTACGTTTTATATCTTTTGAAGTTGTATCGAACCATTAATCTTGTATAGTTTGTTTTGGGTATATACATTGTAACTTGATTGATGCATTAAAAGATACCCAATTGGAATACCTAATCAAGTGAAACCCTAATCATGTAGTTGCCCTACACCATAGATCCATTTCCAACGTCAGTATATAGATAGATGGTGAAACTAGTAACTCCTACGACAAACTCAGAGCGCATATTATTCAATATGTGGGGTGCAAGTTGAATTACCTTCTTGTATCCTTCAATTTTTGTTATATATAGTGGTATGATGCCTTATTGTGAAACAACCATGTTTGAGCCTATTATCTAGTGTTGTGCCATGTACCAAGGCAGACAAATTGTTTTATAGGACAATAGCTTTGACTATGAGTGGTTGTCACTATAGGACTATAGCTTTGACTATAACTTGTTGTTTAGTAGTGCGACTGTTATGTCACTCTATTGAAGACTCAAACTGATCGCGTAGTATTGGTGATGATCATGGAGTCTGACTCTTCCATAGATTTTGTATGGTACTGAATTCGACTTAGCAGTTGTTAGTTGGATTTGAGTGGTACGCCCCAAATCCATAGGGCATAATAATGAAAGTGATAATACACACAAGTAGTATATTTGTTCTACTACTCAATTGTAACAGTTTAAACTTCTCAAATAGTAATAACTACTCTATTTAAGTATTGTGTCATATTTATGAGTTTATAATATACATTGGTGAAGAGTTATATATCTCGTAGGGTCATTTAGTCTCTCCTTGTGGGTTCCATAACTTTTTAGCTGGTCATGGATGAGGTGGCCAAGGTTGTGGTGCAGGTACTGAGTAGCAAGGAGAAAATTAACTCTTAGAGGTTGGATATGCTACCAAGGTTTTGTAGTAGTGTCTTGTGTGTCGTCCATGTACTCTCACGTCTTTGGAGAGATTTTGTTGTTTTGTATATCGACAGATTTTGGCTTTGCGCCATGAGTGTATAGAAATGACCTGTACATATAAAAAGGTCTTAGTATGTAATAGTTGTGGCTTGATAGCCTTTGAACATCATATGTATCATCATTTGGCATATATGAAATACATATGGCCTGAGTTGAAGGCTTGTTTATGAAATACTTCCCCTTCAGATATTGTATTACAAATGGTTTTAATTTACCATGTATTGTGGTAATATTGTTATTAGTAATAATTATGCACTTTGTTTTGAGTAACCTTGCTTTTTTTAGCAAAGGGCATCACACGTATGTCTCTATTGATTTGAAATCAAAATAGTATAGATAACCATCTTTATGGAGTCAAGAGATGTATCTCTCATTAATTTTCCCTAGATGACAAATCGAAAGGTATACTTTGATTGAGTTATCGAGTTTTAGGCTTTTGGTATTTAGGTTATAAGCTCTTATCTCTGGATCTAGAAATAACGACCATAATACATTGGGTCACTACCAATAAAGATCTCATCTTGAAATAGAACATCGACCATTCTTAATGTAAAATTCAAATCCATTATTGTCCATACAAGATACAGAAATGATGTTTCTATTAATGGAAGATACATAATAGTACTTCACTAACCTAGTAAAAGCCCACTGGGAAGAGATAAATGATAGGTTTTGACTATTGTGGTAGCAACTCTTGCGCCATTTTTCACACACATAGTTCGACCTCACCCTTTCATAAAGGTTTAATTATTTTTATATCTTGTATGTTAGAGCATATGTGTGACCCACATATGGTATCTTGTACCCAAGATGAAGAAGTGGACATATTTATCTCAATAATGTATACACCTGAAGTAGAGCTCTCTATCCCTTGCTTCATCTTCCTTAGTTTCTATAAGTGAAAAGGACATATTCCAGATACCAAAAAAAGGACATATTCCTTTTGCACTTACCCTTGTCCTTATCTTGAGTGAAGAATATTTGGACTTCATCTCAGCCTCATAACATTTCTTGGCCTTACCTTTCTCCTTGGATTCTCCTTTGTAGATCACAATCATGGGTCCGTCCTTCCTTGTGCATGCTTTGACATTCATCTATTGGGGAATAGGGATAGCAGAGAAGGTAGTAGAAAAAATATTGTCCCTATTCCTTCCCAAAATATTGTGTCAGCAACAATGTATCTATGAAAGATGGTAGCAAAAGGTATATAAGGTCCTGGAGCAACTCCAACGACTAATCTTTCTTGGTAATGTGCACTCTTTGCAAGATGCACACAGACAAATGGTGATGATAGCCTCCTGGTGCAACACCACAGATGGAGGTTTCTTTCATCCTCCTAGCATGGCGGAAACGACCTCCACCCCTCTACATAGTCTACACGGAACACCGACAATTCCACAACGCGCTTTGCAAATGTCAACGTGCTAGAATTGACTTGCTATCCCTTGTTATCTTTCCCTTGTTGTCTCTCCCTTTTATGGGAAAGACTTGCTTAGTCTCTCACATTATCACAACTGTGAGAGGACAAAAATTGTCAAATTGTGTCTTCTAAAAACCTTAATTGCCCACCTTTATGTAGGATGACCAAGGTAAGGGTTTCCAGATCAATTGGGAGTTGAAGAGATGGAATTTCATGAAATCTCTGGTAGGTACAAACCACAAACTGGTTGGTTTAATACCGAACAAGTTAGTTCAATACTAAATTGGTCAGTTCACATGTGAAATGGTCTATTCAAATGTGAAATAGTCGATTCACATGTGAAATGGTCGATTCACATGTGAAATAGTCGATTCAACTTTTGAACTACTAGGTTCACATTATTTCCTATTTTCAAACATATTGGCTTTAAAGTGACGATTAATGCACAACATGATGTCAGAATCTATCCTTGATCCAATCTCACTGATTATTGAACTAGGTGATTCACAATCTAAATCAGATGTTTCACATTTTGAACTGATCGCTTCACTTATGAACCAAACAATTCATATTCTGAGTCAGACAATTCATTTCTAACTTGGGCGGTTAAAATTCTAATTCAGCCAATGTACAACAGATGTTGTTTAAATTGAATACCTAAACACTTTAGTAATCAAGTTAAACCATAGTCATGAGTACACTCTGATTTCAGGTGTATCCTATGTATGGGACCCAATAGGTTCCAAATTATGTTGCCAGTGAATGTCCATAAGTAACTTATGACATCAAAAACAATGAGCGTATCTAGAAACACATCATTGATACCGAGTAATTGGAATGTTGGAGAACAACTTCAACCTACAATCTATTATCAATGTTACAGGGCTCGTATATTTTCTTTGTCTTAGATATTTGCATTGAACTAGAGGTATGGAATTGTCATCCTCTCTATGTTCAATCTATTTTCTTGAACTAGAGCAAATTGTATGATATGCATGTCAGCTCACATATCACATATTGAGTCACACAAGTATGGACATACATTGCTCAATCACGCTTATCAATTGGACATGATATCAATCTTCTATAGGACGGATAAATCCCATCTACATCACTGACACTCATTCCCCATGTGTCACAATGCACCCAAGCATCACCTCTATGGAAACCCTTATTTAAGGTCACATTGGATGATGTCAAAATACATCGAATGATATGTGATGAGTGTAGTGACTTTAGGTCTAAGAACCATAATCACCACTATCACTATGAGAGTTGATTCTGACTACCATTCCACGGTCTCCATGTAACACTCTCAAGGTGGGTTTGTCTGATACACTATTCTCTAACATGTGTCTATGTATTTGACTTAATATCTCATATCATACCTAATGAGACTCTGTCATCAGTCAACACAGACTCCAGCGTTATGTATTATTGTTGTCTATTTTTGTCCCATAGTAATATCTGATTAGGGACATAACATAATGTGTGTAGTCTTATCATACATATGATCCAATTGTTTAGGTCCTCAACCTGAAGACATATCTCATGGAGTAGAACCATTCTTTAGACATCTATTATGTTTGTGTCATCATCTTATGATTGATACAAACATAATATATGGAATTATTATTATCATTACCAAATCAGGTATCTAATGCCCCATTACAATCATCTTATGATTGTCTCTTTGGGCATACATACCAATAGAATGTCGCTTACACTTAGAGCCAATCACCCACGAATCTTATTGCAAGTTATCTTAATATGTCCATCATGTTTCTTCTGCATAAGTGTCTTTTTAGCAAGTTAACAACATTTGCTTCTAGTCAGTACTTTGTAAGTATTCACATCTCCTCATTGTGTGATCTCATGTATGAGATGGAAATGTTGTAGTATGTTGTCTAGGTTCTTTGCCTAATCCATAGCTTCATTGTTGTCACAATATTTCTACTATGTCATCAATGATTGGAACCTCCCACAAGTTTATCTAAGTGAACTTCTTGATCCATACGATACCCTCTACTGGTTTTCAAAATAGCAAGGTACTTGGCTTGTATTATAGAATTAACAATTGTTCCTGTCTCAAAACTTTGTCATCTTACAGTTCTATTTTAAGGTCAAGTACAACTCTAGATTGAGATCTACTTTGTCATTTTGGAAGATTGCATTAGTGTAACCCTTTATACCCAACTCTTTCTTATTACCATAACCAAGGGAATGACCATATTAGTTCTTGTCAAGTACTTAAGGATGTTCTTTATGGCAGTCCAGTGACTTTCATTGGGATCTGATAGATATCCACTCATCATGTTTAATACATAAAGACATCGGGATGAGTACATAATATTGTTAATGCAATTGGCATCTTACTCGTGTATTCTTGTTCTTCACAAGAACTAGGATACTAAGATCTTAAGATACTAATTCCAAGGGACATGGACAAATTTTCTTTCATTGAGTATTCTATGAACCCTTCAACATATTTCCAATACCTTTTCTCTCACTTAGGCCAAGAAGATTTCTAGATCTTTCTCTATAAAACTTAATTCCTATCATATAGGATGCATCGCCTGAATCCTTCATAGAGAAGGTATTTCCTAGCCAGGTTCTAACATTTGTAGAATAAGGATGTTATCACTATGTGGAATTTAAATATTATCTAACTAACCCTTTTGTAATTAAGGATTTCATCTTCATTCTAAATAAAGTCAAACTCTTTGACTATCTTGTAAAATCAAAGATTCTACCTCTGAAATGTTTGCTTCAATCCATAGATTGACCTTTGTAGCTTATAGACTTTATTTGCAATAATTGGATTCATAAAACCTTTAGGTTGTTTCACATACACATCCTATACATTATTCCTATTAAGGAATGTGGTTTTCACATACATTTTTCCAGATCACATAGTCATACTAAGCTGCAATGGCAAGCATGATCTTGATGGATTCAACCATGGAAACTAGTGAAAAGATTTTGTCACATTCAAAGCCTTAAACTTGTTGGAAACTCTTTACAACAAATATTCCCTTATATATTTGTACACTACCATCCATGTTGGTCTTATTCTTGAAGACCAAATTGCACCCGATAGGTCTTACCCCTTCAGGTGGATCCACCAAGGCCGTAACTTATTGATGTACATGGAGCCCATCTAGGATACCATGGCTGAAAGCCATTTCTTAGATTTTGGTCCCTCAATAGCTTCTAGGTAGGTTGTTGGCTCATCATATATGACCAACTCACATCCTTTCTAAGTTATAAGATATCATAATATTTCAAGCTCAAGGTGTGTCCTACTAGATCTACCAGGTTTTGTATTGCATAAGGAACTTGAGATTCCATAACAATTTGTGATTCTACTTGTTCCTGCTATACCTTTTTAGGTTCAACATTTTCTTGTTGGTCTCGAACTTTTTGAGTTTTACTTTTCTCCCACTGATTCATTTGGAATTAAATTCCCTTTAGGAATACAGTCGTCCTTGCAACAAACCCTTGTTTGTCGGATTGGAATATTAAGTAGTATTCAACAAAATAACATTTGTGCTATTTATGGAAAAAGCTTTTTAAGAAACTATTTTCTTATATAAGATTTCATTCCTAACCCTTATAAAACACATATTGGACCCTTCTTATGCCATGTCTCATATGTTGCCTATTGAACCATTATAGTCGTACATTGTTTAATGTAAAGCATGTGTACAAAAGGAAATTGGAAAATTAGCTAGATTTATTTTTGTTGTTATGTTTCGAGTGGATTTCATCATGATACATTATCATAGACTTTCAAAGTATTTCCATATCTATCATATTGAAATGTTTCAATACTCATACCAATTTGGTTATGTACTTCCCTCATGATCTCCTAAAACACTTCAGGAGATTCAGACTAGTATTTCATTAAACAAACTACCATGTCTACTGAGATCATCAATAAATATAATGAGGTACTATTAACCATCTCTAGCATTTATTCTAAAGGGTCTATATACATCAGTATGTATGAGCCCAAATATCATACTCACTCTCCCACTACATCTAGTGAAAGGTGCTTTGTCATATTGCCCAATAAATAAGACTTGCATGCCGTTATTGGTTCAATAACTATAAGAGTCTCAACAAGCATCAATATGGATTCTAGAAATGGATTTCTTATTTCTGTTCTCTAGATGACAATGCTATAGGTATTCATTGTTTGAGTCGTCAAATCTTTCAGTGTATTTGTCTTTTATAGCTATCAAGTATGGAGTATGATACAAAGGGCACTACATATCATATCTCATATTATAAAACCAAAAATCAATTTTTCAAAATACTCTTGTCCATACAAGATACATGAAGTTTTCATTAATGGAAGATACATAATAGCAATTCACTAATTCTGTTACATGCCCATTAGGCTGAGTGATATATTTTAACTTAGTAGCAGCCATTCTTGCTCCGCATAGTTCTATCTTACTTCTGCTCAGGTCCTGAAGTGGAGATCTTAATCTCCTTCTTCTTCCTGAGTTTCTCTATATAAAGAGGACAATTCCTTTTCCAATGTCCAAGCTAGTGACAGTGGTGGCAGTTCCCTTCCTTGTTCATGCCTCCCTTATCTTTTAGTGTAAAAGACTTTGGTTTCTGACTAGCTTTTTAACACTTCATACTTTTCCTTTGCCATTGGACTTTCCTATGTTTATCATCATCACAAATTTGGGTTTGTCCTTCTTCATTTGTGCTTCATATGTTCTCAACATTCCAAGTAATTCTGAGAACAACTTATCAACATCATTTATGTTCTGGTTCAAGACAAATTGGATGTATGATTCCGGCAGTGACTATAGAATCACACATGTGGCCAACTCTTGACCCAAGGAAAATCCCAATCTAGTTCATGACATACTAGTTGTATGCTTCATATGTCATCAACTTGAGTGCATGAGGACCTACTGGATTTCCTTCTACCATATTGCACTTGAACAACACCATTGAGACATCATATCTCTCTTTTCTTATCTGATCATGGCAAATGTTCTTAAGAGTACAACACCATTGATACATCACACTAATTTGTTTAAATTCATAGCCCTCACTACCAATTCTAAATATTGCAAAGTACAACCTTCTAGTGATCCAAGATCGATATTTTGCAAATTATGAGTCAGTTTTGGCTGATTGGCCACAATTTGACTATTTAAGTAAGCAACTTTTGCCAATTGCATGTCATGCAACTCTTAGATAGATGATGTGCACAACTATTTGTCACAATCCATCCATATGCTTCTAGGCACTTAATCTCATTAAGCTCACCTAATTTAACTTGACCCAAAAGCCAATATGATATAATATGCACCCTACTTTGGAATACCCACATATCTACCATCACACTTCCATGAGATAGATGGTGCGCCATATTTTAGAGTAACCTATGATTGGTCGATCAAGCTTTTCATGTGTATCATTTATGAAAAGTATCTTATAGTTAATATTTATTGAGGGATTTTATATGTAAGTACATATACATATTCAGTCACTACTTACTTATATTATGTATCATATACATGCTATGCCCACAAACAAAATATGCAATCATAAAAAATACAACAGATGGTTATGGCCATAAGAATACAATTCATTGGAACAACAAACAATTGCTACTACCTAAGGTCATACATCTCGTGTAGAAACTTGTATTGTGTTGTTGGGATATGTCGATTGATCGGTTCAACCCTCCAGTCGATCGGTTTGACTCACAGTCAGTCAATAGTCTTCCATGATCGGTTGACTAGTCATGGCTCATGCAATTGATTGGACTCCTCTATTTGGTCAGTTGGGCCTCCAATGGATCGGTTGGCCTCCTCAGTCCTCTAATTGATGGGTTCAACTCCTCAGTTGGTGGACCTAGATGGTGCATAAGGTATTTATTTTCCAAAACATAAAGTAAAATTATCCTTATTCCATATTACATTGTGAAAGGAAAAGCCTCGAGTTACATTCAAGGGGAGAATAGGAATAAGTTCATTAATCTACATTTGTAAAGGAGGAGAGAGGCTCAGTATGTAAATTGAGTAACAATGAGAAAAAAACCAAACAAATATAGACATACATCCATAGGGGTTTTAGCCATAACCACACATACATACACCATCAAAACATTATAGGGTGACATGTATTGATTGCGTATACATCATATCATTATATATATATATATATCATATGATTACATATATATATATATATTTATTTATATATATAGGGATTATGTGTGGTATTTGATAGGATGTGCATGTTAATTAGTTTAGTATTTGCATCATTTGCAATAAAATGCATCTGATTACATCAATTTAGATCCCATACATACTATAAATTGACATGGTTGTAATACCACTATTGGTGAATAGGGATGGCAAAGAAGGTAGCACAAACACAACTTTTATCCCTATTCCTTCCCAAAAGATTGTGTCAACAATGATGTATATAGGAAAGAGGGTAGTAAAAGGTATACCTAGTCCTGGAGCATGTCCAATACTACTCTTTTTTGGTGATGTGCACTCTTCACAAGCACACACAGATGACTAGTGATGATGGCAAGCTGGTGCAAAACCATGGACGGCGGTGGTTGTTGTCCTCCTAGTGTGGCGGAAACGGCCTCCACACCTCTACATAATCCATGCGGACCACTGGGAACTCTATGTCATGCTTCCCAAAGCCAAGGGGAAGGAGTTGTCCCTTCGAACATCAATGTGGTAGTGTTGGCTTGCTCTCCCTTGTTGTCTCTCCCTCTTATGGGTATGACTTGCTCGGGCTCTCACGTTACTACAACTATGAAAGGACAACAATTGTTAGAGCTTATTGTTGTGCCTTTTGAAAGTATTTACTACCCCCACTTTATATAGGATTCTCAAGGTTAGGGTTTCCATATCAACTAGGAATTGAATAGATAGAATATCATAAAAATTTTGGAAGTTGCAAACCATGAACCAGTCAGTTCACATGTGAAATTATCGATTCAACTTTCAAAGGTCAGTCCACATTACTTGCTACTCACAAACACATTGGCTTTACTGTGACAATTAATGCATAACATAACATCAACATCAATCCTTGATTCAATCTCATTGATCATTGAACTAGGTGATTCAAAATACAAATCGGTCGTTTCACATTTTGAACCAAATGATTCATATTTTGAATCGAGAAGTTCAAGTTCTATTTTAGCCAATGTACAAGCAACTTCACTTAAATTGAATATAAAAACACTTTATTAATCAAGTTAAACCATATTCATGAGTAAAATCCTATTTCATGTGTATCCTATGTGTGTGACCTTATAGGTCCTAAATTTAAATTGATAGTGAATATCCATAACTAACTTATGACATCACAAGAAATGAGCACTATGTAGTTGTTAGGAATTTGGGGCGACATATAATGTAGTGGAAATAAAAATTTAATGTATGATTCCCTAGTAAACAAGATCTTGTCAACAACTATGCAATAGGAAGGATGGTTGTAAGGTTATACCTGATCCTGGAGCAAGTCAACTGACATTACCCTTGAAGTAGCGTACACCTTTCATCAAGTAACAACATGCTTCTTCAAGCGACACTCGAGCAGTCATCAACGGTGGCCTCCCGATGCTACACCATAAATGGCAGTTGACAGCGTCATCCTAGAAATAGGAAACAACCTCCCACCTCTATATTAGTCCATCCAGACCATCGAGAAGTCCACATTGTGCTATCAGATCCAACTGGAAGAAGTTGTCCCTTCAAATGTCAATCTCCTAGGATTTATTCTCTCTCCCACAATTGTCTCTCACTTACTATCCCTCCTTTGATGGGTAGTACTTATACGGGGCTATCTAGTTACCACAACCAGAGAGGACAACAATTTTTAGAGCTTATTGTTGTATCTGGGAAGCCCCCAATACCCCTCTATTTGTAGGTGAGGATAGGGTTAGGGTTACCAGTCGGTCTAGGAGTCGAAAAGTCAAAATTCAAGAATTTTCTTAGATCCTCGAATGGCTAACTATTCAGTTCGCATGTTCAATCAGTTGGTTCATGCATGAACTGATCGGTTCATGCCATGAACCAATAGGTTTGTGCATGTTTCTTGTTCTAAATCACATTGATTTTCAATGCATGATTAATGCAAAACATGACATCAACGTCAATCCTTGATCCAATCGAATTGACCATTGAATCAAGAAGTCCATCACATGAACTGGTCACTTGGGACCATGAACCAGTCGGTTCACTTAGTGAACCAGTTGATTCATTCCCTAGTTCAGGCATTGTTAAACCAATGTTGTTTCTAATTGACCTGACACTCTAATCGATCGGTTCAACACTTGAACTGGTCAGCTCAGAGTTCAGACATTCAATTTTACACCAATGTTGTTTACTTTGAATACCTAAACACTTTATTAATCAAGTTAAACACCATTCATTAATAAACTCCTACTCCAAGTGCATCCTATGTTTGTAACCCTATAGGACCCAATTTACATTGGTAGTGAATGTCCATAAGTAACTCATGACATCACAATCAATGAATGGTATCTAGAAACACATCATTGCTACCCAAGTAATTTGGAAAGTTGAAGAACAAATTCAACCTATAATCCATGATTAGTGTTGTAGTGATCATATAGTTTGTTCATCTCTATTATCTAGATTGAACTCGAGGCATGGAATCATTATTCTCTTCAATGCTCAATCCATGTTCCTTGAACTAGATCGGACTGTCTAAGATGCATGTGATCTCATATATCACATATTGAGTCATATGTGTATGGCCATACATTTCTCAGTGTCACTTATCAAGTGGCCTAGATATCAATCTCATGTAGGAGGGGCAAATCCCATCTACACCACTCAATCCCCATGTGTCACAAAGTACCTGAGCATCACCTTTATGGTAACCCTTATTCAAGGTCACATTGGATGATGTCAAAGTATAATGAACATCATGTAATGAGTGAAAAGACATTAGGACTAAGAACCACAATCACCACTATCAAAATGACAATTGATAATGACTACCATTGAATGGTTTCCATGTATCACTATCAAGATGGGTTTGTCCAGTACACTATTCTCTAACAAGTACATGTGTGCTTGACTTGATGTCACATATCATGATGAATGAGACTTTGTCATTAGTCAACACACACTCTAGTCATATGCATTACTCTCGTCTATTTTTCTTCCACGATAATATCCTAATAGGGACTTAACAAGAATGTATGTGCTTTTATCATACATATGATGTCATTGTTCAGGTCGACATATGTCATCGAGTAACATCATTCTTTATAAATCTACTTATGTTTGTGTCATCATCTCATGATTGAGACAAACATAATAGACGAAATTACCTTTATTATTATCAAATTAGGTATCTAATGCCCCCATTAAAATCATCATATGATTGGCTCTCTGGGCATACATACCAATAAACTCTCACATCTACTTAGAACCAATCACCCATGAATCTTACTCCAAATGATCTTTAACATGTCCATCATGTTTTTGCTTCACAAGCACTTTCATAGTGGGTTAGCAACATTTTACTTCTAGTTGGTATCTTACAAGTTTTATATCTCCTCATTGTACGACATCTCGTATAAGATGAAAGTGTCATAGTATGTTATCGATCCTTAAGGGTGATGTAATCCTAAGATATCATAATGTCATGTTATGACTAAGACATTAAGTGATGCTTCGATATATATATAAGGTGGGGTGGACATACCCAATGATCTCTAGACCTTAAGCTGACAACTTAGAGTGCATGCAACTATGGTGGTCTTAGAACCTAAGCAATGATGATGTATATGAAGTTGAACTCCTAAATAGCCTCTTAAGGATGAGATTGGTTGAATTTCAAGGACGAAATTCCAAATAAGGTGGGGTGAATGTGATGGCCCCAATTTTAGGGCTTTCATACCCGATATAATTGATAAGGTTCACATATAGTCCGGATTTTGATTTCTCCAAACCCAGAACATCTGTGAACCTTATCAATTATATCGGGTATGAAAGCCCTAAAATCGGGGTCATCATATTCACCCGATCTTATTTTGAATTTCGTCGTCAAAATTCAACTAATCTCATCCTTAAGAGGCTATTTAGGAGTTCAACTTCATATACATCATCATTGCTTAGGTTCTAAGACCACCATAGTTGCATGCACTCTAAGTTGTCAGCTTAAGGTCTAGAGATCATTGGGTATGTCCACCCCACCTTATATATATATCAAAGCATCACTTAATGTCTCAGTCATAACATGACATTATGATATCTTAGGATTACATCACCCTTAAGGATACAAGTTTTGTTCATACTTTTAAAGGTCAAGAGGAATTCGTTTATATGCCATGATATCCAGATTGTTCAAATCTAACATCATTAACATCTTACAATGATTTCATCATTAGAGGAGATTTATCTTCATCCTTGATATTAGAGTTTTTCTACTTAAGAAGGGCTTATGTAAGATGTTTGACCATTAGGGTTTCACCCTATGGTGTGATATTCATACTCAACTTAGAAGCATACATTGAGAAGGATCAAAGTTATGAACTATATTTCTTATCATATACCCTATGATCCAAAAATATCATTAAATCAAGTTCATGAGTTCAACTTTTTATGTCTTGCGTGTATTATGTGAAGGGAAAAAGAGAATATACTAAGTTTATCCCATGATCTCAGAATCATATCTTTCATGTTTCATATGAAGGGGAAGAGAATATTTTAAAGTCAAACTTATCATGATTCCAATCTTGTGTGCTACATGTTTGATATTGGGGGGGGGGGGGGGAATATAAAATAGGTCAAGCCTATACGAGTGACTCCTCATATATAAATCATCTATATATCTCAAGTGAGGTTTCTATCATCATATATTAAGAAAGAGAAGAAGAAGGGAGAACATGTATTTTGAGTATCTTTTGCACAAAGCATCATACTCTCATAACTAGAGTTCATATATTACCTCACTTGCAACTAATGATGAGATTCACAAAATATGTCACTCCAGCAAGGACCTAACTCAGCCAAATGATTGAATTTATCATATGGGTCATCTACCCAATTCTTACATATAGATTTGAATCATGCATAAGGACTCAACTCAACACTCAAGAGTAATCTAGTGTAGGACATTTTTTTAACACATATCTCATATATTAGAGGCTAGGTCCTATGACCTTCTCCCTGTGGGTCTTACTCTCTCTAGAGTTCACCACAAATCTCATCCTACCACTAGACATCCTCCTTGTATAATAGTTTGAGGCTCATGCACAATCAACTCTTTCTTAACTTAGCTTATCTTAAGTAGGAAAAGGGAATGTACTTTCATCATCATGACTTAGCATAGATCCTCTAAGAGGGGATTCGACTCATATACAACTCAAATCTTAATAAGGAAACTTATACCATCATGGATTAAAGTTAGATAAGATTTTATATGCTTATTTCCATCATCTTTCTTTTGTCTATCTATCTATCACATAACCTTATGAGGCTCTAGACATCTAATCTAGATCTATTCTCTCTTCTAGACTGATGTCACTCCCTTTCACTTAGATTACATGAACACCCACTACTGTCCTGTGTGAGGGACACATTTTTATATTTACATATATCTAATAAAATATTATATAGTTTTTCTCCGAGAAAGAAGGCGTCAGAGAAAACTGTCGAGGTGCGAGCTGATTGGAAAACAAAACCAAACCAGCAAACTCGAGTGTCCAACACACAGTAGATAGACTGGTGCTATGTAACCTAGTGAAATGGTGGGAACATGGTGTAGGCTAGTGTAGCTACCCAATACATATGAGCTCTATATGCAATGGGTTTCAGACACTTGTCTAAACCTAGTTCTCGAACATCTAGGTTCTAACCTAGAGGCTAAGTCAAATTGTATTCCTATAGAACAACTTACTAAGTTTTTAAGGTTTAAGATGAAAGGTGAAATCTAGTTTTTATATTTCATGATGAGCAATTGTCAGGTGTAGCTAATGTTCATGCTCTGATACCAACTGTGACATCCCCGGATTTTGATTTCTCCAAACCCAGAATATCTGTGAACCTTATAAATTATATCGGGTATGAAATCCCTAAAATCGGGGTCATCAAAATTCCTTTCATAACTACTAGCTCCATTGTTGCCAGAATATTTATACCATGTCATAAATAGTTGGATCCTCCCATAAGTTCATCTATATGAACTTCTAAATCCATACAATATTCTTTGTTGTGTTCATAACACCAAGATACTCAACTTCTATTGTAGAATTAAAACAATTCTTTCTTTCTTGGAACTTTTCCAACTAACAGTTCCTATTTTAAGGTCAAACACAAATTTATATTGTGCACATTAATTTTATTTGTCATTTTGGAAGCTTGCATTGGTGTAACCCTTTACACCCAATTCTTCCTCGTTACCATAACCAAGGAACATATCCTTTTAGTACTTCTCAAGTAATTAATGATGTTCTTGTATAGCATTCCAGTGACTCTAACTGGGATCTAACTGATATCCACTCATCATGTCCAATAGATACGAGACAATGGTATAGTACATAACATTTCATTCATGTAAAATAAAATTTCGAATGCATATGGTATCTATCCATGTGTTCCTGTTCTTCACAAGAATTGGGACACTATGCTCCTGAGAGACTAACTCCATGGAATATGAACAAGTTTTTCTCTCATTAAGTCTTTCACATTAAATCCTTTTAGCAACTTTCCAATGTATGTTCCCTTACTTAGGTCTAGAATCTTTCTACAACTATCTCTATAGATCTCAATTCCTATTACATAGTATGCTTCACCTAAACCCTTATTAGAGTAGGTACTTTCCTTTTTAGGTTTTAATATATGCAGTATAAGGATGTTATTCTCCATCATTATGTGGAATACAAATATGCTCCCACTAAATCCTTTTGTAATCACAGATTTCATCTTCATTCTAACTCAAGTCAAACTTTTAGACTATCTTGTCAAATTGAAGATTCCATCTCTGAGATGCTTGCTTCAATCCAAAGATTGGCATGTGTATCTTATAGATTGTATTTACATTTTATGGATTTATAAAACCTTTAGGTTATGTCATGTACACATCCTCTACAATATTCCTAATAAGTAATGTGGTTTTAACATCTGTTTTGCCAAATCTCATAGTCATAATTAAGCTGCAATAGCAAGCATGATCCTGATGGATTTAACCATGGAAATTGATGAAAAGATTTCATCATGTTCAACACCTTGAACTTGTTTGAAACCCTTTTCAACCAGTCTACTCTTATAGGTTTGTACATTACCATCCATGCCAGTCTTCTTCTTGAAAACCCAATTGCACCCTATGGGTTTTTACCCCTTCATGTGGATCCATCAAGGTCATACCTTGTTGGTGTACATGGAGTCCATCTTTGATCCCATGGCCTCAAGTCATTTCCCTTACTCTGGTCCCTCAATAGCTTCTAGGTAGACATATAGTTCATCAACTAAGACCAACCCACTACCTTCTTGAATTGTAAGCTATCATAATCTTTTAGACTCAAGTCATGCTCTACTAGATCTATGAGGTTTTGGGTTACATAAGGAACTTGGCATTCCACAACACCTTGTGATTCTCCTTTTGTGTATTGCACCTCTTTTAGGTTCAATGTTTTCTTGTTGGTCTCAAAAATTTTAAGTACAACTTATCACCCATTCCTTTGGAATTAAATTCCCTTTAGGAATACATCCATCTTGGCAACAAATAACTTTGTTGTTGAATTGGAGTATAAAAGTAGTATTCAATAAAATAAAATTTTATGTGATTTGTGGACAAAGCTTTTCAAGAAACTATTTTCTTGTATTTCAAGAAACTATTTTCTTGTATGAGCTTTAAAACTTAATCCCTATTAAAACACATATTAGGACACTTCCATGCCATAGCTCATATGGTGTCTTCTCAACCATTTTTTATAGTACATAGTTTTAGTGTAAAGCATGTGCTCAATAAGGAAATTAGAAGAATATTTAGAATTATTACTAACCACAACATGACTTAGTAGGGTGTGATTCCTTGTTTCTGATACATCATAATGTTTCAGATGGAGATCATTGTGATACACTATCACGGTCTCCCAAAAGGTACTCAAACTCTTGGTTTGAAGTATTTCCACATTGGTCATATCAAAGTGTTTTAATACTTATACCAAGTGCGTTATGTACTTCATTTATAATCTTCTTGAACACTTCAAGAGATTTTGACTTGTATTTCATTGAATACAATCTACCATATATATTGAGATCATTAGTAAGTATTATTAGATACTAATAACCACTTATAAAATTTATTTTGAAAGGTCTATATGCATAAGTATGTATGAGCCCTGATAGAATAGTTGTTCTCCCACTACATCTAGTGAATAAGCTTTGTCATATTGCCCAATGAATAAGACTTGTGTGTCTAATTGGTTCAACAACCAAAAGAGTCTAGATAACCATCATTATGGATTCAATGTATTTCTCATTCAAGTGCTCTAGATGACAATGCTATAGGTATTTGAGTCATCAAGTCATCTGATATTTGTCTCTACAACTATTAAATATAAACTATGTGACATTGGGGGCACTACCATATAGGAATGTATCTTTGAAAGCAAAACATCAAATATATTCATAATACGCTTGTCCATACAAGATACATGATGTTTTTCATTAATGGTAGGTACATAGCAGTAATCCACTAATTCTATTACATGCTCAGTACATGAATGATATATTCCAACTGTAGTGGCAACAACTCTTGCTCTGCACAGTTCAAGCTAATCTTCTCGGTTCCTAAAGTAGAGATCTCTATCTCCTTCTTCTTCATGAGATCCTCTTTATAAAGAGGACAATTCTTTTTCCAGTGTCCATTTTGGGGACAATGGTGGCACTATCCTTCCTTAATCATTTAAGAAAAAAGGACATTCATTTTTTACTTACCCCTCTCCTTATCTTGAGTGCAGAAGACTTGGACTTCAGCTTGGCTTTAGAACTCTACTTGGTCTTGGCTTTGTCCTTGGACTCCACAATGTTTATCATCAACATAGGTTTGTCCTTCTTCATTCTTACTCTGGCATTTATCATTATGTTGAGTAATTCTGACAGTGATTTAGCCAGGTTACTCAAGTAGTAATACTTGATAAGTTGGCTATATGATTCAGGAAATGATTGTAGAATCATACCCGTGGCCAACTCTTGGCTCAAAGGGAATCTCAATCTCTCTATATGTTACACATGTCCAATCATATTGAGCACATGGGGCTCTAATGGATCTCCTTTTGTCATCTTGCACTCAAAGAGTGCCTTTGAGACATTGTATCTTTTTTGCTTTGCATGATCTTGGTCCAATCTCTTAAGATGTGTGACCATCTCAAGAATCCCCATATCTTCATGTTGTTCCTGCAACTCATAGTTCATGATGCTTAGCATAAGATACTTAATGTCTAAGGCTTCATTGACAGTCTTCCAATAAACATCCACCTCAACCCTAGGTGCATCAGGAGCATGTTGCTCTGGCACTAGCGCATCTAGGATATAGAGCTTATGATCATCATTGAGAACCCTTCTCAAAGTCTAGAACCAGTCATTGAAGTTTGTCATGTTTAGTTTGTTCTTCTTAAGAACTGATTTCAATGATGATTTGTTTAATGGTTGTTTCTACAAAACAAATTTACAATTTATCACAACACTTTTGATTGATTAGATTTGATAACATAGATGATATTAATTAGGCTTTAATTACTTATCTCTCCCACTATTTTGTTCAAATTGACAACCCTCATGAATCAATTCAAAATATTGTAGCGTTCAACCTTCTAGTGAGACAAGATTCATATTTCATCAAATCATGAGTCAACTTTGGTTGATCACCCACAACTTGACTATTTAGGTAGACAATGCTTGTCAATTACATCTTATGCAACTCTTGGATATATGGTGTGCACAACTCTTTGTCACAATCCATCTTCATGCTTCTAGGTACTTAATCTCATTGAGATCATCTAGTTAAGCCTTAATCAAAAGACAACACAATAGAATACACACCCTATTTTCATTGATCTACATATCTACCATCACACTTCCACGAGATGGGCAGTGCACAACGCGTCGGCTTAACCTATGCTTAGCCAATCAAGTTTTTCATGTGTGTTGCTTATGGAAAGTATCTACGACTTTATATTATATTGAGGGATTTAATATAAATGCATATACATATCCAATCACCACATACTTATAGTATGTATCATATACATGCTACAACCCTAACAAAAACATGCAATAATAAACACAAGCAATACTTATGGCCATCCTAATATAATTTCTTGTAGCCATAAGGAATTACTACAACCTAAGGACCACACCATATGTATCAGTTTGTTATTGATGACAATCTATGTTGAACCAGTCTGGAATAATTAGTTCAACACTTGAATTTGTTGGTTGGCCTCCTAGTCGGTCAGTTGGTTGCTTGAATTGGTCGTCTGGCCTCCAGTCCTTGTGATGCCTGGATACCTCCATCTAGTCAGTTGCACCACTAGCCAGACATTTGGCTCCTTGTGTCATCACCTCTAAGGTCCTCTAACAAATCGGTTCAGCTCCTAAACTGGTCGGTTCACCTGATGAGTCAGACATATTACTTGGTGCAGAACACCTTCTTTTCTAAGACAAGAATTAAAAGTTATCCTGATATTACATTGTAATTGTAAAACCTTGAGATACATTCAAGGAGAGCTTAGGGAGGAAAGAATTAATAATTTTACAAATGGATAAAAAGAGAGAGGCTTGGTATGCAAAGTGAGATATAAAAGGGAACGACAGCCAACCATCAAGCACAATAGGTCTAGGGGTATAGGACATAACCATGATACCAATCACCATCAAAATGATTTTAAGGTGATGCGTATAAATTGCATATATATCCTATCATATATATATTTATATTTATATTTATATTTTTGGGATTGTATGTGATATTTAGTTGGATATGCACGTTAATTATTTAAATATTTGTATCATATGCAATAAATAAATGATAAGGCCAAAAATCGATCATATGTTAAAACATAAAACATATTAAACTGGCATGGATCTGATAACACTATTAGGAAATTGGGGCGACAGACAAGGCAGCGGAAATAAAAAAATTAATGTCTGATTTCCAAATTAGCATGTTCTTGTTAACAACTATGCAATGAGAAGGATGGTTGTGAGGTTATACCTTGTCTTGGAGCAAGTCCAGCAACATTACCCTTGAAGTAGTATGTGCCTTTCTTTAAGAAGCAACATGCTTCTTCGAGCGGCACTCAAGAAGTCATTAGCGGAGGCCTCCTAGTACAACACCATAGATGACGGTCGACTACATCCTCCTAGACATAGGAAATAGCCTCCCTCCTCTAGATTAGTCCATGAGGACCACCGAGAACTCCACATTGCGATACTAGAGCCAACATGAAGGATTTGTCCCTTATAATATCAATCTACTAGGATTTATTTGTTGTCCACAATTGTATCTCCCTTCTATCCCTCCCTTTGACGGTAGGACTTGCTCAGGGCTCTCTAGTTACCAGAAACAAAGAGGACAACAATTTTAAATGTTTATTGTTGTTTCTGGGAAGCCCCCAGTACCCCTCTATTTATTAGAGAGACTAGTGCCAGAGTTTCCAATCAGTCTAGTAGTCGAAAAGATGGAATTTATGAATTTCCTAGAAACTTTGAACAGCAAATTGGTAAGTTCGCATGTCCAATCAGTCGCTTTGTGCATAAATCGATCGGTTCATGCCATGAACTAGTCATTTTGTGTATTTTTCCTAACCTGGATCACATTGGTATTCAATGCACGATTAATGCAAAATAAGAAATCAATGTCAATCCTTGATCCAAAGAATTAACAATTAAACGAGGTAGTTCATCACAAGAATTATTTGTTTGGGAGCATGAATTGGTCTGTTCATTTCCTATTTCAGGCATCATTCAACCAATGTTATTTTCAATTGACCTGACACTCCAAACAATCAGTTTAACACTCAACTGGTCAGTTCAGAGTCCAATCAATCAATTTTCAACCATTGTTGTTTTCATTGAATACCTAAACACTTTAGTAATCAATTTAAACATCATTCATGAATAAACTCCTATTCCAAGTGCATCCTATGTGTGTTCCCCTATAGGTCCCAATTTACATTGGCTGTGAATGTTGAAAACTAACATATGACATCATAAGCAATGAGTGGTATCTAGCAACACACCACTTCTACCCAAGTCATCTGTAAAGTTGGAAAACAACTTTAACCTACAATATGTAATCAATGGTGTAGTTATTGTATAGTTCATTTATCTATGATATCCTAATCAAACTTGAGGTATGGAATCGTCATCCTCTCCAATGTTTAATCCATATTCCTTGAACTAGAGCATACTATCTGAGATACATGTGATCTCACATATTACATATTGAGTCAGATGAGTATAGCTATATATTTCTCAGTCTCACTTATCAAGTGGCATCGATATCAATCTCCTATAGGAGGGACAAATCCGATCTACATCACTCACACTCAATCCCCATGTTTCACAGAGTATATGAGCATCACCTTTATGATAACCCTTATTCAAGGTCACGTTGAATTAATGATGTCAAAGTACAACGAATGGCATGTGATGAGTGTAGTGATTTTAGTAGTAAGAACCACAATCACCACTATCACTATGTGAGCTGATTCTAACTACCATTCAATGGTTTCCATGTATCACTATCAAGTTGGGTGTGTCCAGTACATTATTCTCTAAGAAGCACATATGTGTTTGACTTGATATCACATATCATGACTAATGAGACTCTATCATCAGTCAACACACACTCTAGTCATATGTATTATTGTTGTCTATTTTCCTTCCATAGTTGTAATGCCCCTCTAAGTATATACACGTCAGTGGAAGCAGACTCTATGTTATCCATAACATGGGTCACTTGGCTTGGAGGAACGTCACAAAAATATGATATTCATGGCAATAGGATAAATGATAAATCCATTAATTAACTCAAAATGCAGTTTCATATGGTGTTCTTAAAAGGGTAAACATAAGCTATCACATCTTAGTCTCAAACCTAATACATTTTGTCTAAGTAAATCTAATGCTTAGGATAATAAACTAGACTAAGAATCTATTGAGTGATAGATGGCACCCCACCAAGCTAAATTCTTTCTTCATTTTAGCTATGTTGAAGGGCTAGCTTCATATTTCCTTCTCTCATTTGTCTAGGGACATTTTATCCCACCGCCATGCGAAAAAAAAGACATACATCAGTAAGCAGAACTATACATTTTATAAGAGTTGAAAATAAGCTTATATATTGGACTTGAAAGAAACCTTGACATGTATTGACTTAAGAATTCTTGATTACATGAATCTTATAACATGAAGAATTGAGCAGCAAATATATGCATCTCTCAATGACGCCAACATAAGAGCACATGATTTCTAGGAAAGTCCATAATTGACATGAATGCCCATGATTTCGATATAAAAGCCCATAACAACCCCTTAAGGTCCATGTTTGTCTATGAAAGCTCATAATTGGCATAAATGTCCATAATGACCCTAGAGGTCCATGATTCAACAAGCATATAGAAATAAATTCAATTCTATTCACCTTAACATTAACATTACCATAAACATGAATTTATTCTTGAACTTTAATCTTTAACATGATGGGATTTCTCCCTCTAGAAAGTTGAACTTTAAATCCATTAATCATTACTCATTAACCATAATCTCTTATCTTAATTAGCATGATAACTATAAGATATAGGATATAGTAACGATCAACCAATTTATATGTGAACATGAGTATAGCATTAAACTTGAAATTGGAAGCATAATTCATTAACCATACCTATCATACAATTCAAACAAGGTATATTAAACTTGATATGATGGTGTTGTCCACTTACTTGGAGAAAAGTAGATCCTAAGTTGTTCTCTCTGAACTTGAGTCAAATCCTAATCTCCTAAGATTTGTAGAAACCCTAATGTCTTGTAATCAATATATTTCATATCAATTAGCATCTTAAATACTATCTAAACCCTAATTTTGGTAACATATCAATTCTTACTCTTGAGTTATACCCAAGATGATATTCTTATCCAAATAGGTTAAAATTTACATATAATGTCCAATCAAAGAAGTTATGATCATAGATTTCACTAACCTTATGAAGTTAGGGTTTTTCACATATGAAATCACATTAAAGATAGCACCTTTATACAATTTTGGAGTTAGAAAGGAAATCAGGGTATGAAACTAATTTTATTGAACCCCTCACATTTTTTGAGTAATTTTCATATATTATTGGTCTCCATATGACATACAAGTTTAAACTTAACTGGCCAATCATAGCTTGCCAACTAGGCAGCCCAGTCGGCAGGGTTCACACCATGTAGCCACGACCTAGACTCAGCTCGTGCCTTGCTGGCACCCGGGCCTGCCTGGGTTTAAGTGAAAAACAAGGTGAAAATCTGATATAACCCTTACCTCACAACAGTAGATGTGAGGGTAGGACAATCTTTTTCCCTGAGATCATCATCTGCCTCTTGCTCATCCCTATTTATGAACCGCTAGCCCTATGCAAGTCAACCACAGAGTTGACTCTGGAATTCATAGCCTCCAAGAAATAGGCGAGGGTACATGTACCTTCATTATGCCCAACTCAATCTATTGATGGATTGAATTGGCTAAGAGGTGATCAGAGTCGTGAGGACGGAAATTTGGATCACCGGCGGGGTTTAGAGAGGAAGATGAGAGGTGAATAGGGCTTAGAGGAGAAACTTCTTGTGGGAGAAGGATCTCAAAGTCACAAAGGGTCTTTCTTAGATCTTCGTGGCCATGTAGGGGAATTTCAACCCCTTATATAAGCTTGGGTTTGAGGAAGGTGGTCGTAGGGAATCTACAGAAGGGGGTTTCTTCGATAGACTTCCAAAGGTGGCCAAACCAAGGATGAGTCAGTGTGGAATCTACTTCCAAACTTCATGGGGGTAATTCTAGGTGTGCTCATGAATTAGAGAGAGAAAAAAGTCAAGAAATAGAAAAGGAACTATTGTTCCTTGTTTCCTTTTATGGTTGAAGTTGGGATATGACTTGTGAGTCATCAAATATTTGAACCAACAGCCATAACATTGCACAACAAAAATAAAGGGGACCAATGTGGTTTCCTATTTAGATATCAAATTGTGACATTTAATGTCTTTTATGAATTAACCCTTTCAGTTTAAGAAAAAGTAATTAATGCATAACTTCCTCTCCTTTTAACCAATTAACGACAAACTTTAAAGGAAGGTATTTAACACTTAAATGTAGGTGTGGAAAATATTTGGGGCCAAAATAAGAAAGTTAGATACCCTTTTCTTTCCCCTTAAGTGATTGACTTATTTGATTCACTTAAGGCATATGATAATTATACATCCAAACTTGATAAGAAATCCTATTTAGGTGTATTCTTTCCTTTGGGTGCACATTAGGATCGAATTATGCCCATTGGCTACCCTCAACACATCTTTTCTATAAAATTCCACATAATTTTTATTTAATCACCAACCCTTCATTAATTTTGTAAATTTCTTTATTTCTTTAACTAATAATTATCAAGAAAAAGGAAGTCATTTACTATGGTACAAGGGAATGACTCACCCCATATTTTCAAAATTGGTGTATAGGGCCATTTATTATTCTTTTTGTAAATCCAAAGAGGATGAAAGAGAAACACATATATTAATGATTTTTCTTATCTTAAAAGTTATCAAAAAATAATACGTCTTATTCAAGTGATCAAATCCTTAATTTTGAATTCCATGCCTCTTTGTCTTTCTCTTTCATCTCCTTTAAACATTCTCATGAATAGGAGTGAGAGAGAAAAAGGAAAACCAACATTAATGCTTTTGAGATAATTGTAACACATAATGCACATATGAAGGAAAAAGCTTATTCTGAGTCTCGTTTTAAATTCATTACTTCATTATTAAGAATTTGCATTTCATGGTATTGCATTAAGACCCTCGACTATTATTATTTAGGAAAACTCCATTCTAAGGTTTAGATTATTCTAAAAATTTTGGGATGTTAAAATTCCACCCACCTTAAATAATTTTTTCCTTAAAATTTCCACTTACTACCCACCTTAGGGTTTTACTTATTCTATGTACACTAACTCTCTAATATATCTTAAAGGCTCATTTGCACCCTCAAGTTGTGACCTTCTCATGGAAAAACATTATCCCTGACCAACATACAATCCACCACTAACTCATCGTCATTGACATGACAAAGGGCCTTTATACCTCTTCCTAGTTCTACCCTAGATATAACTTATCTATGTCAAGTTACCAACTTTTTGTATGCATGTTTCTTTACTATCTATCTATTTAGGTTTAGGTGACTATGTGTCTCAAACCTTTAATGCAACTCTTGTTTCCTATTTTGCCTTCAGATACATGTCAGCCACTCATGTATTCATAGGTGACATGTCTTATCATGCTTACCTTAGCACCTCCCTTGTGAATATGTCCCTGACCATATGCACTTGAAAGTACAATACAAGGAGGATTATGCACATAATTTTTTTTCTAAAAAGTCCCATGAGCTTGTGTCCCATACCACAAACGTGTGGGCAAAAGAGAGACCATGCTATGTAAAATTATATAGTTACCATAAAAAACAAAAACATCTAGGCACATAACCCTAATCTTAATTTACACTTTTATATTCTTGCTAGACCTCTACTTTGGTACCTAGGGTTAGAACACATGAATCTTTAGCTTAGTGACCATCTACTTGTGGCTCTGATACCATATTGTAATGCCCCTCCAAGTATATACACGTCAAAGGAAAAAAAGCCTATGTTATCCATAACATGGGTCACTTGGCTTGAAGGAACGTCATAAAATATGATATACATAGCAACAAGATAAATGAAACACCATGCATTAATTTAAAATGTAGTTACATACATTTTTCTTAAAAGGGTAAACATAATCTATCACATCTTAGTCTCAAACCTAATACATGTAGGTTAAGTAAGTCTACTGCTTGAGATAATAAACTAGACTAAGAATCTACTCATTGGTAGATGGCATCCCACCCAGCTAAAGTCTTCCTTCTTGCCATATATGTTGAAGGGTTTGCTTCATATTTCCTTTGCTCCTTAGTCTAGGGGCACATCGTCCCATGGTCATGTGAAAATAGAGACTTACATTAGTAAGTGGCACTATACATTTTATAAGAGATAAAACATAAGCATGTATATTGGACTTTAAACAAAACCTTGACATGTATTTGACTTAAGTATTATTGATTACATGAATCTTATAGCATGAAGAATTGAGTTGTAAATATATGTCTCTCTATGACGCCCACTTTAGAGCACATGATTTCTAGGAAAGTGCATAATTGGCACGTATGCCCATGATGTGGCTATAAAAGCCCATAATAACCCCTTAAGGTCCATGATTGTCTACGAAAGCCCTTAATATGCATAAATGCCCATAACGACCCATGAAGGTCCATGATTCGAGAAGCATATAAAAATTCATTCAATTCCATTTACCTTAACATTATCATTACCATAAACATGAATTTACTATTGAACTTTAATATTTAACATTCTGGGAATTCTCCCTCTTGAAATTTGAACTTTAAATACAGTAATCATTAGTCATTAACCATAGTCTCTGATCTTAATTATCATGATAACCATAAGACATATGATATAGTAACCATCAAACAATTAATATGTGAACATGATTGGAGCATTGAACTTGAAATTGGAAGCATAATTCATAAACCATACATATCATACAATTCAATCAAGGTACTTATGTATAGTGGCATGACATGCTTACCTAGAACACAGTAGATCATAATTTGGTCTCTCTGATCTTGTGTCAAATCCCAGTCTCCTGAGTTCTGTCGAAACACTAATGTCTTGTAATCAATATACTTTATATCAATTACCATATTAAATACTATCTAAACCCTAATTTTGGTAAAGTGTGAATTCTTAATCTTGATTAAATCCAAGATGATCTTTGTATCCAAATAGGTTACAATTTACATATAAATTCCAATCAAACAAGTTATGGTCATCGATTTTATTAACCTTATGCAGTTAGGTTTTTTGACATATGAAATCACATCAAAGATAGAACTTTTATACAATTTTAGAGTCAAGATGGAAATCAGGATATGAAACTAACTTTATTTAACTCCTCGCATTTTTCTAAGTAATTTTCATATATTACTTGTTTCCATTTGACATTCCAATCAATTATTATAATTATTTCAAGTTTTAACTTAATTGGTCAATGAGAGCTTGCAACTAGGCAGTCCACTCAGCAGGGTCCACGCCACATAGCCATGGCCTATCTAATCGGCCTGTGCCTTGCTGGCACCTAGGCCCGACTAGGTTTAAGAGAAAAATGGGGCAAAAGTCTGATATAACCCTTACCTCGCAATAGTAGATGTGGGGGTAGGATAGTCTTTTTGCCTGAGATCATTTTCTACCTCCCGCTCATCCATGTTTGTGAACCGCTCACCCTATATGAGTCAACCCCAGTTTTGACTCTAGGATTCAGAGTCTCCAAGCATAGGGAAGGGTACCCCTACCTTCTCTGTGCCCAACTGAATCTGCTAATAGACCACAATTGTCTAGGAGGTGATCAGAGTTGCGAAAATGGCATGGTGGATCACCAAAAGGGTTCAAAGAGGAAGATGAGAGGTTGAGAAGGGCTTAGAGGAGAAATTTCTTGCAGGGTAAGGATCCCAAAATCACAAAGGGTCTCACATAGAGCTTTGTGGCCTCGCAGGGGAATTTACACCTCTTATATAAGCCTGGGTTTGAGGAAGGTGGTCGACGGGGATATGCAAAAAGGGTGTTTCTTCAATATACTTCCAAAGGTGGCCAAACTAAGGATGAGTTTGTGTGGAATCTGCTCACAAACTTGATGAGGGTAATTCTAGTTTTGCTCATGAATCAAAGAGAGAAAAATGTCAAGAAATCAAAAAGGAACTATTGTTCCTTATTTCCTTTTATGGATGAAGGTGGGAGATGACATGTGAGTCATCTGATATTTGATTCAATAGTCATAGAACCACACCACAAAATTAATGGGGCTCGATCTGGTTTCCTATTCAGATATCAAATCGTGACATTTAATGTATTTTATGAATTAACCCCTTTCACTTTAGGAAAAAGTAATTAACACATAACTTCCTCTCCTTTTAACCAATTAACTGCAAATTATAAAGAAAGGTATTTAACACTTAAATCTAGGTGTGGGAAATATTTGGGGCCAAAATACGAAAGTTAGATACCCTTTTCTTGCCCATTAAGTAATTGACTAATTTGATTCATTCGAGGCATATAATAATTATTTTCCCATCCAAACTTGATCAGAATTCCTATTTAGGTGTATTCTTTCCTTTGGCTACAAGTTAGGATCAAATTATGCCCATTGTCTACCCTCAACACATCTTTTCTAGAAATTTCCACATAATTTTTATTTCATCACCACCTCTTTATTAATTTTCCAAATTCCTTTATTTCTTTAACCAATAATTATCAATAAGAAAAAGAAAGTCATTTACTATGGTCCAAGGGAGTGACTCACCCCATATTTTCAAAATTGGTGCATATGGGTAGTTTAATATTCTTTTTGCAAATCCAAATAGGAGGAAAGAGAAACATAGATATTAATATCTTTTCTTATCTTAAAAGTTATCAAAATAAAAAATACGTCTTATTCAAGTCATCAAAACCTTCATTTTGAATTACATGCCTCTTACACTTTCTCTTTCATCTCCTTTAAATGTATTCAAGAATAGTACTGAGAGAGAAAAATAAAAACCAACATTAGTAAGTTTGAGCTAATTGTAACACATAATAGACATATGAAATAAAAATCCTATTTTGAGTCTCACTTTAAATTCCTTACTTTATTATCCCTTAAGAAATTTCATTTCATGTTATTTTTACATTAAGACCCTCCACTATTGTTATTTAGAAAAACTCCATTCTAAGGTTTAGATTATTCTAAAACATTTTGGATGTCACAATAGTATTATCCGACTAAGGGCATATCAAGAATGTATGTACTATTATCATACATATGATCTCAATGTTCAAGTCCTCAACCGGAGGACATATGCCATCAAACATCATTGTTTAGACATCTACTTATGTTTGTGTCATCATCTCATGATTGACACAAACACAATAGATTGAATTACCTTAATTGTTATCAAATCAGGTATCTAATGTCTCATTACAATCATCATATGATTGGCTCTCTAGGTATACATACCAATACTAGGAACACATCATTTCTACCTAATTAATTAGAAAGTTGGAAAATGACTTCAACCTACTATTCTTAAATAGTGTTACTATGATCATATAGTTCCTTTATCTCTGATATTTGGATTGAACTTGAGGAATTGAATCGTCAGCCTCTCAACATTTAATCCATGTTCCTTGAACTAGAGCATACTGTATGAGATGCATGTGAGATCACATATCACATATTGAGTCACACAAGTAAGGCCATACATTTTTCAATCTTGCTTATCAAGTGGCTAGAATATCAATCTCCTACATGAGGGATAAATCACATCTACATCACTCACAGTCAGTCCCCATGTGTCACAATGCACCCAAGCATCACCTTTATGGCAACACTTATTCAAGTTCATGTTATATGATGTCAAAATACAATGAAAAGACATGTGATGAGTATAATGACTTCAGGTCTAAGAACCATAATCACCACTATCACAATGAGAGCTAGTTCTAACTACCTTTCCATGGTCTCCGTGTATTACTCTCAAGGTGGGTCTATCTCATACACATCTCTATAAAATGTGTTTGTGTGTTTGACTTGACATCATATATCATTAATAATGAGACTCTATTGACAGTCAACACACACTCTAGTCTTATACATTAATGTTGTCTATTTTTCTTCCATAGTAATATCTGATATGGGACATAACAAGAATGTATTCATTCTTATCATACATATGATCTCATTTTTCTGGTCCTTATCTTGAAGACATATATCATTGACTATCACCATTCTTTAGGCATCTACTATGTGTGTGTCATCATCTCATGATTGTGACAAACATAAAAGATATAATTACCTTTATCATAATCAAATCAGGTATCTAATGCCCCATTACAATCATCATACGATTGTCTCTTTGGGAATACATACCAACATCATCAACATTCCAAGCAACTCATACACTGGTTTGTCCAAGTTACTCAAGTAATAACATGCGGTAAACTGGCTATATGATTCATGCAACGATTGTATAATCATATTTGTGACCAATTCTTGGCCTAAAGGAAATCCTAGTCTTTCTAGGTGTTCCACATGCCCAATCATATCGAGCACATGGGGCTCTACTGAACTCCCTCTATCATTTTGCACTCAAACAATGCTTTGGAGACATTGTACCTTTCTTTCTTTCATGATTCTTAAGATGTGTTACCATCTCGAGAATGTTCATGTTTTCATGTTATTTATGCAACTCATAGTTCATACAGACTAGCATAAGGTCTTTGATGTCTGTGGAATCATTGGCATGCTTCTAGTAGGCATTCATTTCATCCTTAGGTGCATTTGGAGTGGATTCCTATGGCATTGGTGTTTCAAGGACATAAATCGTGTGGTCATGAATGAGAATGTTTCTTAATGTCTTGAAGCAGTAATGGAAGTTATTTTCATTAACCTTGTCCTGCTCAAGGACTGATCACAACAAAAATATGTTGTTTTTTGGCATTAGTTTCTACAAAAGAAATTTTCATTTTGTAAAAACACTTCTAATTTGATTTGATTTAAAGAAAATATGATGCTTCTAATTAGTCCTTTAATTTATTATCACTCTCACTATTTTATTCAAATTGATAGCCCTCACTATAAATTCAGAATGTTGCAACATACAACCTTCTAGTGAGTCAAGATCCATACTTAATCAAATCATGAATCAACTAATGTTGATGTCCCACAACTTGACTATTTAGGTAAACACTTGCCAATTGAATCATATGCAGATCTTGATAGATGATATGCACAAATCTTTGTCATAATCCACCTTTGTACTTCTAGGTGCTTAATCCTATTAAGATCACCTAGTTAAGAGTGACACAAAGGCCAACATGATAGAATATGCACCATGTGAAGGCAAACCCACATATCTACCATCACACGTCCATGAGATAGATGACGCACCACACTAGGGCATGCACACGCTTAGTGGATCAATCTTTTCATGTGTTTCACTTGTAGAAAGCATCCAAGAATTAATATTTAATTGAATTATTTGTATTTATAAATACATATACATATCCAATCACCACATACTTATAATATGTATCATATGCATGCTATATTCACAAACAAAACATGAAATCACAAAATATGAGCAACGATTATGGTCGTACTATCACAATTCTTTGGAGCCGCAAATAATTGCTACCACCTAAGGTTCACATCACATGTAGCGCCTATTCTTGCTGGAAATTTGTGCAGGAACTAGCCGAGTCATCCAAGTGAACCTATGACGTCCCCGGATTTTGATTTCTCCAAACCCTATTGGGAATGAGATGTCAGAATCCGAAAACATCATCCAATCATATCAGAAAGCGATGCGGAAGCATAATACACATACATGAACATACAACCATAACATTCTCAACATTCAACATGTAAATTTATACAACATGAATTATTACACAATGATTTACAATTACATATTGAATGAAAATTCTACAATCTAAGAACATGTATGCTAAACTAGGATCTACACAATAGGTACAACCTGAACAGTGCTCACTTCACATCTTTTATCCCACGCTATCTCTGAACCTAAAACATACGTGAAACAACGAATAAACACACAAGGTGTTGTGTACGTGGGTAGAAAGATACATACTAATATGTTTGCATAATTGAAATGAATTGAGAAAGAAAGAGTAATAGAAAACATTATTTAAAGTGATAATCAGGTAAACATTCCTTTTATTGCTTTCACTTTGATGCGGTTGTACTACTCATACTTGCACTTGACTTACATCTAGTGTGGGCAATATAGTATCATCATACATCTAACATGGGACAAGGAATCATACATCCATGTTAGGCAACATACATCCACACCAGGCTATGTGCTCTAGTAGATAGAACCCATCATACTCATTTATGTTCTATTAGATTTGGCGAAGTATAACTCATAATAGTTCAACCAAGCAATCATATCCAAATACGAGCATTCAAGATATAACATATCATATGCAACCAGGAAACTAGTCTTATACTTAATAAATCCCACGTACCTGAGTTCATAGATTTCTAACTTATCTTTGATCATCTAGAAGTTTGGTCATCACCTGATTAAGACAAGACCACATACTATCATCAGATTCTCATCATCTTAACCCTAGTCATGTTCATTAGGGTTTATATTATCTCATTAGGATATTCCAATGTTTACTTGCATTATTGTCTTATATTTATCTTACTGATGTCATTTTCCAGATTATGATCCATTATCTAAATATTAGGTTCCATATTCTATTTTTGTGCACATATTGACCCTAGGTTACATCATTAACCTAGATTAGGGTTTTAAACCATGTATTAATATTCATCTTCATATAACATGGATTTTGTTCATCTTTAAGATCTCATAATTAAAAATGAGGTTCAATATACTGATATAAGCTTACTCTGTGAATTTCATCATTTATTGAGCATGTGTGCATTTATTACATCATCTTTAGTGTTATTAGCCCTAATTAGACATATTAATCAAATTATATACTTTCGTGCATCATCATGACCATATCTGACATCATATGCATTATAAACATTATTATAGAATTACTGACATTTTTCCATAATTTTATATCATCATTTAATACTTATTACTCATGAACTAAGCTTTTTACAACTAATACGATATGACTGATATTATTGCATCAAAAGCCTGATATTATGATTCCTTATTGTTCTACTCATTTTTCTGAGAATTTCGGTACCTTATTTGCATTTTTCTGATAAGTGAGTTATTTACTGTGATTTATTATAAAATTAGGCATTTCTGAGGTAATTTACCTTTTCAGGCCAACAGGTCACTGCCACGTGGCTCTAGGGCTGGCGTGCACCCTTTACTTGATGTGCGCCAATCCATGATTGGTTTGCTGTTAGCTGGGCGGTTCAGGGGCCAGTTCAGTTGGTTGCGCCAGTCCGGTTCAGCAGCTGGACCAACCGGTCCTTCTCCTTTCTCTCGCACACACGAGGCGTTACCCTGTTATCCCGTAACAGGTGCCGTCGTCATCTGGCATCTCACGTGCATGGGCTCCAAGCTTCTACCCAAGCCACCACTGGTGCAAGTGGCTCCGACGAGAACACATCAAGGTTGTTAGATGCTCGGTCGGCTCCTCCGTTCGTATCTAGGTGTGCCTGAGCGCTGAGCTCGCTCTCAAGCACTGCCGCCGCTGCTGCGGGGAGGATCTCGTTCTCCCATGATGCCTTCATGCGTCGTCCCCTCGAATAGCCACAGATGAGTTATGCACAGGGTGATCCCGCAAGGCCTCCCCCTAACAGTTTTGTTCTTCTAGGCGTGAGCCACTGCCATGGCCACGACTCTCTAACGCCAGGGACTCGATCGTCGTCGGCTCTGCTTCAGCGATGAGATCTACCCTCGGCGCCGCCTCCTCATCACAATCTAAAGAACTTAGGGGATTTGATAGAGGGTAAACCACCCACTGCACCTACGGTCACGCTGGTCTCCCAAGGTGCAGCGCTCCACGCTGCCTGCATGCGACTCACTGCTACGCAACACGTCTCCTTCCGCGGCAAGGCAGGGTACCTCCGTACTCTCAGGTTCTGCAAAAGAAAACTCTTGTCTCTCCCTTGTGTTCACGTTCTCAAGCTGAGTCATGTTGGGCAGATCTCTTATCCTACTGCGACGTAGTTTCCACCACAGGGCTGGAAGTTGAGATAGGAACTATCCCCCCATCACCCCCTTGTCTTCCAGCTTCCCTTCCTCTAGCCTCGGCCTGCCACCATAGTCGGAGGAGGCAGTGTGAGCGAGGGTTCCCATCCACTTAATGCAGGAACAAAGGATTGGCGTGAGAAATCTTGGGATCTGAGGTCTGTGCCCAAGCAACATCCAGTCTAAGATATCTCATGGTTGGTTCCCTGATCTGAGACATATGCGAAGTTGTTGAGGTGGTCAAGATCTCTCTTTCCGGATAAGTGGAGGTTGAAGATACAAGGTAGGTCGGAAGGTCACCTATGAGGATTGGGATTTGTCCACGTCTCCCAGTTCCATGCCACGCCTAAAGCCCTCCCACTAAATGAGTCGGTTGTTTCATGTGAATAGAAGAAGAGTCATGTACCTAATGACCTATTTCCAAACTTAAGCCTCAACTGAACTCCTGGTATATTTCGATTCATAAATCACATGAGATTTTTAACTTTTCCCGATAACACAATACTTTGTATGGATGCTTAATCCTTCAAAGAAACATTAATTAACATCTTAATATAGTTTTTACAATATGTTTATTCTATGGGACATTTCAGTCATATATGATTCTCAAAGGCCTCCAAACATTAACAAAACTCATGCTGTCTGTAAACATTTATGTAATCCTTATTATTAGCACTATCCATGATCATTCTTTTTAGGTGAATAGAGTCCATGATTGAATAATCAATTCCTTAGTTTTCTACTAGTCATCTACATAACCTTCATGATTTTCAAATTCGATATTCGATATCAAAAATCCTAAAATCTGGGTTATCACAGAACCCTTCACTCAATCGTGTGGCCTTCTGGTTAGTCAATTGGTCTTCATAGATTGGCCAACTAGCTCCTGACCCAATAAATGTTTGGACTCCTGTAGTCAATCAATTGGGTCTCCAGTCGATCGATTGGATCCTTTTTTGTCTGGCCTCCTTGGTCCTCTGATCATTCTACTGGACTTCCTCATCAGTAAACTCATATGGTGCATAACATATTCTCTTGCCAAAACATAAATGAAAACTATCCTATTCTTATTACCTTATTGCACAATAAAGTGAAACCTTGAGTTACATTTGGCGGGAAGATAGGGAGGGAAGCATTTATTTACATGTGGAGAAAAGGTAGAGGTTCAGTATGAATCTTGAGTAATAATAGTAAAAAAACCATTTGACTAATTACACACAATCACAAAGGGATTTTGGCCATAGCAGTGCATTAATTCACCATCAAAACAAATTTTAGGGTGCCACGTATCGATTGTATTATATATGTATATATGTATATATATATATATATATATATATATTGGAGCATATGTTGTTCTAATCAAATATGCACATTAATCATTTTGGGTATTCTCATCATAGAAATAAAAAATTAAAAAATAAATTCAATCATATTGATTAAATCCCAATACTCTATAAATTAGTGTGGCTCTAATACCACTATAAGGGATTTGGGAAGTAGATATGGCCAGCGGAAACAAAAATTGTATGCCCATATCTCAAACAAGCAATCTTGTCCATAATGATGTATTTAGGAAAAAGGGCTTGTGAGGTATATACATGGTCCCGAAACAAGTCCAATAACAATCGTCACAATACAATGCTTCTATATCTGGTAGAACCTGGATGGCAGTCGGGTCGATCTCCTAGTGTGACATCACGGATGAAAATTGACAAAGTCCTTCTAGCATGTTGATCACAGCCTCAACGCCTCTATGTTATTCCACATGGACCATGGGGAACTCCTCATCTTGCTTTATTAGAGGCAATGGGAAGAATTTTGTCCCTTTGATGTCAATGTGTTATTATTGACTTGTTCTCCCTTATCTCCCTTTTATGGGTAAGACTTGCTCATGCTCTCACACTACCAAAATAGTGAGAGTACAATGTTAGTGAGACACCTCATCGTGCTAAACGAGATTACTCAAAACACAAAAAATGATCAACTACTAATTTATCACATAGTCAAAAATGTGGAATAATTAAAACTGATTCCAACAATGTAAATAAACTCTAGAACATTTACAAAAGGTACATCATTCCATTCTCATATACTCTAACAAGTATTAACATATGGGTCCAAAGACCTCAGTCACATCCTGCATACAAAAGATATTTCACATGTACATGCCATATATTTACAAACATTAGCATACTACCAAAATTTCGTGTCGATACAAGTAGATAATCTAGAAAACACATCCCATACCCAGACCTGAGTGTATAGTAATGAATAAGCAATGAAGCATATTGAATAGGTTAAGCATACTAATCCATTAAGCAAATTAACTTGACAAGAAGTATAATTACTCAAAGGTCATATGATATCATCTTGTAAATACTGAATAGTATAAAGACAAGTTAAAGACTAATCAAGCAATGTGAGACATATTTAACCATAGCCAGTATACTACACATCTTATATCACTTCATTTATTACATTGTCCTGAGGGATTTGAAAAATACCACTCAAGTCCCAACTGACCATTACTAAGTTGAAATTAGTGCCATACAAGATCTAGGAACAACCGGACTCGTAAGATCTTCTCTGCCCCCAGTCAGTACGGGTCTGCCACAGCGACACATAAGGCCAAGCTGCTAACAGCCTAGTCCATCCTTGGTACAGGTCATGGCACTAGTGGAAGGAGGCAGGTACACATACCCTTCCATCTGAGGTTCAACCACAGTTATCCTCCAATCTCATCATATATATATATATATATATATATATATATATATATATATATATATATAATCACTGAGACACGACCGCAACTGTTCTCAAAATGAGGGCTAGGTATGACCACTATCATCCTCCCTAACTATGATGGAGTGGACTTTGGGATCCTAAAATGTCCAATGACACAAGTGATATCATGCATGTTGAGTTGTTTTGAGAATCCCAAGTGTTTTAGTAATGCTGGAGTGTTGATCGAGGTTTATATAATGATTTGGATCCATAATTTATGCCAATTTGAGGAATTTAATTGAATGGTCTAACAATTGAGTTTTGGCACCAAATTCGTGTACAAGGTACCTTGAGTAGTGAGGAATCTATGGTTAAAATATGGTGGAAATTGGATGTTCCTAAAGGAAGATATCAATGGTCTGTATCTGTGAAATAATATGCATATATTGAGGTATTTTGGATCAAGGTTATTGATATACTGGCCTAAGTAGTTGATTAATAGGGTGTCACGCACCCCTTTAATTGAGGGAAGGATGGGTGGCTAGATCTTGGTCATTCATGTCTAATCCAGTGATTGGGACTGTCTACTTTAGTGAGCCACGGATCCCATGTTATGTGGGTTCTTTCACAGCCGCTGGATGCACTTTGGGCGGCAGTGAGGTCATCTCCAAGCTCCGGGTTTGGAGGAGTCAAGGAGAAGTAAGACGTGAAAACATCCATGCCACCACGATCTCAAAACATGTACCGAATAGAGGGAGTAACTGAGCAGTTAAGCTTGAATTGACATAAGGAGTACCCTGATTGTTCACTCGTGGCATTTGGTGAAAGATAGAAGGAGAACGAGCCACCCTTTTTCCACTGTCTCTCCACAGTCGCAACCAAGTGGTAGCTGAAGGTGTAGCTCAAAGATAGATATGGGATTAGAGGAATATGCGTAGCCGAGGAGGTCTTCCTAGAATGGACGAAGGCACCAGTGGCCAAAGAAGCTTGAACGGAGATCCAACCATCTATTTTCTCGTCAGAGCAGAGCCTTCCCAGGCGGTGGCATCTGAGTTGGGGACGACAATGATTGCCTTCCCTTCGAGCCTTGGAGCCTCGATGGAGTTTAGGAAGATCAGGCAGAGCCAATGGAGGGTTTCGGCAGAGGTTTCGATGAGCAGAGGCCTTTTGCCTCTCTTGCTCTATCGCAGTAGATGCTAGCGGCGGTGGCTCCCCCATCCGCCCGAAGCAACCACCAGCACCAAATCCAAGAGGCTGAAGATGTGGGGGGAGATAGAACAAACCTCAACGAAGAGAAAGTAAGTTGCTAGCATTGTTGGAGGATAGTTGATCACACACCGGAGATCCACCATGCGGCGGCGCTCACGCAAAGCAGAGGAGATGGGTGAGTCCTCGAGATCAGGATCACGTGAGAGAAGGAAAGAAGGATGAATCGGGTTCAGAATCCCAGACCCACCCAAAACCTAGAAAAACTAGAGTCATGAACCGGCCGGCTCAGTGTGAGTTAGGAGTCGCGCCCAAGATGGCCACATGTCAGTGGCCGATTGGCCAAAAGGTAAGTAATTTTAGTAAATGAGCATATCTTCAATAAATCATAGAAATTAGCTCGAGCATCATAAAAATAAATATAATATACCAAAATTCTCAGAACAATGCGTAGAATAATGTGAAACCATAATATCAGAATTTTAATGCTTTAATCTCAGTGATATCATGTAATATGTGTAATACTTGTTTCATGAGTAATAAATAGCAAATGATGATATAAAATTATGGAAAAATGTAAGTAGATTCATAATTATGTTTATAATGCTTATGATGTCAGATATGACAATTCTTGGACACAAAATCATGTAATTTTCTTCATATGGCTAATTAGGGCTAATAACCCTAAATAAAATGTAATACATGCACACATGCTCAATAAATGATGAAATTTACAGAGTAAGCTCATATCAGTATATGGAACCTCAGTTTTAATTATGAGATCATAATGATAAATAGAATCCATGTTATATGAAGATGAATCTAAATACATGTTATAAAACCCTAATCTAGGTTAATGATGTAACCTAGGGTTAATATGTGCACAAAAAGGATATGGAACCTAATGTTCAGATGATGAACTTTGATAATGATATGTAATATGGAAAATGACATTAGTAAAGATAATCCTAAGACAAGAATACAAGTAAAAGTGGAAATATACTAATGAGATAAGCAAACCCTAATATGAACACGACTAGGGTTAAGATGAGATGCAAGATGATGAGAACCTGATGATAGTATATGATCTTATCTTGATCAGGTTTAACAAAGATATAGATGACATGAGGAATATGATGATTAGGTTTGTCTTGAACTAAGGTACGCCATTACCTCTTACTTGGCTTATTATACAATATGCTTGTGTTATATGTGTAGTAAAATACTTGGCATATGATATTAGATGATATGATTGTTCTTGCATGATATGTTGCTTGATTTTCGGTACCTATGTCTATGAACACATGAAACATAAAATATCTGATCCATCATATGATAGCACTAAACTCTTTGGTAGTATAATGCATTGACAAATATCAAAGCCCTAGGGGCAGATGTAACATCAAAGCCCTAGGGGATGATGTACGATTTATATGACAAGGCCTAAAGACATCAAAGCACTAGGGGCAGATGCATAAGATATATGATGGAAATAAGCTTAAAATATGTGTTCTCTTTTGTTAATGAATATCTTTTTTCCAGTATACACTTTTCTTATATTCTTCTATTGCTGCCAAGTATTAGTTTTATCTTATTGCCAAGATATGATGAGAGGTATATAAAAGACATGTAGGCATACTCAGTACAATATTCTTGAATATTGTGCTAACGTGTACCACATGTAATATTTTGTTTAAGTTGTGGTTATGCTCTTGAAGATCCAGGATAGTGAGAGTTGTATGGCGAGCTGATGTACAGGTGGACCTGTTGTCTTAAGATCCTGTAGTTTAGTGGTAGTACATGTATATGTATAAGTTTGTTGTTCAATATGTAATATCAAATGTTGTAACAATTCATGTTTTAATTATATGTTGAATGGTGAACATGTGTTGTGGTCTATTTATTGTTCATGTGCATGTGCAACTGATTGTTTCCTTCTGACTCCCTTAATTTTCTTCTTCTTAGACTAGTGTGTGGTGTTTAAATTAGGATTCTCGCTGAGGTGAGGGTTTCAATTTGGACGTCACACATCAGATTAAGTTTTAGAAAATCTGGGGACGTCACATGTGGTATCAAAGCATGAACAATAACAAAGCCTGACATTTTCTCATTATGTGACTCAAACTAAAGAACCACGAACTTAAAACAAATCTTTAGGGTTAGATTAGTCGTATTTTGGAGACTAGATCCGACCTAGCCTCTAGGTTAGCACCTAGATGTCCGAGAACTAGGTCTAGACTGGTGCTTGTTGAGTAGCAAGTCCTTAGATGTCATTCTTTCCTCGTAGTGCAACGGTATGGGACATTGCACTATTTGGAAATGACGTGCATCAAGGGAAGAGAAACCCTAGACATATTGTGCACGTTGTCTAGCATAGATACACTAGTCTACCTATTGTTCTCACCCTTTTCACTAGTTTTCATGACACTGGACTCTCTACTATGTGTGGGACACTCGTTTTTAGGATTTGGTTTTTGATTCCAATCGGATCGAACCTCGATAGTTTTCTCTGATGTTTGTTTTATCGGAGAAAAACTTTATAATATTTTATTGTGTATATGTATTACAAAAATGTGTCCCCACACATGTACGAGTAGGAGGTGGTCATGCAACCTAAGTGAAAGTGAATGACATCAGTGTAGAAGAGAGGGTAGTTCTAGATTAGATGTCTAGAGCCTTGTTTGGAATATATGATAGACGGAATAGATGAAATAAGTTTTGATGATATGATGTAGGTCCTATATAGATGACATAAGATAATATATGATGATATATGTTTGTCTTTTCGGACTTAAGTTCAGTTTTGAGGATTTGAGATAAGTTTTGATGATGCAAGTATGCATTCTTTTATGAGATAAGATATGATAAATTAAGACAAGGTTGTGATTCAGCATGAGCCTCAAGCTCTTTTACGAAGGAGGACCTCTAGTGTTAGGACCAGTTTTAGGGTTAACTCCAGAGAGAGTGAGACCCATTGGGAGAAGGTCAGAGAACCTACACTCCAAGATATGAGAATTCTGAGATATGTGATATGATGTGTCCTAAACTAGACTACTCATGAGTGATTGAGTTGAGTTGCTTTATGTATGATTACTATAGTTTAGTTGAACCCTAGATGTCCTTGGGAGGACCAAACCCTAGAGACAAAGAGAGGCTGGCTATATGTTCATATGTGAACATGAATATGAGTGCCTACCATCTAGGTGAGGGAGAGATCCCAAGACCCTGGAGGTAGCTATGTTAGTTTCTGTGAAGCCTCATGCTCAGGTTGGTGGTTTCCCACATAGGAATCTAATGGTGTATATAAGAGAGTTGAGAAATAGTTTCCATGGGTATAGAGCTGAGAAGAGAATGTCATATCATGTTTTGGTTCATGCTTATGTGGCTAGAGCTTGTAAAGCTGTCGCTAGTGCCAATGAAGTAATCTGAGAACCCTAAGCTAAGAGAGAAAAGATAAAGTATGTGCTTATGAGATACTCTTAGAGTTGAGTTAGCTCAGAGAGACTGAGCATGACACTACCCTCATGATATGGTTTAGGGGAACCTCAGTTGGACTAGATAAAGTTTTGATACATGTTTAATAAGTCACTCACATTACTTTGTTTAGCTCAACCATGATATAATATATATGTTCATGATCTAATCTTGAGATGTGACACATAAACATGATATGATGGAAACTTAAAGATTGTTTAATAGATATTGATGCATAAATGGTTAACCATGTACATGAATAATGATGATTAATGTGAAAGTGGTGGCTTATCTTGTGATGAAATCACTAGTAAATGATGCAATTTATTATGAGCAATGAAATAAGATCATATGTATGCAACATGTTACATGAGGTGTTAACCTTAGTGCTTAATAAAGAAGAAAAATATAGTTTGATAGTTAGCACAACATAATGATGATGACACCTTGATATGATCTATATAGATAAAGTGAGTTAATTACATGTAACTCCCTCATAAGAAGTATATGTAAATGTTTAATGCTTGGGTAAAATGAGGATGAAAATCCTATAATATGAAAGATGTCGTGAAATAACCTAAGTTTCTAAACCCTTGTTTGAGCCTTCTATGAAGGGATGTTTCACCTTAAATGTTTTAACCCCCCTCCTAATGGTGGTTTGGATGTGAGTATAGAACTTTGTTCTTGGATAGGTTGCACCTAGAGTGATGCCCTACATATGGATGAAGACTTTTTGGTTTACTTTCGAGGACGAAAGATCTTTTAAGATGTATATGATGTGACAAAGTGGTTTTTGGCTTAATTCTGAGGATGAAATTTCTTTTAAGGTGTGTAGGATGTGATGGAGTGGACTTTGGGATCCTAAAATGTCCAATGACACAAGTGATATCATGCATGTTGAGTTGTTTTGATAATCCCAAATGTTTTAGTAATGTTGGAGTGTTGATCGAGGTTTATATAATGATTTGGATCCATAAGTTATCCCTATTTGAGGAATTTAATTGAATGGTCTAACAATTGATTTTTGGCACCAAATTCGTGTACAAGGTACCTTGAGTAGTGAGGAATCTATGGTTAAAATATGGTGCCAATTGGATGTTCCTAAAGGAAGATATCAAGGTCTGAATCTGTGAAATAATATGCATATATTGAGGTATTTTGGATCAAGGTTATTGTTATACTAGCCTAAGTAGTTGATCAATAGGGTGTCACGCACCCCTTTAATTGAGGGAAGGATGGGTGGCTAGATATTGGTCATTCATGTCTAATCCAGTGCCTGGGACTGCCTACTTTAGTGAGCCACGAATCCCATGTTATGTGGGTTCTTTAATAGCCGCTAGATGCACTTTGGGCGGCAGTGAGGTCATCTCCAAGCTCCGGGTTTGGAGGAGTCAAGGAGCAGTAAGATGTGAAAACATCCACGCCACCACGATCTCAAAACATGTACCAAATAGAGGGAGTAACCGAAAAGTTAAGCTTGAATCGACATAAGGAGTACCCTGACTGTTCACTCGTGGCATTTGGTGAAAGATAGAAGGAGAACGAGCCACCCTTTTTCCACTGCCTCTCCACATTCGCAACCAAGTGGTAGCTGAAGGTGTAGCTCAAAGATAGAGATGGGATCAGATGAATATGGGTAGCTGAGAAGGTCTTCCTGGGATGGACGAAGGCACCAGTGGCCAAAGAAGCTTGAACGGAGATCCAACCAACCATCTAATTTCTCATCGGAGCAGAGCCTTCCCAGGCGGCGGCATCTGAGTTGGGGATGACAATGATTGCCTTCCCTTCAAGCCTTGGAGCCTCGATGGAGTTTAGGAAGATCAGGTAGAGCCAATGGAGGGTTCCGGCAGAAGTTTCGATGAGCAGAGGCCTTTTGCCTCTCCTGCTCTATCGCAGTAGATGCTAGCGACTGTGGCTCCCCCATCCGCCTGAAGAAGCCACCAGCACCAAATCCAAGTGGCCGAAGACATGGGGGGAGATAGAACGAACCTCAACGAAGAGAAAGTAAGTTGCTAGCATTGCTGGAGGATAATTGATCGCACGCCGGAGATCCACCATGCGGCGGCGCTCACGCAAAGCAGAGGAGACGGGTGAGTCCTCGAGATCAGGATCACATGAGAGAAGGAAAGAAGGCTGAACTGGGTTCAGAATCGTAGACCCGCCCAAAACTCAGAAAAACTAGAGTCATGAACCAGCCGGCTCAGTGCGAGTTAGGAGTCGCGCCCAAGATGGCCACGTGTCAGCGGCCGATTGGCCAAAAGGCAAGTAATTTCAGTAAATGAGCATATCTTCAATAAATCATAGAAATTAGCTCGAGCATCATAAAAATAAATATAACATACCAAAATTCTCAGAAAAATGCGTAGAATAATGTGAAACCATAATATCAGCCTTTTAATGCTTTAATCTCAATGATATCATGTAAGATGTGTAATATTTTTTTCATGAGTAATAAATAGCAAATGATGATATAAAATTATGGGAAAATGTAAGTAGATTCATAATTATGTTTATAATGCTTATGATGTCAGATATGACATTTCTTTTACACAAACTCATGTAATTTTCTTCATATGGCTAATTTGGGCTAATAACCCTAAATAAAATGTAATACATGCACACATGCTCAATAAATGATGAAATTTATAGAGTAAGCTCATATCAGTATATGGAACCTTAGTTTTAATTATGAGATCATAATGATAAACAGAATCCATGTTATATGAAGATGAATCTTAATACATGTTATAAAACCCTAATCTAGGTTAATGATGTGACCTAGGGGTAATATGTGCACAAAAAGGATATGGAACCTAATGTTCAGATGATGAACTTTGATAATGAGATATAATCTGGAAAATGACATCAGTAAAGATAATCCTAAGAGAAGAATACAAGTAAAAGTGGAAATATACTAATGAGATAAGCAAACCCCAATATGAACACGACTAGGGTTAAGATGAAATGCAATATGATGAGAACCTGATGATAGTATATGATCTTGTCTTGATCAGGTTTAACAAAGATATAGATGACATGAGGAATATGATGAATATGTTTGTCTTGATCTAAGGTACACCATTACCTCTTACTTGGCTTATTATACAATATGCTTGTGTTATATGTGTACTAAAATACTTGGCATATGATATTGGATGATATGATTGTTCTTGCATGATATGTTGCTTGATTTTCGATACCTATGTCTATGAACACATGAAACATAAAATATTTGATCCATAATATGATAGCACTAAACTCTTTGGTAGTACAGTGCATTGACAAATATCAAAGCCCTAGGGGCAGATGTACGATTTATATGACAAGGCCTAAAGACATCAAAGCCCTAGGGGCAGATGCACGAGATATATGATGGAAATAAGCTTAAAATATGTGTTCTCTTTTGTTAATGAATATCTTTTTGCCAGTATACATTTTTCTTATATTCTTCTGTTGCTGCCAAGTATTAGTTTTATCTTATTGCCAAGATATGATGAGAGGTATATAAAAGACACATAGGCGTACTCAGTACAATATTCTTGAATATTGTGCTGATGTGTACTGCATGTAATCTTTTGTTTAGGTTGTGGTTATGCTCTTGAAAATCCAGGATAGTGAGAGTTGTGTGGCGAGCTGATGTATAGGTGGACATGTTGTATTAAGATCTTGCAGTTTAGTGGTAGTACATGTATATGTATAAGTTTGTTGTTCAATATGTAATATCAAATGTTGTAACAATTCATGTTGTAATTATATGTTGAATGGTGAACATGTGTTGTGGTCTGTTTATTGTTCATGTGCATGCGCTACTGATTGTTTCCTTCTGACTCCCTTAATTTTTGTCTTCTTAGCCTAGTGTGTGGTGTTTAAATTAGGATTCTCGCTGAGGTGAGGGTTTCAATTTGGACGTCACACATCAGATTAAGTTTTAGAAAATCCGGGGACATCACACTAACACTTGAATTTAGGATGACAAGCACCCTGCATACTCATCAGTATGCACTCTGAGTATCCCTTAGGAATACTCGTTTCACTATATAGCAATTTCTGACACTTAGATAGATCTATGGCACATGGCACTACATGATTTTAGTTTCACTTAATTAGTTATGCCAATTGGGTGAATTAAGGCTAAATCATACAAATGGACATGCAAACCCTAATTCTTTTCAAACAAGACTATATGTATAACAACTTCAAAACATATAAACATTTGAGATGTAAATCTTAATCACATCACCACATGCTAACATTCATTTAAAATTAATGGACCACACTTATCATCATACTTTTATAAGATACCAATATTTTATCACAAGTTCCAGGGTTTTAACCCTTAGTGGAACTTGAAGAGGATTTCACCTCAATCGTGGCATCAAACATGCCCAAAGGTCGTTAAGACCATAACATTATTCATATTAAGGTTATCATCATCATTTCATGCCTTAAACAAGGCTCAAAATATCATTATCACATATGTGTCCATTGATATTAACATGGTAAGGCACTATGATATTCAAATAGACTACATTGTGGTTTCAACACAAGAAGAGTGTAATTCATTATCACATGAAGGTTAGGTATAACAAGCTAAATCACATGGGAGTTACACATCCACTTATTATAGTGATTTATCAAATATAACTATATAATGGCAAAGGTAAGACTACAAATTTATGGCATTGAACCATCGAAATATCATCACCAGGTGCCATAAAGAATACTGTGTGATTTATTCTAATCCATTGGATGTTGAAGCATCCAATACTATTCATTGGATCAGGTTCATTGTTCAAGGTTATCAATTGAAGTATAGGTCTAACGATTAGATCAATTGAACCAAGGAACCATTAGTTCAAGGTTTAGTCAAATATACAATTACATTCTTAACTCATCACATATGGTGATGACCTGATCCACCATTAATTGTGATCATTAGATCACCATTGGTTATTAGATGATCAATACATTCATTTAACACTATCAAATATTAAGCTAATGCCATCATCAATTGATAACATCATTAGAATGCTTAGTGGATGGTAAGTATATGTCTAATTGAGCCAAAACCTGACCTAAGGGGGTGACCATTGGTTGTAACCATAAATTTGACACACTTGATCACGAACATCAGTTACCAAGATAGAAACACTATTGTCTATTGAATGGTATGACCATCGGTGGTGTGATAGGGAAGGAAATAGCTTGAAAACCCTAATTTAAATCATCAACTATTTTGTTCTTAGCACCATAGGTTGATGCTATCAACCTGTCCTGGATCATGTCACACCTTATAAAGTTCATACACATGTTTACAAGTTCATATAGAACTGGAACAGAATAGGGAACACCACAAAAATTCGAAATTCTAAACAAGCATGGTCTCTCTATGCTTAAATCAACACATTAATGCATAAACATGAACTAACATGCTTCTAGTAAGCAATATAAGTGAAGAATGTTATATAACTCGCCTCTATAGAGTAGGTCAGATCCCAAACAGCAAGAATATCGAGAAAATAGGGCACAAAAACCTTGCATTCAGATTTGAACTTGGCCAAATAGGTACTTCTCTCCACAAAGAAGCAAAATCCTAGAAAAAGAAACAAGAAGGATAGATTTTTGAGTTGTAGAGCCACTTTCACCGTGGAGCAGAAGTTTTCCGACTTGGAGGAAGGTCTAAGGAAGGATAAGAACTAGGAAAATGGATAGGGAATTAAGAAAACAACTTTCCTTGGTCAAATTCCCTAGAAGATGACCTTGGAAACCCTAGGTAGGGCTAGATGGAGCTCTAGGAGACCTTCTTCTCCAAAAAGGGGTTGTCTTATACCTTAGAGCACTTGGTTCTGCAGAAGAACAGAGTGTATTCGTTGTGCCAGGTTAGAGGAAAGAGAAAGCAAGAATAGTTTCGTACTTGGGCAAGGAAGGGGTAAATATAGCTTGTGGATAAGGATAGAAGCAAGCATGAGGTGTAAAAGTAGCTTCCCTGTGTGTCTATGGCCTTAAATTATTAAGAATATTCAAGAACACACACAAGAAACTCCCCCACTGTCCTTATTGACCTTCTTAGCTTTCCTTTGCAGAATTTCCCAGCCAATCACATAATTCATTAGTTGGTAGCTACTAAAGGTAGCTCATCCATGAAGGGGTAAACCCTAAAATACCCTTGATGAAAATGCCTTCAAACCATGGCTCACCTAGGAGCCCCATGGCTCAAAAATCTCAATACTGATAATATAATATCTAAGGAAAAATGCATGTGATAAATTGCAAATAAAACCCCTCAATTGGGTAAATTGCATAAAAGTCCAAAATGTACAGAAAATTGCATAACTTGCTCGAATAGTGTCCAAATAGGATCAAATTTGAAACTTAAGCTTGTATTATGATTTACAAACATATAAAAATGTTAGATTATGGTTATAATCATTAAAGTATGGTAATTAAGCTCATTCAACTCATTAAGCAAGTTCAGGGGCCTTACAACTATAAACCCCTAACAAGGATTTTGCCCTGAAATCCTATGCAAAAAGAGATGGACATTTTCTATGCATCTCATTCTCTAGTTTCCATGTGTATTCCTATATTCCAAGATGATTCCAAAAAACGTTCACTAGTATTATATCTTTTCTCTTCATCTTTTTCACCCTTCTATCCATGATCAACACAGGACCCTCAACATAGGAGATATCCTCATCAAACTCAACCTCTATTGGTTGGATTGTCTGGTCAATATCTGGATGGCATTTCCTAAACATAGAGATGTGAAAGACATTATGCAATCTATGTAGCTCTGGTGGTATCTCCAACTTATATGCTACCTTTCCAACACAAGCTGGGATAGGGTATGGTCCCATAAATCTGGGAGCCAACTTACCCTTCTTTCCAAACCTCAACACACCTTTCCAAGGAAAAACCTTAAGATATACTCTATCTCCCACTTGGAACTCAATTGGTCTACGTCGGTAATCTGCATAAGTTTTTTGCATGTCATGGGCTTCTTTCAACTGTTGTTGTATCACTTTAATCTTTTATGTAGTCTGTTGTACTAGCTTAGGACCTAAATTTTGACATTCACATGTCTCATACCAGCAAAGAGGAGACCGACATCGTATCCCATATAGAGACTCATAAGGAGCCATATCTATGCTTCTTTGATATCTATTGTTGTATGAAAACTCTATTAAAGTCAGATGTACATCCCAACTACTAAGTAATTGCAACATGCATGCCCTCAAGAGATCCTCTAAAGTATGAATAGTCCTTTCAGACTGGCCATTGGTCTGTGGATGAAAAGTTGTGTTGAATCTCAGTTGTGTTCCCATTTCTGAATGGAGACACTCCCAAAAATGACTTCTAAACTATGGACCTCTATCAGAAACTATAGTCATTGGAATGCCATGCAGACAGACTATCTCATAAACATATATTTGTGCCAATTTCTCTACTGTAAACATCGTCTTAGCTAGCAGAAAATGAGCTGACATAGTCAGTCTATCTACTATCACCCATATCGAATCATGACCCTTAGTTGTCCTAGGAAGACCAAACACAAAGTCCATAGTAATATGATCCCATTTCCATTGTGGTATTGGCAAGGGTTGTAATGTCCCTATAGGCTTCTGGTGCTCAGCCTTCACCTACTGACAAACTGGACATTTGTCAATGAACTCTACCATAACACGCTTTAGACCTAGCCACCAATACATGTCTTTCAAGTTTTGGTACATGTTGGTACTTCTAGGATGCATTGCATACATGGACGAGTGATCCTCCTCAAGTACCATCTTCCTCAACCCATCAACATCAGGAACTACTGTCCTATTGTGCTAACAAACTATACCATCATCTGCCTCATGAAAGCCATCATACTTTTCATTTCCAATCCCTGATCGGATATTCTGTATCATAGTATCATTTTTTTGTGCATCATGAATCTACTATCTCAAGGTAGGTTTCACTTGTAACTGTGCCAATAATCCTGCCAGAAAGGAAACTTCTAGTTGTACATTCATCTGGAAAGAGACACTAGCATATCTCTCTTATGGCACATGAAGCAATTTAATTGTGCATTATCTACCATTGATAATGAAGATGACTTTCTACAATGCATCAGCTACCACATTTACTTTCCCTAGATGGTAGTCTATTGTGCAATCATAATCCTTAATCAGCTCCATCCATCTCCTCTACCTCACATTGATGGAGTTTTGCAACACCACTAAAAATCCTAAGGTGATGAATGCTTAGGTTTAGCCTTGCTAGTACTATGGTAAGAACTCCACCCACGTGTGCTAAGACACGCGGAAGTCTTATCGTAGTATAGTTAAGGGTCGAATCCTCGGGACAACGGTCTTGACGAAGTCAAGATGGAAAACGTTTTTAGTTTTACTTAACTACTTAACAGTTGATATTTAGATCGAAAGTTTGATTTTGGTTTTAAAGCTAAATGCGAGGAAAGTAAAGCAAGAAAGTAAAGATTAAGGTTGTAAATAATGATAAAAACCACTAGGATGTTATCGGGTTTCACACCACTACACATGGATCAAGTCATGCAACATAATAAAACAACCTGCAAAGAGAGACAAATCAGTTAGTATCTTGTAGTCCTAGCTTCCTTTCGGATAACTAGCTACGAGAAGTGTGGAGTATTGCAATGCCAGCCATTCCATAATGAATGGTCACATGCTTTGCATTACTTCTTCATAAAATGTGTTCCTCGACCTTACCAAGGTTGCACTTCCATACGTCAACTGATTCCATTTCATAGTATGAAAGTGCAATGATGGGGGTGAGTTTACTCCACTCATGAAAACACTTCTAGACACCGAAACAGACATATGGTGACTACATACATCCATAACCAACATTCAATCGATATTCAGATCTAAGGGTACAATCATAGACAATTCATACCAAAAGACAATATGTAACACAAGTTGATGATCAAGCAACTAGTATTCATTAAGCGATTGAAGTCAAACTGAAAAGAAGAGCATCTCTATTACAAGTTATTGAATTACATCGCATGAAATGAAAACATGGGTAGTGGGGCTACTCCCCGCACCCTAGTGAATGAAACTACTCGCTCATGACAAAGAAGGAGGCGAGAAGAGAGAGAAAGAACGTCATCTCCACGGAGGAGGGAAGGTTGAACCCTTGGTGAAGAGAGCAACGATCTTCGCACTTCGTGGTTGCCTTGATGAAGGATCTTCTCTTCCCACCTTCTTTGTTGAAGAGAGAGAAAGAAGAGAGAGAAGGTAGTTTGATGATGAGCACGAATCTCAAAACTAGCAGCCTTGGGGCAGTGGACAGAAGACCAGAGTGCTCTGGATCTGGAGAGGCAGCCTTTGGGCGTCTTGAAATTCGATCCCCTTGAAGTGACCCTTGAGGTCCTATTTATAGGCTCAAGTTGAGCCCAAACGGTATTGAGACCGTGAGGCTTCTCGCGGTCTTGGGACCGTGAGGCTTCTCGCGGTCTTGGGACCGTGAGGCTTCTCGCGGTCTTGGGACCGTGAGGCTTCTCGCGGTCTTGGGACCGTGAGGCTTCGCGCGGTCTTGGGACCGTGAGGCTTCTCGCGGTCTTGGGACCGTGAGGCTTTTCGCGGTCTTGGGACCGTGAGGCTTCTCACGGTCTTGGGACTGTGAGGCTTTTCGCGGTCTTGGAACCGTGAGGCTTCTCGCGGTCTTGGGACCGTGAGGAGTCTTTGTAATTTTTTGTTTTTTCTGTAATGGAAAGATAAGAAAAGTTAGTTTATTGATGTATCTGCAATAAAGTAAGAAAGTTTAATGATTCTATTTAGTTTATCTAAGAAAGAGTATGGAAAACTAAAGATAACTAATAAGATAATGTCACAAAATAGGAGGTTATCACCCCCCCTAACTTAGAGTCTAGCTTGTCCTCAAGTTAGATAGAGTTGAGGCATGTAAGGGCGAGGCGATTTTATTTGATTAAGGTTTCCATACTCTTGCTTCAATTCTAGGTTAGAGATCTACCGAGGTCTTATTGGGGCTTCTGCTTACACTAACTCTTTCGAGTATCAAAAGTTGCGTGGATCTCAGGTTCCTTTAATGTTGTGAATCTCGCATTGGGACCACCTTTCTGTGCATATCATCGACTCTAATCAGTTTTATACTTCTTTAGAGAAACATACCAGTAGCTAGAGTGGGTATGAGGGCTGGCTTAAAAGGCTTATTGTGTAACTTCCCCTTTCAGTGGGGAAGGGTTTGTCTATGCTTTCTAGAGATTCACTACCGGGCACGACACATCTGCCTTCATGAGGGAAGCTGAATGTACCGGCCGGGTGAGCTCTTTTATCAGCCTTTTCATATATTAGGAAACCTTAGGATCTCATTACCAGGAACGACACATCTTCCTTCATGAGGGCAGCTGTATGTACCGGCCGGGTGAGATCTTTGTTGGCTCTTCATATAGGTCCTTATGCATGGCACAACTCTCATGTTTTTATTCAGCACTCTGGCTTTTATTCGAGTCTCACAGGCTTAGGAAGTGGGTTTTGTTAGGGTTTTTGATTGGGCGGCCAAGCCTCTTTTATTGAAAGAAGAAAATTGTTCTTAGGGTTCCTGACATGCACTTATTTTTTTTTTATTGGTGGTCCGCTCGCGAGATTTCTTGATTTTGGATTTCCCTGATTTCCCTCTTGACTTTGAGAGTTTTTGGTTCGCTTTGGCCCCGAAGCTGACCTGTGAAGAGTCTGAGATAGAATTGAAGCAAAAGTATAGAAACCAATAGTGAATGAAATTTATGAATTCGCCATTTCAAGCCTGTATGCTAATCTTGTTATTTATATGAGGACTACTTTATCTCTAAGTTAGCTAAGGGTGATTCTTTCCAGGGTGAAACTTATACTTATAAAGTTATTTTATTGAAAAATATTATTGGAAAAAGTCTAAAGATAAGCGGGAAAAAATAGAAAGGTTGAAGAAGAAATGATACATCACCCTTGTCCGGTGCACTCCCCCCCAACTTATCACGCACTCTGTCCACAGAGTGTCAAAGTGATAGGTTGAGAAATGCATGGACAAGGGCATTTAGGCGTCAGTTAATCCTTTATTAGCCCCATGTGTTCTGAGTAAGTTGGCGGCGAACTTCCCTCGTAGCGCGTGGTAATCCACCTCTGTCATGTCCTCTACCGGCTTGTGGAGGGCCAGGATTGTATACATACAGTAGAGGATGCGGAAGTCGCAGTCATTTGATTCTCTGATTTGCTAGGGGCATCTGTGGCAGAAGGCTGGTTCTTGGAAATGATCTCTGTCATACGCCCGAGTGTGCTGACCCAAAAGATCGTGTAATTTGTCAGCACACTCCTTTGCCACCTCCTCCGTTGGTGTCCTTGGAGTTGTAGTGTATTCTTTCCATTTTGGATCATACTGGATGTCAGAACTGTTGTAGATTATTGTTGTTCCTTCATGAAGGTTGGTTGCCAGTAACATCCAGTGCTCTTGGTGAAGGAAAGGTAGCATGATGAACTTCGGAGTTGTATGTTGGAGATAGGAGATGGTTGACTCCTTTGTTCTGAAGTTCTTCAGCCCGAGAAGATCATCCTTCATGTAAGCTGACACCATATAGACCGTGCTGTGATTCTGTGCAAGTAAGTATTGATAGGCGGTCATTATACTTACAGACATGGAACCCTTGAATTGTAGGGTCTCACGGAGGGCATCTGCCATAACTAAAATATCCCCGTCGATATATACCAGCTCGTCTTTTTTGGCGTATAGCCGTGACATTATTAGTCGGAGCTCGTTATCTGAAAGTGTTTTGCAAGCCTCCGGGTCGAAGTCGGGAAAAGACGGTTCAATGGCAGATTGGGGTTCCATATGTGATGAGGATGTCTTGATGGCTACCCCTGATATCAGATCAATGTCACCTTTATCTGGAGCCAGATCAAAGATGTAAGGGTTCCATTGGCTTTGCTTGGTGACATTGGATGGTTGGTTTTCTTTTTGCAACGCCGCTAGAGTTTGTCGGAAAGGTCTCCTCTGCGGTCGTTGTATAGATGAAAAGAGATAACGAGGGACGTCGTCTGCCGCCATGGTAGGGTCATTGAAGAACCGTCTGTCGCAAATAAGCTCCATGGCGTAACGTCCTCGTAGGGAGTGGAAATCTTCATTGATTAGTTCAGTAAAAGGGACCTGCTGATTTAGCGCTAGGATGTGCCGTATGACGTAGAAAGTGCTGTCCCAAGAGCCTTCAGCGGCTTGGACTTGTGGGTTAATAATTTGGAACCAGGGGGAGCTCCAGTCCTGGCGAAGAGAAGGGCACGCGGCCCAAATGAGTTTGAGAATCCTGAAAGGGATGCACCGGGCCTCCCTAACTTCAAGTCCGACAAAATTTATTATACCGGCCTTTAGGTCACTGGCACAGAAATTGTACACTTTGGCGTCGTGGGCGACAGTGTCCACTATCATGAGTAACCAGTGTTTACAGACTTGGAAAGGCATGGTTATGTATCTTGCTTTTCTTGCGATTCCCCTTTTCAACCTTGTAATGGATTTGTGTTGTATTTCTTTATACAGTAAGCACAATCCCAGTGTGGGTGAGGCGTTGAGGACCGGTTGTTGTCGCCGAGAACTTTTGTAGATCTCGATAGAGTTGGCAAGGAGAGTACGAAAGATTGCCATCTTCACCGGCGACTGGGGTCGAAGAAGTGACCGGAAATTTTCACGCGTCAGATCGTGTCTGGTCTTTGTGTTTTGATATATAACATCCTCCCCTGCTTTGGCATCATCTACAATAGTGTTGAGGATGAAAATATCATGTGCGTCTAAGGTAGAGATGGCTGCCATATCTAAGTCTTTCATTTTGTTAGGTAGAGGTGGCGGCGGAGGTAGCTCTTGTGGTGTGGGGGGAGAAGGTTGTTCCAGGTTGTCCATGTACTGCTGCAGATTGTGATCTTTATCAGAATCAGAAGGAGTGTCTAAATCTTCATCAGTGTCGAGGCATACTCTTTCTGATTCTTCAAGTTCAGGCGCATATGGTTCGAGTGCAGAGATTTGCTGGGCTGTTGTGGCTGGTGCAGTAGTGCTGGTTCCTTGAATGCATCTTTTGAACTCAGCAAAAGCCACTTCTTTGCAGCCTCCCGCAAAGATCCCGCAGAAAAGTTTAGAAACTGATCCCCGAAGTATATGTTGACATTCTCTGTATGAGCAGGGGATTTGTGATCTTTATCACCAGTTTGGTGATCTTGTTGTTGTTTTGGTTCTGCTCCTTGGTTGGGGCCTGCCCCAGCATCATCTGGCTTGTCCGAGTCATCAGCTGAGGAGGAACTATTGTTTGAGTCAGCGGAGGAGTCAGAATCTTCCTCGTCATCAGCATCATCCTCATCGTCATCAGTTGTCTTCTTTTTTGCTTTCTTCTTGCACAGACGATGGATGGATTGGAGTTCATCATATGCCACTTGCACGTGCTCGTGTGTTTCGAGCAGTGCTTCGTGGGTTTCTTTAAGATCTGAATAACGTTGTTCGGCCGAGAGGAGTCATGCTGAGAGGTCGGTTACTTGAGCTCTTAACTGAATAAGCTCATTATTTGATGACTCCTCCTGGCGATTATGTAGTTGTGTGAGGGTCGTGGTGATGTCGTCCAGGCGCGTGCTGAAAGCATGTTGTTGCTGCTTCAGCTCGCGGAGGGTCTCTAGCAGAGGCAGAGTCTGCGCAGAGATCCGATCGACTTGCGTTGCCAACACTTCATGCTGGCGTTGTACTCCCTGGATCAACTCGGGCAAGTTGTTACAGTGGTCGTCGATGTGGTCGACTTGCTTGGCCACTGAATCTTGACGTTGTTGAATGCGTTGGAGGATGCCTGGCATGGCGCGATTCTGCTCGCCAATCTGGGCAACCTGCTGAGTTAGACCCTGCACACATGAAAAAATAGAATTTAAAATGTTAGATGGGTCGGTGAGGAGGTTTCGGATGGTGTCAAATTGACGTCTGAATTCCGCACCGACGTTAGTATAAGGGACCCCAGTGAACGAAGGGTGAGGTGGCTGGGGTCAGGGTGGAATGATAGTGTCATGCGGAAGGGACACTGTTGATGGACCCGCGAATTGTGTGGTGACTGTAGATGGGGTCACCAGTGATGTCGGGGTGGTGGTGGGTGGAAAAAAAAGTGACATTCCCGAAGAGAGAAATGGATCCGGGAATGTTGATGGAAAGTCGGTGGATGTGAAGGAGGAGAATTCAGGCATTGTGGTGGAGAATGGGGTGCCCGAAGTGAAGAAGGGTGGGGGTGTTGGAGGGGTGGTAGAGGAAGGTGGAGCGGAGGATGATTGAAGGGTGGTTGATGGTGGTGGGGTGGTTGATATTGGGGTGGTGGAGGGTGGAGAGGTGGTAGTGAGCTCAACATTTAGACTCATTATAAAAGAGTCTAGTGATGAGGATGTAATATGTTCTTCAGGGAGGGGGGGTTCAGCTTCGGGGTTAGGCTTCGATGTAGGTGTCCCCGACAGCTCATGAGCTTTTACGAGCCTTTTGGAAGGTCGTTTGACTAGGAGCTTTGTTGTTGTAGCTGCCGGGGCAGTTATACTAAGTTTTGCCTGCCCTGCCTTTGCTTTCTTTTCTCTGGCTTTGACTGAAGCTATGATTTTGGCGATCTCGTCTTCAGTGAATAGGAGCTTGTCCTTATCATAGTCAGCAAGCTCTGGAAGTGGAAGCAGGGTTCTTGAAGATTTTGTGGGGCAGAACACGTAGTTCAACCTTCCATCCTTATCCTTTAAGATGTGAGAGTTCTTTAGTGTCTGCTCGTTGGTAAGGATGTCGCCTTTTATTGGGCTGCATTTGGGTAGAAGTTTATCCATCTTAAGATATTTGATGATAGATGTGATATGACCACCCGTGCATATTTCTTTCCCGAGGGCGAAGGCTGATAGCTTGAGCAGCATATGTCGTCCAATGTTGACAGGCATTCCGTTGAGGACAGACCAGAGGACAAAAAGGTCGGATATAAGAACATTTCCTCCTTCGGATCTGGGGAAAAGTGCGCCGACGATAATTTTGTGTGACGTGCACACTAGGCCAGAATGAACGTTGGAGGCCTTGCTTGTCCTTGCATCGAAGGTTGGTAACCCCGTTAATGACTTCCAGAAGGTATGCTTGTTGAACCCGGGGTTGTCTGTGCCAGCAGCTTTGGCTTTCTTCAGCTGGTCTTGATTGTCGATGAAAATTTCATTCAGAAAAGTTTCGGTAATGACTACCTCATGGTTAAAGATTCTGGAGGTTATTCTGCGGTCACCACCGTCCCTTTCTCTATGCATGACGTCCACCACTTCTTTGTTGAAGTAAGTGAAGAATTATGTTGTGGGCTCAGAGTAGGAAATTTCAGATACAAAGCAGAGTCGGGAAAGGTTAGAATTGTCAAGAAGAGTGAGGATTCTGTGGTAGATCCCCATCTTCATCAGTATGCTGGGGCAGACATACTTGGTCGGTTTAAGGAGTTGGCTGATGGGGGAATGATTTGGAGGTGAAGGTTCTCGGGTGGTGGTGATGTGGTGGTGATGGGAGGAAAAATAGGAATAGTTATTGTGGCAGGGTTGGTGACGGTGGTGGAGGATGGTGGGATGCACCCTGCTAGGATTTGTTCCCTTGCACAGGAAAGGTGGACCTGCTTCCTGGCTCTCTTCTTAGATGTTGGCTCAGTTGTTGGTTCTTGAGCCAATCTCTTCCCCTTAGATTTTGTAGTGGGTGATTCTTTCTCAGGGGAAGGCTGGTATTCGGAGGCCTCGTCAGATGAGGTCTCTTCGACCTCCTCGTCAGAAGGTTCTTCATCTAGGCAGCGGTTGATTCGCTTGATGTCCTTCATGACAGCAGTCAGGTTCACTTCTGCTGGGACTTTTCCAGTCCTTTTGAAGTCGTCAACTATGCTTTGCAGATTTGCTCGTTCAGTAATGAGATTTTCTTTTGTCCAGAAGGGAGCGTCTGTTGGTCCTTGCTTAGCAGGTGAAGTCATTCTGAAATAATTGATAAGAAACAAAAGTTAAAAATCTTAAAATTTGAAATTATAACAAAGTAAAATTATTTTGAATTTGAGTTTTATTAGTTTGATTTAGTTCAAACAGTACTGATACCGTTTGGTCTCAAACGGTCTTGAGACCGTTTGGGCTTATACGGTCTGGAGACCGAGAGGATCCAAACGGTCTTGAGACCACGAGGATCCAAACGGTCTTGAGACCGCGAGGTGCCTCACGGTCTTGAGACCGCGAGGTGCCTCACGGTCTGGAGACCGCGAAGGTGACGAACCGTGCGGCCGTTCGTCGGCTAAGAGCTACAGAAACAGTGATGGCGACAATCGGCGGAGAGGAGCTCGAACGTGAGTTTGAAATGGTGATGCGTCAACCTGTCGCTGCGGTCGGTGGGTCGGCAAAGGGCTAGCTACTGTAGAGCGGGCGACGAGCCGGGAGTGACGACGACGAAGTCGAGAACGACGGCGATGAAGCTGAGTCGTCGGCGAAGCACTTGAAACAGCGACGCGCGGGAGTGCAGGGACGAAGCTCAGAGCAGAATGAAACAGGAGAGTTTGAGAATTCGGGAATCAAGAAGAGGGACACGTAGGTGGGGGGTATATTTATAGGTTTTTAGGAGCCCTCTCGGTCAGGTGACCGAGAGAGCTCAAACTGTCTTGAGACCGCGAGGATCCAAACGGTCTTGAGACCACGAGGAGCCTCACGGTCTTGAGACCACGAGGGGCCTCACGGTCTGGAGACCGCGAGGGGCCTCACGGTCTGGAGACCGCGAGGGCCCAAACGGTCTCGAGACCGTTTGACCTCAAGATCATGTGGATTTTTATGTATTTTTGGATTTAAAGAAAGCAAAAGAAAAAGGAAAAACAAAGATAAACAAAAGTGTGTTTAAAAACAAAAGAAAAGGCTAGAAAAATTAGGGAAGGTGATACTCAGGCCTTGGGTTGCCTCCCAAGAAGTGCCTTGGTTTAACGTCGCTGGCTCGATAAGATTTTGCTCCGGCTATGCTGACTTTATAGGGTCATGAATCTCTATGGTTTGTCTTGATAACTTGTCTGCCAGAGTGTGATACTTTTTTAATCTGTGGCCATTTACGGTCCTCTCTCCTCCATTATCGTCAATAATAATGACAGCTCCTGTCGGGTATATATGTTTGATTGTAAAGGGCCCCGACCATTTAGTACGCAGTTTTCCAGGAAACATTTTTAATCTGGAGTTGAATAGGAGGACTTTGTCTCCGACGATTATATCTTTTCTTTTGATGTGGCCATCGTGCCACATCTTAGTTTGTTCTTTGTAGATTCTTGCGTGTGGTAGGCTGTCATTCGTAGTTCTTCTAGCTCTTGGAGTTGAAGTTGTCGGAATTCACCAGCACTTTTGAGATCGAAATTTAGTTGCTTAATGGCCCACCAAGCCTTATGCTCTAATTCAACTGGCAAATGGCAAGACTTCCCATACACTAATCAAAACAGTGTTGTTCCGATGGGTGTTTTGAAAGCTATACGGTAAGCCCATAGAGCGTCAGATAGTTTGGTGGACCAATCGGTGCGGTGCCGATTGACAGTTTTTTCCAAGATAGCTTTAATTTGCCTATTGGAGACTTCAACCTGTCCACATGTCTGTGGATGATATGGTGTAGAAACTTTGTGGTTGACTCCATATTTTCTTAATAAGGCTTCAAAGCTCCGTTCCAAGAAATGTGATCCGCCGTCAGATATAATCGTTCTTGGGACGCCGAATCTGGGAAATATTATCTCTTTAAACATCTTGATTACCGGCTTTGAATCGCAAGAGGTGGTTGGTAAAGCTTCTACCCATTTTGAAACGTAATCCACAGCAACCAAGATATACTTGAATCCATAAGATGAGGGGAAAGGGCCCATATAATCTATTCCCCATACATCGAAGAGTTCGATTTCTTGTCATATGTTCAATGGCATCTCATTTCTTCTGGTTATCCCTCCGGATAGTTGGCCCTTGTCGCATGATCGCACGTATTCATGTGCGTCTTTTGCGATGGTGGGCCAATAAAAGCCATATTGCAAGACTTTGAGGGCTGTCTTCTTAGAACTCATGTGGCCCCTAGTGGGGCCTGAGTGACAGTGCTCAAGGACCGAAGTGATTTCTGTCTCTGGGATGCATCTACGAAAGAGTCCATCTACGCATAAGCGAAAAAGATAGGGCTCGTCCCAGAAATATTGCTTAGCGTCGTGAATGAACTTCTTTTTGTCGTGATAGGATGCGGACGGGTGAATGATTCCTGTTGCCAAATAGTTGACAATGTCGGCATACCAGGGAAATCCATTGGAGACTTTCATTAGGTGGTCGTCTGGGAGGAAATCTTGGATAGGTACTTTGTCTTCATCCTCGACTCTAATACGACTGAGATGATTGGCGACGACGTTTTCCACTCCGCTTTTGTCTTTAATTTCCAAATCGAATTCTTGAAGCATTAGTACCCAGCGGATAAGTCTAGGTTTTGCATCTTGCTTCTGAATCAGATATCGTATAGCGGAGTGGTCAGTGTAGACAATGACTTTAGCTCCTATCAGGTATGAGAGGAATTTTTCGAACGCGTAGATGACAGCTAAAAATTCCTTTTCTGTAGTGGTGTAATTTTTTTGTGCTTCATCCAGCGTTTTAGATGCATAGTATATAACATAGGGTTTCTTGTCGATTCTTTGCCCTAAAACGGCCCCTATGGCATAATCGCTCGCATCACACATGATTTCGAAAGGTAACGACCAATCTGGAGCTCGTAGTATTGGTGAAGAAATCAAGGCATCTTTCAGAGTTGTGAAACTTTGCAAACATTCTTGGTTAAAGTTGAATTCTGTGTCCTTGGTCAGCAGTTGTGTCATGGGTTTTGCTATTTTGGAGAAGTCTTTAATAAATCTTCTGTAAAACCCAACATGTCCTAAGAAGGCACGTACTCCTTTTACGTCTTTTGGTGGCATCAATTTTGAGATAACGTCAATTTTTTCTTGATCCACCTCGATCCCTATGTCGCTCACTCTGTGTCCCAAAACAACACCCTCTGTTACCATAAAATGGCATTTTTCCCAATTTAAAATGAGGTTTGTTTCCTCACATCTTTGTAAAACTTGAACCAAGTTGAGCAGACAGTTGTCGAAGGAGTCTCCATAAATTGAGAAATCATCCATGAATACCTCCATTATAGATTCTGTCAATCCCACAAAAATAGCAGACATGCATCTTTGGAAAGTAGCTGGTGCATTACAGAGCCCGAATGGCATTCTTCTGAAAGCATACGTCCCAAAAGGACAGGTAAAAGTAGTTTTCTCTTGATCGTCCGGGTGTATCGGGATTTGGTAAAAACCAGAATATCCATCGAGGTAACAAAAGAACTTCTGATGAGCTAGGCGCTCGAGGACCTCATCTAGGAAGGGCAGGGGGTAGTGATCTTTTCGTGTTGATTTATTAAGTTTCCTATAATCAATGCACATACGCCACCCTGTAACGGTTCTAGTGGGCACCAGTTCATTTTTGTCATTGAGAACAACGGTGGTTCCCCCCTTTTTAGGGACCACCTGCACTGGGCTTACCCACTGAGAATCAGAAATTGGGTAGATAATGCCTGCCTTTAGAAGCTTGAGGACCTCAAGGCGAACCACCTCTTTGAGGTTGGGGTTTAACTTTCTCTGGTGTTCTCGTGATGGTTTAAACTCTTCAACCATGGGCAGTTTGTGCATACATAAAGCAGGGTTTATGCCTGTCAGATTAGTCATTTTATAGCCAATGGCTTTCTTATGCTTTTTCAGTTCATCGAGGAGTCTGTTTTCTTGATCATCCTCCAGAGTGGAGTTGATGATTACTGGACAGAGCTTCTCATCATCAAGAAAAACATGTTTAAGCCCCTCGGGCAAGGCTTTCATTTCTGGAGCCTTAGGTGGCTCAGTGGCTTCTATAATTGTGATGGCCTTAAGTTCTTCAAACGTGGCTGTCGGAGCTTCTTCAGCTTTTTCTAAGTATTGCAGGCATTGTTGCACTAGTTCACTGGCCGAGAATTCTACCTACGGATTTGTAAGAGTATTTTCCAATTCATCGGATGGTTCAGACATTTCTAACTGGGACATTTGATATATAGCATCCAGGAGAAAGACTTCCTCTTGAATGCTTGGACCTTTCATGCTGTTTAGAACTCTGAACTGGAAAGCCTCCCTCCCAAGTCTCAAAATAATAGTTCCTGCTTCGACATCAATGAGAGCTCGGGCGGTAGCTAGGAAAGTTCTTCCGAAGATTATCGGATATCTCAGGTCTTCTTGTATGTCCATAATAACAAAATCACACGGGACATAAGAATTTGTTCCTATTCTGACAGGGATGTCTTCGATAATTCCAAGAGGGGCAGTTATGGTAGAGTCGGCTAACTAAATTGTCATTGTCGTAGGTAACAAATCAGTGAAGCCTAATCTTTTACACATTGAATAGGGCATAATAGATATGCTTGCTCCTAGGTCTGCCAATCCTTTCTTGCTGGAGCCATTTCCAATGGAACACTGAATGCCGAAGGAACCTGGGTCCTTCTTTTTCTTTGGCATTTTATTAAGCAGGATATCTGAAGTGGTCTGAGCAAGTTTCACTATTTCATGCTCTTCTGTCATATACTTTCTTGACAAGAGGGTTTTCAAGTATTTTGCCCAAGCGGGCACTTCGGAAAGGGCATCAAGAAAAGGAATATCAATGTATAACTTTTTCATATCTTCTTTAAATTTTTGGAACCTAGTGTCCATTTTGGTTCCTTTTAGTCTGTCTAGGTAAGGAATTCTTGGTGGGACTTCTGGGATTGGTTCCTTTTCCTTTTCTTTCTCTGCAGAATTTTCTGTTTCTCTGCTTGAATTCCCTTTTGGGGAAGGAATGGCTATGTCATCATCATCATGGTCGATTCTGGTGACATCAGGCAGGACACGACCAGACCGCGTGGTGACGGCATTAAGTTGTTCTGGTCTGTTTGGGTTATGACGCGGGTTTGCCTCTGGTTGCCCAGCAAAAGTGCCGGCTTGAGGTTTCAATTGAGCGGCAATCTGTGCCAGTTGGGCTTCTACGGCCTTTTGTTGAGCTTGCTGGTTTGCAAGCATGGTTTGTTGCGATTGAAGCATTTGTCTAATCAAGGATATCTCATCAGATGATTGGGGAGGAGCACCCCTTTGTTGATACTGAGTGACTTGCTGTCCTGGTTGTTGTAGAGGTGCAGTTAACTGTGGCTGTTGGGGCTGCTGCAACTGGGGTTGCTGTGGCTGCTGCAACTGAGGTTGTTGCAACTGAGGGTGCAGTCCTGAATGGGCATATTGGTAAGAAGGATTCCTGGGATAGTTAGATCTTTGGAAACCTTGTCTATAATTCCCTTGATTGAAGTTATTCTGAAATCCTGGTGGTTGTCTATTAAAAGATCCACCTTGTGCCTGCTGCTGTGGGTTGGTAGTCCCTGCAGGATTCCCGTATTGAAAACCAGGATGGTTCCTTGGTTTATCTGGGTTGTAATACACTTGGCCAGGTATTGAATGTATGGAGTTGACTTGCTCTGGCATTTGGTCCTCGGGATGCTCGATAATGGGTTCATATTGTGGCATAGGTGGTTGTAAATCCATCATGACATTGTATAACAGGCCACATGATAATGTGGGATGATCGGATGCATGACAGGCTTCACAAGTTCCAGTAGATGCCTTACCTTGTTGAACCTGAGAGCTTTTCTTCTTATCATATTCCCCGAAAGAAGTTTCGAGGGCTTGTTTCTTGCTAGCAATAGTCTTCATGGCCTCAGCAATGGCCTTGAATTCCATGGATTCTTCTGCTTTGTAAACCTTGAGAACGCCTTTGGGTTGGTTAGATGACCTTCCCCAATTGGATTGGTTCTCGACCCCTAGCGTAACTATATTCCAGGCATCTTCATAATTCTTTCTCATAAAGTTTCCTCCAGATGAGGAATCTAGAAATTGCTTGATATCATCACTTACTCCTCTGTAAAATGTTTCAATTAGTTGATTTTGAGATATGCCATGGTGAGGACACTTTCTCAGGAGTTCTTTGAATCTTTCCCAAGCTTCAGCAAGTGTTTCTCCAGGTAGTTGGGAAAAGTGATTAATCTATCCCCTAATCTCATAGGTTAGCGAAGGTGGGAAGAATTTCTCAAGAAACTTCTCTTCTAATGGAGTCCAAGTAGTGATGATGGGGTGTCTATCCAAAGCGTTGTACTAGCTTAGTGCTCTTCCAGATAAGGTGAAGTGGAAAAGGTGTAACATGATTGCTTCCAAGGCAATTCCTGCTTGGGGTACAAGTCGGCAGAGTGACTTGAATCTCTTAAGGTGATCCATGCAATCGTCTCTAGGTGCTCCGGAGAAAGAGATGCCTTGCATGATCTGGATCCATTGCGTCCGAATTTCAAAGTGTGGTATGTTAATAATCGGTGGTCGGACAGGATGATCGTCTTCATAATTCTTCGGGACTGCGTAGTCCCGAAGTTGCTTGTTTCTTAACGCAAGTTGAGCAGCAACATGCTCTGCTTGGATGCGGGCTTGTTCCTCAGCTCGGATCTCAGCTTGCACCTGAGCACGAGTGTCAGCAATAAGTTGTGCTCGTTGTGCTGCTATGGCGGCGTTGACTCTTTCTGCAACAAGGTGTTGCTCTTCGGCCATCTGTCTGGCTCTTTGGTGGTTAAGTCTATTCCTTCGGTGGAAACTTCTTTCTACCTCAGAATCGTATTCTGGTTCAGGGGAGAATCTGATGCTATGCGGGGGTTGCATACACGTTTTCTACCTGAGTAGAAGGAAAATCACACGTTAGGATAATGGAAGGAAATGAAGAAATCAAGAAGTTTTGGAGTAGTTATCAAGAAAAAGTGTAAAATCCTAATCAACCAAGAAGTTGTTAAGTAAAAACTAAAACGTTCCGTTATCCCCGGCAACGGCACCAATTTTTGATGGAGTTTTGCAACACCACTAAAAATCCTAAGGTGATGAATCCTTAGGTTTAGCCTTGCTAGTACTATGGTAAGAACTCCACCCACGTGTGCTAAGACACGCGGAAGTCTTATCGTAGTATAGTTAAGGGTCGAATCCTTGGGACAACGGTCTTGACGAAGTCAAGATGGAAAACGTTTTTAGTTTTACTTAACTACTTAACAGTTGATATTTAGATCGAAAGTTTGATTTTGGTTTTAAAGCTAAATGCGAGGAAAGTAAAGCAAGAAAGTAAAGATTAAGGTTGTAAACAATGATAAAAACCACTAGGATGTTATCGGGTTTCACACCACTACACATGGATCAAGTCATGCAACATAATAAAACAACCTGCAAAGAGAGACAAATCAGTTAGTATCTTGTAGTCCTAGCTTCCTTTCGGATAACTAGCTACGAGAAGTGTGGAGTATTGCAATGCCAGCCATTCCATAATGAATGGTCACATGCTTTGCATTACTTCTTCATAAAATGTGTTCCTCGACCTTACCAAGGTTGCACTTCCATACGTCAACTGATTCCATTTCATAGTATGAAAGTGCAACGATGGGGGTGAGTTTACTCCACTCATGAAAACACTTCTAGACACCGAAACAGACATATGGTGACTACATACATCCATAACCAACATTCAATCGATATTCAGATCTAAGGGTACAATCATAGACAATTCATACCAAAAGACAATATGTAACACAAGTTGATGATCAAGCAACTAGTATTCATTAAGCGATTGAAGTCAAACTGAAAAGAAGAGCATCTCTATTACAGGTTATTGAATTACATCGCATGAAATGAAAACATGGGTAGCGGGGCTACTCCCCGCACCCTAGTGAATGAAACTACTCGCTCATGACAAAGAAGGAGGCGAGAAGAGAGAGAAATAACGTCATCTCCATGGAGGAGGGAAGGTTGAACCCTTGGTGAAGAGAGCAACGATCTTCGCACTTCGTGGTTGCCTTGATGAAGGATCTTCTCTTCCCACCTTCTTTGTTGAAGAGAGAGAAAGAAGAGAGAGAAGGTAGTTTGATGATGAGCACGGATCTCAAAACTGGCAGCCTTGGGGCAGTGGACGGAAGACCAGAGTGCTCTGGATCTGGAGAGGCAGCCTTTGGGCGTCTTGAAATTCGATCCCCTTGAAGTGACCCTTGAGGTCCTATTTATAGGCTCAAGTTGAGCCCAAACGGTCTTGAGACTGTGAGGCTTCTCGCGGTCTTGGGACCGTGAGGCTTCTCGCGATCTTGGGACCGTGAGGCTTCTCGCGGTCTTGGGACCGTGAGGCTTCTCGCGGTCTTGGGACCGTGAGGCTTCTCGCGGTCTTGGGACCGTGAGGCTTTTCGCAGTCTTGAGACCGTGAGGCTTTTCGCGGTCTTGGGACCATGAGGCTTCTCGCGGTCTTGGGACCGTGAGGCTTTTCGCGGTCTTGGGACCGTGAGGCTTCTCGCGGTCTTGGGACCGTAAGGAGTCTTTGTAATTTTTTGTGTTTTCTGTAATGGAAAGATAAGAAAAGTTAGTTTATTGATGTATCTGCAATAAAGTAAGAAAGTTTAATGATTCTATTTAGTTTATCTAAGAAAGAGTATGGAAAACTAAAGATAACTAATAAGATAACGTCACAAAATAGGAGGTTATCACACATTTAGCTCCTATTTTGAGAAGATATACTATAGTTTCTTGTGGTCAGTGAAGATCTAACACTTTTCTCCATAAAGATAGTGTGTCTAGAACATTAAGGCATGGACCACCACTGCAAGCTCCAGATCATGTGTTGGTTAATTCTCCTCATGTTTCTTAAGCTATCACGAAGCAAAAGAAATCACAATTTTATCCTGCATCAACATGCATCCCAACCCATTCTTTGAAGCATCACAAAAAACAATATAGCCTTTTCCTTGCCCTGGCGGTACTAACACCGGTGCACTAGTCAACTTTTCTTTTATAAGATGGAAAGAACATCGACACTTGTCATTCCAAGAAAAAGGAACATCCTTCCTGGTTAACCTAGTTAGAAGTAAACCTCTAGAACTAAAGTCTTTGATGAACCTCCTGTAGTAACCTGCCAGACCTAGGAAACTATGGATCTCTATCAGTGTCTTTGGTTGTTCCCATTCTAGTACAGATTCCACTTTCTTGGGACAAACACAAATTCCTTTTGCAGATATAACATGGCCCAGAAAAGACACTTCAGATAACCACAATTCATACTTGTTGAACTTAGCATATAGCTGATGCTGCCTCAACAAAGTCAATGCATGGCGAAGGTGTTGCTCATGTTGTTGACTATCCTTGGAGTATATCAGGATATCATCTATGAACACTATAATGACACCGGCCTGGGTTATGAGGTATCCCTATTTGTTTTGGATAAAATAAGTTTCTTATAACTATAATATAATCCTCTAAGTTGTTTTTTTATCATGTGACACACTTATGTTCCAAGTTCGGTCCCGATTTAATGTTGTTTGAGCAATGTTCCTTTGTTTTGGACCAAAGTGCAATTTACCCAATTTAAGGGGTTACCTTGCAAATTTTACATGCTAAATGTTCCTCAAGTGTTATAGCATCATAAGAATGAGAATGATGCTGATGTATGGCTTCCACAAGCCTAAGTTCCAAGAAGGAGCTTGTTTGAATAATGATTGTGCATTAAATGACTAGTTTTGGTGTAAATTGCAAATTACCAAAAGTCTAGGGTTGAATATGTAAAATACCAATTCAAAAGTGTCCCTATTGTTTCTCGGTATAATTTGGAGAAAATAAAAAGAAAGGGGTGTCTTGTTTGAGCCACATTTGAGGAGAGATAATCTCGATAATAAAATAATCAAGATTAAAGTATAATTGAAACCCTAATTTTAATTTGTAGCAAAAATAAATATATTAATTGAAGTGCCCATCAACTAAAAAGGTTGTGGTTGAAATCCTATAGTGCAAGGACGACCAAATGCCTTGAGTTGCACCGAAATATCCTATGTAGGTGAAGAAACCCACTCACATTTGTTAATTAAAAAGTAATGTCCACTAAAAATGGATAATAGTATTATATTAATTAAGGTGCTCAAGTGGTTTCTTTTAATTCAAGGATAAACGATAGGATATTGAAGGAAAATGGAGATGGATACGAAGGCAAGGAAGGGAGGGGGCATGTGCCAAGAAAGTGGATGGATTTTCTTCTACTTTCTCTCTCCTAGAAAATCAATTACATATATTCAATTTTCTCCTTACTTGAAAGGCCATTTTGCAAACCACTTTCTTTCTTTGCTTTGGACGATGACTAAGGAGCTTAGGAGCAGGAGGAAAACATTCCCCAAGCTGAAGGTAAGCTTCATGATCATCTTCAATCTTGAATTGATGGTTGAAATCGGATTTCAACATTGATTTTCTTCTCTCTTCCAACCAATGCTCAACATTGGCTATCCTTTGCATCCAAAAAGTTGGAAATGAGCCTTGGCTAGTTGAAGGAGCTTATTTCACCATTAGATACGTGAATCTTGAATATTTGAAGCTACTTTGAAGGCAGGTTATATAACTTGAACCCATCAATGTTATTATTGATTTCAATTTCTCATCATATGTTGATCTTTTATTTGATTCTTGAATAATTGTTGAATTAATCATATAAATGGTAATAGAAATCGGAGGTCTGAAGCTTGATGATGATGAAATCATCTTAGCACACACCTCAAGAAATATCATGAGAAAATGGTTTCACTTTGTGTTGGTCAAACGGTTTCAAACCGTTAGAGACCAAACAGTCTCAAACCGTTTGGTGACTAAACGGTTTCAAAACTGTTAGAGGGAAAACGGTTTCAAACCGTTAGAGGTGAAATGGTTTCAAGAATGTATAAAGGTGTGATGGTTTCAACCTGATTTAATCCACATGGTCTCAACCTTGGATGGCCCAATGATTATAACTCAATTGATTTTAAAAAACCTAGATTAATTGAGGTTAAAACCCTAATTTGGGATTAAACAGTTTCAAGTGGATAATTAATATTTAAATCAAATGGTCTCAAACCATTTAGGGTTAAACATTTTCAGGAATTGATTTTATCATATGGTTTCAAAACCGATTGAAGATTTTGACCAAGACCGTTTAAGGTCTAACGGTCTTCAAATCATTTGATGAGCAAGTGATCAAGGCCGTTTAAGGTCTAACGGTCTTTAGACCATTTAAGGATGTAGGAGCCAAGACCGTTTAAGGTCTAAACAGTCTCAAACCGTTTAAAGTTTCTGAGCAAGACCGTTTGAAGGTCAAGTAACTTCAAGACCGTTTGAAGGTCAAGTAACCTCAAGACCGTTTGAAGGTCTAAATGGTCCCAAACCATTTGGAGGTTCAATTAGTTCAAAACATTTGGAAGGTTCAATTGATTCAATCCATGTAAGTACTAATAACCCCATAAGTGGTTCAAGAGTATATCAAGGATGATTTCAATGGATGTACTTTTAAAGTACTTAGGTAATTAGTATAATTATAGTGATTATCACTTGATGTCCATGAAGATAATAAATTCAATACACTATGATAAGCATAGGTGTATGTGCTCAGGGAAAGGTTAAGTCAACTGAATAAGGTTTGATGGTGATGTGTGTTCCTAATACATGGAACAATGATAAGTATGATTTAACACTTGAATAATGCTATGTGCTCCAAAGTATGTGGAAGCACTGACTTAAGGTTTGGATTAATGAGGTAATCATAAAACCCTAATCAATAAGGAAAATTACAATTCATAAGTTTAATTGAATACTTATAAAAGTATTATATAATTTTAGACATATGGAACAATGAGTTAGGTTTTGGATGTTAATAGTAATATCATTGCATTCTCCTAGATGCATGGAGTTTTGAATTAGGATTTGATCTTTGATAATGTAATCATGAAACACTAATCGAGAAAGATGGGAAATCCTAACCCTAATTTTTGGGTAATGGGTTAAGAAACCCTAATTGAAATGAAATCGGAAACCTTAACCCTAATATAGGGTGATGTTACGTGAAACCCTAATATAGGGTGATGTTATGTGAAACCCTAATATAGAGTGATGTTATGTGAAACCCTAATATAGGGTGATGTTAAGTGAAACCTTAATATAGGGTGATATTATGTGAAACCCTAATGAAGGATGATGTTATGTGAAACCCTAATATAGGGTAATGTTATGTGAAACCCTAATTAATAAATATGGGAAACTCTAACCCTAATAAGGGAATAGTGATGTTATCCTTGTGTTGCATAATGTTGATATGTGATTAATATAGTTGTTACCAAATATACTAACCATGCAAATATCATGAGATGATGAGTATAACTACTTACGAGCCATGTGAATGAGTTGTTGCCTAGTGAGAGGTGACAAGATGTGTAATGGTATTGTGAGCCATGTGAATGAGTTGTTGCCTAGTAAGAGGTGACAAGATGTGTAATGGCCTTGTAAGACATGTGAATGAGTTGTTGCCTAGTAAGAGGTGACAAGATGTGTAATGGCCTTGTGAGCCATGTGAATGAGTTGTTGCCTAGTAAGAGGTGACAAGATGTGTAATGGCCTTGTGAGCCATGTGAATGAGTTGTTGCCTAGTAAGAGGTGACAAGATGTGTAATGGCCTTGTGAGCCATGTGAATGAGTTATTACCTAGTAAGAGGTGACAAGATGTGTAATGGCCTTGTGAGTCATGTGAATGAACTATTTCCTAGTGAGAGGTGATAAGATGTGCAATGGGCCTTGTGAGACATGTGAGATGCTTGTACAACAAGTATCATGTATACCTTGGTCTGAGGACCTAGAGATAATAGTTACCTAATAAGTGGTAATAGTGTTCTTTGATGAACTAAGGGCTTGAATCCCCAGATCCAGTAATTATGATAATGATGATGTGAAGGGATGAGAATTCCCAGTAATGTGATAAGGGACTGAGATCCCAAGTATCATATGTTTGAAGATTTGAAAGTACGTGATAGATGTATTACACCTTTCTTTGTAGCATTTGTTATAATAATTCTTGTTTGAAACTTGATTGATGCTAAAAGATATGGTAATGCACTTAATTAATCAAGTGGAATTCTATCATGTAGAGCCCTGACCGTAGATCCATCAGCGTCAGGATTTTTTGAATGGTGAAACGGGTTGCTCTGCGGCATAACTCAGAATGCATACTTTTAAGTATGTGGGGGTAATGGGAGAATATATTCTTACGCCTCATAGGAATGTTTGCGGGCCATATCCTATGCACAGGAATGTTTATGGACCATATCCCAATAAGAGTATGGTTATGGGCCATGACTCCACAATACCAGGCATTGGCTATGGGCCATATCTTGAAGAGAGTGTATGCTAGGGGCTAAAGCTCTATAGCAAAGTTGCCAGTATACCCTGGAAAGCTATTTTAGTAAGAGACATGAGATTTCCTGCATGTGGTCTCGCACTGACCAATACAGATGAGGTCATGGACTCTGGCTCTTCCATTAACCTAGGTATGGAACTGATGCTTTACGTCGTCGTGGTCAGTTGGGGTATGAGTAGTATACCTCATCTCCTCATGACATAAGCGTGATTGTAAAATGTAACCAGCCGTATAGCGTATTTGCTTAAGAATGAAATACGGAAATCATTGGTTGAAGTTACATTTCTTATTGTATCCTAAATGGATATATGATATACATGTTCTTTATATTCCTTATTAAAATGGAGAGATGATTTACTACTTTATCATTTATAACTGTAATGCTTTAAAAGATGATGTTGCCCAATTCTGCTTAATATTGATTACATCCTGCTTTTCAATAGAAAATCTTCTACTCAGTTTATCACTATTTATCTACATAATAATGTCTCTGGCGGAGAGTTATATCTCTCGCTGGGACAATTTCAATTGTCTCACCCCCATGGGATCCAACCTTTTTAGGTGGACACAGACGAGAAGGTAGAGATTATACTACTGATGAAGGACAGCAGCATCAAGGACAGCAGTAACACCTCAGGTGGAGATATTGACTGTCATTTTTTGTAGATAGGAGTCATATGTGTCGTCCCTATACTCTCAGGTCCTTGGAGTCAATACTTAGTATTTTAGTGATAGATCTGAGATTTTGGCTTGACTGCCTTGAGGTTTTGTGTTGTTTATGTATAGTTTTGGTAAAGCAATTGTTGTAAATATATCCCTCGAGATGAGATGGTACATCATATGTACAATGTAAATCAGAATGTATGTAGTACTTTGGTACTCTTTATAAGAGTTTCCTAGATTTGGATCTCTTTGCAAAAGGTTTTACTTTTTAGTGATTTTTGTTAATCCACTGTTTATGTTTAATTCCGCTTAATCAGTAATGGTTTTGTCGACTGTCGTGACAATTTAGTGGTATCAGAGCTTAAGGTTCGCTGAGTCTACAGAGACATAGGACTAAGGTGTTGAGTTTGTTCTAGTATCCTCTAGTATAACTTATAGTGACTTCTGCTCATGCAGAAGATAGAATAAAGCTTAAAGATGTCTGGACTACTGAAGGAGTACATTGTTGAAAGTAATGTTGTTGCACCAACAGAAGGTGCAAGGGACCAGGTGAGAGAAGAACGACTGCCTGAGAATCCCCAAGATGACCCAACTATGATAAGGAATCCTTCTTCTGATATCATTGTTGGGCAAGTTAGGACAACAATGATGCATATAGTGGACCGTGTATTAGCAATACAAACCAAATTACCAGCCCCCAATGATGAAGTTTTGGACTCCAATAGGATTCTTGATCAACATCAGCATGTCGAAGCAATAGAAAATGTTAAAATAAATAGTTTACAATCCAAAATTAGGGTTTTCTACAGGTGTAGGCAGCCTGGACATATCAGAAGAGATTGTCCAGAAAAGGATAATGAGGAAAGAATTAAGAAAAGGCTTGTCCAAATTCAGAAAAAGAGTCCTAGTAGTTTCAAAAAGGGGAAGTTTTTGGTACCCCCGATACAACCAGTGTCTAGTGCACTCGGGAAATGGCTACCCATAAGGGGTAAAGGACCTAATGTTCTAGTAGCTAGAACTCTTAGTTTGGCCATTACATCGATTAAAAGGCCGACAAAGCTGGGGAATGCTTATAATATGTGTTATAAATGTAAACAGATTGGGCACATTTGATCCTCTTATCCCAAAATGAAGGAGGAAATGACCCAACCATTGAGGCAGAGTCAGCAAAACCCTTAAAAGCAATGGTCTAGTAGTGGAATTCGAGGATGTAGATAGATATCCCGAGTAGGTCCGTCTACACCGAGCAATAGAGCATGACATTGGGATCAGGAAACGATAAGATTCTATAAAAAGAATCAGTTTGAGGTAGTACACAAACTGCGAGATAAGATAGGTCAGATGAAACTGTTTCATTTTGATATATCATTTCATGATTCTATGTATTAAATATAAGAAAGTACTTGTTTTTTAGCTTCCATTGACTAGTCATATGAGGACACAAGAAAGATGAGGACTTATATTTTACTCAGTATTTCTTTAAATGCTTTATAATTTCTCTTATCTTTGTAAGATATAGAAGTGATACCTGGAGAAAATCCAAGAATGTTAAACCTTGTATTTATAATGATACGAAAAGTAAGGAACATGATAGTAAATAAAGTGCATACTACCTAATCTCAGTACTTGTATACCCTGGCTAGATATATAATTATTGGGGATAGGGCAAGCATGGAACTCTTAGATTGTTATCTTTCTGATTACTCTGATCAAGTAGTCATTCTGAGACAATCTAGTTAGTATAATGAAATTATAATATGGACATTTGCATCACATACTAAGTGTGTTAAATGGAATCTGAGATGATCTCAGATCAATATATATATATATATATATATATATATATATATATATATATATATATATATATATATGAGGAAATGAAAAGTATAATCCTCATGATAAGAGAATGAGAACAAGGGAGATGATCCTTGTCTAATAAAGCATGTGTGCATAGTAAAGATCTTTTCCATGATGTAGAAATGGGAAATGTGATAAAATCACAAAATGACTCATGAACAGTTGAAAGTTCATGCTATAATTAGAGGAGATGATAATCCCCTCTTTGATAAACAACCTTGGGTGATGATGGGATAATAAGAAGAATATGTTTCTTTGTGTTCTTTCCTTCAGGGACATAGCAATCAAGTGGGTCTTATGACACTTGATGTGCACAAGTTAAAAATGTTCAATGGATGGATACTTAGAAAAGTATCAGTTCATCTTGGACTTTGGTTCCAAGACAAAGATATGTGTAATAATAATGTCCCAATGATGAAAGAAAGATCCTTTTATATGTATGTCTTTGGTAAAAATAATAGAGAGATGGGAATGGTGAGAATGTAATGTGTTTTCGAAACATGTGATGGATACCAAGGTAAGAGATTCTGGTATCTAAGAAATATCAAGTGATATGGAAAAGTAAAAACATAACTCCTAATTAAGATGATTAATGGTGGTTACCTGGAATGGCCAACTGTAAAATCAATCTAATTACATAAAATAGTATGGACATCACATGTTAGGGGTTTATGCTCTGCATAAACATAACATCGATAAGAATGTACTAATTGAAGGAACAATTGTAAAATCATTGTGGGAAAAGGTTATCAAGCTAAAAAATAATTCTTTCGAACACCCCTATCTAGATCTGTTGAGGTAACGTATACATAACATCTAGAGATACCTCTAAGATAAATTCTTAATTGATAAGTAACCTCCCTTATGAAAAGAAAATGTACAAATGATGAGATAATTGGTATAAATAGTAAGAAAGATTAGTGTTGTGTCAGCAGATTGGATGGCACAACAGATGTATGATAATACTTGTAGTCCCAAGTGGGTGACAGAACATAACCCTGGTCTTTCCTTGAAAGTGAAATGCTAAACTAAATAAGGAGTATGGGAGACTCCCCAGAATCAGGAATCTTGTCACATAAAATTGAAAGTTCAGAAAAGTGACAGATCAATGAGGTTTGACACCAGAGTTAAATAAGGTATGTATAATATTTCTCTTACTAAAAAAAGTGTTATTTGACACAGAGTTGACTCTACAGTCAATAATGAAAAAGATAGTGGAGCATGTGTCCCCTATGACAGATTCTATGATAAGCCTATAAGGAATAACTTTGTGTTGATCAAAGTTCTATGGTATCTCCATGACATTGAGATAGTATGTGGAGACTTGATAGTATGATGAATCAATAATATATGTCTCCCTTTTACCTGGGATTTTGGGGACGAAATTCTTGTTAGGGGTTTATAATTTGTAACGACCCTGACCTGGGTTATGAGGTAAACCTATTTGTTTTGGCTAAAATAAGTTGCTTAGAACTATAGTATAATCCTCTAAGGTGTTTTGTTATCATGTGACACACTTATGTTTCAAGTTTGGTCCTGATTGAATGTTATTTGATCAATGTTCTTTTGTTTTGAACCAAAGTGCAATTTACCCAATTTAAGGGGTTACCTTGCAAATGTTACATGATAAGTGTTCCTCAAGTGTTATAGCATCATAATAATGAGAATGTTGCTGAGATATGGCTTCCAAAAGCCTAAGTTCCAAGAAGGAGCTTGTTTGAATAATACTTGTGCATTAAATGACTAGTTTTGGTGTAAATTGCAAATTTCCCAAAATCTAGGGTTGAATATGTAAAATTCCAGTTCAAAAGTGTCCCTACTATTTCTTGGTATAATTTGGAGAAAATAAAAAGATAGGGGTGACTTGTTTGACCACATTTGAGGAGAGAAAATCTTGATAATAAAATAATCAAGATTTAATTATAATTGAAACCCTAATTTAATTTGTAGCAAAAATAAATATATTAATTGAAGTTCCCATCAACTAAAAAGGCTGTGGTTTAAATCCTATAGTGGAAGGACGACCAAATGCCTTGAGTTGCACCGGAATATCCTAAGTAGGTGAAGAAACCCACTCACATTTGTTAATTAAAAAGTAATGTCCACTAAAATTGGATAATAGTATTATATTAATTAAGGTGCTTAAGTGGTTTCTTTTAATTCAAGGATAAACGAGAGGATATTGAAGGAAAAGGGAGATGGCTTCTAAGGAAAGGAAGGGAGGGTGCATGTGGCTAGAAAGTGGATGGATTTTCTTCTACTTTCTCTCTCCTAGAAAATCAATTACATATATTCAATTTTCTTCTTACTTGAAAGGCCATTTTGCAAACCACTTTCTTTCTTTGATTTGGACGATGACCAAGGATCTTAGGAGCAGGAGGAAAATGTTCCCCAAGCTGCAGGTAAGCTTCATGATCATATTCAACCTTGAATTGATGGTTGAAATCGGATTTCAACATTGATTTTCTTCTCTCTTCCAACCAATGCTCAACCTTGGCTATCCTTAGCATCCAAAAAGTTGGAAATGAGCCTTGTCTAGTTGAAGGAACTTCTTTCACCATTATAGACGTGAATCTTTAAGCTTTGAAGCTACTTTGAAGGTGGGTTATATAACTTGAACCCATCAATGTTATTATTGATTTCAATTTCTCATCATATGTTGATCTTTTATTTGCTTCTTGAATAATTGTTGAATTAATCATATAAATGGTAGTAGAAATCGGAGGTCTGAAGCTTGATGATGATGACATCATCTTAGCACACACCTCAATAAATATCATGAGCAAACGGTTTCACTTTGTGTTGGTCAAAGAATTTCAAACCGTTAGAGACCAAATGGTCTCAAACTATTTGGTGACTAAACGGTTTCAAATTGTTAGATGTTAAATGGTTTCAACAATGCATAAAGGTGTGATGGTTTCAACTTGATTTAATCCACATGGTCTCAACCTTGGATGGCCCAACGATTCGAACTCAATTGATTTATAAAAACCCTAGCTTAATTGAGGTTAAAACCCTAATTTGGGGTTAAACAGTTTCAAGTGGATTAGTGACCAAAGGGTCTCAAACTATTTGAGGAAAAAATAGTCTCAAGACGTTTGAGGACCAACCGGTATCAAACCATTTAGGGTTAATTAATATTTAAATAAAACGGTCTCAAACCGTTTAGGGTTAAATGTTTTCAGGAATTGATTTGATCAAATGGTTTCAAAACCGATTGAAGAATTTGACCAAGATCATTTAAGGTCTAACGGAATTCAAACCATTTAATGAGCAAGTGATCAAGACCGTTTAATGTCTAACGGTCTTCAGACCGTTTAAAGATGTAGGGACCAAGACCGTTTAAGGTCTAAACGGTCTCAAACCATTTGAAGTTTCTGAGCAAGATCGTTTGAAGGTCAAGTAACTTCAAGACCATTTGAAGGTCAAGTAAATTCAAGACCATTTGAAGGTCTAAACGGTCCCAAGCCATTTGGAGGTTCAATTAGTTCAAAACATCTGGAAGGTTCAATTGATTCAATCCATGTAAGTACTAATAACCCCATAAGTGGTTGAAGAGTATCTCAAGGATGATTTCAATGCATGTACTTTTAAAGTACTTAGGTAATTAGTATAATTAGAGTTATTATCACTTGATGTCCATGAAGATAATATAGGGTGATGTTATGTGAAACCCTAATATAGGGTGATGTAATGTGAAACCTTAATACAGGGTGATGCTAAGTGAAACCCTAATATAGGGTGATGTTATGTGAAACCCTAATGAAGGATGATGTTATGTGAAACCCTAATATAGGGTGATGTTATGTGAAACCCTAATTAATAAAGATGTGAAACTCTAACCCTAATAAGGGAATAGTGATGTTATCCTTGTATTGCATAATGTTGATATGTGATTAATATAGTTGTTACCAAATATACAACCATGCAAATATCATTAGATGATGAATATAACTACTTATGAGGCATGTGAATGAGTTGTTGCCTAGTGAGAGGTGACAAGATGTGTAATGGCCTTGTGAGCCATGTGAATGAGTTGTTGCCTAGAAATAGGTGACAAGATGTGTAATGGCCTTGTGAGCCATGTGAATGAGTTGTTCCCTAGTAAGAGGTGACAAGATCTGTAATGGCCTTATGATCCATGTGAATGAGTTGTTGCCTAGTAAGAGGTGACAAGATGTGTAATGGCCTTGTGAGCCATGTGAATGAGTTTTTGCCTAGTAAGAGGTGACAAGATGTGTAATGTCCTTGTGAGCCATGTGAATGAATTATTTCCTAGTGAGAGGTTACAAGATGTGTAATGGGCCTTGTGAGCCATGTGAGATGCTTGTACAACAAGTATCATGTATACCTTGGTCTGAGGACCTAGAGATAATAGTTACCTGATAAGTGGTAACAGTGTTCTGTGATGAACTAAGGGTTTGAATACCCAGATCCAGTAATTATGATAATGATGATGTGAAAGGATGAGAATTCCCAGTAATGTGATAAGGGACTGTAATCCCAAGTATCAAGTGTTTAAAGATTTGAAATTACTTGATAGATGTATTACACCTTTCTTTATAGCATATGTTATAATAATTCTTGTTTGAAACTTGATTGATGCTAAAAGATATGGTAATGCACTTATTAATCAAGTCGAATCTTATCATGTAGAGCCCTGACCATAGATCCATCAGCGTCAAGATTTGCTGAATGGTGAAACGGGTTGCTCCGCGGCATAACCTGGAATGCATACTTTTGAGTATGTGGGGGTAATGGGTGAATATATCCTTACGCCTCATAGGAATGATTACGGGCCATATCCTATGCACAGGAATGGTTATGGACCATATCCCAATAAGAGTATGGTGATGGGCCATGACACCACAATACCAAGCATTGGCTACGGGCCATATCCTGAAGAGAGTATATGCTATGGGATATAACTCTACAGCGAAATTCCCAGTATACCCTAGAAAGCTATTTTAGTAAGAGACACGAGATGTCCTACATGTGGTCTCACACTGACCGAGACAGATGAGGTCATGGACTCCGGCTCTTCCATTGACCTAGGTATGGAACTGATGCTTTACACTGTCGTGATCGGTTGGAGTATGAGTGGAATGACCTAGGTATGGAACCGATGCTTTACGCTGTCGTGATCGGTTGGAGTATGAGTGGAATACCTCATCTCCTCAGGGCATAAGTGTGATCGTAAAATGTAACCAGCCGTGTAGAGTATTTGTTTAAGAATGAAATATGGAAATCATTGGTTGATGTTACATTGCTTACTGTATCCTAAACGGATAGATCATATACATGTTCTTCATATTCCTTATTAAAATGGAGAGATGATTTACTACTTTATCATTTATAATTGTAATGCTTTAAAAGATGATGTTTCTCAATTCTGCTTAATATTGATTAAATCCTGCTTTTCAATAGAAAATCCTCTGCTCAGTTTATCACTATTTATCTGCAATAATAATGTTTCTCACGGAAAGTTATATCTCTCGCTGGGACAATTTCAATTGTCTCACCCCCGTGGGATCCAACCTTTTTAGGTGGATGCGGATGAGGAGGTAGGGACTTTACTACAGAGGAAGGACAACAGCATCAAGGACAACAGTAACACCTCAGGTGGAGATACTGACTATCGTGTTATGTAGATAAGAGTCCTATGTGTCATCTTTGTACTCTCAGGTCCTTGGAGTTAGTACTTAGTGTTTTTGTGATAGATCTGAGATTTTGGCTTGAATGCCTCGAGGTTTTGTGTTGTTTATGTATAGTTTTGGCAAAGCAATTGTTGTAAATATATCCCTCAAGATGAGATGGTACATGGTATGTACTATGTAAATCAGAATGTATGTAGTACTTTGGTACTCTTTATAAGAGTTTCCTAGATTTGGATCTCTTTGCAAAAGGTTATAATTTTTAGTGATTTTTGTTAATCCACTGTTTATGTTTAATTCTACTTAATAAGTAATGGTTTTGTCGACTATCATGACAAACACGACCACACACTGATCAAGATACGGTCTAAACACCCTATTCATCATATCCATAAAAGCTAAAGGTGCATTGGTTAGCCCAAACGACATAACCACAAACTCATAATGACCATACTTAGTCCTAAAATTTGACTTGGGTATGTCATCAGTCTTAATTCTCAACTGATGGTAACCTGACCTCGGGTATATCTTTGAAAACATAGTGTTACCTCTCAACTGATCAAAAAGATAGTCAATCCTCGGAAACAGATACTTATTCTTTATTATCACCTTGTTCAACTGTCTATAGTCTATACACAACCTCATTGAACCATCCTTCTTTTCAACAAACAGCACGGGAGCACCCCAAGGGGAAGTTCTCAGTCTGATAAAACCCTTCTCTAACAGTTCTTGTAAATGTTTCTTTAACTCCTGCATCTCTACTAGTGTCATTCTGTATGTTGGTTGTGCTATGGGTTGTGTTCTAGGAACAAGATTGATCTCAAAGTCAATCTCTCTAGGAGGAGGAATGCTAGGAAATTCCTTAGGAAAGACATCCTCAAATTCTCGCACAATTGGTGCCTCCTAGATACTAGTACCTACCACTTTGGTATCCATAACATGATCTAATAAAGCCTCACATCCTTGTCTCATCAACCGCTCAACTGTCATAGATGACATCAAACATGTAGGAAGAATCTTCCTATCACCCAGAAAAATCCATTGTATATCTCCATCATGGAACGTCGCCACCTTAGTACTACAGTCCAAGGCTACCTTGTATTTTTCTAAGGTATCCATTCCTATCATTACATAAAAACCATGCATGTCATGTGGAAAAAGATCCACTTGAATGTTGTGTCCAAAGAAAGAAAGAACACAAGAAGGGCACACTTCCCGCAACTCGACAGAATCAACCAAAGGAGTCTCTAGCCGCACGCTATCAGATCTAATACTAACAGGTAGATAACAACTATCTATCACCTCTCTGGTGATAAAAGAGTGTGTCGCACCCTGGTCTACTAACATAGATACGAAACAAGACACAGACATATCAGAATGAAATAACTCCATCTGACCTATCATGACTTATGGATTGATCACTACTTCCGGCTGGGTCATGGCATAGAGCTTAGTTGTCGCCTATTGCTATCCATATCCTCTACTTGCATGCTCTGAGGATCCTACATGGGATGCCTAACCACGTCCTCTGCCACTACCAGTATCAAACTATTGTTGTTGTGATCCCTGTTGATTCTACCTTGGCTATTGAGTCACCTCTTAAACCTTTATAGGGCAATTCCATCTAATATGCCCTATATGTACACATTGATGACACACTTAGTTATCACTATGTGGTCTAAACAGTCCTGTATCTGAGACTGATGATGACCTACGAGCCCCTATTGGTAGAAAATGGTGACCTCTACCCCTACTTGGGGTCTAATGTGACAATGCATGTGATCTTGGTTTAGTGAAAGTTGACCTTGGTTGTGATGGTGGTGGGAAAAACCTTAGCTTCTAAAAGCCTCCAGATGATTGCCCTTAAAATTGCCTAGGTCACTTCTTAGCATTAGCTTCCCGCTTCTCTATTGAAGACCTCTCAATTCTCCTAACAGATTCCACAAAGGTGGAAAACCTTTCCCTATTCTCCAAGGCTGATTCTATAGTAGTCAACTATGTACTCAGACCCTTCTCAAAATCCTTTCCTTGTTCGTTACTTCCATGTACGGGAAGAACCTCAGAATTTCCATAAACTTTGATTCATACTCATTCATAGTCATAGATCCCTGACGAATCTTCTCAAACTGAGAGATTTTTTCATCTAGGTAGGTCTCTAGAAAATATCGGCTAACAAATTCCCTCTAAAACTCCTCCCATCCTATCACAACTCTTGGCCTTTTCTCATCTTCTATGGCCCACCAGTGGCCAACACTACTCTTCAACAAGTATACCACTTGCTTAACTTTGTCTTCTTCAGTGATGTTTAGGATTTTGAATGCCTTTTCCAACTCAGTCAACCACATGTCAGCATCTGCTGGATCAGAAGTACCTACATTTTCAATAGCCCCAACATGTCTAAGACATTCAAATGTCTTCCTGAAACCTTGGGACTCCACATTAGAGGTGGCTTCCCTAGCTTGAGGTACTGGCACTCTGTCAGCAATATGTGTAATTGTGACCATCATCTGTCTAAACATATGCTAAAACTCAATATTGGCCATCATTGTCGGGTCTAGATGAGGCATTGTGGGCTGCTCTGGCCCTACTTTGGCACTCTCTCATCATGTGCCTTCCTCCCAGCACCTCCTCCTGGTTCTACATAGTTACTCTCAACATGTTTTTCATGTCCTCCAGACATATCTGCATAAGCATAAACTATGATCATATATGTTGGATACATAAGAACAGACTCAAACCTAAGTCCTATGTCCCTGTAGTCTCAGTAAACCTAGAGCTCTGATACCAACTTAGTTGTGACACCTCATAACGCTAAATGATATTACTCAAAACACAAAACATGATCAACTACAAATTTATCACATAGTCAAAAATGTGAAATAATCAAAATTGATTCCAACAATGTAAATAAACTCTAGAACATTTACAAAAGGTCCATCATTCCATTCTCATATACTATAATAAGTATTTACATATGGGTCCAAAGACCTCAGTCACATCCTTCATACAAAATATATTTCACATGTGCATGCCATATATTTACAAACATTGGCATACTACCAAAATTTCTTGTCGACACAAGTATATCATCTAGAAAACACATCCCATACCCAGACCTGAGAGTACAGTAATGAATAAGCAATTTAAGCAGATTGAATAGGTTAAGCATACTAAGCCATTAAGCAAATTAACTTGACAAGAAGTATAATTACTCAAAGGTCATATGATATCATCTTGTAAACATTGAATAGTATAAAGACAAGTTAAAGACTAATCAAGCAATGTGAGACATATTTAACCATAGCCAGTATACTACACGACTTATATCACTTCTTTTATGACATTGCCCTAAGGGATTTGAGAAATATCACTCAAGTCCCAACTGACCACTACTAAGTCGAAATCAGTTCCATACAAGATCTAGGAAGAGTCTGACTCCTAAGATCTTCTCCTCCCCCGGTCAGTACGGGTCCACTACAGTGACACATAAGGTCAAGCTACTAATGACCTAGTCTGTCCTTGGTACAAGTCACAACACTAGTGAAAGGAGGAGGGTACGCATACCCTACCATCTGAGGTACAACCATAGTTGTCCTCCAATCTCAACACACACACACACACACACACACACACACATATATATATATATATATATATAATCACTAATACACGACCGCAACCATTCTCAAACTGAGGGCTAGGTATGACCACTGTCATCCTCCCTAACACTTGAATTCAGGATGACAAGAACCACGCATACTCATCAGTATGCACTCCGAGTATCCCTTAGGAATACTCATTTCACTATCTGGAAATTTCTAACACTCAGATAGATCTATGGCATAGGGCACTACATGATTAGAGTTTCACATAATTAGTTATGCCAATTGGGTGAATTAAGGCTAAATCATACAAATGGACATTCAAACCCTGATTCTTTTCTAACAAGAGTATATGTATAACAACTTCAAAAGATATAAAACATTTGAAATATAAATCTTAATCACATTACCACATTCTATCATTTATTATGAATTAATGGACCACACTTATCATCATACTTTTACAAGATACCAATATCTTATCACAAGTTCCAGGGTTTTAACCCTTAGTGGAACATGAAGAGGATTTCACCTCAATCATGGATTCAAACATGCCCAAAGGTTGTTAATACTATCACATTATTCATAGTGAGGTTATCATCATCATTCCATGCCTTAAATAAGGCTCAAAATATCATTATCACATATGTGTCCATAGATATTAACATGGCAAGGCACTATGATATTCAAATAGTACTACATTGTGGTTTCAACACAAGAAGAGTGTAATTCATTATCACGTTAATCATTCAAGAGGTCTGATTATAACCAATCAACATCATATAATTACATTAAGGTTAGGTATAACAAGCTAAATCACATGGGAGTTACGCATCCACTTATTATAGTGATTTATCAAATATAACTATATAATGGAAAAGGTAAGACTACAAATTTATGGCATTGAACCATCAAAATATCATCACTAAAACCCCCAAATAATATTGTGTGATTTATTCTAATCCATTGTATGTTGAAGCATCCAATATTATTCATTGGATCAGGTTCAGTGTTCAAGGTTATCAATTGAAGTATAGGTCTAACCATTAGATCTATTGAACCAAGGAACCATTAGTTCAAGGTTTAGTCAAATCTACAATTACATTCTTAACTCATCACATATGGTGATGACCTGATCCACCATTAATTGTGATCATTACATCACCATTGGTTGTTAGATCAATAATACATTTAGTTAACACCATCAAATTTTAAGCTAATGTCATCATCAATTGATAACATCATTAGAATACTTAGTGGATGATAAGTATACGTCTAATTGAGCCAAAACCTGACCTAAGGGGGTGACCATAGGTTATCACCATAAATTTGACACCCTTGATCACGAACATCATTTGCCAAGATAGAAACACTATTGGCTATTGAATGTATGACCATCGGTGGTGTGATAGGGAAGGAAATAGCTTGAAAACCCTAATTTGAATCATCAACTATTTTGTGCTTAGCACCATACATTGATGCTATCAACCTATCCCAGATCATGTTACACCTTAGAAAGGTCATACACATGTTTATAAGTTCATATAGAACTAGAACAGAACAGGAAACACCACAAAAATGTGAAATTCTAAACAAGCATGGTTTCTCTATGCTTAAATCAACACATTAAGGCATAAACATGAACTAACAAGCTTCTAGTAAGCAATATAAGTGAAGAATGTTATATAACTCACCTTTATAAAGTAGGTCAGATACCAAACACCAAGAATATAGAGAAAATAGGGAAAGAAAACCTTGACTTCAGATCTAAACTTGGCCAAATAGGTACTTCTCTCCACAAAGAAGCAAAATCCTTGTAAAAGAAATAAGAAGGATAGATTTTTGAGTTGTAGAGCCACTTTCACCATGGAGAAGCAGGGTTCCGACCTGGATGATGGTCTAAGAAAGGATAAGAGCAAGAAAAATTGACAAGGAAGGAAGAAAACAACTTGCCTTGGTCGAATCCCGAGAAGATGACCTTGGAAACCCTAGGTAGGGCTAGATGGAGCTCTAGGAGACCTTCTTCTCCAAAAAGGGGTTGTATTCTACCTTATAGCACTTGGTTATGAAGGAAAATAGAGTGGATTCGTTTCTCCAGGTTAGAGGAAAGAGAAAGCAATCATAGTTTCATACTTGGGCAAGGAAGGGGTAAATATAGCCCATGGATAAGGATAGAAGCAAGCATGAGGTGTAAAAGTAGCTTCCCCATGTGTCTATGGCCTTAAATTATTAGTAATATTCAAGAATACACACAATCAGATCCCCCACCGTCCCTATTGACATGCTTATCTTTCCTTTGTCTAATTTCCCAACCAATCACATAATTCATTAGTTAGTTGCTACTAAAGGTAGCTCATCCATGAAGGGGTAAACCCTAAAATACCCTTGATGAAAACACCTTCAAACCATCGCTCAACTAGAAGCCCCATGGCTCAAAAATCTCAATAATGATAATATACATCTCAGGAACATAATGTGATAAATTACAAAGAAACCCCCTCAATTGGGTAAATTGTAAAAAAGTCCAAAATGTACAGAAAATTGCATAACTTGCTCAAACAGTGTCCAAATTGGACCAAATTTGAAACTCAAGCTTATATTATGATTTCAAAACATATCATAAGGTTATATTATGGTTATAAATATTTAATTATTGTAATTAATTTCATTCAACACGTTATGCAAGTTCACGGGCCTTACAGTTAGTTAGTGTTAGTTGTGTCTCTCAAAATCCTTGATTATGCATCTATTTATAAGAGGGTCAGGAACAGGGTTTCTATATCAATTAGGAGTCAACAAGATATATTTTTATGAATTTATGGTTTTTTGGATCAACTGGTCGACTCGTACCACAATCGACTAACTGGACTTAGGCCGATTGGAATGCTTTCCTATTTGCAAACATATTGACTGTCATTGCAACGATCTATGCATAACATGATGTCAGCATCAATGCTTGATCCAAAACTAATCATCTATTTGGTTGACTAGACACATGAATCGGTCGACTCGACACATGAATCCGTCGACTCACATTCCAAGTCAGCCAATTATCAAAAAATATTGTTTAAATTGATTACCTAAAAACTTTAGTAATCAGACACATGAATTGGTCGACTCAAGAATTTATTTGGTCGAATCACATTCCCATTCAGCCAAATATTCATGAGTGAACTCCTATTCCAGATGTATCCTATATGTTTAACCCTATTGGTCCCAAGTTATATTGGCAGTGAATGTCCATAACTAATTTATGACATCACAAGCAATGAGAGGTATCTATAAACACATCATTGGTACCCAAGTAATTGGAAAGTTAGACAACAACTTCAGCCTGATGTGTGATTAGTGTTATTGTCATTGTATAATTCCTTTGTATTAGATATCCAAATCAAACTTGAGGCATGGAAACATTATCCTCAAATCAATTTATCCATGTACCTTAAACTAAAGCAGAAAGTAGAGATGTATATGAACTCAATATCACATATTGACTCACAAGAGTATGTCCATACATTTTCTCAGTCTCACTTATTAAGTGGTTAGGATATCAATTCCAGTAGGAGGGAGAAATACCATATACATCACTCATAGACAATCCTCATGTATCATACTCAAGCATCACCTTTGTGGTAACCCTTATTCAAGATCATGTTAGATGATGGTAATATACATTGAACAACATGTGATGATTGTAGTGACTTTAGGTCTAAGAATCACAATCACCACTATCACATTGAGATATGATTATGATTGTTATCCATTTATCATTTTTCACAGAAGGTCCTACTGATACATTATTCTCTAGGAAGTACCTATGTGTTTGGTTTGATATCACATATCATGACTAATGAGAACATGTCATAAACTAACAAACACACTAGTTGTATGTGTTAATTTGTTGTCTATTAGCTTCCATAATAATATCTAACTAGGGACATAACAAGAATGTATATACGGTTATCATACATATGATATCACTTCTCATATTCTCAACCAGAAGATGTATGTCATTGAGCAATATCATTCTTTCAACATCGAACATGTCTTATTGAACAAACATATAGATAGAATTTCCTTTTTTATTAATCAAATAATTTACAAGATATGTCATTAAAATCATCGTATGACTGGAACTTTAGGCATACACACCAACAACATCATCTTCATGTATTGGTTCCCTCTGACAGCTTCGGGTATGGACACATACAACAATATGACAGTCATGATGCATCTAATTCTCAAGTTGAAGTCCCCATGCATACTTTGGTTGGAAGAGAAATATACCATAGAGAAAGATTCCATTGATAAAGCCAACCTATCAACCATCTCCGTAGGTGCAACACGTGGTTTCTCCCTCACGACCAAGGCAACCTTACACGGTTTGGACTAAAAGTGATAATCACCATTTTGACTCCAATAAAGGAAGGAATATCTTCAATAAATGCTTCTTCAAGGACCAGAATCCTAGAGTAATCTTGTTCAGCTTGCTACAAATGAGAGATTTCAATCATATCTCTAAAGGAACACACAATATCCTTAACGGTATCACATTCACGTTAGGATATGGGTAAGTATTCAACCTAGAAACATGCTTTCTCCTTCATCATGTAGGGGCTAAATTCATTCATCTGAACATCCATAGTATTTCCTTTAAATGAGAACAACTTCAATTCTAGAGCTCATTCCAGATTTTGGGGTGAGCCAAAGAAAATGGTTGTTTTCCTTTTAGAGAAGTAGACAAAATCCAATTTACATGGGCACTCCTTCACTATAAATTTTATCTCTTCAAATGACACATTCTCATACCAGGACACCTAAGGGGCTCTTATGAGAATCTATGATGTTTTGTTTCAATAGGGATTATTGTAACTACCCTGACCTGGGTTATGAGGTAAAACTATTTATTTTGGCTAAAATAAGTGGCATAGAACTATAATATAATCCTCTTAGGTGTTTTGTTATCATGTGACACACTTATGTTCCAAGTTTGGTCCTCATTGAATGCTATTTGAGCAATGTTCCTTTGTTTTGGACCAAAGTGCAATTTACCCAATTTAAGGGGTTACCTTGCAAATGTTACATGATAAATTTTCATCAAGTGTTATAGCATAATAAGAATGAGAATGATTCCGAGGTATGGCTTCCACAAGCCTATATTTCAAGAAGGAGCTTGTTTGAATAATGCTTGTGCATTAAATGACTAGTTTTTGTGTAAATTGCAAATTACCCAAAATCGAGGGTTGAATATTTAAAATACCAGTTCCAAAGTGTCCCTATTGTTTCTTGGTATCATTTGGAGAAAATAAAAAGAACGGGCCGTCTTGTTTGAGCCACATTTGAGGAGAGATAATCTTGATAATAAAATAATCAAGATTTAAGTATAATTGAAACCCAAATTTAATTTGTAGCAAAAATAAATATATTAATTGAAGTGCCCATCAACGAAAAAGGCTGTGGTTGAAATCCTATAGTGCAAGGACGACCAAATGCCTTGAGTTTCACCGAAATATCCTAAGTAGGTGAAGAAACCCACTCACATTTGTTAATTAAAAAGTAATGTCCACTAAAATTCGATAATATTATTATATTAATTAAGGTGCTTAAGTGGTTGCTTTTAATTCAAGGAAAAACGAGAGGATATTGAAGGAAAAGGGAGATGGATTCGAAGGAAAGGAAGGGAGGGGGCATGTGGCAAGAAAGTGGATGTATTTTCTTCTACTTTCTCTCTCCTAGAAAATCAATTACATATATTCAATTTTCTCCTTACTTGAAAGGCCATTTTGCAAACCACTTTCTTTATTTGCTTTCGCTGATGACCCAGGAGCTTAGGAGCAGGAGGAAAACGTTCCCCAAGCTGAAGGTAATATTCATGATCATCTTTAACCTTGAATTGATGGTTGAAATCGGATTTCAACATTGATTTTCTTCTCTCTTCCAACCAATGCTCAACCTTGGCTATCGTTTGCATCCAAAACGTTGGAAACGAGCCTTGGCTAGTTGAAGGAGCTTATTTCACCATTAGAGACGTGAATCTTGAATCTTTGAAGCTACTTTGAAGGCGGGTTATATAACTTGAACCCATCAATGTTATTATTGATTTCAATTTCTCATCATATGTTGATCTTTTATTTGCTTCTTGAATAATTACTGAATTGATCATATAAATGGTAGTAGAAATCGGAGGTCTGGAGCTTGATGATGATGACATCATCTTAGTAAACACCTCAAGAAATATCATGAGCATATTGTTTCACTTTGTGTTGGTCAAACGGTTTCAAACCGTTAGAGACCAAACGGTCTCAAATCGTTTGGTGACTAAACGGTTTCAAAATTGTTAGAGGGCAAACGGTTTCAAACCGTTAGAGGTTAAATGGTTCAAAGAATGTATAAAGGTGTGATGGTTTCAACCTGATTTAATCCACATGGTCTCATCCTTGGATGGCCCAACTATTAGAACTCAATTGATTTTAAAAATCCTAGCTAAATTGAGGTTAAAACCCTAATTTGGGGTTAAATGGTTTCTAGTGGATTGGCGACCAAAGGGTCTCAAACTGTTTGAGGACCAAACAGTCTCAAGCCATTTGAGGACCAAATGACCTCAAACTATTTAGAGTTAATTAATATTTAAATCAAACGGTCTCAAACCATTTAGGGTTAAATGTTTTCAGGAATGGATTTGATCAAATGGTTTCAAAACTGATTGAAGATTTTGACCAAGACCGTTTAAGGTCTAATGGTCTTCAAACCATTTTATGAGCAAGTGATCAAGACCATTTAAGGACTAAACTGTCTCAAACCATTTGAAGCTTATGAGCAAGACCGTTTGAAGGTCAAGTAACTACAAGACAGTTTGAAGGTCAAGTAACTTCAAGACCGTTTGAAGGTCAAGTAACCTCAAGACTGTTTGAAGGTCTAAATGGTCCCAAACTATTTGGATGTTCAATTAGTTCAAAACATCTAGAAGGTTCAATTGATTAAATCCATGTAAGTACTAATAACCCCATAAGTGGTTGAAGAGTATCTCAAGGATGATTTCAATGGATGTACTTTTAAAGTACTTAGGTAATTAGTATAATTAGAGTGATTATCACTTGATGTCCATGAAGATAATAAATTCAATACACTATGATAAGCATAGGTGTATGTACTTAGTGAAAGGTTAAGTCAATTGAATAAGGTTTGATGGTGATGTGTGTTCCAAATACATGGAACAATGATAAGTATGATTTAACACTTGAATAATGCTATGTGCTCTAATATATGTGGAAGCACTGACTTAAGGTTTGGATTAATGAGGTAATCATAAAACCCTAATAAATAAGGAAAATTACCATTCATAAGTTTAATTGAATACTTATAAAAGTATTATATAATTTTAGACATATGGAACAATGAGTTATGTTTTGGATATGAATTTTAATATCAATACATTCTCCTAGATGCATGGAGTTTTGAATTAGGATTTGATGTTTGATAATGTAATCATGGAACCCTAATCGAGAAGGATGGGAAATCCTAACCCTCATTTTTGGGTAACGGGCTAATAAACCCTAATTTAAATGAAATAGGAAACCTTAACCCTAATATAGGGTGATGTTATGTGAAACCCTAATATAGGGTGACGTTATGCGAAACCCTAATATAGGGTGATGTTAAGTGAAACCCTAATATAGGATGATGTTAAGTGAAACCCTAATATAGGGTGATGTTATGTGAAAACCTAATGAAGGATGATGTTATGTGAAACCCTAATATAGGGTAATGTTATGTGAAACCCTAATTAATAAAGATGGGAAACTCTAACCCTAATAAGGCAATAGTGGTGTTATCTTTGTGTTGCATAATGTTCATATGTGATTAATATAGTTGTTACCAAATATAGTAACCATGTAAATATCATGAGATGATGAGCATAACTACTTATGAGCCATGTGAATGAGTTGTTTCCTAGTGAGAGGTGACCAGATGTGTAATGGCCTTGTGAGCCATGTGAATGAGTTGTTGCCTAGTAAGAGGTGACAAGCTGTGTAATGGCCTTCTGAGACATGTGAATGAGTTGTTGCCTAGTGAGAGGTGACAGGATGTGTAATGGCCTAGTGAGCCATGTGAATGAGTTGTTTCCTAGTAAGAGGTGACAAGATGTGTAATGGCCTTATTAGCCATGTGAATGAGTTGTTGCCTAGTGAGAGGTGACAAGATGTGTAATGTCCTTGTGAGCCATGTGAATGAGTTGTTGCCTAGTAAGAGGTGACAAGATGTGTAATGGCCTTATGAGCCATGTGAATGAGTTGTTGCCTAGTAAGAGGTGACAAGATGTGTAATGGCCTTATGAGCCATGTGAATGAGTTGTTGCCTAGTAAGAGGTGATAAGATGTGTAATGACCTTGTGAGCCATGTGAATGAGTTGTTTCCTAGTAAGAGGTGACAAGATGTGTAATGGTCTTATGAGCCATGTGAATGAGTTGTTGCCTAGTAAGAGGTGACAAGATGTGTAATGGCCTTGTGAGCCATGTGAATGAATTATTGCCTAGTGAGAGGTGACAAGATGTGCAATGGGCCTTGTGAGCCATGTGATATGCTTGTACAACAAGTATCATGTATACCTTGGTCTGAGGACCTAGAGATAATAGTTACCTGATAAGTGGTAACAGTGTTATGTGATGAACTAAGGGTTTGAATACCCAGATCCAGTAATTATGATAATGATGATGTGAAAAGATGAGAATTCCCAGTAATGTGATAAGGGCTGAGATCCCAAGTATCATGTGTTTAAAGATTTCAAAGTACTTGATAGATGTATTACACCTTTCTTTGTATCATTTGTTATAATAATTCTTGTTTGAAACTTGATTGATTCTAAAAGATATGGTAATGCACTTAATTAATCAAGTGGAATCTTATCATGTACAGCCCTGACCATAGATCCATCAGCGTCAGGATTTGTTGAATGGTGAAACGGGTTGCTCTGCGGCATAACCTGGAATGCATACTTTTGAGTATATAGGGGTAATGGGTGAATATATCCTTACGCCTCATAGGAATGACTGCGGGCCATATCCTATGCACAGGAATGGTTATGGACATTATCCCAATAAGAGTACGGATATGGGCCATGACTCCACAATACTAGGCATTGGCTACGGGCCATATCCTGAAGAGAGTATATGCTACGGGCTATAACTCTATAGCCAAGTTGCCAGTATACCCTGGATAGCTATTTTAGCAAGAGACACGAGATGTCCTACATGTGGTCTCACACTGACTGAGACAGATGAGGTCGTGGAGTCTGGATCTTCCATTGACCTAGGTATGGAATCGATGCTTTATACTGTCGTGATCGGTTGGATTATGAGCAGTATATCTCATCTCCTCAGGGCATAAGTGTGATTGTAAAATGTAACCAGCCGTGTAGCGTATTTGTTTAAGAATGAAATATGAAAATCATTGGTTGATGTTACATTACTTACTGTATCCTAAATGGATAGATGATATACATGTTCTTCATATTCCTTTTTAAAATGGGGAGATGATTTACTACTTTATCATTTATAACTATAATGCTTTAAAAGATGATGTTGCTCAATTCATCTTAATATTGATTAAATCCTACGTTTCAATAGAAAATTCTCTACTCAGTTTATCACTATTTATCTACAATAATAATGTTTCTAGTGGAGAGTTATATCTCTCGCTGGGACAATTTCAATTATCTCACCCCCATGGGATCCAACCTTTTTAGGTGGACGCGGAGGAGGAGGTAGGGACTATACTACAGAGGAAGGACAGCAGCATCAGGGACACCAGTAACACCTCAGATGGAGATATTGATTGTTGTGTTTTGTCGATAAGAGTCCTATGTGTCGTTTTTGTACTCTCGGGTTTTTGGAGTCAGTACTTAGTGTTTTTGTGATAGATCTGAGATTTTGGCTTGAATGCCTCGAGGTTTTGTGTTGTTTATGTATAGTTTTGGCAAAGCAACTGTTGTAAATATATCCCTCGAGATGAGATGGTACATGGTATGTACAATGTAAATCAGAATGTATGTAGTACTTTGGTACTCTTTATAAGAGTTTCCTAGATTTGGATCTCTTTGCAAAAGGTTTTAATTTTTAGTGATTTTTGTTTATACACTATTTATGTTTAATTCTTCTTAATCAGTAACGATTTTTTTGACTGTCGTGACAATTATCTTCAACATAGTAGATAGGGTCTTTGTGTCCTTACTGGGAACACCATTCAGGTGCCATTGTTGCTTGCTTAGAATCAATGGAGGGAAATTCTTTGTATGCCTAGAATTTAGGATAATACCAACTAGAGGATGGGGTCATCTTCATATGAGATTATCATTATATAAACAATGATAGCACACCTTTTTTAGCCTACAATCTCTCTAATAATGACCCCAGCATGGGCATTTAAAGCAAACATCTAAGGGATATCGAATAGGGGGATTTCAAAGAAGGATCCATATGGGAGATACCTATTGTCATTTTCTATGATTGGGGATTGTAGTAAAATAATGTTCAACTTCTGCATCCATCCTTCTAAGCGTGTTTGGATATACTATGTATGTAGTTTTATCTTTCACAAGGGTCCCATCGGCAAAGAGGGGTGTTATCTTTAAAACATCCTCTAACTCTCCAAAGAAGGCCCAACTTTGTTCTAAAACTATTCTATAGACTATTGGGTTTCCAGGTTGGATCGACACCTTTGGGAGGTTCAGCCGCTAGTGAGACTTCCACTACCTCCACTCCAATTCTCCCTCCAATCTCTTTGACTCAATTTAGTCAAGTTGTTAAATCATCATGGTTAATTTTTGTAGGAAATTATTAAACCCATTCACCAAAGCTCAAGGATGATATGGACTCCCTAGATTGTTGAAGATATTGGAAAACTCTGGAAAATCTCCTCAAAAAGTTCAACTCTTTTCTCCTCCCAATTTTACAAGTCTGCATACTAGATTAGCAAGAATAGTGGAACATTTTCTAATGGTATTTATATGTTAATCTATATTTTTTACCATTTAACATTAAATCCCAATATTCCCTCCCAAACCAAGAAAAAAGTGAATTGCAACTCAAACCCTAGAATCTTCATCCACAAGCCCGGTTCTATTATGTGGAGTTTCCTGGGGAGTTTTAAGGTTTAAAAAAAATTAAACAAATTTTGTTTCATGATTAAGTTCATTTGTATAGTGTTTAAGTCCATAAATAAATACCAAAATGACCTTATAAAACCTTTCTTTATGTTTACATCTAGTTTATCTAGTTCAATTAAGAAGAAAAAAATTCAATGGACCCTCCTTCCAGCCAGCCTTGATTTAATGGTTCGCTAGATTTCTCTATGACCAATCTAGTCAAATTCAAATAGGTGTCTACCTATACACTATGATCATTTTTTTCTCTAGGAAAATTCCATTCGACCATGTGCTCCAAAGGAGTGTACTTTTTGTCAATTGGATGTCGTAGGAAGAGAATGCAATCAACTAAAAGCACCCCAAACATGATAACATGTAAGTAACATTTCAAGTAAAAAATTAGCACCATTAATTACAATCATCAAGCTCAATTAGGTTCAAGGTCTCTTCCTTTATTATTATTGATCACCATTCACCCAAAAACTATATTTTCCACAACTGCAGTTTGAGCTTACCAAAAAGTAACTGACTTGTATATGAAATAGTTAACTTATTCAGTGAAAATTTCAAAATTAAAATAGACAAAAGATCTAACTAGATTAATATAAAAACAATCGTTCGAGTAACCTAATTTCTTAGATAAGTAGGAATGGAGTTCTCACAATCCTCATCCCTTTTATAATTTTATCTCAAAATACAAGAATAAAGTAGAATTTTGTGATTACAACTCTTCCTTTAACTCATATATGGACCATACACTATGTGACTATGGAACAACACCTTTTCTAAAGGTATCTCCCATGTCTAGAATTCCTTCCATAAACCAAGAAATATGCAATATAAATTTTCTACCATATAAAGTATTATAAAAAGTCATTAATAAAATAGCTTGCCATTTGTCATTGTAGGAAAACTAAATCAAACTCGTGTGTGATTTCCAATGGATCCCTCTATTGGGTATCCATCTTGTGTCTTTTTCCCTTGTATTCACATCAACTTTCTTTATAATGCATTCTTATTCCCCAACAACTGGTTTTATTTTCAAATACCCATATGGATGCTTTTTGCATGTTTGATATGTACCTTGGCACTAATTGATGGAAGGGTGTGAATGATGTTGATCTTAGATCTTACCCATCCATGTAAAGATCAAAGAGATGCCAAGATCAACCACAACCAACCTTGAGTGAACAACGATCAAAGTTGACCAAAAAGCACAATGGATGGCCATGTTCAACATCAAAGTACACTATAAAGTCCCCAAAATGACCATGTTACTTAGTCATGGCCGTGCTAGATGACTCCAAATCATAAGAAATCATGGGTTTGAAGTAAATGAAGTAGCTCATCCACCACAGTTGAGCCAGTTGTGGCAATCTAGAACCACCACAATCATGCTAGCCAAAATGGTTGTGGTTCCATCTCCCCATGACAACCATACCCTTGAGCACGACTCCTCCTCCTCCATCCACCATGATCATAGTATTCACTATGATTGTGGTAACCACCACATCCATTCCATCACCATCAATTTCACCATTTTTCCAGTCCCACATTAGTCATGCTACCCACCTAACCTTGGTGTTTCCCACTACCACTTTAACCCCAATAAACCCTGGGTTTCCAAGGCCACTATATATACACTAGCGGTATCTAGGATTTTGAGTTTATAGGGCTATGTCTCCCCCAACATTCAAGACTACCACCTACTCTCACATGGTCCATTTTCCATTTCCTTTCCATCTTCCACCCCAAAACCCTCGTTTCTAGTATCTAGCTATTCCTTTCAATTTTCTAGGACATTCCACCTTAGAGGAGGGAAGACCTAGTCCTAGTTACTATTAAGGTGAAGAAGGAGAAGTCTTCACCAACCTTCATGAGTTTTACTTCCCGTATTCCTCTTCATTCATTCTTCTTTGTATCTTTAGTAGCTAAGACCCCTTTGTGGGATATTTGGGGGAACATATGTAACCATTATACCATGTTGGGTAATATTTATGGATGATACCTTGATCCATTATTGGTGGATATGTTATTTCTTGCTCTCTATTCTTACCTCATTCTATAGTGATTTATGTATGGAAACACCTAAGGTATAGAAAAAAGGAGTAATATGGTATTATGAGAGAGAAAACTCCTAAGTCCAACTAGTCTGTCCTGAGATATTTCCCTCTCTTTCCACCTATCCATCTATTCTACTAAAACTAGGTGTGAGATCTAAGTATCTAGGCATACTTCTCCATTTTCACTTACAATGAGTATGTTAAGTAGTTGAATTATAGTTAAAAGGAGGTAACATACCCTTCTCCTACACCCCATACCACTCCTTGCCATGAAGTGTATTAGGAGAATCATCTCTAGAAACCTAGACTAGAATGATTTAGATTAGGGTTTACCTATCCCTTAGTCAAAGGATCCTCATAAGGTTGGATCATAAGTGATACAGACTAGTTCCCCTATACACCTCATTCCATTAATGTTCAACTAATAAATTGGACTCATAATCTACATCATCCATTGTTGTTTGGTTTGAGAGTGTGCACAAATATGAATATTGTATGTGGTTCATGGTTACATATCCCCCAAATGTCCCACTAACCAATTGAATTGTCTAAAACATTACTTGTTTTGGTTTTAGCTAGTCTTTCTTACTTAATTAGTTAATTGTTTCCATGATAATTAGTCCTTGTTGGATACTTAGATTTTGTTTTATGATTGGCTTTGTTAGGATTAGTTGATTAACTTCTTAGTAGTGTTAAATTATCTCTTTTAGGTCGTTTCTTCTCTTAGTTTCTTATAATAATTTCCATTGCCAATATAGTTGTTAACCTAATCTAATGTAATGAACTTCATGCTTAGTCTGTTAAATGTACTTGATAGCTTAACTTATATTTCATCCTTGCCTTTCCCTATTGCATGACCCTTAGTGTAACTCAAAAATCAAACTTGAAACCCTTAAAATCTTAATCCTTAGCTCTAGAAACCTAAAGAAATAGTTTGGATCTAGTTCCTCCTTCAATATTTATAGATTTGATATTGATGTTGCCATCTTCCTATGCTACAACTGGTGTATGTGTGTAGACCATTTTGCATAGTGGGTGTCAGTTGGGGTTATTTATAAGCTGAAGTGTAGTGATATTCACTACCCAGCTACCAACAAATTGTAAAGCACAATACTTAGCATATCCTTTTTTCATGTATTGTGCTCTCTAAATGTCTATATATATGTATGTCAAAAGTTGTAACAAAACACAATTATATCCCCTAGTTTCATGCAAATAGTGATGGAAATCAACAAAACATATTAAGAGAAAAGAGCAACGTATTTCCTTCGCATCTCTTCCTCTAGTTCCCATGTGGATTCTTCAACACCACGGTGATTCCAGAGGACTTTCACAAGACTTATGTCTTTCTTTTTCAGTTATTTAATTCTGTTATCAAGGATCGATACAGGTCCTTCCTCATAAGATACATCATCAATTAGTTCTACTTCGATAGGTTGCATAACTGATTATGTATCGGGATGACATTTCCTAAGCATGGAAATGTGGAACACAGGGTGTAACTTCTGAAACTCTGGTGGTAACTCTAGCTTATAAGCTACTCTTCCAATTTGTTCAATGATTGGATAAGGCCCCATAAACTTAGGAGCTAACTTCCCTTTCCTTCCAAATCTCAGAACTCCTTTCCAAGGTGAGACTTTAAGATACACTCTATCTCCAACCTGGAACTCTAAAGGTCTAAGACGCTTATCAGCATATGATTTCTGCCTATCTTGTGCAGTCTTCAATTGTTGTTATATTACTTTAATCTTCTTAGCAGTCTGTTGCACAAGATCAGGACCTAAAAGTTGATAATTACCGGTTTCATACCAACATAGGGGTGATCTACAACATCTACCATACAAAGCTTCATAAGGTGACATGTCAATGCTATGTTGATAGCTATTTTTCTAGGCAAACTCTATCAAGCTTAGGTGCAGATCCCAACTCCTTGTGAACTGAAGAACACATTCTCTAAGCAAGTCTTCCAAGGTCTGTATAGTCCTTTCTGACTGTCCATCATTCTATGGATGAAAGGTTTTACTAAACCTTAATTGTGTGCCTAAGGCTTTATGAAGTCGCTCCCAAAAATGACTCGTAAACTGGGGACCTCTATCAGAAACAATGGTAATTGGGACTCCATGCAGTCGCACTATCTCATCTACATACATCTGTGCTAACTTCTCGTCAGAATAGGTTGTTTTGATAGGCAAGAAGTGAGTTGTCTTTGTCAACCTATCAACTATTACCCATATGGAATCATGTCCTTTGGCTGTCCTGGGTAGACCAACTACAAAGTCCATGGTTACTTGATCCCACTTCCATTGTGGTATGGGTAAAGGTTGCATTGTTCCTACAAGCTTCTAGTGTTCAGCTTTAACTTGCTGACACACCGGACACCGCATAACAAACTCAGCAATGTCTTTCTTCAAATCGGGCCACCAATACATATCTTTCAAGTTTCGATACATCTTGGTGCTTCCTGGATGCATAGCATACATCGAAGAATGAGCTTCTTCCAGGACTAACTTTCTCAAGTTATCCACATCAGGCACTATCATCCTACCATGATAACAGGAAACTAGATCATCTGAGTCATGGAAACCTTCCCATTTCTCACTACCATACTCCGATCTAATCTGTTGAACTGTAGGATCAACTTGTTGTGCCTCCTTGATCTGTTGTCTCATAGTAGGTTTTATATGCATCTCAGCTAACAACCCGGCTAACAATGATACTCTCAACTGTACATTGTCTTGCCTTAAGGAGATAAGCATATCTCTCCTTGAGCACACTAAGGAATTTAGTTGTGCCTTATCCAAGGCTGGTGTTGATTATTTCCTACTCAAAGCATCAGCAACTACATTGGCCTTCCCTGGATGGTAATTAATTGTACAATCATAGTCCTTGATTAACTCCATCCAGCGGTGTTGCCTCATATTAAGCTCATGCTAAGAAAAGATATACTTAAGGTTCTTATGGTCTGTGAAAATATGGAATGTCTATCCATAAAGATAATGTCTCCAGATATTCAAGGCATGAACTACAGTAGCTAGTTCTAGATCATGTGTCAGATAATTCTCCTCGTGTTTCTTAAGCTGTCGGGAAGCAAAAGAAATCACTTGTTTATCATGCATCAACACACATCCAAGTCCATTCTTGGAGGCATCACAGAAAACTATATATCATTTCCCTTGCTCAGGTAACACAAGCACAGGTGCACTTATCAACCTCTCCTTCAACGACTGGAAAGATTGTTGACACTTGTCACTCTAGGTAAAAGGAACACCCTTCCTGGTCAACTTAGTTAAGGGTAAGGCTATGGAACTGAAGTTATTAATGATCCTCTAACAATAGCCTGCCAACCCTAAGAAACTATGAATCTCTATCGGTGTCTTCGGCTGCTCCCATAGCAGGATAGATTCTACCTTTTTAGGGTCAACACGAATACCTGAAGCAGATATTACGCGTCCAAGGAAAGATACTTCTGGTAACCAGAACTCACACTTTCTAAATTTTGCATATAGCTTATGCTATCTTAGCAAAGTTAGAGCCTGACGAAGATGATGTTCATGTTGTTGAGCATCTCTACGATAGATCAGGATGTCATCTATAAAGACAACAACACACTGATCGAGAAAAGGTCGGAAGATTCTATTCATGAGTTCCATAAATGCAGTTGGTGCATTAGTTAGTCCAAACGACATAAGTGTGAACTCATAGTGAAAATACCTCATCCTAAAGGCAGACTTAGGTATGTCACCATTCTTAATACGTAGTTGATGATATCCCGATCTCAAGTCTATTTTTGAGAAGATAGTTGCACCACGCAACTAATCAAAGAGATCATCAATCCTTGGCAGAGGATACTTATTCTTTATTGTTACTTTATTTAGCTATTTGTAATCAATACACAACCACATTGAACTGTCTTTCTTTTTAACAAAGAGGACTGGAGCACCCCAGGGTGAAGTACTTGGTCGGATGAAACCCTTCTCAAGTAAGTCTTACAGTTGTTTCTTGAGTTATGCCATCTCAGCAGGCGCCATCCTATATGGTGTTTGTGCTATAGGTTGTGTCTGGGATTAAATAAATTTCAAAATCAATTTCCCGAGGCGGTGGCACACCTGGAAGTTCTTCAGGAAATACATCTTCAAATTCTCTAACTACTGGAACTTCAGCAGGGTTAGGACTCTCCATGGTAGTATATACCACATGGGCCAAGAATGCATAACATCCTTGCCTCATCAGCTTCTCAGCAACCATAGCTGACACAAGATAGGTGGGTAGAATCTTTCTCTCTCCTTGAAAGATCTATGTGTCACTATCATTAGCAAACACGGCTTGCTTCGACTCACAATCCAAGACAACCTTATACCTTTCTAAGGTATCCATCCCAAGGATTATATCAAATCCATGCATCTCAAGTGGTATAAGATCCACTTGAATGTGATGTTCAGTAAAGAAGAGGATGCAGGGAGAACATACCTCCTGCAACACAGTAGATCCCCTTAACGGAGTTTCTAGCAACAAACTATTTGCTCTATGACTTATAGTCAGGTTGCAGTCAAGAATCACTCTTCGAGTGATAAAGGAGTGTGTATCACCCGAATCAACTAAACAGATACAACGCAGGATGTAGACATATCAAAATATAACAATTCCATCTGACCTACCACAACCCGAGGGTTGATCACCGCATCAGGTGGGTTCATCACATAAAATCTTGTCATTGCTTATGGTTGATTTGGTGCTCGCTAACCTGGTGTCGATGATCCAGCATGGCATGCTTGTCCACATCCTCTAGCTCCTCCTGGGAACTGTCTCCTTTGGGATACTTGTTGACTCTGCCTCTGAGGTTGAGTCACACTCACTTCTTTGGCTCTGCAATCTTTCATCAAATGTCCCATCTTTCCACATATATAACAGCTTCTGTTCAGTTGTTGTGGTCTTGGTGGTCATGTGACCGACATCGATGCTGAACTGCGAGCTCCTTCTAATGGCAAGCTTCGTCCTCTAACCCTATTCGACGTCCAGTACGTCTGGGTACTGAATCTAGGTGGTGGTGTAGTCGTAGAAAACCTACGTTTCTTGAAACCTTTAGATGAAGATCCTTGGAACTGGGGATACATCCTCTTGTTCTAGGTCTGTCTCTTCTCTGCTACGGACCTTTCTACCCTTCTGAAAGACTCAACAAAGGTAGAAAACCTTTCTCTATTCTCTAGGGCAGACACATGAGTAGTCAACTCAGTGTTTAATCCTTTCTTCATTTGTAGCTGCCATGTGCGGACAGAACTGCAACAGCTGCATGAACTTAGCCTCGTACTCACTAATGTTCATCGGACCTTGTCTTAACCTCTCAAACTGAGAGATTTTCTCATCCAAGAACGTCTTAGGGAAGTAGTTGTTGATAAATTCCCATCAAAAGACTTCCCATTCAACCTCTACACCTGGCCTCTTCTGTTCTTCCATGGTCCACCAATGACCAGCACTCCCCTTGAGAAGATATAAAGCATGTCTAACCTTCTCAGTTTCTGGAATGTTCAGGATTCTAAAGGCCTTCTCTAGTTCAGTTAACCATAAATCAGCATCTGCTGGGTCAGCGGTTCCAGCATACTCTGTGGCTCTAGCTCGGCGAAGTCATTCAAACGTCTTGCTGTTTCCTTGTCCTTTAGGATGGGTAGGTGCCCTAGGTGCAGGTATAGGCATCCTATCAGTCATGTGTGTCATGGCAGTCATAAACTGCCCAAACATGGCTTGGACGGCTGGGTTCCCCATGTCAGTTGGATTGAACTGGGGTGGTTCAGGCAGAGGTTCTTCTCTATCTGGGTCTCTTGCACCTTCTCTGGGTGCAGCAACGCTACTCTCTGCAATGCATTCATCGTGTTCTTCGTGTGGTCCATACATCCTTAGTTTTATCTTCTCCTCCTGATGAGCAGAAGACACTATCAGATATACTGGAAAACACTACAACAGACTCAACATCCTAAGTCCTATGTCTCTGTAGACTCAGTGAACCTAGAGCTCTGATACCACTAAATTGTGGCGACTCAACTTCGTGAAAACAAGATTAACGAATGCGGAAGTGATTAACTAGAAGTGGAATTATCAAAAATCACTAAAAATTAAAAACTTTTTCATAAAGAAACATGATAAGTTATTTACAGACTGATTCATCATTACATCTCTGTAATATCACATCTCGAGTATTACAAACATCAACTACCTTGTTAACTGTACAAGGTAAGATACAAAAATCTCGAGGCATTAAGCCAAAAATCTCAGATCTAATTTTAAACATCTACTAACTCCTAGGACCTGAGAGTACAGAGACGACACATAGGACAATCTATCAACAAGACTTGACAGACAGTGTCTCCACCTGAGGATCACTGTTGTCCCTGATGTTGATGTTGCTGCTATTGTTGTTTCTCACCCACTGATGGGTTCCTTTGTCCTAGGCGTCTACCTAAAAAGTTGAATCCCACGGGGGTGAGAAAATTTGAATAATTGTCCCAGCGAGAGTTATAACTCTCCTCCAGAAGCATTGTTATTGCAATAATGGAATAACATTAAGCAATAAAACTATAAACATTCAACAGCAGGTTTAGCATTGTATAAACTAAGTGAAGCAACATTCTTTTAAGCAATCATTTCAATTATAACTAAACTGAATGACAAGACATATATCAATAAGGGATATGAAGAACATGTATGCTAGTTATTTGACTAGAACACTATAAACAATGTAACATCATTCATTATTTCTCGTAGTTCAACCTAAGCAAATATGCTACACGGATGATTACATTTTACAAACATTTTTATGCCCTGAGGAGATGAGTTACACCTCTCATACTCCAACCGACCATTACGAAATCGCAATCGGTACCATACATAGGTTATTAGAAGAGTCGAATTCCTATGACCTCATCCTCCTCAGTCAGTATGAGGAACAACATGCAGGACATCTTGTGTCTCTGCTATAATGGCATTCCAGGGTATTCGGGCAACTTTTCTATTACAGTTACAGTGGTGTTCTGTACTCTCTTCGCCATCGAGGGATTTCTTGTTTATCTCTCATCGATGCGGCATTAACAACATCATCAGGAGATTAGTGATATATCATCCCGGCATAAACATATAATGAAGGATTGGGAGATTATAGGTACATCTCACATCAAATCCTACATTAGTACGTAAGGATATTCACATCCATAACCCCCACATACTCAAAAGTATGCTCTACAGGAGTTCCCTTAGGAAAACCTGTTTCACCATCATTTAACTTCTGACAATGATGGATCTATGGTCAGGGCTCTACATGATATCATTATACTTGATTATTTAAATACTTTATGTCATTCTTTTAGCATCTGGCATGTTTTCACACATAAAACATTAAAACAATTGCTATAAAGAAGGAGTACTAATTGTATCAAGTTCATTTCTCATCCAGTTGTCATTAGGATATCAATCCCTAACCATCTCATCATTATGATTCAGGAGAATGGGTGTTCAAACCCTTAGATTATCAAAACACTTGTTACCAAGTAACATATTGTCATTAAGTCATTTTAATAGTATGACCTTGATTGTGACAATGCAGATATTTCTCATGGCTATCACAGCTTATCAATCTCATATGTTACCTCTTACTAGGCAACATAGCATATTATTACTTTTAAGGCTCATAAAGTTCTCTTAATGAATATGATATCATAACCCTTACATGGCTATGATCACTTCTATATAAAAACTTGCATGATTAGCACAAACGATAACATGCACATTTTATCCATATGAGCATAGTACAAATTATTTCCTAATCCAATGATAGAGTTTCATGCTTAAAAGCATAACCCAGAATTAGGGTTTATTGTTCATATCATCACATTACCCTAGATTAGGGTTTACTATTCATTTTACATCACATTACCCTAGATTAGGGTTTCCTATTCACATTACATCATATTACCCTAGATTAGGGTTTACTATTCACATTTCATCACATTTGTAATGAATTGAGATCATACCATCATCATGTATGAGGGTTACTTCCATTAATGCCCTCAAATTAGGTTAGGGTTCATTAACCATCATAATTAGGGTTTTCATGATCTCACTATAAAGGAACATACCCTAATTAGGTACATTCGTACACATTGGGAGTTTGTTACTTGATTCTCATACATGTTAAGAGTTTTCTCTCTCCTCTTACTATTGAATGATGTTTACATCACTCTTGATTAGACTAAGTCAAATCAATCTTGACAACATAAATTATGTCATCACCATTATGGACATTAGGGTTTACTTGATTAAAGGGTATAGGTTACTCTATCCCATCAAGGGTACTTTTGTAATATTCACCATTGATCATAACATGCATCAATCCACTAATTAGTAGGTCCCTTAATCACTTTAGGTATCTATAGGGTTTAGGTTAATCAACTACTAAACCATCTTGACCACTAAGGCATCAAACGATATTGACCTTTTTAGACCTCAAACGGTCTTGCACATCAACGCCCCAAACGGTCTTGGAAGTACCTTGAAACTATTTGGTGGTGTTGACCATTTGGTCTAGTTTGACTTTGAAACCATTTGATGAAATGTACACTAAAAACCATTTTCCCAAGATGGGGTGAAGACCGTTTGATCTTGTTGACTGTTTGGCCAACTTTGACTTTAAAACCGCATGGGCAACATTGATCTTGAAACCGCATGAGTACCAAACGGTTTGGGATCGTTTGGTCCCAAACAGTCTTGAGACCATTTGGTCCCAAATGGTCTTGAGACCTTTTGGACTCAAACGGTCTTGAGACCATTTGGACCCAAACGGTCTTGAGACCGTTTGGTCCAAACCATCTAAAAACCGCATGGACCAAAAAGTGTCTCAACCATTCCAATTGAGTTAGGGTTTCCAATGTTGAACCCCTCAATCGATCATGCACTAGTTAGCCACTTATAAATTGAGTCAATTAGGTCAACCCTCAACTGATTTGACACTCAATTGACCCTCAATTGATCACCAATTAGGGTTTGGATCAATTGAATTAGGGTTTAGAATCGATCACCCTTCAACATGTATCAACATGAGTCTGATTGACATTGAACCCATTGAACCATCATTCTATTTGGTCATGACCTGACCCCAAACGGTCTTGGGATCGTTTGGATGTCCTCCAAATGGTCTTGAGACCGTTTTCTCAAGTCAACACCAAAATATAACTCAACCTATTAAGGTTTGATTCATTGATTTGATCATTAGGTCACTAATCAAGTGCACTACAACTTGTTGCCTTTATATCTTCAACCACTTGACCATAGTTAACCCTAGACCTCCAAACGGTCTTGGGTGACCCCCAAACGGTCTTGGGGTCGTTTGGACATCCTCCAAATGGTCGTGAGACCGTTTTCCCATTATTTCATCAAAAACGAAGTCATTCACTTAAAGGTTGAACCCTAAATTTGGTCACAAAATCAGCACTTAATTGTTTAACTATTTGATATCATTGGACCCTTTATTGGTCAACCCCACTTAACCCTAGACCTTCAAACGGTCTTGGGTGATCACCAAACGGTCTTGACACCGTTTGGGTGATTCCCAAATGGTTTTGAAACCGTTTGGGCCACTCAACCCAAACTTCAACATGATTGCATTATTTGAAATCAGCAACTAACCCGATTAGGGTTTAGGTTATTAATGTGCCTTCAATTGGTGATTTACTTGGAATAACTTGATGATTTTTGGTGGGTGATTAGGCCATAATATGTACAATAGATCTCGAAATGGTCAATGCCTGGTCAACGCCCCCAAATGGTCTTGGATTGTTTGCTTCCATGCGTTCTTGATTGAAATCGTTTGCTTTCAAACGGTTTGAAACCGTTTGTGTAAGAGGTGGGAGACCGTTTGCTAAAGCAAGATTAGGATAAACTTTGGAAATAATGTCATCATCTTCTACCTCAAGAATACGGGCTTTTCTTCATGGAATTGCTAGCAAGAACACTTAGAAGTGTCTAAAGGAAGAAGAACAAGCAATGATTCTAAGGAAAGAAGATGCAAGAGGAAAGCTTAAGGGTTAGAGTTATAAAACCCACCTCTAGGAATGATCCAAAGCTCCAAGCTTCGTATCTTTAATGTTGGATGAAGCTCCAAAGGTTTTACAAGGTCCGTTCTTCAAGGTTTGGATGGAGAAGATGGCTAGAAAGAAGAGTTGTATAAGAAAAACTAACAAACCAACATTGTATTAGGGTTTCCTCCAAGAATTCAAGCTAGGTGATGATCAAAGCTTACCCAAACCAGCTTGGTCGTCCTCCTCTGCTCATGAGCTTCTCCTTGGTCGGCCAAAGTAAGAATATGAGAAAAGAAACTAAGGGAAACGTTCCCTAGCTTTGTGGAAAAAGGATGCTTATATATTTTTGGGTATTATCAAGGCAAAGAAAAGATAGTTGTTTATTTTATTCCTTAAACCCATCCACTCATGCTCACTCCACCCTTGGCCACGTTTCTTCATCTTTTTCTCATTCAAAACCTCTCTTTTATCCACGGTTAAAAGTAAAAGAAACCAAACACCTTATTAATCTATACATGTATAGAAGGGCCATTTTGCTTAAAACTTGGTTATTTAATTATTAAGGTTATCTTTCTTACTTGGTCATTCAAATGAGGCGCCCTCCTCATTTTCTTTGCTCTAATTGGTGCCAAAAGTCATGAAATATACTCTAGAGAGTATATTTTACATGTTGGACCCTAGTTTTTGGGTAATTTGCACATTACACCAAAACTTAGTTTTAAAGCACAAGGATTGCTCTACAAGCTATATCTTGGTGCTCAAGCTTGGAGAATCCATACCACTACATCATATTCATTCTTATGATGTCTTATCATCAGAGGAGCATCTTAGAATGTGCAAATTGCAAGTTAACCATTCTACTTGGGTAATTTGCACTTTAGTCCATAATTATCAAAACAATATCGCAACATTATACAAAAAGGACTGAAATGGAAATATATGTTCTTCAGAAGCTTTAATTACATTACACAAGATAACCACAAGTATCTAATTACATATTTAAGCAAAACACCTAGGGTTAGTTCATAACCCAGGTCAGGGATGTTACAAGAAGCCTCTATGAGCTGTCCTCTTGCATGGCCATGAAATCCCTAGGCTAAGGACACATGGAAAGCTCCATGGACACCTCATGCTTGACTTCTTCCTTATCCATAAAGGTTTGCACGTCCATGAGCACCCTTAGCATTGGACACATGGAAATTAACTTGACACCTCGTTCTTGACTTATTCCTTATCCATAAAGGCTTGCATGTCCATGGACACCCTTATACATGACACATGGAAAGTCTCATAGACACCTCATACTTGACCTCTTCCTTTAAATAGCCATGCCTACCCCTTCCCAACTCCCAATTCGAAAACTCTTTCTCTCTTTTATTCCCTATAGCTTAGAGCATCATTCCTACTTTATTTTTCCATGAATGTGTTTTACCAAGGTAAAAGGAGGTGCCTACCTTGGTGAAGAAGGCTCCCAGGGTTCCAAATTTCTCTATTTAGGATTTCTTAAGCTCCTCCTTGGTTTTTTTTTACCAAAACTAGTAAGTATCCTCCTTTCCTTCCCTATTTTCATGTTGTTAGTCTTCCTTACAACTTCCTCTAGGTCACAACCCTGGTCTTCCATGGTGAAACCCCACCTAGAGCCCTTAAACACATCATCTCCATGTTCTTTTGTTAGGGTTTTTCACCTCTAAATTGGAGAAGGTGTTTCTTGCTCGAGATAGGAGCTTTGTTGGAGAAACCAGCCTCTCTAAGCTTGGGAACCTTACTTATTGGACCTTTCCACCTTCCCTAGAGGTTATTTGGAGTCCTAGGCTTGGATCTAGGACTGACTTGGACTATTTAGACTCTAAAGTTGAGGTATGATGTATCCCATATTCTTCTATGTTGAGCAATTCACCTATGCTTATTCATTCTCTTTGTCCTATGGAAAATTGCCTATACACAATGTCTTTTCTTTTGAAAATCATGGTTCATGTGAACTACCTTATTTGATATTGATTATGTGATCATGGATATTCTTTTGAACTCTTATCTTATGCTTTGTTCATGATAGAACTCTAAAAAATTACATGTGATGTCTTTTTCCCACTTATGAGGTGGATGTATATGTTGGTCACTTATGTGGTGACTAGTTTATATATTCTGACTATACATTCTACTTGCCTCTACATAAACATGATATGTCATTCAGTAGCACTAGAGTAGTGTAATTGCATTGGTTCATATGGCAGATGTGTTATTTCCTATCGAGCAGATGTGATATTTCCTACACTTTTGTGATGGAAAGGAACCTCATACCCAGGGCAAGATGTGTGATTCTTGGCCCATATTTTATATATTTGGGAGATTGACAATATTCCTTCTCTATCAGGTTTCAAGTTTATGATACTTGGCCGCCTTTGTGTTTATATTATTCTAGGGCTATGTTTATCGCACATGCATGCAGGTTGATGATATGGGGGTGTGCCCTAATTCTTTACATGTGCTTATGTGGCACAATCTTTATGTTTTATTAATGGAAAGTATTCTTTTGTTATCATATGATTTCAATTCTTTTTTTCTTGATACCCATTTGGGTGGTCCTTATCCTTTCTATGGGAAGCCTTATATAAGCCTTATATATTTGTTGTCCTTTATTCCATATATAACTCAATTTTCCTATTTAGTATGCACATACCAACCTTTTTTGATGTCATCTATTTTCTCTTCTTGCTGGGGTATGCTTCCAATCCTAGGTGAAGGACTTGGATGATAAGGCATGAATTTTTGGACTAGCTTAAGGAGTTAAAGCTTGGAGACAAAGTTGTTATGTCTTGGATTTCCCTCTACTTAAATACTTATGTTGTATCATAAATGTAAACCCTTATGGGATATTATGATGTACTTTTGTAATCTTTTGTTAAAATTGAATATAGTCATTTTTATTCCGCTGCTATACTTTGGTTGGTTTGAATACCATTTATTGAAGTTTGAAAATTTTGCACCTATTCTAGCATACCTTTGAGTGTGTTTGGAATGGATGTTTTATTCTTCAATTTTTTTAGGAAGGGGGTGATCCGCCTCCTTACAACATGGTATCAGAGCCCATAGTAGTTGGAATCTGACTATTTCAATTATGTCTCCCTAGTTAGAATCATTGCCTTACCTTTACGTGACATGTTTGCCCTAGAGTTGATCAATAGATGATGAAGGGTTGATTTAGGATCATATAGTTTCACATTAGAATAATGATGAATAGATCCTTAAAATACTTACAAGTACAAGATGCATAAGTAACCATAGTAACTTGAGGTTGTTTAGCTTGGCCTTTAGGCATCTACTAGGACATGAAGTTGAAAGAAAAGGTGTCTAGAAAGGATCAGGGTTCGCGAGCTAGCAAGCTTTTCCTCCGCACCACTATCTTGGTTTACGAGGACTCCCAAATCCATATGATACAAGCCTGGCCTGAGCTGATATGAATTGTTCAAAATAGCATGCTTTTAGGCAATAGTAGCCTAAAACATCTATATGATTTATCTTTAGGGACCCTAATATGTTGAACTAGTCTCCCATGTGTAAAGACTTGTTTGAGGATGGACAAGAGCAAGTTAACCCATAGTTCATAGTCAGTCTCTACAAGTTATGTTTTTTTTGCATGATGCATATGTAGTTGGATGTAAGGAAGTGTAGTTAAACCTTTTGTACCTAAAGAATAGTTTTGACTTAATAAGATGAATCATTTAAGGGGTGGTGAATAATTTGTTTTCTTATATGTAGATGTTTTGATTTCGAGGAAGAAATCCCTTTAAGGGGTGGTGTGTTGTAACATACTAGATCTTGGACCCTACCCTGGAAGTTGACATTTTGGACTTAGCCAAACAAGGTTGAAGGTTAGACCTAAATAGATGTTTAGTATAACCACAATGAGCTAATGCATGTATAGATCACCTTAATGTAAGCTAATATTCTAACATTAATCTTAGGTTTATAATGGATACATAATATATGCCACATAACTCATTTTGGTGGTAATATGAAGATAAGAAACTTAAATGGATGATAAATTTATATAATGGGCCATTAATGGGACATATGACATATCTCATAAAAAGAAGTCTCAAAAGTGGAAACAAACTTCAAAATCAAAATCTACATATCAAAATTAGCCTACATGTCAAATTTCATCTAATTGGGACAACCTTGAAATATTAGGATAAGTTTAGGAGAGAGAAAATGAGAAAGGCATAAGTAATAAATAATATGATTATATAACTTCAAAACATGGAAATAATGGAAAATTCATATTCAACACATCAAAAATAACTTGTGTATGAAGTTTGGTCCGATTTGGATGTTGTTTGTGCAAGTTATGCAATTTTAGGTACATTCTGGACTTTTCTAAAATTTACCCAATTGGGAGGTTTTCTTTGAAAATTGTCACATTCATTATAATCCTTATATATTCCCTTACCATTATCGAGTTTTTTAACCATATGGCACCTAGTTGCACCTTGGTTTGAAGGTGTTTCTTCCCAAGGGCATTTTAGGGACTACTCTCTTTATAAATGAGATTATCTTTATAAGCTACCAACCAATGGGGTTATTTATTTAATTGGAGGTCGGTTGGGATGGACTCTAAGTTTCCATAAACTGACATTTGATATTCAAGAAGCCTCTATGAGTTGTCCTCTTGCATGGTCATTAAATCCCTAGGCTAAGGACACATGGAAAGCTCCATGGACACCTCATGCTTGACTTCTTCCTTATCCATAAAGGTTTGCATGTCCACAGGAACCCTCAGCATTGGACACATCAAAATTAACTTGACACATCGTGCTTGAATTCTTCCTTATCCATAAAGTCTTGCAAGTCCATGGACACCCTTATACATGGCACATGGAAAGTCTCATAGACACCTCATACTTGACCTCTTCCTTTATATAGCGATATCTACCCCTTCCCAACTCCCAATTTGAAAACTCTTTCTCTCCTTTATTCCCTCTAGCTTAGATAATCATTCCTACTCTATTTTTCCATGAAGGTGATGTCCCAAGGTAAAAGGAGGTTCCTACCTTGGTGAAGAAGGCTCCCAAGGTTCGAAATTTCTCTATTTAGGATTTCTTAAGTTCCTCCTTGGTTATTTCGACCAAAACTAGTAAGTATCATCCTTTCCATCCCTATTTTCATGTTGTTAGTCTTCCTTACACATTCCTCCAGGTCAAAAACCTAGTCTTCCATGGTGAAACCCCACCTAGAGCTCTTAAACACCTCATCTCCATGTCCTTTTGTTGAGGTTTTTCACCTCTAAAGTGGAGAAGGTGCTTCTTGCTCGAGATAGGAGCTTTGTTGGAGAAACCAGCCTCTCTAATCTTGGGAACCTTACTTATTGGACCTGTCCACCTTCCCTAGAGGTTCTTTGGAGTCCTAGGCTTGGATCTAGGACTGAATTGGACTATTTAGACTCAGAAGTTGAGGTATGATGTTTATTCCCTATTCTTCTATGTTGAGCAATTCACCTATGCTTATTCATTCTCTTTGTCCTATGGACATTAGCCTATATGCAATGTCTTTTCTTTTGAAAATCATGGTTAATGTGAACTACCTTATTTGATATTGATCATGGGTATTCTTTAGAACTCTTATCTTACGCTTTGTTCATGATGGAACTCTAAAAAATTACATGTGATGTCTTTTGCTCACTCATGAGGTGGATGTATATGTTGGTCACTTATGTGGTGACTAGTTTATATATTCTGACTATACTTTCTACTTGCCTCTACATTTAACATGATATGTCATTCAGGAGCACTAGAGTAGTCTAATTGCATTGGTTTTTATGGCAGATGTGTTATTTCCTGCCGAGCAGATGTGATATTTCTTGCTCTTTTAGGATGGAAAGGAACCTCATACTCGGGGCAATATGTGTGATTCTTGGCCCATATTTTATATATTTGGGAGATTGGCAGTATTCCTTCTCTATAAGGTTTCAAGTTTATGAGAATTGGCTGCCTTTGTGTTTATATTATTCTAGGGTTATGTTTATCGCATATGCATGCAGGTTGATGATATGGGGGTTGTGCCTTAATTCTTTACATGTGCTTATGTGGCACAATATTTATGTTTTATTAATGGCAAGTATTCTTTTTTTATCATATGATTTCAATTCCTTTTCTTTTGATACTCATTTGGGTGGTCCTTATCCTTTCTATGGGAAGCCTTATATATTTGTTGTCTTTTATTCCATATATAGCTCAATTTTCCTATTTAGTATGCACATACCAGCCTTTGTTGATGTCATCTATTTTCTCTTCTTGTTGGGGTATGCTTCCAACACTATGTGAAGGACTTGGATGATAAGGCATGAAACTTTGGACTAGCTTAAGGAGTTAAAGCTTGGAGACAAAGTTGTTATGGTTTAGATTTCCCTCTACTTAAATCTTTATGTTGTATCATACATGTAACCCTTACGGGATATTATGATGTAAATTTGTAACCTTTTATGAAAATTGAATATAGTCATTTTTATTCCATTGCTATACTTTGGTTATTTTGAATACCATTTATTGAAGATTGAAAATTTTGCACCTATTCTAGCATACTTTTGAGTGTGTTTGGAATGGATGTTTTATTCTTCAATTTTTTAGTAAGGGGGTGATCCCGCCTCCTTACAAATCGTGTAAAAATAGAATATCTTGATTCCATACATAACAACACATAGAACTTTAGATATAGGGACTCAAATTAGATAGTAAGATCTAGTTTGAACTATGATATGTAGATATTTATGATAACTTTCTTTATGTCAGACATGTTTCACATCTATGACATATGAATTAATTTTGTGTTTGGATCAAAATTAGGAATAATGAGGTATAAATTTGGGAATATTTGAACTCATGAGTAATTAAAATATATTCTAACTTATACCTAGTATGAACATGTATAACTTTTTGGTGTAAATCCTCAAAAAAGGTCATGTTATATCCAACAAGCCTCTGTTCATATTCTTTCTTTAGCATGTCTTTTCATGGTATAGCTTGTAATAATGGAAATTTACTCTAGCTCCAAACAACACCTATGACCACTAAAAAATACTCCTATCTTAGACTGAAGTTAGATTGCTATTGTGTTCAGCAAATCGAGAGGCCAACCTAATCTTTCTAATAATCGACAGAATCTAAAACAACCAAAACAGCCATATGAGACTCAAAGTCCCTATGAGTGAGACTAATTTCACTCTTGATTATAAATTTGTTTTTCCATTACTAGTTAGGTAATATCCACCAAACTACAAACACTTAATAAAATTAACATCCCATTTTAGACCTTAAGGTGTAAAGAAACATTGAGATCAACAACGTGAAGCCTCAAACCCACTATGAGGTTGCCACTTTTTGTATGTAGATACACAATGAATGAACACGTTATTAAGTACATGACTTTGTGTCATGGGTTCTTAGGAAGGGTGTTGACTAAAATAGTACAATAAACAAAGTGTGGATGATGTTGAGCATGAAAACCCAAAAATATAAGTCTACTAGATAGTCATAATCATCTGACTCATCCCTCACTATGTTTGGACCCTCACTTTCTATGTTATGGATATGAAGTGGCTCTCTATAGATACTATCAAATCCTCTCGCATTACATCATGAAAAAATCTTAGGTCACAACATCCACCCCCTGAGTAGCATTTTCTGATCTACATGATTGTAATTAGTACCACTGGTTTCCCTTTAGCCCTACACATCTAAGGGGAAAAGTTTGATGGTTCTCATGGTTCTATTGTAATCAGCCAATTATGTTTCTCTTTGTGCATTATCATCTTCTTCATTATTTCCTTATATAATTATTGATAATTTTTTCCATGTAAAACAATAAGAATCAACATTACTAAGGTATAGAAACCCTAATTTATCATTGATGACCATTTTTATACAAAATTGAAATAAATAACTAAAGGGATGCACTTGTTTATCATATTAATAAATCATTTTTTAGATATAATAATGAGATATATTATCATCAGAATCATTAATCATCTTTCTCTTTGTATTAAGTTCCAAGGACAAAAGAACATTATATAGGTCCATAACACAACATAATCGTCATTTATCATGTCTGGGATTCAATTTCTACATTTCATCTTGTTGAAAAAAATAATCTCATCATCATCATCATGAATTGAATTCAAGAAAAATTACAAAATATGTAGAATTATTCTCAAATTACTAACATCCAGCATATTAAACTACATTCTCTTTTGAGAAATTTCAATATGTATTGTTTAATTCCATTTAGTTAATCATTTATTTCAATAATTAATAATTCAACTACAATGATTCTTTTTAGGGTTCCTTTCATATCAATTGCAAATATAAAACTAGACATTCACAATCAATGGAAGAAGGATAAAACCACTATGTTGAATTTAAGCTTGAGTACACTACTCAATTCAATCAATAATTATTAATAATGTTTGATTTTCCTTAGGGAATTAACATTTGTTCTTCTATGTGATACACGTAATGTAGTAAGAGGAAAATGTGACCAAGGTGATGGCATCGGCGGGGTGCCCTCGACTGAGCCAGAAAGTCCAGATCTAGAGGTAGAAGGTTGGTGATCTAATCGATCTGGACAAGGAGATTGTTGATAGTCTTTCTAATCCTAAGAATTGGTATGATGTGCACTCTAGCGGCAAGGAGGTTGACCATATTGAGCAAATGAATGTGAAATTGACTAATGGAAGGCTGGTTTATCCTAGGTCTGAAGTTGTTGAAATTGTTGCTCGTTGGAAACGTTGTCTAGCAATTTATGTCATTGATTTCAAGCCACACTTTCTGACAATGGAGAACTACTTGTATTGGCTCTAGAATCCCAGTGAGAAGAATGAGATTACAAACAGTGGTTATTGTCTTTTTCTAATTATTTCTCAAATGTGAAAGATATGAAGTAAGCTTTATAAGAATATCTATAGTTTGTTAAGAATAGTCGATGATTTTGATGAAGTGGAAATAGGGTAGTTCGTTAATGATGACAATAGTTGTGAGTGTGCCAGTCTAACACATGGGCCCACTGCCCAAGAGTGTAGTAGATTTTGATAAATGATGACTGGACCCACAGACCACCACTAGCCTTAACTGTGCATTTTTCCTCACTCACACGCAAGCCAAGATAAGCTTCTCGACTGGTCACCCCTCCTAGTACTACTTTGGGTTGAGCATGCTTAACCAGAAAGTTCTGTATTGATGGGCTCCCTAAAAAGGAGGTGCACCTTGGTGATATGGGTAGTCCAATCAATCCTTTCAAGATCATGTTTTCTGAGGCCTCAAATCATGAGATGTTACAAACTCCCCCACTTAGACTCTTGACATCCTCATCAAGGATCAACTATATGGCCTCATAATATTTCCCCATTCCCGTGCAGATACATAATGGCCCATGGACACCCATCTCCCCATCACAGAATACCAGCCTGGATGATTCAATTAACTCATCTTTTCTTTTCACTATTATCAACAACATGCATTTTCCTTATATTTGGATCAATTTGATCATTGAAATTTTAATTCTACTTCTTATCAGGTCAAGTTTAATGGAGATATGATTATTTTACAACATCCAATGGCATTTTAAAGGGGACCTTATTGCCCCATATCTTTTTGTTATTGTGATGCAAGGTCTATTAGAAATGATTAAAAAGGAAATTGAATATAATAATTGATTCCTGCCATGGCTTCTTGTGAACATTTTATCTTCCATCTTATTTTCGTTGATGACTCGGTGATTTTGTGTGAGTCTAACATTGACAACTCTGAATTTATCTAGAATCTATTCAAGGATTTTGAAGTGTATCTGGGACTCAAATATAATCCTATAAAGGTGAAATTATATGTAGTAGAAATGATAACAAGAGGGATGTATTGATTGTTCTTAATTTTCCTAAATGTATTTTTCCTTCCAAGTATCTAGGGGTGCCTCATTTTTTTGACATACTAAATAAGGATATTTGCTTTACTATCTTGGAATGTATGAATAATATAATGGAGTGGTGGAAGGCTAGAACCTTATCTACTTATGCAAGAATGAAGTTAATCTCGCCTACTCTTTCTGCTATGTACTTTCATCAGACCATTTCTCTCCATCTTCTTGTTTCTGTTATTGAGAATATTGGGGGAAAATTAGAGACATTTTGTGGGGAAAATTGATATTAAACCTAATTTACATCGGGATCATGTTACTCTCCCTAAAAGTGAAGATGGTCTTGGCATTAAAATGGTTCAATATGTTGTTGAAAGGTGTCATATTTTGAATGCTTGGAATGTAGCAAGTAAGAAGGACATTATCTAGGTTAAATGGGTGAATGTGAATTACCTGAAGAATAAATATTGTTGGTATGTAATATTTCTCCTAGTATGTCTTGGTTGTTCTCCAAAATTGTTAAGCAAAAATGCACTCTTCTAAAGTATACTCATTTTCATATTGGTGATGGGAAATGCACCAAATTCTGGCAAGATCCCTATGGTAACAACAACTTATTTGTGGATGAGGTTATTGGCAAAGATTATATTCTCAAATATGGAAGCCATATTGATTTTTATGCTAGTCATTTTATTGCTTATGGTCATTGAAATTGTTCTCAAAATGTTAACAGCATGAATCTAATAGGTTTCCTTTCTTTTTTTCCTATTCCTTCTGGTGACAAAGACTATATTCTTTTCAAGCTTTTCCAAAATTCGAGCTTTAAGGTCTTCTAGGATGGTACTAAAATCAAAGACCCCAAGGATGATAGAGATAAATGGATTTGGAAAAGAAATATTCCCAAAAGATATTGTTTTTATATGTGGTAAGGTTTTCTTAATAAACTTCCCACTAGTGATCATGCTATGAGGAGAGGAATTCAAGTCGTCTCAATGTGTTTCTTGTGCAAAACTTCTTATGAGGTTTCTGACCAACTCCTCTTTAAATGTGAGTATGTCACTTACATTTATGCTATTTCTAATGAAGAATCAAGAATTAGAATTTCTTCAAGATGTTGAGATGAGCTTGTTAACATCAGATCTCATGAAGAAAAAGTTTAATGTCTGACGATTTACTACAACACCTGGATTGAAAGGAATATTCATGTTCATGAGATTAGAAGCGAATCAGGTATGAAACTCTGGAATTCCATCAAATATGATTTTTATGGTCTAATTTGAGTTTTCATTTTAGAATAGAAATCTTGTCTCCTATATTTCTATTTCTTGATATATGAGCTTCTAGTTTCATTCACCTGAATGTTCTGCTTCGAAGGGCACTATTTGGATATAGTTTGACTGATTGACTACTGAGTCTTTGATTTGAATGAGGTTCTTTGATGTAACATGCATGACCTACTTTCTGAGTTTGATTCCTATGGTGTTTTTCTGGTTATAGCGGGTTTCTTGGAGGTTTTCTATTACTTAGTAAAAGTTTATTGTGTTCTTTTTCTTCTCTTGTTTTAATTTTTGCTTCTTCATTCTTTAGTACTTGTCTAAGAGCCCAGCTATAGAGATTTTTCTTTTATGTATAGATAGGCTTATATCCCTTGCACAAATCTTTGATGTAGATAACTCTTTACAAAAAGTACAAAAAAGAGCAGGAGTTTGTTTGGACCAAGTAAAAATTTCTGTTAGGGAAGTTGCAAAAATACATAAATGTAAGATTTCTCAGAACTAGGAGGGTTTGAGGTCTTATATTGAAGAATAATAGAATTTTTTGGAAATTGAAACTAGTATTTTTATTATAAAACTATCGTTCTTACGTGTTCATATTCACAAATCTTTCTAGTTTTCCCTCTCATAGAAAAACAATGCAAGGGACAAGTCAAACCCTAGCTTCTCTCATTAAATCATAATTATCATCTCCTGTGTGAGGATGAAACACATATAGGTGCTATGGTTCATGTTTATGTACCAATATTGGGTGTTTGCGTGCTTAATTTACTTGATTGTTATTTTAAAACCTTGTTTTTAAGTTTAACAAAATTGTTTAGTCAGTTGGGTTTTTAAGAAACTCTCAACTGGGCACTCATTCTATACAACACACACTTGTTTGTCAGTTGGGTTTCTATGATGGAAAACCTATTGGCTTTGGGTAAATATCCATCCACACACTTTGGCCATAAAATTTTCAGGTATAGTTTTCCAAAAGGGTATAATGGTTTCCTAGATATACTAGGTAGATTATACATCAAACTAAATTCTCCTAATTTATAACTTGTAAGAAGTTTTTTTATGTATCATTTAGTCTACCAAAGGCACTTATTATGATTCAATTCCATTATGGCTAAGTTTTCACATCTATTTCTTTTTATTTATGCATCATATTACCACATTTGTGACACCAATTGTAAGGACCATGGCCTCCGTTTAGGGCTTACCCTTTTTGCTTTGCTTAACCCTGATGCTTTGTTGCTTGTTAATCACCTTTAGTGGTGATTAGGGTTTGTTGGTGCTTTGTTTAGAGCTGGAGGTACTACTTGCAATTAACCCAAGTCTAGGGTTTGTGGGCAAGTTTTTCACATTGAGAGGTGTTCCTCCCTCTCCTTGCTTCCTCTAGTGTTGAGAGGAAGGGTTGGGCTCGTTGCTTGAGTTCCTTTAGGCTTGGTTGAGCTTGTTGGGCTTTGTGGTTCCTTGCCTTTGTCTCTTTGGACCTTGTGTCGGGCAAGAGAATGTGTGTGTCACCCTGGTGGTGTGTCGCCCAGGGTTGTATTGGCCATGGTGGGGGTGTGTCGGCCATGTTGTGTGGGTGTGTCGCCCATGGACCCTTTTGACCTTCTTTGACCTCGTTTGTGTCACCACTAGTGGATACTTGGTGCTTGGTGCTTGCATGTGGCAATGGCCTTGGACATATGTTTAAGACATGTTAGAAGGTGACATTGCCCATGGACAAGTGTCCCTAGGTGGGCGACACCTTGCTTTTCTCTACCTTGGTTTCTCCTCCATCCCCTTCTATATATGTGTTTCCTTTCCCTTTCTAAGGATCCCTTTAGTTCCTTAGTCTTCCTCTCCTTGGTGCACGACACACCTCTCTTCCTCCTTTGCAAGCTTGGTGGTCTATCCCTCTTGGAGTCTCCTTCTTCCTTGGTGGTGCTTGGAGCTTGGTGCTAGGAGCTTGGAGCTTGCTTAAGGCGGGTGACATAACTCCTAACCCTAACTACATTACCATATTCTATGTTCTTGTTCTTGTTGTTTATGATCGGCTATGCATGTTGTTAGTTTAGTTCCTTGCTTAGTTGTTCTTGTTGGCCGAACCATGTGTTCTCGGGTTTCTTGGTGAGCAACACTCTCTTCTCTCCTAGGTCTTGAGGAGTGAGCTTTAGTTCTAGTATCATGAGCAACACTCCTCTCTCGTTTAAGTTGAGAGGTGAGCTTGTATTCTAGTAGCTTGAGCAACACCATCCTCTCACCATGGACTTGAAGGGTGAGCTTTGTTGTAGTTGTGGAACCTTGTTAGGGTTGATCCTTGTCTTGCCCGATTGGTGACAAGAGATGTGCAAGACCCCTCTCTCTTAGCTATTGAGAGGTGAGCCATCTTCTTGACCCATTAGGGTTTGGTGCTCTTGTGCTTGAGGTTGGTGACGACCTTGTGGAGTTGCATCTTGATCATTATGATCTTGGGGGAGGTGTTGCCCGATATCCCTCTTGACCTAGAGCCTTGGACGACACATCTTGTGGCTGTGACGGGCGTCACCTTTGGTTCCTATTTTGTGTGTGTCTCGGGCATCTCACCTGGATGAGAAACCAGCTCGATACACTTAGCCTTGGGATGGTTTGATGTCGTTGGGCGTTAGCAAGCTCTGTGATGTTGTGACGGGCATCACATTATCCTTGCCCAGTGTGTCGGCTAATAGGTTCAGGTTGGGTAGCTGAGCATGACACTGTGTTTCCCGACACCATGATGTTCGACAGAGCGTTGCACGACAGAGTGTTGCACGTCACACCTTGTGCTTGGCCGATAGGAGCTGGTATGCCTGGACGATACATGTGCTGACCGTTATGTGGTGGGCGATAGGGTGAGTGCCCTACCCGATACCACTTCCGGTGAGGTTAGTGAGTACTTTTAGTGAGGGTCCCGTCCCTTATGGAAAACCAATATGTTGTTTTTGCACCACATTTGGTTTTTATGGTAACCCTGGATGTGCACGATATAGTAGACCACATCTATGCATCTTAATACAACATCTCATATGTATGTGATCATCTTGATATTATGTATAATGCTAAGATAATGATAAGCATGTAAGATTCCTTTCATGGTGTTATGACCACAGGTTGCGGGATGAATGATATCATGTATAATCAATCAATGTTGCCCTATGTCACTACCATGATCTTGCTGTTAATCCATGATGATTGTACTAACCATGTAGGTGATGCATAGCCAGGTAAAGGGCTATGAGGTATATACATATATATGATGAGTAACATTTCTTTGATAGTTACTCTTGATAATGAGATAACATGTATGATGTGTTTAGCTAAAGTACTTGGGATTACTGTCCCATGATGATGATGTAAGCCTTGAAAGGCAGTGGCAGTATGTGATGAGGGATTGAGATCCCATAGCAATGTGATGATCCCTGAGATGGATCTAGATGATTGGAAAGAGGCCAACTGGTAGCATGTAATGTTGAATCCTTGTGATGGATCAGGATGATGTTGATTACAATAAAAGTATAATATTAAGTTCATGCTGCTTATTCTTGTTATAGTTTGCATGTTATACAACTTTGTTGAATCTTGCAATCCACTTAAAATATACTAAATAATCACAGTGGAACATATCATGTAGTTTGCCCTGGCCATAGATCCATCATCGTCAGTAGCTGGTGATGGTGAAATGGGTTCTCCTACGGGTTAACCCGGAATGCATATTGTTGAATATGCGAGGTTTCTCCTAGCCTAAAATAGAGAGGGAATGGAGTGCAGCTGCAGTTGCATACTTGGATATATATATGTATAAAGTATGGTGAACAAGCCCATGGCTCAGGATATGTAATATGGAAGCATGAATGTGTTCATGGCTCAGAGCACGGTGAACAGACATGTGGCTCAGTTTTACTAGCGCCGAGACTTGTACCAAGGCGGCCTAGGCAGAGGGTAGCCTGCGGGAGCTGACCCTGTGACTGAGGCCACTTAAGCATGAGACTGCAGTCCTACTTGTGTTTTACTTGTGCACTGTCCACGAGGCGGAGAGGTCATGGAGTTCGGCTCTTCCATTGACCTTGTATGGCACCGTCTTGGGTTTCGCAACCGAAGGTTGGATTTGAGCGGTACGGCTCACTTCCTCAGGGCATAATAATACGTAATTCAGCCAAATAGTATTTACTACTTAAGGCAAACACGGAACATTGGTTGAGGCTTTGCTTGTATAGTTAATCTTGTTATACATGCAGTTGCTTATATGTTCCTCATGATAAGTGGCAAGACCTTATAAATCTTATCTTGTTAATCATGTTCCATAAAGAAATGTTTGATGTTATGCCTTCCGTACATCTGGTAAGCCTGATGGTATGAATAGCCTTGCTATATAAACTACTCTGGTTATACCTCTTATCAGTTATCTGCTGTTGTTGCGTTAATCTTCCTTTGGTTTTATAGTTTCGGCGGGGAGTTATGTTTCTCACTGGGACTGTGTGTCTCACCCCGCTGGTTTACACCCTTTTTAGGTGGTCGAGCTAGACGTGGTGGTGGTCACAGAGTTGCGGCCGAGCAGCAAGACAAGCAGTAGAAGGCAAGTGATGGATATGTTGCTATTTTGTAGTAAAGTCTTAGGGTCATCCTTGTACTCTCAGGTCCTTGGGAGCATTTTGATGTCGTTTCACGATGTATAGTTGTTGATCCTTTGTATATCATGTTGTTGGCTGGATGTGGGCCTTTATGTACATATAAACAGGTGATGAACTCATGTGATGACAAGACAATTGTTGCTCTATGTTGTGGACATGTATCCAGCTTGTATATGTTTATATAACATGTCTTCTTGCATGACAAGGATCGGAATGTAATAGTTTTCTCAGTTTATCTGCTTTTCGCAATCGGTTTTAAATAACTCGTGTTTTTGATAATCAGTGGTTATGGTGATTTCCGCACGTTTTCGTGTAACACCTCAATGTCTGTGTGATAGTGGGATGTGTTGCCACAAGTTTGGTATCAGAGCTTTAGGTTCGCTGAGTCTACAGGGATTTAGGACTAGGTTGTATATGTTCTTGTGAGTCTTCTAAATTTTCTTACAATCATCTTCTGCCCTCAGTGGAAGAAAAGCCAAGATGTCTGGAAACCATGAAGAACATGCTGTTGAGAACAGTGATGATGCATCTGTTGATGGAGCTATAGGGCAGGCACATGAAGATCGGGTGCCTGAGGTCCCCCAACCTGACCCAGCCATTCTCGAACATCCTTCCTATCAACATATGATGGGGTAGATAATGGATACGATGAATCTCATGGTAGAGAGATTTCTAGTGCCTCCACCGAGAGCACAGGCTCCCCATGGTGAAACATCGGGTATTGGGAAGACCTTTGAGCGGCTTCGCCAAGTCGGAGCTTCAGACTATGCTGGAACGGCTGATCCAGTAGATGCAGATATGTGGCTGACAAGTCTTGAGAAGGCTTTCCGAATCCTCGACGTCCCTGAAGTAGACAAAGTCAAGCACGTTGTCTACCTTCTGAAAGGTAGTGCGGGTCACTGGTGGACCATCGAGGAAGAGAAGCGACCTGGTGACGTGATCGGTTGGGAGGTTTTCTGGCGTGAGTTCGTCAGTAGATACTTCCCAAAGATGTATCTAGATGAGAAGATCAGTCAGTTTGAGAGCCTGCGACAAGGAACGATGAACATCACCTAGTACGAGGCCAAGTTCATGGATCTGTTGAGGTTTTGTCCTCACATGGCAGCAACAGATGAGGAGCGGATTAGACGCTTTGAGAAGGGTTTGAGTACTGAGTTGACAACACCTGTGTCTGCATTGGAGAACAGAGAATGGTTTGCTACATTTGTGGAATCCGTACGGAGGATCGAACGGTCGGTTAGGGAGAAAAGAGAATCCATGTCTAAGAAGAGGCATGCTCAGTTCCAGGGACAGAGGTTTGGTGGCTTCAAGAAGCCAAGGTTTTCAGCACCGTCAGTGATGAGAGGTTCCAGTGTACCATCACAGTGGTCTCTAAGTAAGGGAAGAGGATATGTTTCTTCGCCGTCGAAGGCACATCGTACAGCTTCTGTGGCAGTGTCAAGTCCATCCAGGCCATGGTTTGACGATAGGGCATGCCATCGGTGTGCGTAGATCGGGCATTTCAGGTTCAATTGCCCGAATGGAGATGTCGAAGTGACGTAGCAGCCAAGGCAGAATCATTAAGGGTTAGATCGACAGCAGCACAGTGGTAGCAAAGCACGAGGACGCGGTCAAGCGTCGCAAGTAGGATCGTCTGCTCAAGGAAGCAGAGGACGTGGACATCAAGCAACGGCTCGATTCTATGCTATGAGTCAGCCAGATGCGATAGTCAACCCGCGAGTGGTGATAGGTCATATGGAGTTATTTCATTCTGATATGTCTTCTTCTTGCTTTATATCTGTTCTGGTTGACCCGGGTGCTACACACTCTTTTATCACCTATAGTATGCTTGAGAACTGTCGTTTACCTGTTAGCTGTAAGAAGGATAGCTTGTTGTTAGAAACCACTCTTGATGGTTCCTTGATGCTTCGAGAAGAGTGGCCATCTTATGTCTTATCTTTTTCAGGACACATCATATAAGTGGATCTTATACCGCTTGATATGCATGGTTTCGATGTGATCCTTGGGATGGATACCTTAGAGAAGTATAGAGTTGTTTTGGATTGTGGTTCCAAGCAGGCACTGTTTGACGATGATGGAGAGAAGTGGATCTTCCAAGGAGATAGGAAGATTCTTCCAACGTGTCTGGTATCAGCTATGGTGGCAGAAAAGTTGCTACGACAAGGATGTGAAGCGTTTTTAGCTCACATTGTAGATACCGTTGTACATACCAAGGCGAAAGGTCCTAGTCTGGAGGAAGTGTCGATTGTCTGAGAATTTGCAGATGTGTTTCCCGAAGAGTTCCCTGGTGTTCCTCCACCCCGAGAGATTGATTTCGAGATCAATCTGGTTCCAGGAACGCAACCAGTCGCACAGACACTGTATAGAATGGCTCCAGTAGAGATGGCACAGCTTAAGAAGTAGTTGCAAGAGTTATTGGAGAAAGGTTTGATCTGACCAAGTATGTCGCCTTGGGGTGCTCCAGTGTTGTTCGTTAAGAAGAAGGACGGGTCGATGCGGTTATGTATAGATTACCGACAGTTGAACAAGGTCACGATCAAGAATAAGTACCCGTTACCGAGGATAGATGATATGTTCGATCAGTTGTGTGGTGCTACCATGTTTTCGAAGATCGATCTACGGTCTGGATATCATCAGTTGAGGATTAAGGTGGATGACATACTAAAGTCAGCTTTTAGGACGAGGTATGGTCACTTTGAGTTTGTGGTTATGTCGTTTGGGCTAACCAATGCACCTACTGCTTTCATGGATCTGATGAATAGAGTGTTTCGTCCGTTTCTAGATCAGTTTGTTGTAGTTTTTATAGATGACATCTTGATCTACAGTGGGGACAAGCAAGAGCATGAGCAACATCTTCGACGAGTGTTGACTCTTCTTCGCCAACATCAGCTGTATGCTAAGTTCAGTAAGTGTGAGTTCTGGTTGGAAGAAGTAACTTTCTTGGGTCATGTGATATCTACAGAAGGAGTCAAAGTAGACCCGAAGAAGGTGGAGTCCGTTGCAGAATGGGAACAGCCGACGACGCCGACAGAAGTTCATAGTTTTCTGGGTTTAGTAGGATACTACCGGAGGTTTATCAAGAACTTCAGTGTGATTGTGTTGCCAATGATGAAGTTGACTAGAAAGGATGTACCTTTTGTCTAGGATGATCATTGTCAACGAGCTTTCCAAAGTTTGAAGGAGAAGTTGACCAGTGCTCCAGTGTTAATCCTGCCAGAGCCTGGAAAGGGCTATGTTGTTTTCTGCGATGCTACCAAGAAAGGTTTAGGTTGTGTGTTGATGCAGGAAGATCATGTGGTTTCTTTTGCTTCACGATAGCTTAAGAAACACGAGGAAAACTATCCGACTCATGACTTGGAGTTGGCAGCAGTGGTTCATGCGTTAAATATTTGGAGACACTATCTTTACGGGGAAGTGTGTCAGATCTTTACGGATCATAAGAATCTGAAGTACATCTTTTCGCAGCATGAGTTGAACATGCGACAGCGTCGATGGATGGAGCTAATCAATGATTACGACTGCACCATCGAGTATTATCCTGGTAAGGTGAATGTGCTAGCTGATGTGCTTAGCCAAAAGTCTTCTTCTTTTTCTTCAAAGAAGGCACAGTTGAGTTCCCTGGTATGCCATATGCGGGATATGTTTGTTTCCTTGCAGTATATGAATGTGCAGATGGAAGTTTCCCTGTTAGCTAGACTTTTAGCACAAATGCAAGTCAAGCCTACGCTGAGACAACAGATTAAGGATGCACAGAAAACATGTGATATAGTACAGTTGATCAGATCAGAGTTCGGCAGCGAAAAGTGTGATGGGTTCCATGAGTCTGAGGATGGGCTAGTTTGCTATCGTAATAGGATGGTGGTCCCCGATGCTGATGATATAAGGAAGTTAGTGCTCGAGGAAGCACACACATCGATGTATGCTATGCATCCAGGAGTCACCAAGATGTATCATAGTCTGAAGGACTTGTATTGGTGGCCCGGCTTGAAGAACGATGTAGCTGAGTTCGTTGCTAGGTGTGTGGTTTGTCAGCAAGTCAAGGTTGAGCATCAAAATCCAGCAGGTACATTACAACCCTTGTCGATACCACAGTTGTTACGACCCCACCTCCCGATAACCCCCAATTAAGGGAGACCGAGAGGTCGAAGCCGCACCCATGACTTCCGGATCAAAGGTTCGGCAATTAACCAAGAATAATTATCAAATTTTAACATACTATACTGAAAGTTGTAAGAAAATAAATTTTTGCATACCTTTTTGAAAACTTGGATGTCTAACTTCTATCCACTTAAGGATTCTACTCTAACTAATCCTCCTTGTATTTTACTTCATGTGTTTCACAATATGACGATTTATTGTTTGTCCTTTTGGCTTGTACCTAAAACGCCGACAAACAAAATGTCGGTCAGCCGAAGCTGGTATGTGGGGGAAACAATAAACATGCAACTATGATAACAATGTAATCATTCAATTAATCATTTAACAACCAAGATTATGTTTTAGATATAACTCCACGATCCAAGAGTACCTTATCCTCTGTGTTGTCCCCATTAAACCCCTCATGATCCACCTATAAGTGAACCAGTTTCTAGGGTTGAGTCACATGGCACTACTCGTAAGTAGACCACTCCTTAACTCGGGGTATGCTAAAGAGTTTCAAGGCACTACACGTAGGTAGCCCAGTTTCTAACTCACGGTAACCTAGACCTTGCTCTAGGATTACCCCTTTTTTAGCCTTTTCAAAGTAACAGAGGTGGACCCGGATCTAGCCAGTTATATATGTACATTTATAGTGATAATCATAGTCATGTTATAGTTGCATGAAATAAATAAACATCCAACAATTTAGTTGCATTCAATGCGATTAATCATCCGGGAATCCATCGGGAAACTAAAGCGGTTATTCATAATCGTAACCACATACCTAATTTGGTGAGTCATGCAGATTATTCAACATATACTTCATGTGTATACAATCAATTCAATCAACAGATCCAAGCAAGTAATTCAATCATCACATAGTTCCTGAAATAAATATGTACTCTATTTATTACACACTTTATCAAGAAACTACTTTATTGCATTGGATTCACTTTCTAGTGTTTCTAATCCGCATTAAGGTTTCATTAGTATTCATTAGGGTTTCTTAGATCAATTTCTCAAACCCTAAAATATCCTTTTCCATATTTATGAACCTTAATTGCTCAACTATCCATTTTAATAGTCTTTTATTGACTTAGGATCATCACATCCCTATTTATTCATATATTTGAACAATAAAAACAATTAAAAGACATATTCATCTAAATTAGGGTTTTCAAGCTCATTAATGCATAATCATGCACGAAACCCTAAATTAAGCCAAATATATAAAAAGATCATCTTTTTAGATCCTAATTTTCTCTTTTTTTAACAACAGGTTAATATCATCTTGAATTGTCCAAATAATGTCATTAAGACCATCTACCATCAAATCTAAGGGTTTTCCCTTAATTAAAACATTAAAGATGATAACTTTATGTACTTTTCCAATTTCAAGCATATTTATGCACATAAACTCTAAATTAGACAAAACACGTGCAAAGTTCTTCCTTTTTGAACATAATGTACCCTTTTTACATGCAATAGGTTAACATCAACTCTAATGATCCATTAAACCCTATCAAACACTTTATTTATTTCAAAATAGGGTTCCTTAAGAATTAAAGCATTAAAGATGATTACTTTCATTACTTTTTGGATTGCAATTAGAATTAGGCTTCAAACATAATTTCTTTGGGTTCCTCTCATTCTGAGGATCAATTTTCATATAAAGCTTGTTTTAATCCGAGTTACGAATCATGAGATATGATTTTTGCAATAAAACACTTACCACAGCCAATGAGATTGTGCCACGTCATCTCAGCCATGCAACGTTGCTTTGGAGAACATTTCAATTTTAAATCTTTACCCTCAGTTAAGTGATTTCCTTCCACAGCCCGTGGAGGGCATTTCCGTCCAACCTTCTTGTGGTCATCTTCAACCTCACGAGGGCTCACTGCCGTCGACCTAAGTTGCTCGTGGGGGTTGCTCCTCCCTCTCTCAAGGTCTGATCAGCACGTACGACTAGAGCCCTGCCCCTGCCGCACCAGGGCTCACTCAGAGAGCTCTTAAAACATGACCAAGATGGCTGAGATAGGTCAGGTTTCCCACAAGAAGCTGCCGCCATGTACAGCCATGTTGCGGCTAGGGCGGGCTATCCAGGTCATGTCGATGCTGGCTAGGTCTTTCTCTAACCTCGGGGCACGTCAAGCCTCCATCTTCATCCCACTTGGTCTCTTTGCTGCGCCAGGATCACCTTGCTTTACCCTGCTAGGGTTTTGAATGAAAAAGGGTGCAGAGGAAGAGGGGGATGAGAGAGGAAGGGATGCAGGGATGTCCTTGGGCTCGCCCCAGAGGTCCTATCCTTTTATAGAGGAGGATATGAAACCCTGGGTGGGTTATCCACGAGTCCAAGAGTCCTTTTCAAAGTAGGAAGTAAATTTCTTCAAAGAGAAGCAATGTTCTCTCTCTCCTTTTTCTCCCTTGATATTCCTTATCTCATGGGTACTTAGAAATATGAAAATTATTTCTTTCACTCTCTTTGTATTTATCTTTTGTCCCATTGGCACGAAAATATGGGTTCCTTTAGTAGAAAATACTATTTCTTTAAGAAAACCATGAAATTAATTAATTATGCATCATATTGTCCTCTTATTCGACTTTATTTGCTTTTTCTCTTTCTTTCCCCTTTATTGGGACTCCTTGGATCCCAAGCCACTCCATTATTTCGAAATTATTTTTATTGGATACTTATTATTCTTCTAGATGCATCATTATGCATTATTTCACATTATCTTGTTTATTTCTCATTAAAATATCTCTTTTTGAGAATTTCTCTTTATTTTCCTCATTTGGTATTCCTTTTATCATTAGGAATTCTTGGAACAAGAAATTCCACAAAGGATCATTCAATTATACCTTTTTCCACTTATTTCCAACATGTTACCCTTATTTTCAATTTCTTTCTTCACAAAGAAATATTTAATTAATCTTTTCTTTCCTCATTGCTTTCTTTTTTGCTACTCTGGACTCCTTGGAATCCAAGGAACCCAAGAGGCATGAAATCCTCTTTGTATTTGCCTTCTAGAGGTTTCTACATATTTCTTTTCTTAAAAATTCAATTATCCATTTACTAATTGAATTTCCTTGTTATTGGGCCCAATAGCCAATAAAGCCCACAAAGAAACCAATCAAGGCTATTGTGAAGGGAATCCATTTATTCAAAACAAATCATATCATTATTTGTTCAATTATCTTTAATATGAGAAATTACATTTCTCACTATTTGAACCCAAAAATAGGGTTGTAACATCCTTCCCCTCTTATAGGAATTTTTTCCTCAAAATTCTATCAAACAAACAAACAATTCAGGATAAGACTTTCCCATGTCCATCATTGGCCCCTATGTGGCTTTTCCGTACTCACTGCGCATCCAAAGAACCTTTATCATCACATATTCTTTTCTCTGAGTTCTTTCATCCTGGCGTCTATAAACTACACAGGTGACTCAGGCCATTTCAGCCTCCCTTAGGGCTCACTAGGTTCATTGCTCAGCACATGATCGGGTTACCTCACATAGTGCTCTAAATGGGACACATGGAAAACATCTCACATTACTCTATCCTGAGGAGTAGGGTCAAAACCTAACCATCTCCACCCATCCATCTCTAATGGACCCATGTATCGGGGACTCAACTTTCTCAGCTGCAGCTCAGAGGGGTCGGATTCTCACATTATATTCTCCCACAGTACACTGCATGTTAGTCTACTTTGGATCTGCTCACGACTCTCGTCGTCTCTAGGCTCCTTTCAGCCATTGTATGATTAAAGTGACTTTCGTCTTCATGCATTGTGGTCCTTTTCTAATCATCATGTGGTCCTTTCACCAGCATCACCTTACTGAAGTGGTGACCGACACAACCTCCCTTAAGAGCTTCTTAGAAACCCGATACTGACTATGGTGGTCATCATCACATCTTTCATTGGATAGGAACTATTCTTTAGCTATCACCCTGAACGAGCACATATGCTCTCATCAGACCCTTTAGTCTGGATCATACTAACCATTAGTTAGGGGTGATAAACTACACTAACATTAAGTTCTTCATGCACTTACTTCCACTTTATGGAAGTGAACCTCTAGGTCAAACTCACGAACCTTTGAACTCACATCATGGTGTAGTTGAACCATCTCTCTCATGGGTAGTTCAACCAGATCTATCCCTTGACAGAACTCTTTCTTTCTCATGTCGTCTAGGTAAGGCGAACTACCATAACCCATATTGCATCTCGACCGTCCTTGATCCAGAGGAGACTTACAACATCCATAGTGCTGAACTCCCTTTATCTCTCGGGGACTCTTTATCCCTCATATCGATGCAATGTGTAACCGGTGTTCACCCTTCACCTTTTGTCGTGTATGGCAACATACCACATGCAGCCTCATCTTAAGCATCCAAATGGCTATTGTCACTTACTATCTTGGTAGTACCATGGTGTATGTTGATCTTCAATCATGATTTCCTGTATGTCATGATTCCTCAAGATCGTTTCCTTGGAAACCCTAAACCACTCTTATCAGGGTTTCATCAGCTTCCTATCAAAAGAGTGCATCTAAGGTTCTACCACCATCCTTTCATCGTATCAAGGACTAGACTGGCTAACCAAACAACTCTTAACTTTTCAACGTATCTTGTTACATCTTAGTGTTATCCAAACACCTCTCCTTTCCAAACTTAGGGTTATCCAAACAATCCTCTTCTAGCTTCTAGTCAAACAAGTCAGATGTATCTCAACCCGAGCACCCATTACCACTTTACATCCTTAGGTATTAGGTAACATTGAAGACATACACTTCCATGTATTTCACTTATCATATCAAACTCTATGTCTATCTTCATTAAGAATACTCCCTGATTTCATCATCATGGTGATCAAGCTCAACCTGGTATAACTTGTAAGTTCCACATAGCTCAGGATGAAAACATACTCATAAGGTGACTACCTCATTCCTCTTAGTGTTAGCAAACCATCCATGTATCATTCACTTTACCATGGTAGGTTATCTTCTCTATCCCTATTTCTCGTGGCGACGTTCCAACCTACATCATCTCTTATCCTTGGTGTATGGCATGCGTAATGTCCTATCTCTCACCCCCATAACAAGAGGAAATAAGCATTTGGCTGCAGTCCAAATACAGAGTTCTTCCAATTCCAAGAGTAGAGATGGTACATCCCACCTTGCCAGTACACCTTTATATCTAAGTTGCAACATGCTACATATGTCTCTACATCACAGACATCATGATATCAAACTAATCTTGAACCTACTGAGGTTTATATCCTTGGTCATCTCCTATAGGTCTATAGGGTACCGGCTCTTTTGGGGTCATCCCTCTTCCCTCATGCATCAAGAGAGTGCCCTACTCATCTGCCCTTTGGGTCCTATGAGTTCATGAAGGTGATCAATCTCCTAACCCATGGCCCTCAGACAATGATAGCTGTTATGTGACGTACACCCACCATCATTTAAGATAACAAGCACTGTCAGTTGTAACAAAACATTACGGAAGCGAATCATTTGCAGCGGATTAGCAAAAATCACTAAAAATTTAAAACCATTTGCAAAGAGATCCATTCACAGGAAAACTCTTTCATTCAGAACCAAAGTAAAACATTACATCCTGGTTCATATATACATCTCATGTACTATTGCTTCTCGAGGAATACAAACATCAACTACTCTGTCTTAATTGTACACAGGTAGTATAAAACCCTCGAGGCTTAAAGCCAAAATCTCAGATCGAATCTTCAAAACATTACTCCTAGGACACGAGAGTATAGAGACGACTCATAGGACTATCTATATACAACTTGACAGCTCATATCCCCACCTGGGATTTACTACTGTCCCTACTACTGCTGCTGCTGCTCTTCCTCTGTAATAGGTTCTTTGCCTTTTCGTCGGCGGTTACCTAAAAATGTTGATCCCACAGGGGTGAGACAATATGTAAATTGCCCCAGCGAGAGATATAACACTCCTCCGAAAACATTGTTATTGCAGTTTAATGGAAATAAACTGAACAATGGAATCATATGTAATCAACAGCAGATAACTCAATATCTATGCAGTTTAGAGCAACATTCTTATGCAAGAATATCAATTATAACTTGATTAAGCAGCATGTCTCTATTCAATAAATAATTGAATAACACAGATAACATTTATGCATTTAGATCATGCTAAGCAGGATAACATCAACCAGTGATTCTCGTATTTCAAAACTTATGCAAATACGCTACTCGTCTGATTACGTTTTACAAACATAACTTAAGCTATGAGGAGATGAGGTGTACCGCTCATACTCCATGTGGGCTCTAATCTCCAAAACACAAGATAAACATAGCGGAAGCGATTCGATTAACAGTGGAATACGAAAATCACGAGAAATTAAAACTTTTCGAAAACGAGATCTTAAAAACCTGAAACTCCTTTTATAAAAGTAAGGTGAACTGTTTACATCTCTGATAAATCACTTCTCGAGTGATTATATATGTCATGATACAAAATCTCAAGATTTCAAAATTCTCAGATCAACAAACTCCTATGACCTGAGTGTACAGAGACGACATAAGACTATTCTGACTACAAGACTAGACAGCACAGTGTTTCCACCTGAAGTCACTGCTGCTCCTGAATTCGCTGTTGTTGCTGCTGTCCACCTGCAGATCGGTTCCTTCGACCTCGACGTCCACCTAAAGATAGAAATCTACGGGGTGAGACAGTTTTAAATAATTGTCCCAGCGAGAGTTATAACTCTTCGCCAGAAGCTTTATTATAGCAACCAAGAATAACATAGGCAATAAAAGCTCTATGGTAATCAGCAGCAGATTGTTATCAATTAGAACAACAATATTTAAGGAATATGAAAAACATGTATACTAAGTAATGCATCATCAACCAATGTATTTCGTGGTTCAACCTAAGCAGATATGCTATGCGGTTGATTACATTTTACAAACATCATTATGCCCTGCGGAGATGAGGTATACCGCTCATACTCCAACCGATCATTATTAAGTCGCATCGGTATCATACATAGGTCATCAAAAGAGCTGAATTCTTATGACCTCATCTTCCTCAGTCAGTGCGAGGATCAACATGCAGGACCTCTAATGTCTCTGCTACTATAGCTTACCAGGGTATTCTGGTACTTCGCTATTAGAGTCACAGTGGCATTCTGTACTATCTTCGCCATCGAAAGATTTCTCATTTATCTCTCATCGACGCGGTATAAAAGATTTCCTCGGGAGATTAGTGTTACATCACCCCGGCATAAACACATAGTGAAGGATTGATAGAATAAAGATACATCTACATCAATTCATTCACTAGGATGTAAGGTTTTACACATCCATATACCCCACATACTCAAAAGTATGTGCTCCAGGTTTTCCCTTAGGAAAACCTGTTTCACCATCATTTAATTCCTGACAATGATGGATCTATGATCAGGGCTCTACATGGAATAATTATACTTGATTAGTTAGGTACATTTCAGTATTCTCTTAATATCATACAGGTTCTCAAACATCAATCATTAGAACAGTAGCTATGAAAGTAGAATACTAAATGTAACAAGCCTAACTCTCTTCAATTATCATTTCTCGATATTCTCATCACAAGTCATCTCTTAAAGCATGACCTTGATGGTATTCATGGCTCTCACAGCCTATCAATCTCATAAGATGCTATTAACAAGGCATCAGGATATATCACCATTCATAAAGCTAACAACATGCTTTCAATGAATATAGTATCATCATCCATACCTGGATATGATCATTCTTATAAAGAAACATGCATGGTTAAATCAACTGATAATAGTAAATAACTTATTTAAAGAAGTTGTATCTCCCTACTCATACAAGAGCTAGATTTCCCTAGTTTTCATCAATTAGGGTTTACTATTCACATTACATGTCTTTACCCTAGAATTAGGGTTTACTATTTACATTACATGTCATCACCCTATAATTAGGGTTTATTATCCACATTACATGTCATCACCCTAGAATTAGGGTTTACTATTCACATTACATGTCATCACCCTAGAATTATCATATTTAGAGTTTCCATGATCTCATCTGGTGGATTATACCCTAATCATGCACATTCATGTATATTGAAGGTATTTTACTTGAGTTTCCATCATAATTGATACTTTCTCTCTCCTCTTACTAGTAGATGGTGATTACACTACTCTAGATTTGGTTGGATTAAGTCCTCTTTGATTAACATGGACCAAATCACCACTATTGAGTGATTAGGGTTTTGTTAGAACAAGGTATTACTCAAATGAACCTTTCAAGGGTATTTTGGTAAATTACCCTTTGATCATCATCATGGGTCACTTCATTAGTCACTTAGTTCCTTAATGTCTTAAGTTACCATTATGATTTAGATTGGATCATTATTGAACCATTTATACCTTCAAGTGGTTAAGTATAATCATCCTTGAAAGTCTTCAATTAGGTTAGGGTTTAACCTTCAACCTTCAACCCATTTTAACCTTAAACGGGTGTGGACCCTCTGAGCTGAAACGGGTGTGAACCCATTTAAGATGAAACGGGTGTGAACCCATTTGGATTGAAACGGGTTGAACCCATTTGAGATGAAACGGGTTGAACTCGTTTGGATTGAAACGGGTTGAACTCGTTTGGATCTAAACGAGGGTGGACTCGTTTGGATCTAAACGAGTGTGGACTCATTTGGGTCTAAACGAGTGTGGACTCGTTTGGGTCTAAATGAGTGTGGACTCGTTTGGGTCTAAACGAGTGTGGACTCGTTTGGGTCCAAACCGCATGGATATGAAAGGTGATACAAAGGTCATGAATGAAAAGATTTCTTAAGTTGAAGCCTTCAATTGACCCAAGCCATGTTAACCACTTACAAAATTTAGTCAATTAGGATGAGCCTCAATCAATTGGACACCAATTTGACCTTCAATTGAAAGCCAATTAGGGTTAAATCTAACTCAATTAAGGTTTCCAATCGGCTACTCATCAATTTTCAACAATGTGAATCAAAACAAGGTTGAACCTATCAATTGAACTCCAATTGGGCCCAAACTTGGCCCAAACGGTCTTGAGATTGTTTGGATGATCTCCAAACGGTCTTGAGACCGTTTGCCCAAAGTTTGACCAAAAAATTAAGTTGATTTGATAAGGGTTGAGTCCTAATTAAATTACAAATCAGCACTTTTCATCAATTTATAAATCTCTTGTGATTGGACTCTCAAACCACCAAATTTCTTTAACCCTAGACCTCCAATCGGTCTTAGGGTGTCACTAAACGAGTGTGAAATCGTTTGGATGAACCCCCAAATGGGTTTGAACTCGTTTGGGTCCTTCAACCCAACACTCATCAAAATCTATATGAAAATCAGCAAATTTTAACCCGATTAGGGTTAGGGTGTTGAAATGCCTTCAACTCTTAATTGGTTAGGAATTAGATCATGATTTTTGGTAGAAATGAAATTCAATATGTTATGAACAGGAATACCAAACGGTCAATGCTTGGTCAACTCCTTCAAACGGGTTGGAACCCATTTTCCCAAAGATTCAACTTAATCAATTTAGAAAACAGCACTTAATTCAATCTGATTGCCTAATTGATTGGCCTTCAACCTACGATTCCTTTGGAGTTAACCCCTCAAATTTGGTGGGTCATTAGCCTACATAATTGTGAACAGAAATCCCAAACGGTTAATGCTTGGTCAACACCCTCAAATGGGTTGGAACCCGTTTGGCCAAACCGACCTATTGAACCCGTTTGGATTGAAACGAGTGTGAGATCGTTTGACCTATTGGTCCAAGATCGTTTAGTAAAGTTGAATAAGGACCAACATAGATATTAACGCCCCTTGTCTTCAACCTTGAAACCAAGGTCTGTTCTTCACGAAAAAGCTTGCAAGTGTGCAAAGAAAGATGGGGAAGAAGAAGAACTAACTATTATTTGCACGAATAAAAGTATGCATAACAAAGCAAAAGGTTTAGAATTATAAAACCCGCCTTAAGTTCGTTCCTTGAGCTCCAAGCTTCCAAGCTTCAAGTCTTTAATGGTGTCTTGAGCTCCACAGGTCGGCCAAGGGTTTTTCTACAAGGAAATGTTGGGAAAAGATGGCTAGAACGAGAAAGCTAAGTAAGAAAACTAGCAAACCAACCTTGTAACATGAAATCCTCCATGAATTTGAGCGAGATGATGATCAAAGATTACCTAGTACTGCTTGGCCATTCTCCTCTTCTCCAGAGCTCTGTCCTAAGTCGGTCTAAGCAAGGAAATAAGAAAGGAAGTGAAGGAAACGTTCCTTTACAAACAAAGGAAGGGTGTATATATATCTTGGGGTCATTTCCAACATAAGGACAACTAGTTTCTCCTTTTCACAACTAGGTCCTTCCTTTCTTTTAGGCACGTCCCTCCTCTTCTTTTTTAAGGTAAAACTCCTTCTAAAACCAAGAACTAAAGGCAAGGAAGGTCAACTTATCACTAAGGTACACATGCACATAAGGGTCTCCTTACTTACATCTTGATGATTTAATTACAAAGGTGTTCCTTATTGTATAATTATTCAAAGGAAGTGCCCCCTTCATCATTATTACTCTAAATGATGTCAAAAGTCATAAAAGATGTTCAAGATGGTGTATTTTATGAGTTGCACCCCATATTTGGGTAAATTGCACTTTAATCCAAATTAGGGTTTTTAAGCACAAGGATCATTCCACAAGCTGCATCTTGATGGCCAGGCTTGGGAAATCCATCATACCTCATCATATCCACTCATAAGATGTCTCATTATTAGAGGAACGTCTTAACTTGTGAAGTTTGCAAGTTAAACCCCTTATCTGGGTAATTTGCACATAGGTCTCTTTATTACTAAACAATTCTACAACATTATTTTCAAAAGGACAGAAATGAAAATGTATGTTCCTTAGGAACTTAATTACATGCCAAAAGATAATCACAAAGATTTAATTACATATTTAGGCAAAACACCTAGGGTTAACTCATAACCCAGGTCAGGGATGTTACAAATTATCCACCCCTTACAAGGATTTCATCCCCGAAATCAATAAAACATATTAAGAGAAAAGAGCAGGGTATTTCCTTTTCATCTCCTCCTCTAGTTCCCATGTGGCTTCTTCAACACCACGGTGATTCCAGAGAACTTTTACAAGACTTATTTCTTTCTTCTTTAGCTTTTTAATTCTGTTATCAAGGATTGACACCGGTTCTTCCTCATAAGTTATATCTTCATTCAATTCTACTTCCATAGGTTGTAGAACTGACTCGGTATCGGGATGACATTTTCTTAGCATAGAAATATGAAACACAGGGTGTAGTTTTTGTAATTCTGGTGGTAACTCTAGTCTATAGGCTACCTTTCCAACCCGTTCAATGATTGGATAAGGCCCTATAAATCTAGGAGCTAACTTCCCTCTCCTTCCAAAGCGAAGGACTCCTTTCCAAGGCGAGACCTTGAGATACACTCTGTCTCCAACCTGGAACTCCAACGGTCTACAACGCTTGTCAGCATAAGATTTTTGCCTATCATGTGCAGTCTTAATCTGTTGTTGTATTACCTTAATCTTTTCCGTAGTCTGCTGCACAAGATCAGGACCTAACAATTGATGTTCACCAATCTCATACCAGCATAAGGGTGATCTACAACGTCTGCCATACAAGGCTTCATAAGGTGCCATATCAATACTATGTTGATAGCTATTGTTATAGGCAAACTCTATCAAGCTTAGGTGCAGATCCCAACTTCCTGTGAATTGGAGAACACATGCTCTCAACAGATCTTCTAAGGTCTGTATAGTCCTTTCTGACTGTCCATCCATCTGTGGATGAAAGGTTGTACTAAACCTTAGCTGGGTGCCTAGTGCCCTATGTAGCTGTTCCCAAAAATGACTTGTGAACTGAGGACCTCTGTCAGAAACTATGGTGATAGGAATTCCATGCAAACGCACTATCTCTTGAACATATAACTGGGATAACCTTTCAGCAGAATAGGTTGTTTTGATAGGTAAGAAATGTGCTGTCTTAGTCAACCTATCAACAATTACCCAAATGGAATCATGTCCTTTGTTTGTTCTAGGTAGACCAAAAACAAAGTCCATGGTTACATGATCCCACTTCCACTGTGGTATGGTTAAAGGTTGCATTGTTCCTGCAGGCTTCTGGTGTTCAGCTTTAACTTGCTGACACACTGGACACCTCAGAACAAACTCAGCTACGTCCTTCTTCATTCCAGGCCACCAATACATATCTTTCAAGTTTTGATACATCTTGGTGCTTCCTGGATGCATAGCATACATTGAAGAATGTGCTTCTTCCAGGACTAACTTCCTCAGGTTATCTACATCTGGTACTATCATCCTCCCATGATAGCATGCCACTTGATCATCTAATTCATAAAAACCTTCTCGCTTCTCATCACCATATTCGGATCTGATCTGCTGAACTGCAACATCAACTTGTTGTGCCTCCTTAATCTGCTCTCTTAGGGTGGGTTTGATATGCATCTCAGACAACAACCCAACAATCCATGACACCTTCATCTGTACATTGTCTTGCCTTAAGGAGATAAGCATATCTCTCCTAGGGCATACTAAAGAGTTTATTTGTGCCCTATCAGAGGATGATGTTGTTGATTTCCTACTCAAGGCATCTGCAACTACATTGGCCTTTCCTGGACGGTAATCTATTGTACAATCATAATCCTTGATTAACTCCATCCAGCGATGTTGCCTCATGTTAAGCTCATGCTGAGAGAAGATATACTTAAGATTTTTGTGATCTGTGAAAATCTGGAATGTCTCTCCGTAGAGATAATGTCTCCAGATCTTCAGGGCATGAACCACAACAGCTAACTCCATATCGTGTGTCCGATAATTCTCTTCGTGTTTCTTAAGCTGTCGTGAAGCAAAAGAAATCACTTGCTTATCTTGCATCAACACGCATCCGAGTCCATTCTTGGAGGCATCACAGAAAATTATGTATCCTTTTCCTTGCTCAGGTAACACAAGCACAGGTGTACTTGTCAACCTCTCCTTTAACAGCTGAAAAGACTGTTGACACTTATCACTCCAGGTAAAAGGAACATCTTTCCGGGTTAACTTGGTTAAGGGTAAGGCTAAAGAACTGAAATTCTTAATAAACCTTCGATAATAACCAGCTAATCCCAAGAAACTTCGAATCTCCGTTGGTGTCTTCGGTTGTTCCCATTGTAGAACAGATTCTACCTTGGTAGGGTCAACACGAATACCCGAGGCAGATATCACATGTCCAAGAAAAGATACTTCCGACAACCAGAACTCACACTTGCTAAACTTAGCATATAGCTTGTGTTTTCTTAGCAGAGTTAGAGCCTGTCGGAGATGCTGTTCATGCTGCTGAGCATCCTTAATATAAATCAGAATGTCATCTATGAAGACGACAACACACTGATCAAGGAAAGGTCGAAAAACTCTATTCATGAGTTCCATGAATGCAGCTGGTGCATTGGTTAGTCCAAACGACATAACCGTGAACTCATAGTGACCATATCGTGTCCTAAAGGCAGACTTGGATATGTCACTATCCTTAATACGGAGTTGATGATATCCAGACCTCAAGTCTACCTTTGAGAAGATTGTTGCACCACGCAACTGGTCAAAAATATCATCAATCCTCGGTAACGGGTACTTATTCTTTATTGTTACTTTATTTAATTGTCTGTAATCAATGCACAACCGCATTGACCCGTCTTTCTTTTTAACAAACAAAACTGGAGCACCCCAGGGTGAAGTGTTCGGTCGGATGAAACCCTTCTTAAGCAACTCTTGAAGCTGCTTCTTGAGTTCTGCCATCTCAGCAGGCGCCATCCTATACGGTGTCTGGGCTATAGGTTGTGTATCTGGGATCAAATTGATTTCAAAATCAATTTCCCGAGGCGGTGGCACACCTGGAAGTTCTTCAGGAAATACATCTTCAAATTCCCTAACTATAGGAACTTCAGCAGGGTTAGGACTCTCCATGGTAGTATCTACCACATGGGCTAAGAATGCATAACATCCTTGTCTCATCAACTTATCAGCAACCATCGCTGACACAAGATAGGTGGGTAGAATCTTTATCTCTCCTTGAAAGATCCATGTGTTGCTTTCATCAGCAAACACAGCCTGCTTGGATTCACAATCCAAGACAACCATATACCTTTCCAAGGTATCCATCCCAAGAATTATATCAAAACCTTGCATCTCAAGTGGTATAAGATCCACTTGAATGCGATGGTCAGAAAAGAAGAGGATGCCGGGAGAGCATACCTCCTGCAAATGGCAGACCCACTCAACGGAGTCTCCAAAAACAAGCTATCTGCCCTATGACTAATTGTTATATTGCAGTTACGAATCACTCTCCGAGTGACAAAGGAGTGTGTAGCACCCGGGTCAATCAGAACAGATACAACACAGGATTTAGACATATCGGAATACAAAAGTTCCATCTGACCTGCCACTACCCGTGGATTGACCACTGCATCTGGTGGGTTCATAGCATAGAACCTTACTGTCGCCTGGTGTTGAGGTGGTTCTGATGATCCAGCTTGAGACGTTTGTCCACGTCCTCGAGCTGCTCCTTGAGATTGTCTTCTCTGTGATCCCTGTTGACTCTGTCTCTGGGGCTGTGTCACACTGACAGGCCTAGACCTGCAGTCCTTCATCAAATGTCCCACCTTCCCACAGTTGTAACAGCTCCTCCCCAGTTGTTGTGGTCTGGGTGGTCCTGTAACTGACATTGATGCTGAACTGTGAGTCTCTTGTAATGGTAGGCTTCGTCCCTTGCCTCTACTCGGTGTCCACTGTGTCTGAGCACTAGTCCTGGGTGGTGGAGATGTAGGTGCAGAGAATCTAGGCTTCTCAAAGTCTCTAGATGAAGAACCCTGGAACTACGGATATCTTTTATGGCTTTGTCTCTTCTCGACTACGGATTTCTCTATCCTTTGGACTGACTCAACGAAGGTAGAAAACCTCTCCCGATTCTCTAGGGCAGACACGGGAGTAGTCAAGTCGGCGTTTAAACCCTTCTCGAACCTTCTGATTCTTTCTTCTTCTGTGGAAGCCATGTGCGGACAAAACCGTAATAACTCCATAAACTTAGCTTCATACTCGCTAATGTTCATCATGCCTTGCCTCAATCTCTCAAACTGAGAGATCTTCTCGTCTAGGAAGGTCTTTGGAAAATATCTATTGATAAATTCCCGACGAAAATCCTCCCACGAGATCTCCACTCCAGGCCTCTTCTGCTCTTCCATGGTCCACCAGTGACCAGCACTTCCCTTGAGAAGATAGACAGCATGTCTAACCTTCTCAACTTCTGGGATACTGAGGATTCTAAAAGCTTTCTCCAACTCGGTTAACCACATATCGGCATCTGCAGGATCAGCTGTTCAAAAGTATTCGGTTGCTCCGACACGACAAAGTCGCTCGAACGTCTTACCGATACCTTGTCCTTCAGGCTGGGCAGGTGCCCTAGGTGCAGGCATGGGCATCCTGTCGGTGATGTGTGTCATAGCAGTCATAAACTGCCCGAACATAGTTTGAACAGCTGGGTTTCCCATGTCAGCTGGGTCAAACTGAGGTGGTTCTCTGGGTGGCTCAGGTACAGGTTGCTCTATTTCTAGGTTCTTTGCACCTTCTCGAGGCGCATCAACACTACTTTCGGCCTCGTACTCCTCCTGTGGTCCAGACATCCTTAATTATCTTCTTCTCCTGAGGAGCAGAAGACTCTATTAGATAAGAAAGAAGTACTAAGGATAGACTTGACACTCTAAGTCCTATGTCTCTGTAGACTCAGCGAACCTAGAGCTCTGATACCACTTAATTGTGGGCTCTGATCTCCAATACACAAGATAAACATAGCGGAAGCGATTCGATTAACAGCGGAATACAAAAATCACGAGAAATTAAAACTTTTCGAAAATGAGATCTTAAAAACCTGAAACTCCTTTTATAAAAGTAAGGTGAACTGTTTACATCTCTGATAAATCACTTCTCGAGTGATTATATACATCATGATACAAAATCTCAAGATTTCAAAATTCTCATATCAACAAACTCCTAGGACCTGAGTGTACAGAGATGACATAAGACTATTCTGACTACAAGACTAGACAGCACAGTGTTTCCACCTAAAGTCACTGCTGCTCCTGAATTCGCTGTTGTTGCTGCTGTCCACCTGCAGATCGGTTCCTTTGACCTCGACGTCCACCTAAAGGTAGAAATCTACGGGGTGAGACAATTTTAAATAAGTGTCCCAGCGAGAGTTATAACTCTTCGCCAGAAGCTTTATTATAGCAACCAAGAATAACATAGGCAATAAAAGCTCTATGGTAATCAGCAGCAGATTGTTATCAATTAGAACAACAATATTTAAGGAATATGAAAAACATGTATACTAAGTAATGCATCATCAACCAATGTATTTCGTGGTTCAACCTAAGCATATATGCTATGCGGTTGATTACGTTTTACAAACATCATTATTCCCTACGGAGATGAGGTATACCGCTCATACTCCAACCGATCACTATTAAGTCGCATCGGTATCATACATAGGTCATCAAAAGAGCCAGATTCTTATGACCTCATCTTCCTCAGTCAGTATGAGGATCAACATGTAGAACCTCTAATGTCTCTGCTACTATAGCTTACCAGGGTATTCTGGTACTTCGCTATTAGAGTCACAGTGGCATTTTGTACTCTCTTAGCCATCGAAAGATTTCTCGTTTATCTCTCATCGACGCGGTATAAAAGATTTCCTCGGGATATTAGTGTTACATCACCCCGGCATAAACACATAGTGAAGGATTGATAGAATAAAGATACATCTACATCAATTCATTCACTAGGATGTAAGGTTTTACACATCCATATACCCCACATACTCAAAAGTATGTGCTCCAGGAGTTCCCTTAGGAAAACTTGTTTCACCATCATTTAATTCCTGACAATGATGGATCTATGATCAGGGCTCTACATGGAATAATTATACTTGATTAGTTAGGTACATTTCAGTATTCTTTTAATATAATATAGGTTCTCAAACATCAATCATTAGAACAGTAGCTATGAAAGTAGAATACTAAATGTAACAAGTCTAACTCTCTTCAATTATCATTTCTCGATATTCTTATCACAAGTCATCTCTTAAAGCATGACCTTGATGGTATTCATGGCTCTCACAGCCTATCAATCTCATAAGATGCTATTAACAAGGCATCAGGATATATCACCATTCATAAAGCTAACAACATGCTTTCAATGAATATAGTATCATCATCCATACCTGGATATGATCATTCTTATAAAGAAACATGCATGGTTAAATCAACTGATAACAGTAAATAACTTATTTAAAGAAGTTGTATCTCCCTACTCATACAAGAACTAGATTTCCCTAGTTTTCATTAATTAGGGTTTACTATTCACATTACATGTCTTTACCCTAGAATTAGGGTTTACTATTTACATTACATGTCATCACCCTAGAATTAGGGTTTATTATCCACATTACATGTCATCACCCTAGAATTAGGGTTTACTATTCACATTACATGTCATCACCCTAGAATTATCATATTTAGAGTTTCCATGATCTCATCTGGTGGATTATACCCTAATCATTCACATTCATGTATATTGAAGGTATTTTACTTGAGTTTCCATCATAATTGATACTTTCTCTCTCCTCTTACTAGTAGATGGTGATTACACTATTCTAGATTTGGTTGGATTAAGTCCTCTTTGATTAACATGGACCAAATCACCACTATTGAGTGATTAGGGTTTTGTTAGAACAAGGTATCACTCAAATGAACCTTTCAAGGGTATTTTGGTAAATTACCCTTTGATCATCATCATGGGTCACTTCATTAGTCACTTAGTTCCTTAATGTCTTAAGTTACCATTATGGTTTAGATTGGATCATTATTGAACAATTTATACCTTCAAGTGGTTAAGTATAATCATCCTTGAAAGTCTTCAATTAGGTTAGGGTTTAACCTTCAACCTTCAACCCATTTGAACCTTAAATGGGTGTGGACCCTTTGAGCTGAAACGGGTGTGAACCCATTTAAGATGAAACGGGTGTGAACCCATTTGGATTGAAACGGGTTGAACCCATTTGAGATGAAACGGGTTGAACTCGTTTGGATTGAAACGGGTTGAACTCGTTTGGATCTAAACGAGTGTGGACTCGTTTGGGTCTAAACGAGTGTGGACTCGTTTGGGTCTAAACGAGTGTGGACTCGTTTGGGTCTAAACGAGTGTGGACTCGTTTGGGTCCAAACCGCATGGATATGAAAGGTGATACAAAGGTCATGAATGAAAAGGATTTCTTAAGTTGAAGCCTTCAATTGACCCAAGCCATGTTAACCACTTACAAAATTTAGTCAATTAGGATGAGCCTCAATCAATTGGACACCAATTTGACCTTCAATTGAAAGCCAATTAGGGTTAAATCTAACTCAATTAAGGTTTCCAATCGGCTACTCATCAATTTTCAACAATGTGAATCAAAACAAAGTTGAACCTATCAATTGAACTCCAATTGGGCCCAAACTTGGCCCAAACGGTCTTGAGATCGTTTGGATAATCTCCAAACGGTCTTGAGACCATTTTCCCAAAGTTTGACCAAAAAATTAAGTTGATTTGATAAGGGTTGAGTCCTAATTAAATTAAAAATCAGCACTTTTCATCAATTTATCAATCTCTTGTGATTGGACCCTCAAACCACCAAATTTCTTTAACCCTAGACCTCCAAACGGTCTTAGGGTGTCACTAAACGAGTGTGAGATCGTTTGGATGAACCCCCAAATGGGTTTGAACTCGTTTGGGTCCTTCAACCCAACACTCATCAAAATCTATATGAAAATCAGCAAATTTTAACCCGATTAGGGTTAGGGTGTTGAAATGCCTTCAACTCTTAATTGGTTAGGAATTAGATCATGATTTTTGGTAGAAATGAAATTCAATATGTTATGAACAGGAATCCCAAACGGTAAACGCTTGGTCAACTCCTTCAAACGGGTTGGAACCCGTTTTCCCAAAGATTCAACTTAATCAATTTAGAAAACAGCACTTAATTCAATCCGATTGCCTAATTGATTGGCCTTCAACCTACGATTCATTTGGAGTTAACCCCTCAAATTTGGTGGGTCATTAGCCTACATAATTTTGAACAGAAATCCCAAACGGTCAACGCTTGGTCAACGCCCTCAAATGGGTTGGAAACCGTTTGGCCAAACCGACCTATTGAACCCGTTTGGATTGAAACGAGTGTGAGATCGTTTGACCTATTGGTCCAAGATCGTTTAGTAAAGTTGAATAAGGACCAACATAGATATTAACGCCCCTTGTCTTCAACCTTGAAACCAAGGTCTGTTCTTCACGAAAAAGCTTGCGAGGGTGCAAAGAAAGATGGGGAAGAAGAAGAACTAACTATTATTTGCACGAATAAAAGTATGCATAACAAAGCAAAAGGTTTAGAATATAAAACCCGCCTTAAGGTCGTTTCTTGAGCTCCAAGCTTCCAAGATTCAAGTCTTTAATGGTGTCTTGAGCTCCACAGGTCGGCCAAGGGTTTTTCACCAAGGAAAGGTTGGGAAAAGATGGCTAGAACGAGAAAGCTAAGTAAGAAAACTAGCAAACCAACCTTGTAACATGAAATCCTCCATGAATTTGAGCAAGATGATGATCAAAGATTACCTAGTACTGCTTGGCCGTTCTCCTCTTCTCCAGATCTCTATCCTAAGTTGGTCTAAGAAAGTAAATAAGAAAGGAAGTGAAGGAAACGTTCCTTTACAAACAAAGGAAGGGTGTATATATATCTTGGGGTCATTTCCAACATAAGGACAACTAGTTTCTCCTTTTCACAACTAGGTCCTTCCTTTCTTTTAGGCACGTCCCTCCTCTTCTTTTCTAAGGTAAAACTCCTTATAAAACCAAGAACTAAAGGCAAGGAAGGTCAACTTATCACTAAGGTACATATGCACATAAGGGTCTCCTTACTTACATCTTGATGATTTAATTATAAAGGTGTTCCTTATTATATAATTATTCAAAGGAAGTGCCCCCTTCATCATTATTACTCTAAATGATGTCAAAAGTCATAAATGATGTTCAAGATGGTGTATTTTATGAGTTGCACCCCATATTTGGGTAAATTGCACTTTAATCCAAATTAGGGTTTTTAAGCACAAGGATCATTCCACAAGCTGCATCTTGATGGCCAGGCTTGGGAAATCCATCATACCTCATCATATCCACTCATAAGATGTCTCATTATTAGAGGAACGTCTTAACTTGTGAAGTTTGCAAGTTAAACCCCTTATCTGGGTAATTTGCACATAGGTCTCTTTATTACTAAACAATTCTACAACATTATTTTCAAAAGGACATAAATGAAAATGTATGTTTCTTAGGAACTTAATTACATGCCAAAAGATCATCACAAAGATTTAATTACATATTTAGGCAAAACACCTAGGGTTAACTCATAATCCAGGTCAGGGATGTTACAAATTATCCACCCCTTACAAGGATTTCGTCCCCAAAATCGATAAAACATATTAAGAGAAAAGAGCAGGGTATTTCCTTTTCATCTCCTCCTCTAGTTCCCAAGTGGCTTCTTCAACACCACGGTGATTCCAGAGAACTTTTACAAGACTTATTTCTTTCTTCTTTAGCTTTTTAATTCTATTATCAAGGATTGACACCGGTCCTTCCTCATAAGTTATATCTTCATTCAATTCTACTTCCATAGGTTGTAGAACTGACTCAGTATTGGGATGACATTTTCTTAGCATAGAAATATGAAACACAGGGTGTAGTTTTTGTAATTCTGGTGGTAACTCTAGTCTATAGGCTACCTTTCCAACCCGTTCAATGATTGCATAAGGCCCTATAAATCTAGGAGCTAACTTCCCTCTCCTTCCAAAGCGAAGGACTCCTTTCCAAGGCGAGACCTTGAGATACACTCTGTCTCCAACCTGGAACTCCAACGATCTACGACGCTTGTCAGCATAAGATTTTTGCCAATCCTGTACAGTCTTAATCTGTTGTTGTATTACCTTAATCTTTTCCGTAGTCTGCTGCACAAGATCAGGACCTAACAATTGATGTTCACCAATCTCATACCAGCATAAGGGTGATCTACAACGTCTGCCATGCAAGGCTTCATAAGGTGCCATATCAATACTATGCTGATAGCTATTGTTATAGGCAAACTCTATCAAGCTTAGGTGCAGATCCCAACTTCCTGTGAACTGGAGAACACATGCTCTCAACAGATCTTCTAAGGTCTGTATAGTCCTTTCTGACTGTCCATCCATCTGTGGATGAAAGGCTATACTAAACCTTAGCTGGGTGCCTAGTGCCCTATGTAGCTGTTCCCAAAAACGACTTGTGAACTAAGGACCTCTGTAAGAAACTATGGTGACAGGAATTCCGTGCAAACGCACTATCTCTTGAACATATAACTGGGATAACCTTTTAGTAGAATAGGTTGTTTTGACAGGTAAGAAATGTGCTGTCTTAGTCAACCTATCAACAATTACCCAAATGGAATCATGTCCTTTGTTTGTTCTAGGTAGACCAACAACAAAGTCCATGGTTACATGATCCCACTTCCACTGTGGTATGGTTAAAGGTTGCATTGTTCCTGTAGGCTTATGGTGTTCAACTTTAACTTGCTGACACACTGGACACCTCAGAACAAACTCAGCTACGTCCTTCTTCATTCCAGGCCACCAATACATATCTTTCAAGTTTCGATACATCTTGGTGCTTCCTGGATGCATAGCATACATTGAAGAATGTGCTTCTTCCAGGACTAACTTCCTCAGGTTATCTACATCTGGTACTATCATCCTCCCATGATAGCATGCCACTTGATCATCTGATTCATAAAAACCTTCTCGCTTCTCATCACCATATTCGGATCTGATCTGCTGAACTGCAACATAAACTTGATGTGCCTCCTTAATCTGCTCTCTTAGGGTGGGTTTGATATGCATCTCAGCCAACAACCCGACAATCCATGACACCTTCATCTGTACATTGTCTTGCCTTAAGGAGATAAGCATATCTCTCCTAGGGCATACTAAAGAGTTTAATTGTGCCCTATCAGAGGATGATGTTGTTGATTTCCTACTCAAGGCATCTGCAACTACATTGGCCTTTTCTGGATGGTAATCTATTGTACAATCATAATCCTTGATTAACTCCATCCAGCGACGTTGCCTCATGTTAAGCTCATGCTGAGAGAAGATATACTTAAGGTTTTTGTGATCTGTGAAAATATGGAATGTCTCTCCGTAGAGATAATGTCTCCAGATCTTCAGGGCATGAACCACAGCAGCTAACTCCAGATCGTGTGTCAAATAATTCTCTTCGTGTTTCTTAAGCTGTCGTGAAGCAAAAGAAATCACTTGCTTATCTTGCATCAACACGCATCTGAGTCCATTCTTGGAGGCATCACAGAAAATTATGTATCCTTTTCCTTGCTCATGTAACACAAGCACAGGTGTACTTGTCAACCTCTCCTTTAATAGCTGAAAATACTGTTGACACTTATCACTCCAGGTAAAAGGAACATCTTTCCTGGTTAACTTGGTTAAGGGTAAGGCTAAACAACTGAAATTCTTAATAAACCTTCGATAATAACCAGCTAATCCCAAGAAACTTCGAATCTCCGTTGGTGTCTTCGGTTGTTCCCATTGTAGAACAGATTCTACCTTGGTAGGGTCAACTCGAATACCCGAGGTAGATATCACATGTCCAAGAAAAGATACTTCCGGTAACTAGAACTCACACTTGCTAAACTTAGCATATAGCTTGTGTTTTCTTAGCAGAGTTAGAGCCTGTCGACGATGATGTTCATGCTGCTGAGCATCCTTACTATAAATCAGAATGTCATCTATGAAGACGACAACACACTGATCAAGGAAAGGTCGAAAAACTCTATTCATGAGTTCCATGAATGCAGCTGGTGCATTGGTTAGTCCAAATGACATAACCGTGAACTCATAGTGACCATATCGTGTCCTAAAGGCAGACTTGGATATGTCACTGTCCTTAATATGGAGTTGATGATATCCAGACCTCAAGTCTACCTTTGAGAAGACTGTTGCACCACGCAACTCGTCAAAAAGATCATCAATCCTCGGTAACGGGTACTTATTCTTTATTGTTACTTTATTTAATTGTTTGTAATCAATGCACAACCGCATTGACCCGTCTTTCTTTTTAACAAACAAAACTGGAGCACCCCAGGGTGAAGTGCTCGGTCAGATGAAACCCTTCTCAAGCAACTCTTGAAGCTGCTTCTTGAGTTCTGCCATCTCAGCAGACGCCATCCTATACGGTGTCTGGGCTATAGGTTGTGTATACGGGATCAAATTGATTTCAAAATCAATTTCCTGTGGCGGTGGCACACCTGGAAGTTCTTCAGGAAATACATCTTCAAATTCCCTGACTACAGGAACTTCAGCAGGGTTAGGACTCTCCATGGTAGTATCTACCACATGGGCCAAGAATGCATAACATCCTTGTCTCATCAACTTATCAGCAACCATCGCTGACACAAGATAGGTGGGTAGAATTTTTCTCTCTCCTTGAAAGATCCATGTGTTGCTTTCATCAGCAAACACAACCTGCTTGGATTCACAACCCAAGACAACCCTATACCTTTCCAAGGTATCCATCCCAAGAATTATATCAAAACCTTGCGTCTCAAGTGGTATAAGATCCACTTGAATGCGATGGTCAGAAAAGAAGAGGATGCAGGGAGAGCATACCTCCTGCAAAACGGCAGACCCACTCAACGGAGTCTCCAAAAATAAGCTATCTGCCCTATGACTAATTGTTATATTGCAGTTACGAATCACTCTTCGAGTGACAAAGGAGTGCGTAGCACCCGGGTCAATCAGAACAGATACAACACAGGATTTAGACATATCGGAATACAAAAGTTCCATCTGACCTGCCACTACCCGTGGATTGACCACTGCATCTGGTGGGTTCATAGCATAGAACCTTGTTGTCGCCTGGTGTTGAGGTGGTGCTGATGATCCATCTTGAGACGTTTGTCCACATCCTCGAGCTGCTCCTTGAGATTGCCTTCTCTGTGATCCCTGTTGACTCTGTCTCTGGGGCTACGTCACACTGATAGGCCTAGACCTCAAGTCCTTCATCAAATGTCCCACCTTCCCATAGTTGTAACATCTCTTCCCCAGTTGTTGTGGTCTGGGTGGTCCTGTAACTGACATTGATGCTGAACTGTGAGTCTCTTGTAGTGGTAGGCTTCGTCCCCGTGTCTAAGCACTAGTCCTGGGTGGTGGAGATGTAGGTGCAGAGAATCTAGGCTTCTTAAAGTCTCTAGATGAAGAACCCTGGAACTGTGGATATCTTTTATGGATTTGTCTCTTCTCGACTACGGATTTCTCTATCCTTCGGACTGACTCAACGAAGGTAGCAAACCTCTCCCGATTCTCTAGGGCGGACACCGGAGTAGTCAAGTCGGCGTTTAAACCCTTCTCGAACCTTCTGATTCTTTCTTCTTCTGTGGAAGCCATGTGCGGACAAAACCGTAATAACTCCATAAACTTAGCTTCATACTCGCTAATGTTCATCATGCCTTGCCTCAATCTCTCAAACTGAGAGATCTTCTCGTCTAGGAAGGTCTTTGGAAAATATCTATTGATAAATTCCCGACAAAAATCCTCCCACGAGATCTCCACTCCAGGCCTCTTCTGCTCTTCCATGGTCCACCAGTGACCAGCACTTCCCTTGAGAAGATAGACAGCATGTCTAACCTTCTCAACTTCTGGGATACTGAGGATTCTAAAAGCTTTCTCCAACTCGGTTAACCACATATCGGCATTTGCAGGATCAGCTATTCAAAAGTATTCGGTTGCTCCGACACGACGAAGTCGCTCGAACGTCTTACCGATACCTTGTCCTTCAGGCTGGGCAGGTGCCCTAGGTGCAGGCATGGGCATCCTGTCGGTGATGTGTGTCATAGCAGTCATAAACTGCCCGAACATAGTTTGAACAGCTGGGTTTCCCATGTCAGCTGGGTCAAACTGAGGTGGTTCTCTGGGTGGCTCAGGTATAGGTTGCTCTATTTCTAGGTTCTTTGCACCTTCTCGAGGCGCAGCAACACTACTTTCGGCCTCGTACTCCTCCTGTGGTCCAGACATCCTTAATTATCTTCTTCTCCTGAGGAGCAGAAGACTCTATTAGATAAGAAAGAAGTACTAAGGATAGACTTGACACTCTAAGTCCTATGTCTCTGTAGACTGAGCGAACCTAGAGCTCTGATACCACTTAATTGTGGGCTCTGATCTCCAAAACACAAGATAAACATAGCGGAAGCGATTCGATTAACAGCGGAATACGAAAATCACGAGAAATTAAAACTTTTCGAAAATGAGATCTTAAAAACCTGAAACTCCTTTTATAAAAGTAAGGTGAACTATTTACATCTCTGATAAATCACTTCTCGAGTGATTATATACGTCATGATACAAAATCTCAAGATTTCAAAATTCTCATATCAACAAACTCCTAGGACCTGAGTGTACAGAGATGACATAAGACTATTCTGACTACAAGACTAGACAGCACAGTGTTTCCACCTGAAGTCACTGCTGCTCCTGAATTCGCTGTTGTTGCTGCTGTCCACCTGCAGATCGGTTCCTTTGACCTCGACGTCCACCTAAAGGTAGAAATCTACGGGGTGAGACAATTTTAAATAAGTGTCCCAGCGAGAGTTATAACTCTTCGCCAGAAGCTTTATTATAGCAATCAAGAATAACATAGGCAATAAAAGCTCTATGGTAATCAGCAGCAGATTGTTATCAATTAGAACAACAATATTTAAGGAATATGAAAAACATGTATACTAAGTAATGCATCATCAACCAATGTATTTCGTGGTTCAACCTAAGCATATATGCTACGCGGTTGATTACGTTTTACAAACATCATTATTCCCTGCGGAGATGAGGTATACCGCTCATACTCCAACCGATCACTATTAAGTCGCATCGGTATCATACATAGGTCATTAAAAGAGCCAGACTCTTATGACCTCATCTTCCTCAGTCAGTGTGAGGATCAACATGCAGAACCTCTAATGTCTCTGCTACTATAGCTTACCAGGGTAATCTGGTACTTCATTGTTAGAGTCACAGTGGCATTTTGTACTCTCTTCGCCATCGAAAGATTTCTCATTTATCTCTCATCGACGCGGTATAAAAGATTTCCTTGGTAGATTAGTGTTACATCACCCCGGAATAAACACATAGTGAAGGATTGATAGAATAAAGATACATCTACATCAATTCATTCACTAGGATGTAAGGTTTTACACATCCATATACCCCACATACTCAAAAGTATGTGCTCCAGGAGTTCCCTTAGGAAAACTTATTTCACCATCATTTAATTCCTGACAATGATGGATCTATGATCAGGGCTCTACATGGAATAATTATACTTGATTAGTTAGGTACATTTCAGTATTCTTTTAATATCATACAGGATCTCAAACATTAATCATTAGAACAGTAGCTATGAAAGTAGAATACTAAATGTAACAAGTCTAACTCTCTTCAATTATCATTTCTCGATATTCTTATCACAAGTCATCTCTTAAAGCATGACCTTGATGGTATTCATGGCTCTCACAGCCTATCAATCTCATAAGATGCTATTAACAAGGCATCAGGATATATCACCATTCATAAAGCTAACAACATGCTTTCAATGAATATAGTATCATCATTCATACCTGGATATGATCATTCTTATAAAGAAACATGCATGGTTAAATCAACTGATAACAGTAAATAATTTATTTAAAGAAGTTGTATCTCCCTACTCATACAAGAGCTAGATTTTCCTAGTTTTCATCAATTAGGGTTTACTATTCACATTACATGTCTTTACCCTAGAATTAGGGTTTACTATTTACATTACATGTCATCACCCTAGAATTAGGGTTTATTATCCACATTACATGTCATCACCCTAGAATTAGGGTTTACTATTCACATTACATGTCATCACCCTAGAATTATCATATTTAGAGTTTCCATGATCTCATCTGGTGGATTATACCCTAATCATGCACATTCATGTATATTGAAGGTATTTTACTTGAGTTTCCATCATAATTGATACTTTCTCTCTCCTCTTACTAGTAGATGGTGATTACACTACTCTAGATTTGGTTGGATTAAGTCCTCTTTGATTAACATGGACCAAATCACCACTATTGAGTGATTAGGGTTTTGTTAGAACAAGGTATTACTCAAATGAACCTTTCAAGGGTATTTTGGTAAATTACCCTTTGATCATCATCATGGGTCACTTCATTAGTCACTTAGTTCCTTAATGTCTTAAGTTACCATTATGGTTTAGATTGGATCATTATTGAACCATTTATACCTTCAAGTGGTTAAGTATAATCATCCTTGAAAGTCTTCACTTAGGTTAGGGTTTAACCTTCAACCCATTTGAACCTTAAACAGGTGTGGACCCTCTGAGCTGAAATGGGTGTGAACCCATTTAAGATGAAACGGGTGTGAACCCATTTGGATTGAAACGTGTTGAACCCATTTGAGATGAAACGGGTTGAACTCGTTTGGATTGAAACGGGTTGAACTCATTTGGATCTAAACGAGTGTGGACTCGTTTGGATCTAAATGAGTGTGGACTCGTTTGGGTCTAAACGAGTGTGGACTCGTTTGGGTCTAAATGAGTGTGGACTCGTTTGGGTCCAAACCGCATGGACATGAAAGGTGATACAAAGGTCATGAATGAAAAGGATTTCTTAAGTTGAAGCCATCAATTGACCCAAGCCATGTTAACCACTTACAAAATTTAGTCAATTAGGATGAGCCTCAATCAATTGGACACCAATTTGACCTTCAATTGAAAGCCAATTAGGGTTAAATCTAACTCAATTAAGGTTTCCAATCGGCTACTCATCAATTTTCAACAATGTGAATCAAAACAAGGTTGAACCTATCAATTGAACTCCAATTGGGCCCAAACTTGGCCCAAACGGTCTTGAGATCATTTGGATGATCTCCAAACGGTCTCGAGACCGTTTTCCCAAAGTTTGACCAAAAAATTAAGTTGATTTGATAAGGGTTGAGTCCTAATTAAATTACAAATCAGCACTTTTCATCAATTTATCAATCTCTTGTGATTGGACCCTCAAACCACCAAATTTCTTTAACCCTAGACCTCCAAACGATCTTAGGGTGTCACTAAACGAGTGTGAGATCGTTTGGATGAACTCCTAAATGGGTTTGAACTCGTTTGGGTCCTTCAACCCAACACTCATCAAAATCTATATGAAAATCAGCAAATTTTAACCCGATTAGGGTTAGGGTGTTGAAATGCCTTCAACTCTTAATTGGTTAGGAATTAGATCATGATTTTTGGTAGAAATGAATTCAATATGTTATGAACAGGAATCCCAAATGGTCAATGCTTGGTCAACTCCTTCAAACGGGTTGGAACCCATTTGCCCAAAGATTCAACTTAATCAATTTAGAAAACAGCACTTAATTCAATCTGATTGCCTAATTGATTGGCCTTCAACCTACGATTCCTTTGGAGTTAACCCCTCAAATTTGGTGGGTCATTAGCCTACATAATTGTGAACAGAAATCCCAAACGTTCAATGCTTGGTCAACGCCCTCAAATGGGTTGGAACCCGTTTGGCCAAACCGACCTATTGAACCCGTTTGGATTGCAACGAGTGTGAGATCGTTTGACCTATTGGTCCAAGATCGTTTAGTACAGTTGAATAAGGACCAACATAGATATTAACGCCCCTTGTCTTCAAACTTGAAACCAAGGTCTGTTCTTCACGAAAAAGCTTGCAAGGGTGCAAAGAAAGATGGGGAAGAAGAAGAACTAACTATTATTTGCACGAATAAAAGTATGCATAACAAAGCAAAAGGTTTAGAATTATAAAACCCGCCTTAAGGTCGTTCCTTGAGCTTCAAGCTTCCAAGCTTAATGTATATAATGGTGTCTTGAGCTCCACAGGTCGGCCAAGGGTTTTTCTCCAAGGAAAGGTTGGGAAAAGATGGCTAGAACGAGAAAGCTAAGTAAGAAAACTAGCAAACCAACCTTGTAACATGAAATCCTCCATGAATTTGAGCAAGATGATGATCAAAGATTACCTAGTACTTCTTGGCCGTTCTCCTCTTCTCCAGAGCTCTGTCCTAAGTCGGTCTAAGCAAGGAAATAAGAAAGGAAATGAAGGAAACGTTCCTTTACAAACAAAGGAAGGGTGTATATATATCTTGGGGTCATTTCCAACATAAGGACAACTAGTTTCTCCTTTTCACAACTAGGTCCTTCCTTTCTTTTAGGCACGTCCCTCCTCTTCTTTTCTAAGGTAAAACTCCTTCTAAAACCAAGAACTAAAGGCAAGGAAGGTCAACTTATCACTAAGTTACATATGCACATAAGGGTCTCCTTACTTACATCTTGATGATTTAATTACAAAGGTGTTCCATATTATATAATTATTCAAAGGAAGTACCCCCTTCATCATTATTACTCTAAATGATACCAAAAGTCATAAAAGATGTTCAAGATGGTGTATTTTAAGAGTTGCACCCCATATTTGGGTAAATTGCACTTTAATCCAAATTAGGGTTTTTAAGCACAAGGATCATTCCACAAGCTGCATCTTGATGGCCAGGCTTGGGAAATCCATCATACCTCATCATATCCACTCATAAGATGTCTCATTATTATAGGAACATCTTAACTTGTGAAGTTTGCAAGTTAAACCCCTTATCTGGGTAATTTGCACATAGGTCTCTTTATTACTAAACAATTCTACAACATTATTTTCAAAAGGACAGAAATGAAAATGTATGTTCCTTAGGAACTTAATTACATGCCAAAAGATAATAACAAAGATTTAATTACATATTTGGGCAAAACACCTAGGGTTAACTCATAACCCAGGTCAGGGATGTTACTCTCCAACCGACCACTTTTAGGAGTCGAAATCAGTACCATACAAGGTCATTGGAAGAGTTGGCTTCCATGACCTCTCACGTCCCAGTCAGTGCGAGACCACATGCAGGACATCTCATGTCTCTGCTAAAATAGCTTTCTAGGGTATACTGGCAACTTCTCTATAGAGTTACAGCCGCAACTATACTCTCGTCGGTAGTCGAGAGATTTCATGTTTATCTCCGTCAACCCAACATAATTTGGGGGAATAGTGAAACATCCAACCCAACGTCAGGAGACTCGTGATACATCCAACCTGACAACCTGAGTAATTGAGAGGTTTGTTATTAACCTTTCCTCAATTCCCTCACACGGACGTAAGGATATTTTCGCCTGTTTACCCCCATATATTCAAAAATATACGAATTCCAGGAGATCCCTTAGGAAAACCTGTTTCACCATCACCTGCTTCTGACGATGATGGATCTATGGTCAGAGCACTACATGAATAGATTTCACTTGATTAATTAAGTACATTATCATATTCTTTTAGCATCAGTCAAGTTTTCAAACATAACTTATTAACACAACGCTATAAAGAAACATGTACTTATTTTCAGCAATATACTTCTTAATCTCTATAAGACATTGGGATCTTAATCCCTCTTTTCAACACAATAACCATGTAATCCTGGGTATTCAAACCCTTAGCTCATTACATGAGCACTGTTACCTTTTTCTCAGGTAACTAACACCTTTAGGTCATCTGACCAAGGTAAGTATGATACTTTCTACACAAGCATCCATCCGGGCACTTGATGCCCATTAACTCTCTTGCTACCTCTTACCAGGCAACATGGTATATTATGGCACACAAGGCCCAATAAACAATTTAAATTAATAACACATCATAGCTCATACCTGGCTATGCCCATCATCTCATGATACCTACATGGTTAGCACATATGATAGCAGTACATCAATTATCTATCAACACCATGCAAAACAAATGTATCATTATTTCAAGGGTATCACCCTTATTCCTTTACCAGGATTAGGGTTTCCTATCACATATCTCATGTATCCTTCATCCAATTATATTGGACTTATAACACATCAAGGTATACGACCATATTAGGTCACTTTCAAATCATCTCTAAGTCAATTATAGAGCACCACGACCGTGCAACCATGAACGGTCGTGCAAAGAAAGTCACCACGGCAGTGCTACCTTGCACGGTCATGCAAAGGAAAGATACCACGGCCGTGCTACCTTACACGGTCGTGCTACAAAAGTTCACCTCATGAATCATATTCAAGTATGAATTTTATTCTTTCATTAGGGATTAGGGTTTCACATACCATCTCCCTTCTTTAGAATAGGGATTGCATATAGCATCACCCTTCATTAGGGTTTCATATCACGTTGCCCATAATTAGGGTTTACTAATCATTCCCAATTAGGGTTTCTCATGAAATCACCCTCAATTAGGGTTTCACATGGATACACCCTCAGTTAGGGTTTCACATGGATACACTCTCAACTCGGGTTTCACATGGATGCATCCTCAACTAGGGTTTACTATTCATCCTAATTAGTGATTTCACATGTAGACAACCTCTTATTAGGGTTATACATGGAATCAACCTCAATTAGGGTTTACATCATGTATTGGATCCATGAATTTGTTATGCATTATTTATTAGTACCATTAAGGGTATCTCTCACCTAATTACATTAGGTTTCCAAAAAGGTTTGATCAATTGGACCTTCAATAACATGAGGTATCCGATTGAATTAGGGTTTCCAATGTTGATTCCTTCAATCATTGAATTCATGGAACCAATCATCAATTGGACCTATATTCATACTTCAATTGAGTTTGATAAGTCAACCTTCAACTAATTTGACCCTCAATTGACCCTCAATTGATCATCAATTAGGGTATGAATCAATTGAATTAGGGTTTGGAATCGATGATTCAACAACACTAATCAATGTAAGACTAGTTGCTTTGAAACCATTGAACCATCATCCAAATTGGGTATGACCTGACTCCAAACGGTCTTGAGGTCGTTTGAATGACCTCCAAACGGTCTTGAGACCGTTTGCCCATCATATCACTCAAATCTAAGCAATCCAATTGGGGTTTGGTTCATTGGATTGATCACCAAATCAACATTGCATTGTATATCATCTTAGTACCTTTAGACCTTCAAACACCTAACCATACTCAACCCTAGACCTCCAAACGGTCTTGGGTGACCACCAAACGGTCTTGAGACCGTTTGGCCCATCCAACCGTTGGCTTCTAGTGAAAAATCATCATGGATTGGTCTATCGAGTTGATCAACAAATCAGCACTACATTGCAATATGATTAGTACCTTTGGACCTTACATTGGTCAACTATACTTGACCCCAGACCTCCAAACGGTCTTGGGGTGATCCCCAAACGGTCTTGAACCCGTTTGGATGATCCCCAAACGGTCTTGAACCCGTTTGGGCTAATCAACCCAAAATCTCAACTTAACTCATTGGAATTTCAGCACTGTTTTCAATTAGGGTTTGCCTAATTGAATAGCCTTCAACTCACGATTCCTTGGGATTTAACCCCTAAAATTTGGAGAGTCACTAAAAAAAATAATTATGAATAGTAATCCCAAACGTTCAACGCTTTGTCAACTCACTCAAACGGTCTTGAACCCGTTTTCCCAAGAAGGTCAAGTTAATCAGGTTGAAAATCAGCACTTAATCCAATTAGGTTTTCCTAATTGATTAGCCTTCAACCTATGATTCCTTTGGATTTAACCCCTCAAATTTGTAGGGTTATTAAACAACATCATTATGAACAGGAATCCCAAACGGTCAATTATTGGTCAACCACATCAAACGGTCTTGAACCCGTTTTCCCAAGCAGGTCAAGTTAATCAGGTTGAAAATCAGCACTTAATCCAATTAGGTTTTCCTAATTGATTAGCCTTCAACCTATGATTCCTTTGGATTTAACCCCTAAAATTTGGAGGGTCCTTAACCAACATAATTATAAACAGGAATCCCAAACGGTCAATGCTTGGTCAACCATCTCAAACGGTCTTGAACCCGTTTTCCCAAGAAGGTCAAGTTATTCAGGTTGAAAATCAGCACTTAATTCAATTCAATTTGTCTAATTGATTGGCCTTAAACCTATGATTCCTTGGGAGTTAACCCCTCATATTTGTAGGGTCATTATCCTACATAATTAGGAACGAGATTCCCAAACTGTCAACGCTTGGTCAACTCCTTCAAACGGGTGTGAACCCGTTTCCACCAAACGGTTTGCAACCCGTTTGGTCACCAAACGGTTTTGGTGAAACGGTTTGGTCCCAACTTTTGAGATCGTTTTCTCCCAAGATATTTGGTGAGGTGCTTGCTTATGATGATGTCATCATCATCTTCCTTCGTGCACCCAAGAAAAGAAACCGTTCTTGATGGAATTTGCAGCAAAGAAACAAAAGTGTATAAAATTGAAGAAATCAATCAACAAAGCATAGAAGATTGATGCAATAGCAATGTTTGAGGGTTTAAGTTATAAAACCCGCCTCCAATTGAGCTCCAAAGCTCCAATCTCACGGCATTAATGGTGGATGAAGCTCTTGCAACTCCCCCTAGGCTCGTCCTCAAGCTTTTGATTGAAAAAGTTGGCTAGGGTTGAAGAGGAGATCGAAATAAGAAGGAATCCATAATTTATTTTCGATTTCCACCATGAAATCATGAAGAAAAAGGGTCAAGAAGCTTACCGACAGCTTGGGGCTCGTCCTCCTGTTGCTCCTAAGTCCCCTTGAGCTCACCCAAAGCAAAGGAAGAAGAAAGGGCCGAAAAAGCCTTTCAATTGATTTGGAAAAGGCACTTTTATAAGGAAATTGATGAGAGAGAAAATGCCTTATAAAAATCCAATTAATCCAAAAATTATGGCCGCCTCTCCCCCCTCAACTCCATGGATACGAGGCATATCCCTTTGCCTTTTATTCCCCTTCATTATCCTCAATTTAAAGAAAAGCAAATTAAGCACCTTAATCATATTATAATAATATCCCATATGTGAGTGGAATTACTTTCCTTTATAATAAGGTGAGTGGAGTTTCACCTCCTTTAGATATTTTCGTTCCTTATCTTGGAAAAAGAACGTCCATCCTTATTCAAAATCAACCAATAACATTTTGTTTGAAGGCCCTTTAATTAATACATTCATTTTTGCTCTAAATTGAATTAAGGTTTCAATTAGGATTAAATCTTGATTATTTTAATATCAAGATTCTCTCTCCTCCAACTTAATTCAAATGAGACACCCCTCTCATTTTATTTGCTCTACATGATGTCAAGAAACATTAGGGACCTAATTGAAGTGGTAAATTGCATATTGAACCCTTGGTTTTGGGTAAATTGCACATTACACCAAAACTAGGTTTTAATGCACAAGGATTGCTTTATCAGCTCTTTCTTGGTACTCAGGCTATCACAAGCCATTCCTCTGCATCATATTCATTCTTATGATGTCTCAACATCAGAGGAACATCTTATCATGCAACATTTGCAATTTAACCCCTCAACTTGGGTAAATTGCCCTTTAGTCCAAAATAAGCAAACATTGCTTCAATATTGTTCAAACAGGACCAAAATTGAAACATAAGTTCCTCTTGAGCCTTAATTATTTTTCAAAAAATAAAATTAAGGATCTAATGAGCTTTGCTTAAGCAAAACCCCTAGGGTTAAGGCATAACCCAGGTCATTGATGTTACATGTTACCTCCTGACCCTATGGTCATGTGCAACTGGGGAATTAGGCAACTCCTACTTTCATCAGTCTTATCCCTACTTGACCCTAGGATAGACTTAGGATTTTCCATCATAGTACATGTTTACTTAGAACCTTACCCAAGTCTTCATCATCTCTCTTTCTGCATTCAAGGACTGGCTTTCATCCTTTCATAGGGGTCATGGCAACCTGCCTACCTTGGTCAAGCCTCATACTGGTTACCTCCATGGTAACACATTCATATGCAATTTAGAGATGGATATCTATGGGTCTACAGGTTCATTCTCATACCATGTACTTTTCACTTAACTTCTCAAGATCATGTGAGACCTCTTCAGGTTACCTTAAACCAACAAAACTGATATATACACCCTACCAAAGGGGTCCCTCTCCCAGGATGGGAGGAAAACTATCTCTGACACCAGGTCACAAAAGCTCTTAGGTCTAGGGTTTATATCCACCTGAGCCTACTTAACCCTAGCAAGCTATTAAGGCATAAACAGATCACCTACTGAACCATGCTAGGTCATACTTGTCCTCTTTCCTTAATGTTGGATCAAGATCATACATTCCTTTATCATCAACCTAGCTATCAGGGGTTCATTACACATACCTTAAACTTAAGGGACTTACCTTTTCCTTTATTCATGAGGCGTACCATGCTCGAAACTATAGCAACTTAATAATGAGCATTAGGTATACCACTTCCCCTCTTAGGCCTAGGAACCCTAGGTTCACTTTTAGGTGTCCGACTGCACGCTTTATCTATTAACCATGAATCAAGCTTGCAAAAGGCATAATGTGCACTTACTGTCATCCTTCAACTCGAGCAACACTTAGAGTTGGATCCTCCTCAAGGACAAACCATAAGGTACAAGGCCTCATAACCTGTTACAAATCACTTCAGGGTATACAGAACATCTTCTTCCTTTCTCAGAATGTAAACACCTATACCGTAGGCACATGGGTACCCTAAGCTTCATCTTCTCTCTCTAGGGTTTGGTCCCTCTAAAGGCAACCAAGATATCATCAACTTCTAGGGATCGATCAGGAGGCAACCACTATCATCCATTATTCCTCACATCTTGGGGTTTTAGGCTTCCAACCTTCTTGCTGGGTTTCTGACTCTCTCTAGAGATAACCCTACATCCAACCTCACCATTAGAGGTCCTATCTTTGTGAAGGGTCATCCTCAAAAACATGCCCCTAGCTAGAGGAATCTTATGGTCAACTTATGTTTGTTCAAGGTTATCCATAACCCCTTATACTTATCACATAAGCTATCCATCAAACTCCCTCGGTCAGGATTTAAACCTATTGCTCACACCAGTGATGCCTACTGGGTATGCCATGCTCATATTAACTCGTGGGGTTTCCATAGGTTCTTCTCTATCCTTATTAAGGAAGGAGCTATCCTTCGTCCTGACCTACACGACCCCTTTCTAGGGTTGGGTGGCCAAAGGTACTCGGTCATCCAACCTCTCATATGTTTTCCAAGGTATGTCCATCCAAACACCTGGTTTACTCATCATGCCATCTCTCTCTAACCTGCACTTAGGGTTAGTGTTAACATTATCCTTTAGAGGATGGTCCAGGTCCCTACTTGTAATGGAGATCTCCATCTCCAAGACTAACTCTCTTTATCTATCCTCCTTACAAGAAGGTTTAGCCTTAGGTCTCATCTGAGGTCATGACAACTTATGTCATATGACCTAAGCATGTATCTATCCTTTAGTTTGTGCTTAATCTATTGAGCTTATGTCCATGACATCTTAGTTACATACTTTTCATTAATTTGATGGAGGATTCCTTAGACCTTATTAACCTTACCCATACCTCAAGAGGGTGAGGAGAAGAAAGAAAACCCTAATACTTTTGGTCCTTATCAGAATTTTGTGGTGAGAAGGGATGAATAAGATGAGAAGTCCTAAAGGTATCTTATTTCGATTCATACCCTAAGACTTTGGCCAGGCAGTCACACAGATCTGGGAGTCTTCGTATTCCGACTAGCGGTGCGGAGGAAAATATTGCCAGCCCCCAATCGTGATCCTTTTCTAGGCACCACCGTCTTTCGAATAATCCTCTAATAACTCCCTTGGGTTCTATGGAGTTTGTAAAATTTAATAATTATTAATGGTTAACTAAGGAACCTATGCTCTGATACTAAATGTTACGACACCACCTCCCGATAACCCCCAATTAAGGGAGACCGAGAGGTCGAAGCCACACCCATGACTTCCGGATCAAAGGTTCGGCAATTAACCAAGAATAATTATCAAATTTTAACATACTATATTGAAAGCTGTAAGAAAATAAATTTTTGCATACCTTTTTGAAAACTTGGATGTCTAACTTCTATCCACTTAAGGATTCTACTCTAACTAATCCTCCTTGTATTTTACTTCATGTATTTTACAATATGACGATTTACTGTTTGTCCTTTTGGCTTGTACATAAAATACCGACAAACAAAACATCGGTCAGCCAAAGCTGGTATGTGGAGGAAACAATAAACATGCAACTATGATAACAATGTAATCATTCAATTAATCATTTAACAACCAAGATTACATTTTAGATATAACTCCGTGATCCAAGAGTACCCTATCCTCTGTGTTGTCCCCATTAAACCCCTCATGATCCACCTATAAGTGAGCCAGTTTCTAGGGTTGAGTCACATGGCACTACTCGTAAGTAGACCACTCCTTAACTCGGGGTATGCTAAAGAGTTTCATGGCACTACACGTAGGTAGTCCAGTTTCTAACTCACGGTAACCTAGACCTTGCTCTAGGATTACCCCTTTTTTAGCCTTTTCAAAGTAACAGAGGTGGACCCGGATCTAGCCATTTATATATGTACATTTATAGTGATAATCATAGTCACGTTATAGTTGCATGAAATAAATAAACATCCAACAGTTTAGTTGCATTCAATGTGATTAATCATCCGGGAATCCATCGGGAAACTAAAGCAGTTATTCATAATCGTAACCACATACCTACTTTGGTGAGTCATGCAGATTATTCAACATATACTTCATGTGTATACAATCAAGTCAATCAACAGATCCAAGCAAGTAATTCAATCATCACATAGTTCCTGAAATAAATATGTACTCTATTTATTACACACTTTATCAAGAAACTACTTTATTGACTTGGATTCACTTTCTAGTGTTTCTAATCCGCATTAAGGTTTCATTAGTATTCATTAGGGTTTCTTAGATCAATTTCTCAAACCCTAAAATATCCTTTTCCATATTTATGAACCTTAATTGCTCAACTATCCATTTTAATAGTCTTTTATTGACTTAGGATCATCACATCCCTATTTATTCATAGATTTGAACAATTAAAACAATTAAAAGACATATTCATCTAAATTAGGGTTTTCAAGCTCATTAATGCATAATCATGCACGAAACCCTAAATTAAGCCAAATATATAAAAAGATCATCTTTTTAGATCCTAATTTTCTCTTTTGTTAACAACACGTTAATATCAGCTTGAATTATCCAAATAATGTCATTAAGACCATCTACCATCAAATCTAAGGGTTTTCCCTTAATTAAAACATTAAAGATGATAACTTTATGTACTTTTCCAATTTCAAGCATATTTATGCACATAAACTCTAAATTAGACAAAACACGTGCAAAGTTCTTCCTTTTTGAACATAATGTACCCTTTTTACATGCAACAGGTTAACATCAACTCTAATGATCCATTAAACCCTATCAAACACTTTATTTATTTCAAAATAGGGTTCCTTATGAATTAAAGCATTAAAGATGATTACTTTCATTACTTTTCGGATTGCAATTAGAATCGGGCTTCAAACATAATTTCTTTGGGTTCTTCTCGTTCTGAGGATCAATTTTCATATAAAGCTTGTTTTAATCCGAGTTACGAATCATGAGATATGATTTTTGCAATAAAACACTTACCACAGCCAATGAGATTGCGCCACGTCATCTCAGCCATACAATGTTGCTTTGGAGAACATTTTGATTTTACTTCTTTACCCTCGGTTAAGTGATTTCCTTCCACAACCCGCGGAGGGCATTTCCGTCCAACCTTCTTGTGGTCGTCTTCAACCTCACGAGGGCTCGTTGTCGTCGACCTAAGCTGCTCGTGGGGGTTGCTCCTCCCTCTCTCAAGGTCCGATCAGCACGTACGACCTAAGCCCTGCCCCTGTCGCACCAGGGCGCACTCAGAGAGCTCTTAAAACACGACCAAGATGGCCGAGATAGGTCAGGTTTCCCGCAAGAAGCTGCCACCATGTACAGCCATGCTGCGGCTAGGGCATGCTATCCAGGTCATGGCGATGCTGACTAGGTCTTTCTCTGACCTCAGGGCACGTCCAGCCTCCATCTTCATCCCACTTAGTCTCTTTGTTGTGCCAGGATCACCTTGCTTTACCCTGCTAGGGTTTTGAACGAAAAAGGGTGCAGAGGAAGAGGGGGATGAGAGAGGAAGGGATGCGGGGATGTCCTTGGGCTCACCCCAGAGGTCCTATCCTTTTATAGAGGAGGATATGAAACCCTAGGTGGGTTATCCATGAGTCCAAGAGTCCTTTTCAAAGTAGGAAGTAAATTTCTTCAAAGAGAAGCAATGTTCTCTCTCTCCTTTTTCTCCCTTGATATTCCTTATCTCATGGGTACTTAGAAATACGAAAATTATTTCTTTCACTCTCTTTGTATTTGTCTTTTGTCCCATTGGCACGAAAATATGGGTTCTTTTAGTAGAAAATACTACTTCTTTAAGAAAACCATGAAATTAATTAATTATGCATCATATTGTCCTCTTATTTGACTTTATTTGCTTTTTCTCTTTCTTTCCCCTTTATTGGGACTCCTTGGATCCCAAGTCACTCCATTATTTCGAAATTCTTTTTATTGGATACTTATTATCCTTCTAGATGCATCATTATGCATTATTTCACATTATCTTGTTTATTTCTCATTAAAATATCTCTTTTTGAGAATTTCTCTTTATTTCCCTTTTATTTTCCTCATTTGGTATTCCTTTTATCATTAGGAATTCTTGGAACACGAAATTCCACAAAGGATCATTCAATTATACCTTTTTCCACTTATTTCGAACATGTTACCCTTATTTTCAATTTCTTTCTTCACAAAGAAATATTTAATTAATCTTTTCTTTTCTCATTGCTTTCTTTTTTGCTACTCTGGACTCCTTGGAATCCAAGGAACCCAAGAGGCACGAAATCCTCTTTGGATTTGCCTTCTAGAGGTTTCTACATATTTCTTTTCTTAAAAATTCAATTATCCATTTACTAATTGAATTTCCTTGTTATTGGGCCCAATAGACAATATAGCCCACAAAGCAACCAATCAAGGCTATTGTGAAGGGAATCCATTTATTCAAAACAAATCATATCATTATTTGTTCGATTATCTTTAATATGAGAAATTACATTTCTCACTATTTGAACCCAAAAATAGGGTTGTAACAGCAGTGGAAATGGGATCATATAACCATGGATTTCATAGTTGGTCTACCCAGGACAACTAGGAATCATGATTCCATTTGGGTTTTTGTTGACAGATTGGCGAAGTCTGCCCACTTCATACCAGTGAAGACGACATATATAGCCGAGAAGCTCGCTCAAGTATATGTGGATGAGATAGTACGTTTGCACGGTGTGCCAACGACGATAGTTTCTAACAGAGGTCCTCAGTTCACGAGTCATTTCTGGAAACAGTTGCACAAGGCGTTTGGAACACAGATGAGGTTCAATACCGCTTTCCACCCGCCGACAGATGGACAATCTGAGAGGACTATTCAGACTTTGGAGGATCTCCTTCGAGCATGTGTTTTGCAGTTCCTAGGCAGTTGGGACGTGCATCTCAGTCTGATGGAGTTTGCTTACAACAATAGTTATAAGCAGAGCATTGACATGGCTCCTTATGAGGCCTTATATGGAAGGAAGTTCATATCTCCTTTGTGTTGGTATGAGTCTGGTGAATATCAGCTTTTGGGTCCCGAGTTAGTACAGCAGACAACAGAGAAGATCATAGTGATGCAGCAACAGTTGAAAGTGGCACAAGATAGGCAGAAGTCTTATGCAGACAATTGCCGATGACCTTTGGAGTTCCAAGTAGGAGACAAAGTGTATCTTAAAGTCTCTCAATGGAAGGGTGTGCTAAGGTTTGGCCGGATAGGTAAGCTAGCACCCAGATATATGGGGCCATACCCGGTCATAGCACGTTTTGGCAAGGTAGCTTATGCGTTAGAGCTGTCATCAGAGTTGCACAGGTTACATCCAGTGTTCCATGTCAGTATGCTGAAGAAAAGTCATCTTGATTCAGGAACAGTAATACAGCCAAATGAAGTTGAGCTCAATGAAGATGTGACCTACGAGGAAGGTCTTGTGATGATCCTTGACAGAAGGGTTAAGAAGTTGAAGATGAAGGACCTTGTTCTTATGAAGGTTCTTTGGCATCATCGTGGCGTTGAGGAAGCCACGTGGGAGCTTGACGAAGAGATGAGGAGGAAGTATCCCTCACTTTTCTCTTTGGATTTCGGGGATGAAATCCCTTTATAGGGGGTTAGCTTGTAAGGACCCTGACCTCCATTTAGGGCTTATCCTATTTGCTTTTCTTAACCCTGATGCTTTGTTGCTTGCTAATCACCTTTAGTGGTTATTAGGGTTTGTTGGTGCTTTGTTGAGAGCTGGAGGTACTACTTGCAATTAACCCAAGTTTCGGGTTTGTGGGCAAGTTTGTCACCTTGATAGGTGTTCATCCCTCTCCTTGCTTCCTCTAGTGTTGAGAGGAAGGGTTGGGCTCGTTTCTTGAGTTCCTTTGGGCTTCGTTGAGCTTGTTGGGCTTTGTGGTGCCTTGCCTTTGTCTCTTTGGAGCTTGTGTCGGGCAAGAGCATGTGTGTGTCGCCCTGGTGGTGTGTCGCCCAGGGTTGTGTCGGCCATGGTGGGAGTTAGTCGGCCATGTTGTGTGGGTGTGTTGCCCATGAACCCTTTTGACCTTCTTTGACCTCGTTTGTGTCACCACTAGTGGACACTTGGTGCTTGGTGCTTGCATGTGGCAATGGCCTTGGCCGATAGGAGTTGGTATGCCTGGCCGATACATGTGATGACCGTTATGTGGTGGGCGATAGGGTGAGTGCCCTGCCCAATACCACTTCCAGTGATGGTAGTGAGTACTTTTAGTTAGGGTCTCGTCCCTTATGGGAAACTGATATGTTGTTCTTACACCATGTTTGGTTTTAATGGTAACCCTAGATGTGCATGATATAGTAGACCACATCTATGCATCTTAATACAACATCTCATATGTATGTGATCATCTTGATATTATGTATAATTTTGAGATAATTATAAGCATGTAAGATTCCTTGCATGGTGTTATGTGTTGGTATGTATGCCCTGAGAGCCAATCATGTGATGATTGGTGGGATACATTAAGATTGATTTGATAAACATCAAAGGCGAGCTTCCAATTCTTTCTGGTTCAGTCATATGAGATAGTGATAGAACAGATTCAATGTCTAGAGAATGACAGTACTCAATGACGTATGCTTTCAGGTTGAGGACCTGAACGATGAGATCATACGGATGCTAAGAGTTTGTACATTCTTGTTATGTCCCTAGTCGGATGTCATTGTGGAAGGTAGATAGACAGCAATGACACACAAGACTAGATTGTGGTATTGGTTGATGACAGAATCTCATTAGTCATGATATAGAGATATCAAACCAAACACATAGGTACTTGTTAGAGAACAAGTGTACCGGACAGACCCACCGTGAGTTTGACACATGGAACCATGAGATGGTAGTCACAGTCAGTACTCACAGTGATGGTGGTTAGTGTGATTCTTAGACCTGAAATCACTGCACTCAACACATGTCGTTGGGCACACTTTGACATCATCAAACGCAGTCCTGAAACATGGGTTGTTATAAAGGTGATGATTGGGTGGCTTTGACACATGGGGCTTTTGAGGGGTGAGTGATAGATATGGGATTTGTCCCTCCTGAGGGAGTTTGATATCCATGGTCACTTGATGAGTAGGATTGAGAAAGGCGTGCACGCATGTGTGAATCAGTATATGATATTGATGTCATACATATCTCTTCCAGTCTACTCTGAGATCAAGGAAATGAATGAACGTTGACAGGATGACTGTTCCATGCCTCGAGTTCATTCGGGATATCAGGGACAAAGGAATTATACATTCGCTGTAACACCATTCACGGATTGTAGGATGAAAGTTGTTCTCCAACTTTCTACTTTCACTTAGGTAGCACTGATGTGTGACTAGGCACCGCTCTTTTCTTGTGAAGTCATAAGTGTTATGAACTTTCACTACCAATGTGAAATGGACCTGTAGGGTCACACACATAGGATTTAACCTGGAAGAGGAGTTTTGTCCACAAAGCAATGTTTAGATTGATTACTAAAAGAGTTTGGTAGTTCAATTAAACACTCAATCAGTCGATGGCTCAATATCATATGGTTCAAGTTGTTGGACGCATTGATTGGAGTATCAGATTGATTGAAATCGCATTTGACTGATTCTGCACAACCTGCACTCCCAACCGATCGGTTCATGTGATGAACCAGTCGGCTGAGGTTGCTGAACCGGTCGGTTCAATTGTTGAACCGATCGGCTCATGCACAGAGTGAAACGACCGGTTCAAGTGTTGAACCGATCGATTCAACTGGTGCAATCGAGCAACTTGGGAAAGTAGGATTGGTGAGAACTTTCCTTTCGTTTCAAATTGCCCAATTTGATTGGGAATAATATTGGTATTCGATACCAATTGGGAAAGAAACAAGGAAAGTCAATCGGGAACCAACCTGGAACCCCAACCGACCGGTTCATGAGTGAACTGATCGGTTCAAGGGTCCCAAACGATCGGTTCAGTGGTGAACTGATCGATTCAGGTCCCCAACCGACCGGTTCACTTGTGAACCGATCGGTTCAGGTTGCGAGATGGTTGCTTTTGGTGGAAAATCCCAAACCCTTCTACTCCTTCTTTAGTCCCGCATTTCCCGGGATGGAGAACCCTGTCCCATGACTCTCCTATATATATAGGGGGTATTGGGGGCTTCTCACAGTACAGCTCAGTGCAACCAGTTGCTCTGCAAGTTGTCGTTCTCTCTGGTTTTGGTAACCGTGAGAGAGCCCGAGCAAGTGCTTCCCGCAAAAGGGAGGTGCAGCAAGGGAAGGACAACTGCAGTCGCAACAGGAGGCAGGAGAGCGTGTTGGCGACTAGTACGTCAATAGGAGGGTGCGACTCCTTCCACTTCCTTGTGGGACAAGGAGAGTGGAGTTCCATATGATCCGTGTGGACTACTACAGAGGCAGGAGGACACTGCCGCTTAGGAGGACAACTGTCATCCGACAGTCCGGTTCGAGTAGGAGTTGTCAGTCCCAGTGCGACCAGGAGCTGCACAGACGCCGTCGAAGTCCGGAGTTGAAGACCGCACATTGCGCGAGGTATTGTCGCCGAGCAAGCCTCGGGACAAGGTATGATTCCACAAACCATCCTTTCCTATTATATAGACGTTGAGCGTTTCCTCGGTATGGGTTGGCGGAGAAATTTTTTGTTTCCGCTGCCTTCTCTGTCTCCCCTAAAACCCAACAGTGGTATCAGAGCCACGTCAACTGCTCTATATTTTAGGAATATCGATATGATCGATTTTGGTTTGTCGCCTTTATTTATTGCATACGATGCGAATAATATCGGCTTTATGCATGTCCAATCCTAAATCCACAAATCCCTAATTACATATATGATATGTATTATTAATGCACTCGATACGCGTCGCCCTTAAACGAGTTTTGTGGTGGATGTGTGTAGCGTGATTATGGCCTATAAACCCCTATGTGTGATTGGTTGTGTGTGGTTGCTTGCATCTCGGTCTGCACACCGATCTTCTCTCTCTTATTCCTGATGTAACTCTTTCCTACCTTTGCTCCCCCCGAATGTAACTCGGGGTTTCCCTTTTTAAAGAAATGTAATAAATAGGATAGATTTTTATTTCCTGTTATGTCAAAGACCGGCGGACATCAAGACGACAGCTGAAACGATCGGTTCAAGGCATGAACCGATCGGTTGACGTTCCATACGGTCGGTTCAAGGAGTGAACCGATTGGTTGATGACTGGTTCGAGGAGCAAGACGAGCGGGTGGCGGACATGACGAGATGCACGACGACCAGGCGAATCGATCGGTTGGAGGTGTCAACCGATCGGCTGGTGGCACCCAGACGACCGGCTGGAGAGTACAGATCGTTCATGTGATGAGTTTATCTACTCGGATGGCAAGGCACAGAGTTCATCTTGTACAGGTTGCATGTGATGTAGACCTAGATGACCGTGATTCCTCTTGGCTCGAGGAATCACATTAGGATGGCCATAATCATCGCTTTTTATCGTTTGTGCATGTTTTCTGTGGGATATAGCATGTATATGATACGTACTATGTATTGTGGTGATTGGATATGTATATGTATATAAAACCAAATCCCTCATTAAAATATTAAGTTTTAGATGCCTTCCAAATGCAACACACGTGAAAATCTTGATCGACCAAGTGTGGGCACGCCAAAGCGTGGTGCACTGTCTATCTCGTGGAAGCGTGAAGGATGAATGTGTGGGTCTGCCAAAGCAGGGTGCATATTCATCGTGTTTGCTTTGGGTCGGACTTAACAAGGTGATCTAGATGGGATCTAGTACCTTGAGGCATAGAGATGATCATTGCAAAGAGTTGTAGATGACATCTTATCAAGAGTTGCATATGATGCAATTGGCAAAAGTTGCCTACCTGAGAGATCTAAGTTGTGGGCGATCAGCCAAAGCTGACTCATGATTTAGAGGATTTCAGGATCTTGCCCACTAGAAGATTGTACACTGCAATCTTCCGAATTGATGGTGAGGGCTATCAATTTGAAGTAAAATAGGGGGAGCGATAATTAATTAAAGGCCTAATTATATCGTCAAAATTTCAAATCAATCAAATAAGTCAAAAATGAGTTTTGGACTAAAATTGCATATTTTCCTTTTGTAGTTCAAATGGCAACAAACAACAACAACTTTTCTTTGCGATCGGTCCTTGACAAGGACAAGCTAAATGGGACAAACTTCCACGACTGGTATCGGACATTGAGAATTGTTCTCACTCAAGAGCGTAAGCTCTATGTCCTGGATACTCCAATTCCAGAGGAACCCTCTCCTAATGCACCAAAGATAGAAAGGGATGCTTACAAGAAGCATTTTGATGATGCCATTGATGCAAAGTGCTTGATGCTATGTTCAATGAACCATGAGTTGCAGAGGCAACATGAGAACATGGGTGTCATAGAGATGATTCTGCATCTCAGGAACATGTATGAAGATCAGGCACGGCAAGAGAGGTACAATGTTTCTAGGGCGCTGTTCAAGTGCGTCATGACAGAAGGAGATCCAGTTGGTCCTCACACACTCAAGATGATTGGGTATGTGGAGAACCTACAGAGACTGGGATTTCCACTGAGCCAATAGTTGGCTACTGACGTGATACTGCAATCGTTGCCAGAATCTTACAGTCAGTTTGTGATGAACTACAACATGAACAACTTTGATAGGCCGCTGTCAGAGTTGTTGGGCATGTTGAGGAAAGCCGAGTTACAGATGAAGAAGGACAAGCCTAAGTCTGTGATGGTGATCACGAGCAAGAAAGGCAAGTCCAAGCGCAAGGGCAAGGGAAAAGCTAAGAAAGGTTCTGAAGCTAGCCAGGAGTCCAAGCCATCTTCAACTCTCAAGGCCAAGGGAGGCGTGACCAAGAAAGGAAATTGCCACCATTGTCAAAAGCCAGGACATTGGAAAAGGAATTGTCCTCTCTACCTGGAAGAACAAAAGAAGAAGGAGGCGATTGAAACCTCTACTTAAAGGTGTCATGAAAGTAAACTTGTAACACTTTTAAGATATATGATATCAAGATGTAAAGTGTAAAGCATTCTTACTTGGGGCAAGTGTTGCCTTTATAGATAGGAATACTTTAGTTTATTTTCAGCCAATAAGGCATGTAATACAGTTATGAACTGCTATTTCATACTTGCCAATAGATAGAAACACTTTATTTTTGCATATTGTATGACAATGATGGCAATTAATAAAGAGATGTTTCAATTTATAAAGATGTGATCTTTGTGGCAATGCCTTATTTATCTTGTGATATTTGATATGCATAAGATAAGACGATACCTAAAAGTTATAGATAACTCAAACAATTTAATTATCATTAATCATGAGAAATTCATTTCTAGTTTCCATGTGATGGATAAATATAGACTCTTTTGGTTATAGAACCAGTAAGAGACATGAATATCTTGGACACGATTAATCAATCTTCACTAATGTAGTGGGAGAGTGATTATCCTATTAGGTATAATACATGTGATGTATTTACATACCTATTGGAATAAATGCTAATACTTCAAATGGTGTTTAGAGAAATACCAATATGAATATCTTGAAGTGTTCAAGATTATCATAAATGAAGTACAAATTTGGTAAAGATTAATTCTTGATGAGATCAATGAATGAAATACTTGGACCAAATGTTTGAGATCCTTATGAGTGATTATGATAGTGTATCATAGTGAACTCATGATTAAGGCATGGTGATGTCTGAATCAAGAAGGAATCATACTCTAAGGAGTTAGAGAATGATTATCAAATAACTGAATTCTTCTTAATAAAAGAATACCCCACACTAATAAAAGAAATTAAGAATCACAAGGGTTGTGAGTTCTTATATCTTTAACAGATACACCTCAATTATCTATGTGATGAGTTGTTCATGTGATGATTCAACTATCAAGATGAATATGAGGAACCGAATCTTGATTTATGGTTTATGACCTTTACATCCTAAATGACATCCATGTGAACCATAAGGTATGACCTTGATGGTAGCACTCATTGGATCATATCCATAAGTGCAAATGAGTCTTAAGTGTTAAGACACATGAATAACATTTTGAGAAGGATGATGCTTGTTGATTGCAACTTAATGACTAAGACATTTGGCATATGGATACTAAAACTGCATTCCTATGAGGAATAAAACCAGGATGTGTACGTGACACAGCCTATAAGGTTTATGAATCCACTAATGCAAATGAAGTCTATAAGTTACAATGGACTAATCAATGTGATTGATTGAGTACAAGAAACTCAAAATTGGATCTTTACTTTGATGATATAGTCAAAGGGTTTGACTGATATGTCAAAGATAAAGAAGGGGTATGTGTTTTAGTGGGAGCGTATTCACATTCCACATATTGATGTGAAATGGAATTGTTCTAGAATGGAAATCTAAAAGTGGAAATTATCTTTAAGGAAGATGTTTCCTATGTGATAGGAATAGAGATCTATAGAGATAGTTCTCAAAAATCTCTTGACCTGGAAAGAGAAAGCATACATTGGCAATCTGTACTGAAGTGTTCAGTATGCACAGATTCAGTGGGAGAAAACTTTTCCATGTTACATGGAGTTAGTATCCCAAGGCCAAGTGTCCAATTCTTACGAAGAATGGGAACACTAAGAATAGATATGGATCTATCATGTATGTAATCATCCCATTATCTTGCATGTATGCCATGGCAAGAATAAAATGCATTCATCATCTTGTATGTAGGACATGGCAATATGATGTGCTCATCCTGATAACTCGTATGTAGGACATGACGAGTGGATGTCTGTCTACTTCCAGTAAGGGTTACTGGAATACCATGAGAACTTGATAAGTGCTTGTGAAGTACTAGTTCTATGGAGATAAGGAAGAGTTCGATGTAAAGAGTTACATTGATGCGAACTTCCGAAAGGATAGAAAATTAATCGCAAAAACATACATAAGATGTATAAAAGAGAATGTGTGTTGATAATTGGAAATGTTCCAATAAATCCATTTAAAAAGGGAAATGACGAGTATCTATGTGTTAGAGAACAGTAGTGAATACTATATGGATCTGAAAGTTCATGAGATGAACTTATATTCCACTCATTGATGACAAGTCTGGAATCCTTGATCATGCAATGTGGATAAAGGTTAGCAAAAGGAATACTAGATCGCATATTACGGCAACTCCATCTCATACGTGCGACGTACAGCGAAGAGATGTGAGACATGCAATTTGTACAGACTTTGGCAAGGTGTTGACATTACTCACTATGTTTGCACTAAGAGCACAGTAACATGTGGGACATGTTTGAAGATCACTATGAATATGATTCAAGGGTGATTGGCTCGCAGTGCAAGTGGGAGTCTGTTGGTATGTATGCCCTGAGAGCCAATCATGTGATGATTGGTGGGATACATTAAGATTGATTTGATAAACATCAAAGGCGAGCTTCCAATTCTTTCTGGTTCAGTCATATGAGATAGTGATAGAACAGATTGAATGTCTAGAGAATGACAGTACTCAATGACGTATGCTTTCAGGTTGAGGACCTGAACGATGAGATCATACGGATGCTAAGAGTTTGTACATTCTTGTTATGTCCCTAGTCGGATGTCATTGTGGAAGGTAGATAGACAGCAATGACACACAAGACTAGATTGTGGTGTTGGTTGATGACATAATCTCATTAGTCATGATATAGAGATATCAAACCAAACACATAGGTACTTGTTAGAGAACAAGTGTACCAGACAGACCCACCGTGAGTTTGACACATGGAATCATGAGATGGTAGTCACAGTCAGTACTCACAGTGATGGTGGTGAGTGTGATTCTTAGACCTGAAATCACTGCACTCAACACATGTCGTTGGGCACACTTTGACATCATCAAACGCAGTCCTGAAACATGGGTTGTTATAAAGGTGATGATTGGGTGGCTTTGACACATGGGGCTTTTAAGGGGTGAGTGATAGATATGGGATTTGTCCCTCCTGAGGGAGTTTGATATCCATGGCCACTTGATGAGTAGGGTTGAGAAAGGCGTGCACGCATGTGTGAACCAGTATATGATATTGATGTCATACATATCTCTTCCAGTCTACTCTGAGATCAAGGAAGTGAATGAACGTTGACAGGATGACTGTTCCATGCCTCGAGTTCATTCGGGATATCAGGGACAAAGGAATTATACATTCGCTGTAACACCATTCACGGATTGTAGGATGAAAGTTGTTCTCCAACTTTCTACTTTCACTTGGGTAGCACTGATGTGTGACTAGGCACCTCTCTTTGCTTGTGAATTCATAAGTGTTATGAACTTTCACTGCCAACGTGAAATGGACCTGCAGGGTCACACACATAGGATTTAACCTGGAAGAGGAGTTTTGTCCACAAAGCAATGTTTAGATTGATTACTAAAAGAGTTGGGTAGTTCAATTAAACACTCAATCATTCGATGGCTCAATATCATATGGTTCAAGGTGTTGGACGCATTGATTGGAGTATCGGATTGATTGAAATCGCATTTGACTGATTCTGCACAACCTGCACTCCCAACCGATCAGTTCATGTGATGAACCGGTCGGCTGAGGTTGCTGAACCGGTCGGTTCAATTGTTGAACCGATCGGCTCATGCACAGAGTGAAACGACCGGTTCAAGTGTTGAACCGATCGATTCAACTGGTGCAATCGAGCAACTTGGGAAAGTAGGATTGGTGAGAATTTTCCTTTCGTTTCAAATTGCCCAATTCGATTGGGAATAATATTGGTATTCGATACCAATTGGGAAAGAAACAAGGAAAGTCAATCGGGAACCAACCTGGAACCCCAACCAACCGGTTCATGAGTGAACCGATCGGTTCAAGGGTCCCAAACGATCGGTTCAGTGGTGAACCGATCGGTTCAGGTTGCGAGATGGTTGCTTTTGGTGGAAAATCCCAAACCCTTCTACTACTGCTTTAGTCCCGCATTGCCCGGGATGGAGAACCCTGTCCCATGACTCTCCTATATATAGGGGGTATTGGGGGCTTCTCACAGTACAGCTCAGTGCAACCAGTTGCTCTACAAGTTGTCGTTCTCTCTGGTTTTGGTAACTGTGAGAGAGCCCGAGCAAGTGCTTCCCGCAAAAGGGAGGTGCAGTAAGGGAAGGACAACTGCAGTTGCAACAGGAGGCAGGAGAGCGTGTTGGCGACTAGTACATCAACAGGAGGGTTTGACTCCTTCCACTTCCTTGTGGGACAAGGAGAGTGGAGTTCCAGGTGGTCCGTGTGGACTACTACAGAGGCAGGAGGACACTGCCGCTTAGGAGGACAACTGTCATCCGACAGTCCGATTCGAGTAGGAGTTGTCAGTCCCGATGCAACCAGGAGTTGCACAGACGCCGTCGAAGTCCGGAGTTGAAGACCATGCATAGCGCGAGGTATTGTCTCCGAGCAAGCCTCGGGACAAGGTATGATTCCACAAACCATCCTTTCCTATTATATAGACGTTGACGCGTTTCCTCGGTATGGGTTGGGGGAGAAAATTTTTGTTTCCGCTGCCTTCTCTGTCTCCTCTAAAACCCAACATTATGACCACAGGTTGAGGCATGAATGATATCATGTATAATCAATCAATGTTGCCCTATATCACTACCATGATCTTGCTTTTAATCCATGATGATTGTACTAACCATGCAGGTGATGCATAGCCAGGTAAAGGGCTATGAGGTATATACATATATAAGATGAGTAACATTTCTTTGATAGTTACTCTTGATAATGAGATAACATGTATGATGTGTTTAGCTAAAGTACTTGGGATTACTATCCCATGATGATGATGTAAGCCTTGAAAGGCAATGGCAGTATGTGATGAGGGATTGAGATCCCATAGCAATGTGATGATCCTTGAGATGGATCTAGATGATTGGCAAGAGGCCAAGTGGTAACATGAAATGTTGAATCCTTGTGATGGATTAGGATGATGTTGATTACAATAAAATTATAATATTAAGTTCATGCTGCTTATTCTTGTTATAGTTTTCATGTTAGACAACTTGGTTGAATCTTGTAATCCACTTAAAATATACTAACTAATCACAGTGGAACATATCATGTAGTTTGCCCTGGCCATAGATCCATCATCGTCAGTAGTTGGTGATGGTGAAACGGGTTCTCCTACGGGTTAACCCAGAGCGCATATTGTTGAATATGTGAGGTTTCTCCTAGCCTAAAATAGAGAGGGAATCGAGTGCAGCTGCGGTTGCAGACTTGGATATATATATATATATATATATATATATATATATATATATATATATATATATATATATATATATATATATATATATATATATATATATATATATATATATGTGTATGTATGTATAAAGTATGGTGAACAAGCCCATGGCTCGGGATATGGAATATGGGAGCATGAATGTGTTCATGGCTCAGAGCACGGTGAACAGGCATGTGGCTCAATTTTACTAGCGTCGAGACCTGTACCAATGCGGGCTAGGCAGAGGGTAGCATGCGGGAGCTGACCCTGTGGCTGAGGCCACTTAAGCATGAGACTGTGGTCCTTCTTGTGTTTTACTCGTGCACTGTCCACGAGGTGGAGAGGTCATGGAGTCCGACTCTTCCATTGACCTTGTATGGCACCGGCTTGGGTTTTGCAACCAAAGGTTGGATTTGAGCGGTACGGCTCACTTCCTCCGGGCATAATAATATGTAATTCAGCTGAATAGTATTTACTGCTTAAGGCAAACACGGAACATTGGTTGAGGCCTTACTTGTATAGTTAATCTTGTTATACACGCAGTTTCTTATATGTTCCTCATGATATGTGGCAAGACCTTATAAATCTTATCTTGTTAATCATGTTCCATAAAGAGATATTTGGTGTTATGCCTTCCGTACATCTGGTAAGCCTGATGGTATGAATAGCCTTGCTATATAAACTGCTCTGGTTATACCTCTTATCAGTTATATGTTGTTGTTGCGTTAATCTTCCTTTGGTTTTATAGTTTCAGCGGGGAGTTATGTTTCTCGATGGGACTGTGTGTCTCACCCCACTGGTTTACACCCTTTTTAGGTGGTCGAGCTAGACGTGGTGGTGGTCGTGGAGTTGCAGCTGAGCAGCAAGATGAGCAGTAGAAGGCAAGTGATGGATATGCTGCTGTTTTGTAGTAAAGTCTTAGGGTCATCCCTGTACTCTCAGGTCCTTAGGAGTGTTTTGACGTCGTTTCACGATGTATAGCTGTTGATCCTTTGTATATCCTGCTACGAGTCGGATGTGGGCCTTTATGTATATATAAACAGGTGATGAACTCATGTGATGACAAGACAGTTGTTGCTCTAAGCTGTGGACATGTATCCAGCTTGTATATGTTTATATAACATGTCTTCTTGCAGGACAAGGACAGGAATGTAATAGTTTTCTCAGTTTATCTGCTTTCCGCAATCAGTTTTAATTAACTCGTGTTTTTGATAATCTATGGTTATGGTGATTTCCACACATTTTCACGTAACACCTCGCTGTCTGTGTGATAGTGGGATGTGTTGCCACACCAATCATCTCAAACTCTTGTTGTTCACAACTAGGATTTTCACAAGAATCTAACTTGTTTTGATGGATATTTAAAATGGTCAATTAATCACCAGTATTGATTATAGTATAACAACCAATTAAACACATAAAACACACAATTTGTCAGGTATTGATAATTACTTGGCAAGTATAAACATGGTTCCGACATTAAATGCAATCTTACTAGATTGAGTCAAACATGATCACCAAAGGGGTTTAATAGAATACTTGTGGACGAGGGTGTTTGTGAAGGATACGAAGGGGAAGGGGTCATGCATAAGTGAAGAAAATAAAAATGAAATGGCAAATAGGAACTTTATAGGAGGAGAAGGAATAAGAGAGGACACAATTTTGATAGGGAGGTGAGGATTTTGTTGTTTAACACAATTTTTCCATATCAACCCCAAATGGGTGCACAATATTGTTGTATTAGTGGTTGTGGTAAGCCATCCTATGACAGATTACTAACTAAGAGGAGGCAAGGTGTGAGGTCAAGGTGGTATAATTGATGTGATATGTGAAAGTGGCTTTGGGGTCTATCTTAGAGTACATTTTACACTGGCACTTCTCTTAGGGTTTTCCTTTATGTGTGTGTATGATGATTAACATCATACTAATAGAATCGGAAAAAATTGGGCAATGTGTCTCTAGTTCCTTCCCAAAATTGAGCAATAGGTAAACTTGTGATATATTTTAGAAAATCGTACTGAGATTTTAGCCTAAATTATACATTGCATATTTTAAAGGGACCTATGTATAACATGTATTGGTCATAAGAAAAAGATTTAATGTTCACATACCACCGAAAAATGTAAAGCTTCATTACCTCACAAGGACAACAAGAGATATTATACATAGCATAAAAATAATGGATAAGTTATTATTTAGGGGAGAAGGATAATGTTCAAGGGTCAAAAGTTATGTTACCTAAACATAATGACCTTCTAGTTTTCTTTGCGTTCACTTTCTAGCTCATATAATTTTGTGAATATGCATGTTGTTATTTGAGATGGAGCATGTGTTATACATATACACCAAAAACAAATCATAAATAATATTTATGTTTTCCTAGCCAAAGATAGCCTTATGTGTTGTTGTATGTGCAAAAGCATTTAGCCAGCATGCTTTTTTTGGATCAATGGGCTCTAGAAGGGGGGGTTGAATAGAGCTTCACAAACTTCACAAAAGTGGTTAGACCACCAAATTATATTAAGTGCAGAACGTAAACCAAAACAGCAATTTGATGTCCTAAACTAGCATACAAAGCAAGGATAAGAGACAAGGAATAGCATGCACTTGGACAGGTGGTTTAGAGTGGTTCCATGTCCTAAACTTAGGAGCAATGTCAGTCCACTACCTAGAGTTGGTTAGGCTCTAGGATTTGTAACTTGGTTCTCTTATATATATCACACAATAAGATTACAAGCTACAACAACCAACCATCCAAGGACTTATATATCAAGCCAAGATCTTCTACCTCACCAAGGACTTACCCACCAAGCAAGTAGTCTTCAGCCTTCTTCAAAGGACTTACCCACTATTGCTCTAGTCTTCGGCCTTGTAGGAATTACCCATCTTGCTTGATCTTTGCCTTGCACCTCTCCTTCTCTTGGAGAGCTTTAGCACCTTCCTCCTTCACTCGGAGGCCTGGAGCAGCTAGCCTTCTTCTCCTTCACTCGGGGAAGAACAGCAACCTTCTTCTCTTTCACTCAGAGAAGAATCTTCAAGCAATCTTCATAGGGAATGGAGATGGGAGAAGTAGAAAGGAGAGATTTACAACATTACAAATGATAGCTCTCATACATGGGATCCTAACTCACTCATACTCACGATTTTGCTTTGAAGGTAGAGAGAGAAAGGGGCTCAAAGGATTAGAAACCACTCAACTAAGGCTAGGACCAAGCATATGTGAATGAGCAACCTTGGAATGAAGTCCAAGAGGTCCTATTTATAGTTGAGGGTGTCCCTTTGAGGTTGGGAGAGATAAGGGGCACAAACTAGCCATTTTACAACTTGCAACGGATCTATTTTGAGTCCCACCTACTCCTCCAACGGTTGGAATTGCTTTTTCTGCATTCCAGTACAGTCTGATCAGCCGAGTTTCAATAAAGGCAACTCGGCCGAACCACTAAAAGACAAGGCTGAAAGTTAGACTGTCGGCCGAGTTCCCTTGGAGAAACTCGGCCGATCGGTCGACTTTCATCTTGGACCGACCAGTGGATCGGCCGAGTTTCCTAGCTTAGAAACTCGACCGAACAGGAATCGGCTGAGTTTGGAACTCGTCCGATTTGCAACAAAAATTCCAGAATAAATAGATCGGCCGAGTTTGGAATTCGGCCGACAAAATCCCTGTTATGGGTATTTTGGAATTTTCGTAAAACTGTACAAATGATGGATTTTTGAGTCCCAATAATTTTATCCATCTTAGTTACAATGCAAAACATGAGTATAAGTGATTACATCAATTGTTCTAGGCCAATAAGGGCTATTTCACAAAACGGTTAAAAGTCACATGTTTTGCATGTGCTGGATGAGTAGCTTTTGAGTTGAATGTGATTCTTTTCTTGTACCTAATGTCTGAAACAGTCTCAAATAGATTTGTTAGATACATATGAATGGAATGGTTAAGTCATTATCAAAATATGGGCAATGTGCGACACCTAGGTCAACATTCTCCCCCTTTTTGACAATGACAAACCATTCCTCAACATATTGAAAAGAATGTGAAAATTATACCTTTTCTTAGGGAATTGCAAGGGGATGCAAATATGATCAATTTGTAGTGCTCCCCCTCAATTCATGCTTACTCATGCCTGCATGGTTAGTTAAACAGCAAGCAACCAAAACACATATGTATACTATATGATTCTAAGCAAGTCTAGATGCATTTCAGTTAATAGACAAGAGAAGAACCATACAAGCAATAAATTCAATATGATTGAGCTTTTTCTCCCCCTTTGTCATCTCAAAAAGGCAGGGGGTAGAAGAGCATAAAAGCAAGGTCTTCTCCATAGAAAAACAAAAACACTCAATCAATCACTCCATAGAAGACAGAGGAACACCAAGATAAACAACTAAAGCATGCATTATCAAAATATGGAAAACACTAAAAGATATACCATACAAAGCGTTCCCATAAACCATAAAACAAAACTGCACGGATAGCATAGAGCAAAAATAGTACAACTCAGATGATGTGCCTAATGTATATAGTGCAAACATAGTCCAAAGAGATACAGCATGATCATCTAAGACTAAAACTAGATACATCAGCCCACAAAGCTAACTACTCTATGTCTATGTCATCAACAGCAGCATCGATATCCTCATCTGGCCGGTAGTCCTCGTCTCCGTCGTCAGAAGGAGGAACAGCATCCTGTGTAGCCCCATCAGCATGATCAGCATCGTTGTCATCATCCTCGTCATCAGCATCAGTCGCAGTAGCCTCATCGTCTTCATCAGCATCAGTCTCAACATCCTCCTGGTCAGGCATATCCTCATCTGGAGGACCAGAAGCTCACCCGGGCCACCTAGCACTCTGCTAGGACTAAGACATGCCTAGAGCATGTAACTCATAGGCAACCTCAAGGGGAGGAGCAGAAGAGGTATACTGGGCCAGAATCTCAGACAGACGACCACCTGGAAGCGCCAGAACCGGGGAAAGGTGTCCACCTGTAGAGGGCTTAGCGGAAGCAGAGAAGGGTGGAGCAGGGTAAAACTGACTATACGCGTAGGAAGCGTAGTCACCACCGGGATAAGGCTGGTGGGTGGGATAAGGCTGAGGGCAGGATATATGCATGGAGGACATGATGTGGCAAAGATCCTGATGAAGGTGTTGCTGGACCTGCATGTTGTACGCTTGCTGGTGCATGAGATACCCCATGAGGGCCTCATTTGAAACATGGAAATCAGCAAAGGCAGGCTGGGGAGGAGGCTGGAAGGAAGGCTCAGGTGGAGGAGGTGCAGCTGAGGAGGGTGGAGGTGCAGCTGAGGAGGGTGGAGGTGCAGCTGAGGAAGGTGGAGGTGCAGCAGAGGAAGATGATGCACCAGGGGTAGGAACACTCTTCAGAAGAGTGGTCTCACTGATATAAACGCATTTGCGATCAGGTCGGTAGAGGAGATCGGCAAAGAGGGATTTACCAGTGGCATGCTGGAAAAGACCACAGATGAGGGCAGGATAGGGAAGATGAGTGCCCTTTGTGTTCTTTCCGGAGTCAAAACAGGTCATATGATGGAGGATATAACGTGCCCATTTGACTCCTTGATTCTTCAGCAAAATATACATCATAACAGCCGTATTCTCAGCAATGTCCGTTTGATTCTTCTTAGGATGGACATTGCAGCTCAAGATAAACGCCAAGACGCGGCGAGGAGCAGAAAGGGCTGAGGAAGGCAGAGTACCCCTTTTTGTATAGGGAAAGTTGGGTCGCTTGAGAAATTTATGGATGTCAGTCAAGTCAACCTCAATTGCCTTATACACGTCATCGGGGTAAAGAAGATCAAGATATTGAGGATAGTCAGCGATTCGTGACGCCGTACCAACATTTCCATGAAGATAGAGATTGAAAGAACGCTCAGTGATATGGAAAGGTTGACCGGCAATCATGGACGTCAACACAATAGAAGTGTCCGCGGATGGGACCAAAGAGTCATAGTTCCAACGCAAATTGGTGTAGAACTCACGGACAGCTTTGGAACTATATTTCAAATTGTGGAAATGAGCATCTTCTATGCAAAACGGATCAAGGTGATGAGTTCGAAGGATTTGATAAGCTTCATAAAGGTCAGGGTGAAAGCTGTTAGGTTGATGGAGAGCTCGAAAAGGAAAAGGAGTGCGAGGGAGGAGCTCTTGATATCTAGTAACAGCAGCTTGATCAACAAAAGAGAGATTTTCGAACACAATATACCTTGGAGCAAGAGGGGTCGCCTGAGCAGGGGAAGGGACAACTCTCTTCCGTCATTGGGACCTCATGGAGACGAGATAGAGGAAAGAGAGCCGAGCTTGTGGAGAAACTAAGCATACGGAGCCCCAAGAGCAGCAAGAACAAAGAAGCAAGGTCGATCGGAGGTGGAAACAGCTGGAACGAGGGGAGAAAGGGCCAGGGTTAGAGAGGGGCGGGTGCTCTAGCTAGGGTTCGGTCGACTTTTCTCTAGTTGAGAGGGAGAAAGTCGGCCGATTCCTATATATATAACTGGTCTGCCGCCGATCGGTCGAGTTTGGGAAATGGAAACTCCGCCGATCGAGCGCACAGGCACCCTGAAGCCCGACCGATCGGTCGAGTTTGAAACTCGGCCGACCAAAACCCTGAAGAGGAAAAACTGAAAATCTAGCCCTAGCCTCAAATGACCGAATGCAAAATTTCTTTTTGGTCTAGTTTGTATGTTAAGGATATTTAGGCACATTCTCGTCATCATAGGGTACTATTTGTCGATTAAAACCCGATTTGCGAGAAAAAGCCCAAAAAAGAGACAGAAACTAGAGAAATTTTAGCAAAAACAAGCATCTTGAGCAATCAAAGCATGTAAAGCAAGAGCAACACATATAAGATGTAACCAACTAATTAGAGAGCAAATCAATATCATCAAGAGAAATTTTGAGCAATTTTGATCTAATAAAATTAAATTGTTCTCTAGCAAGAGGTTTAGTGAAGATATCGGCCAACTGATTTTCCGTATCCACATGTGTGATATAAATATCCTTTTTGACAATGTGGTCACGGAGAAAATGATGGCGAACTTCTATGTGTTTAGCTCTACTATGCAATATCGGATTATAAGAAAGATTGATTGCACTAGTATTATCACAGAAAATAGGAGAAGCATCAAAATGAATGTTAAAGTCTTGGAGCATTTGCTTCATCCATAGGACCTGGGCACAACAACTTCCGGCTGCAATGTACTCAGCTTCGATAGTTGATAATGCCACTGTGCTCTGTTTCTTGGAGAACCAAGACACCAAGCATGGTCCCAAGAGGAAGCAAGTGCCACTTGTGCACTTTCTATCAATCAAGCAACTTGCGTAGTCAGCATCACTATATGCTACTAGAGTAAAGTCCCTTGACTTAGGGTACCATAGTCCAAAATTTGGAGTTTTGGCTAAGTACCTCAAAATCCTCTTGACAGCAATAAGATGTGATTTCCTAGGGCTTGATTGAAAGCGAGCACACAACCCAACACTAAACATTATATCAGGTCTAGAGGCAGTTAAATAAAGTAAACTTCCGATCATACCTCTATAGAGCTTCTCATCTACCTTTTCACCTTCTTCATCCTTGTCGAGTTTTGCGGTGTTTGACATGGGTGTATCCATCGGCTTCATGTTCTCCATCCCAAAGCGTTTGAGTAGTTCAGTTGTGTATTTGCCTTGGTTGATGAAGTTTCCTTCCTTTGTTTGTTTGATTTGAAAGCCGAGGAAGAAGGTCAGCTCACCCATCATGCTCATTTCAAATTCACTCTGCATAAGAGAGCTAAACTCCTTGCAAATATCAAGGTCAGTTCTGCCAAATATAATATCATCAACATATATTTGAATTATGAGAAAATGGGTAGAAGTGTGTTTTAGAAATAAAGTACAATCAACTTTACCCATGATATACCCGTTATCTAACAAAAAGTTCTTTAGTTTCTCATACCAAGCTCGAGGTGCTTGTTTGAGTCCGTAGAGAGCTTTTTGCAAGAAGTATACATGATTGGGTAACTTATCATTTTCAAAGCCTGGAGGTTGAGCAACATATACTTCCTCCTCGATTGTACCATTTAAAAACGCACTTTTAACATCCATTTGATAAAGCAAGAAATTTTTATAACTAGCAAAAGCAAGTAGCATACAGATAGATTCTAATCTAGCAATAGGAGCATAGGTTTCATCAAAATCAATACCTTCTTGTTGATTGTAACCTTGTGCTACTAACCTTGCTTTGTTCCTTACCACTTTTCCTTGCTCATCAAGCTTGTTGCGGTAGACCCATTTGGTACCAATGATCTTTCTATCATTTGGTCTTGGCACTAAGGTCCACACACGGTTCTTCTCAAATTGCTCAAGCTCTTCTTGCATGGCAAGGATCCACTCATCATCACCAAGGGCCTCTTTGATGTTCTTTGGCTCCAGTTGGGAGATGAAGGCACTATCTGCTTGTTCTTTGTTGTGAGCAGCTCGTGTCCTCACTCTCTCAAACGGATTGCCAATGATCAACTCCTTGGGGTGATTCTTTGCAAAGTGGGGAGTGGGATCCTTCTTTTCTTCTTCTTTCTCTTCTTCTTCAACCTGCTTACCTTTGTCTTTGATGTTGAGCTCTTTTAAGATAGTAATGATTTCATCTGCAACATCATCATCACCAATATGCTTGCCAATAACAGGGTTAGTTTCAATAAATTTAACATTTATAGATTCTTCAATTTTAGATAGTTCAATGTTAAATACTCTAAAAGCCCTGCTAGTAGTGCTATAGCCTAGGAAGAAAGCCTTGTAAGATTTCGGATCAAACTTGTCGAGAGAATCCTTGGTGTTTAAAACAAAACAAGGACATCCAAAAACATGAAAGAAATCAATAGACGGCTTCCTACCACGCCATAGTTCATAGGGGGTTTTCTTAAAAGTTGGATGTGTGAAAACTCGGTTTTGCACAAAACATGAGGAGCTAACGGCTTCAGCCCAAAACTTCTTAGGAGTGTCATACTCAAGAAGCATGGTCCTAGCCATCTCTTGCAGCAATCTATTCTTCCTCTCAACAACTCCATTTTGTTGGGGTGTGCGAGGAGAAGAGAAATTGTGCGAATAACCCGATTTTTCACAAAAATGTTCAAAAAGATCATTTTCAAACTCTCCCCCATGATCACTACGGATAGAAACAACATGGAAAGAAGCTTCGTTTTCAACTCGTTTACAAAAGCTTGAGAAAACATCAAGTGTATCGCTTTTAGAAACGAGAAAGAAAGTCCAAGTATATCTAGAAAAATCATCGACAATAACAAGACAATACTTGGAGCCGCGAAGCATTTGTGTTCTCATTGGTCCGAAGAGATCAATATGAAGAAGCTCAAGAACTCTCTTGGTACTCATGACTCCTTTGGATTTGAAGGAGGATTTGGTTTTTTTCCCTTGTGTACAAGGTTGACATTCCTCATCCTTTTCAAAATCCAATTTAGGAAGTCCTCGAACCAAGTCCTTTTTGTTCAGTTTCTTCATTTGATGCAAGTTCACATGACCCAAACGACGATACCAAAGCGAAAGATCGTTTTTATCCACAACTAAGCATCTATTTAGTATGGGCTTAAGAGCATCGAGAACAATCACATAGAGATTACCATTTCTAGTTCCCTTATATATAACATTATAGGACAGGGAATCTAGAAGCAAGCATTCTAAAGAAGTAAATAGCACAAGATAACCATTATCACATAATTGGCTAACACTAATTAAATTGTGATGTAGGCCATCAACAAGCAATACATTTTTAATGCACAATTCATTGCCTACATCACCCTCACCTATAACCTTACCCTTTTTGTTGTCCCCAAAGGTTACCGATCCTCCTTTCTTTTTCACAAATTTGTTGAAATGGCTGATTTCTCCAGTCATATGCTTAGAGCAGCCACTATCAACAATCCATTTCTTTTTAACCTGCAAGAAAAGAGGATGTCGGAACCCAACTCAAACTTTGGGGTCCAGGGTTAGCTTGGGGACCCATTTCATCTTTGGGTTGGTCCCCTTGGGCTTGTAAGGACAATAGGTAGAATAATGATCATCACATTTGCAATGAATACATGCCATGGGGTTTTTAGAGCCGGAAGACTCTCCATTGAAAATTGGAGTTTCCACACTCTTTTTCTTACCCTTCTTCTTCTTCTTACCTTTTGGAGTAGTCTCATTGTATCCTATACCACTAGTACCAACTTGTTTCGTAGAGTGCTCTAGAACATCATTTAGGGATTTCTTACCTGAAAGAAACCTTTGAAAAGTAGATCTTAATTTAGCATTATCATCACTAAGATTTATAGTGGTAGTAGATAAACTAGCAAGATCTTCTCTAGTATGCAAAAGGTCGGCCTCAAGGCAGAGGGCTTTAGTAAGAAGAGAGTCTTTTTCTAGAGTTAAGTTAGCAACTTCATTTCTAGGCAAGATAGGTCTAGAAGATAAATCATTTGTTTGATCAAGCAATTTAGCATTTTCAGATTTAAGAACAACAATTTCCCTTTGATAAGCATAAACTTCATCTCTCCTAGCATCATCAATAAGCTTAAGTTCAACATTTTCAATTTTTAGAACATCAAGCTCATCTAGGCAATTTTGGTTCTCAACCTTAAGATTTTCAATAGTTTTAAGATAAGTACCATTCTCAACCTCTACTCCATTATATTGAAGTTCAAGGTCAAGAAATTGCCCTTGTAAGGAATCTATGCTATCAAGATGTAATTTCTCATTTTTATCAAGAATATAAATCTTGGCATAAAGATCATCAACTATCTTTCCTAATCTTTTCCTTTTAGCTTTACATTTAGCAAAAGATGATTGACATTCATTAAGCATTTCAATGAGAGTTTCCTTAGATAACTCAAGTAAATTTTCATCACTTACCTTGCTTACCTCACTTACCTCAATTAATTCTTCACTAGTAGATGCCATGAGGGCAAGATGACATTCTCCATCCTCGGAGCTTGAGGAACTTGAAGTAGAAGACTCCTCCCATGCCGCATGATCTGCATCTTTGGATCGTCTCTCCTTCTTGTCCTTCTTCTTGTACTTGGCTTCTCTTTTGTATTTGTCATCCTTCTTGTGGCTGCTCTTATGATAGCCCTTCTTGGCCTTTGGGCAGTCACTCTTGTAGTGGCCTTTTTGACCACACTCGTAGCACCTAGGAGTTGAGGAGGATGGCTTGCTCTTGAAGTGTCTTCCTTTTGAGTAGTTGGCTTCATGATCATTTGCACCTTCATCTTCACTTGAGGAAGGGCAGGGAGACTTCATGGCAAGTTGTTGTTGTCGGACCATTTCTTCAACTTGGGCTTTGAAGGCTGTGTCCTTCATCTTCTTTGATTCCTTCTCTTCTCTTTTCTCCTCTTCCTCTTGCTTGTCGAGCCTAGGTTCATGTGCTTGGAGGTTACCAACCAGCTCCTCGGTTGACAACTCGCTCAGCTTGTAGACTTCTTCAATTGAAGTGACCTTTGGCTCCCATCTCTTTGGAAGAGATCTCAAGATCTTTGCATTGATTGTACCTCTATCCATGACACTCCCAAGGGCTGCAAGGATGTTCAAGATGACGTTTAACCTTGTGTACATGTCCGCAACTCTTTCATTCTTCCCCGTCTTGAAGTTCTTAAGTAGGCCACCAAGCATATAGACTTTGGCCTCCTTGACTTGCTCCGTCCCTTCATAGGTGACACACAACTTGTGCCAAATCTCATGCACCGTGTCCCAAGAAGAGATGCGGTTGAACTCCGATGGTGAAAGGGTGGCGTAGATGATGCTCACGGCTTTAGCATTGAGTTGAGCACGCTTCATCTTGTCTTCCGTCCATGTGGTGATGTTCCCCTTTGGCTTTTCATACTTGAGATGGACTATCTTCCACATCTCGTAGCTCACTCCTTGGATGTAGAATTGCATCCTTCTCTTCCAGTATAGGAAGTTTGTGCCGTCGAAGACTGGGGGTCTCATGGAGAATCTTCCTTCAAGATTGAGTGACCCAAGAGCCGAATCACCCATCTTCTCCTACTTGTTGAAGTAGCTTGGAGAAGACCTGCTCTTATACCACTTGTTGGATCAATGGGCTCTAGAAGGGGGGGTTGAATAGAGCTTCACAAACTTCACAAAAGTGATTAGACCACCAAATTATATTAAGTGCAGAACGTAAACCAAAACAGCAATTTGATGTCCTAAACTAGCATACAAAGCAAGGATAAGAGACAAGGAATAGCATGCACTTGGACAGGTGGTTTAGAGTGGTTCCATGTCCTAAACTTAGGAGCAATGTCAGTCCACTACCTAGAGTTGGTTAGGCTCTAGGATTTGTAACTTGGTTCTCTTATATATATATCACACAATAAGATTACAAGCTACAACAACCAACCATCCAAGGACTTATATATCAAGCCAAGATCTTCTACCTCACCAAGGACTTACCCACCAAGCAAGTAGTCTTCAGCCTTCTTCAAAGGACTTACCCACTATTGCTCTAGTCTTCGGCCTTGCAGGAATTACCCATCTTGCTTGATCTTTGCCTTGCACCTCTCCTTCTCTTGGAGAGCTTTAGCACCTTCCTCCTTCACTCGGAGGCCTGGAGCAGCTAGCCTTCTTCTCCTTCACTCGGGGAAGAACAGCAACCTTCTTCTCTTTCACTCGGAGAAGAATCTTCAAGCAATCTTCATAGGGAATGGAGATGGGAGAAGTAGAAAGGAGAGCTTTACAACATTACAAATGATAGCTCTCATACATGGGATCCTAACTCACTCATACTCACGATTTTGCTTTGAAGGTAGAGAGAGAAAGGGGCTCAAAGGATTAGAAACCACTCAACTAAGGCTAGGACCAAGCATATGTGAATGAGCAACCTTGGAATGAAGTCCAAGAGGTCCTATTTATAGTTGAGGGTGTCCCTTTGAGGTTGGGAGAGATAAGGGGCACAAACTAGCCGTTTTACAACTTGCAACGGATCTATTTTGAGTCCCACCTACTCCTCCAACGGTTGGAATTGCTTTTTCTACATTCCAGTACAGTCTGATCGGTCGAGTTTCAATAAAGGCAACTCGGCCGAACCACTAAAAGACAAGGTTGAAAGTTAGACTGTCGGCCGAGTTCCCTTGGAGAAACTCGGCCGATCGGTCGACTTTCATCTTGGACCGATCAGTGGATCGGCCGAGTTTCCTAGCTTAGAAACTCGACCGAATAGGAATCGGCTGAGTTTGGAACTCGGCCGATTTGCAACAAAAATTCCAGAATAAATGGATCGGCCGAGTTTGGAATTCGGCCGACAAAATCCCTGTTATGGGTATTTTGGAATTTTTGTAAAACTGTACAAATGATAGATTTTTGAGTCCCAATAATTTTATCCATCTTAGTTACAATGCAAAACATGAGTATAAGTGATTACATCAATTGTTCTAAGCCAATAAGGGCTATTTCACAAAACGGTTAAAAGTCACATGTTTTGCATGTGCTGGATGAGTAGCTTTTGAGTTGAATGTGATTCTTTTCTTGTACCTAATGTCTGAAACAGTCTCAAATAGATTTGTTAGATACATATGAATGGAATGGTTAAGTCATTATCAAAATATGGGCAATGTGCGACACCTAGGTCAACAGCTTTGTCAGCTGCTTCCACTAACCATTGTTATATATTACCATACAAAACTCAAAATTGTGATCATGAGTTCCATTATTTACTTGGTCTTTGCATAATCTTGAAGGATCTATTGCCAATTATCAGTGAAGTGAAATGATAAAATGATTTATCTCCTTAATGGCCTTAGTAAAATAATGTAGGACATGTTAACCATAGACTAAGCTAACAATGAAACCCATTTTTCATCCTCTTTTGACAATTCACCCTTGGAGTTTTGAATCCTTATTAACTACAATTTTGGCATGGATCCCTAATAGTGGATATCAACTCGCACAACCAAACTTAAAAAAAATAACTTCATATCATTATCCCACTCTCGCTCCCTCACATCATTAGAAAATAACTTGTGAATGATTCAAAATATTTCAGATATAGACCCTCATCTATTAACACTTAGGATTATTATTTCACAGTGCTATCTTAGGACTCATTTGCACAACCAATTGAAGTTTGATATCACCAGTAAAGAGAGAACTATTTGAATAGCATAATAGTACCTCCAAGAGTCACTCATCAAGCCTTGATGGGTTTTGGCAATGAGCTAAGAACATTTTGTGGAGAAAGGATTCATTATAGTACTCTATAAATTAGCATAAAATATTAATTACCTTGACATTCTCTAACTACTATCCATATTATTCTCTTTTCATAGACATTAAAACTTTATGTATAGATCATTTTACTCATTACATTATAAATTATCCCTAGAATTTTTCAAACTCAAGTCTATTATATAATTCTTTATATGCTTTAAGTGAAGTATATATAAGCATGTTCCTGATACGATTATCTTACAACACTTCCCTAGAATTTAATTCAAAATAATTAATAACAATAGTATCACCCTACCTGTGACCTTCTTTCCTTCCAAGGCATCATCACAAAAATTACTAATACTTTCATGAATGGTAAATCCTCACTCTCCCTATAGATCATCCTACCATAGTAACTCCCAACATAATTTACATAAACGATAGGTAGTACAATTTTTCCCAAAGTATCGGTTTCACCTTGTCTTTTTCTTAGGTTTGTGGTGATGTTATTGGAGAAAGATTACCCACACTTTTTTGACTTATGACATGGCTCTATGCCACCTTAATTTAACACTTATTTTCAACAACCAAAATGTTGTATGACTCATTTATGTGTCAATTACTTGATCTATGAGTTTAGCACATGAATTTTAATATTTCTAATCCATACGCCACCCTACATGGTTTGTGCGGTGGGGAAGTGATTAATACCATGCCCATTTGCAACAATATTGGGTGTATCTCCTCATAAGGTCTCAACCAATGGATGATTATCTTGTAAATTTTGTTGCTTTTTATATCATACCTCCTATGAGTCTTCTAAATCAATCTTATTCTTCTTGATATGGGTAAAATACAAACACAACCTTTAACCATATACAATATATAACTTTCCTAAGTGTCATCATTTGTATTGAAATAATTGTCTATTGTGCTTGGGCACATGTTACCGCAGGTTGCCATTATCGAGGCAGCGATCATGAATGTTATACTTAACTTGGTCTAGCCCTGCCGAATAATGTTGTCCTAATATATACTATTTTGCATGACCTTATTGGGGTTCTGGTACATTAGTTAGGCCGCAACTATTCGATCATCAAGTGATAACTTAGCATGCCTTAGTGGGTTTTCTAAATGGTTTAGAAGCTTTTTGCAAAGGATACTTACATTAGATACACTCTAAATTAGGTGGACGTTGTAATGATCACCCTTGATGCTTTTCATCACTAAAAAAAATCACCATTGATGCTCTCTTACTACCATGCCATGTGTATGATTCTCATCTATCAAGACCAATATCACTAGGCTACATCTGTATATGTGCAACCCCACTTCACATTGGATTCTTATATATATATATATATATATATATATATATATATATATATATATATATATATATATATCACATGCAATGTTTTAGTCTGGAGCCAAGTACATGAAATTATGTCATGTAAATATCTATAAAAATGGTTGGGAACATCCATACTGCCGAATGTCCCTTCCATGGGACTCAATTATATCGAACATTATGATGTGGATGCCAATTTTTATTTATTATCTTCTTTCCTTGTAAAGCAAAACCATCTCACCTAGGGCACGTATACCGGTATTTGTTTCTTACATGCGTTCCTTGTAAGGAAAAACCATCTCCCCTAGGACATGAATTCTTTGATGTCAATTTGATAGTCACTGCGTTTCTTGCATATGCACACAATATAGTATAGTATCTTTTGATAATAATTGTTCCATTGGAGACGTTATTGTTGATGGTCAGTGGAATTGTTATTGGCAAAGATTCTATTCTCAAATCTAAAAGCCATATTTATTGTTATGCTAGTCATTTTATTTTTTATGGTCATTGGAATTGTTCTCAAAATGTAAATAACATGATGCTAATAGGTTTTCTTTCCTTTGTTCTTATTCTTTCTAGTGACAAAAACTATATTCTTTTCAAGCTTCTCCAAAATCTGAGCTTTAAGGTCTTATGTATGCTACTAGAATTAAAAACCCCAAGGATGATAGAGATAAATGTATTTGGAAAGGAAATATTCCAAGAAGATGTTGTTTTCATATGTGGAAAGCTTTTCTTAATAAACTTCCCACTAGTGACTATGCTATGAGGAGATGAATTCAAGTTGTCTCGGTGTGTTTCTTGTGCCAAATTTCTTATGAGGATTCTAACCATCTCCTCTTGAACTATGAGTATGTTAGTGACGTTCATGCTATTGCTAATGAAGAATCTAAAGTTATCATTGGGATGAGCTTGTTAACATCAAATCTCATGAAGAAAAATTTTTATGTCTAACGATTTACTATAACACATGGATTGAAAGGAATAATCATGTTCATGCGAATAGAAGCAAATCAGGTATAAAATCTGAATTCTATTAAATATGATTTTATGATCTAATTTGAGTTTTCATTTTAGAATAGAAATCTTGTCTCCTAGATTTCTCTTTCTTGAGATTTGAGCTTCTGGTTTCATTCAACTGAATTTTCTGCTTCAAAGGGGACTATTTGGATACAGTTTGACTAACTGACTGTTGAGCCTTTGATTTGAGAGAGGTTCTTTAATGTAATAGGTATGACCTACTTTCAGAGATTTGATGCAAATGGTGTTTTCTGGTTATAACGAGTTTCTTGGAGGTTTTCTATTCTTTTGTAAAAGTTTATTGTGTTCTTTTTCCTCTCTTGTTTTAATTTTTACTTCTTCATTCTTTAGTACTTGTCTATGAGCTCAGCTACTGATCTTTTTCTTTTATGTATAGATGATCTTATATCCCTTGCACAAATTTTTGATGTAACTAACTCTTTACAAAAAATACAAAAAAAACCACATGAGTGTGTTCGGACCAAATAAAAAATTTCCTTAGGGTAGTTGAAAAATCCATAAATGTGAGATTTCTCAAAACTAGGGAGGGTTTGAGGTCTTATAATGAAGAATAATGGAATTTTTTGGAAATTGAAACTAGTGTTTTGATTATAAAACTATCGTTCTTACGTGTTCATATTCACAAATCTTTCCAGTTTTCCCTCTCATAGAAAAACAATGCAAGGGACAAGTCAAACCCTAGCTTCTCTCATTAAATCATAATTATCATCTGCCATGTGAGGATGAAACACGTTATTGGAACTATTGTTAATGTCTATGCACCAATATAGGGTGTTTGGGTGCTTAATAATTACTTGATTGTCTTTTAAAACCTTGTTTTTGAGTCTAACAAAATTGTTTAGTCGGTTGGATTTCTAATAAACTCTCAACTGACCACTCATTCTAAACAACACACACTTGATTGTCAGTTGTATTTCGGTGATGGAAAACCTACTGGCTTTGAGTAAGTATCCATCCACACATTGTGGCCATAAAATTATCAGGTATAACATTTCAAAAGGGTGTAGTGGTTGTCTAGATATCCCAGGTAGATTATACATCAAAATGAATTCTCCTAACTGATAACTTCTAAGAAATTTTTTTATATATCATTTAGTAAACCAAAACCAATTTTTATCATTCAATTCCATTATGGCTAAGTTTTCACCTCTATTTCTTTTTATTTATTCATCATATCACCACATTTGTGACACCAATCATCTCAAACTCTTGTTGTTCACAACTAGGATTTTCACAAGAATCTAACTTGTTTTGATTTAATATATTTGAAATGTTCAATTAATCATCAGTATTGATTATAGTATAACACCCAAGTAAAACATAAAACACACAGTTTGCCAGGTATTCATAATTACCTGGCAAGTAGGAACTGGGTCCCTACATAAAATGCATTCTTATTAGAATTGAGTCAAACATGATCACCAAAGGAGGGTGATAGAGTCCATGTGGAGGAGGGTGTTTGTGAAGGATACGAAGGGGAAGGGGTCATGCATAAGTGAAGAAAATAAAAAGGAAATGGAAAATATGAAGTTTACAGGAGTGGAAGGAATAAGAGAGGACTTTATTTTGAGAGGGAGGTGAGGATTTTGTTGTTTAATACAATTTTTCCCTATCAACCCCAAATGGTGCCCAATATTTGTGTCAGTGGTTGTGGTAAGCCATCTCATGAACATATTACTAACCAAGAGGAAGCAAGATGTGTGGTTAAGGTGGTATAATTGATGTGATATGTGAAAGTGGCTTTGGGATCTATCTTAGAGTACATTTTACACTAGTAGTTCTCTTAGGGTTTTCTTTTATGTGTGTGTATGATGATTAACATCATACTAATAGAATTGGAAAAGAAATATGGGCAATGTGTCTCTAGTTCATTCCCAAAAAATGAGCAATAGGTAAACTTGTGATATATTTTAGAAAATCATACTGATATTTTCGCCTAAATTAAACATTGCTTCCCTCAAAGGGACCTATGTAGAACATGTGTTGATCATAAGAAAAAGATGTAATGTTCACATACCGCCGAAAAATGTAAAGCTTCATTGCCTCACAAGGACAAAAAGAGAAATTATATATAATATAAAAATAATGGATAAGTTAATATTTTGGGGAGAAGGACAATGTTTAAAAGGTCAAAAGTTATGTTGCTTGAACATAGTGACCTTCTAGTTTTTTTGCTTTCACTTTCCAACTCATATTAATCTTGTGAATATGCACGTTGTTATTTGAGATGGAGCGCTTGTTATACATATACAACTACAACAAATCATAAATAATCTTTATATTTTCCTAGCCAAAGCTAGCCTTTCGTGTTGTTGTATGTGCAAAAGCATTTAGCCATCATGCTTTGTCAGCTGCTTCCACTAGCCACTATTGTATATTACCACACAAAACTCAAAATTGTGATCATGTGTTCCATTATTTACTTGGTCTTTGCATAAGCCTATAGGATCTGTTGCCAATTATCAGTGAAGTGAAATGATGAAATGATTTATCTCCTTAATGATCTTATAAAATAATGTAGAACATGTTAACCGTAGGCTAAGCTAACAATGTAACCCAATTTTCATCCTCTTTTGACAATTCACCCTTGGAGTTTTGAATCCTTATTAACTACAATTTTAGCATGGCTCCCTAATAGTGGATATCAACTCGTGCAACCAAACTTTAAACAAAAAACTTCATATCATTCTCTCACTCTCGCTCCCTCTCGTTGTTAGAGAATAACTTGGAAATGCCTCAAAATATTTCAGATATAGGCCCTCATGTATTAAAAATTAGGATTATTGTTTCACTGTGCTATCTTAGGACTCATTTGAACAACCAATGGGAGTTCTATATCACCAGCAAGGAGAGAACTATTTGAATATCATGATAGTACCTCCAAGAGTCACTCATCAAGCCTTGATGGGTTTTGGCAATGAGTTCAGAACATCTTGTGGAGAAGGGATTCCCTATAATACTCCATAAATTAGTATAAATTATTAATTACCTCAACATTCTCTAACTACTATCGATATGATACTCTTTTATCAAGATCATAGACATTAGAACTTTATGTGTGGACCATTTTACTCATTCCATTATAAATTATGCCTAGAATTTTTCAAACACAAGTTGATTACATAATTCTTTATATGCTTTAGGTGAACTATATATAAGCATGTTCCTGATGCGATTCTCTTACAACACTTCCTGGGAATTTAATTCAAAATAAGTCATAACAATAGTATCACCCTACATGTTACCTTCTTTCCTTCCAAGGCAATATCACCCCTAGGGGAATCTATAGTTTCTCAATTGATGAGATAATTTTTCAAAAAGAAAACAATGTACATGCCCTCACAACAATTACTAATACCTTCATGAATGGTAAATCCTCACTCTCCTTATAGATCATCGTAGCATGGTAACTCCCAACATAATTTACACAAATGATAGGTAGTACAATTTTGCCCAAAGTATTGGTTTTGCCTTATCTTTTTCTATGGTTTGCGGTGATGTTATTGGAGGGAGATTACCCTCACTTTTTTTACTTATGACACATACGGCTCTTGTGCCACCTCAATTCAATACTTATTTTCAACAACGAAAACGCTGTATGACTAATTTATGTGTTAATTACCTTATCTATGATGTTAGCATATGGATTTTAATATTTCTTATCCATACCCCACCCTACATGGTATGTACGGTGGGGTAAATAATTAATATCATGCCCACTTGTAACAATATTGGGGTATCTCCTTATAAAGGCTCAACCAATGGATGATTATCTTGTAAGTTTTGTTGCTTTTTATATCATACCTCTTATGAGTCTTCTAAATCGATCTTATTCTTCTTGATATGGGTCAAATACAAACACAACCTTTAATCAAATACAATATATTCCTAGCCCAAGTGTCATTTGTACTGAAATAATGTCCATTGTGCTTGGGCACGTTACCACAGGTCACCATTGTCGAGGCAGCGATCATGAATGTTACACTTAACTTGGTCTAGCCCTGCCGAATGATGTTGTCCTAATATACACTGTTTTGCATGACCTTAATGGGGTTTTGGTGCATTAGTTAGGCAACAACTATTCGATCATCAAGTGATAACTTAGCATGCCTTGGTGGGTTTTTTAAATGGTTTAGAAGCTTTTTGCACAAGATACTTATATTAGATACACCCTAAATTAGGTGGACGGTGTAATGATCACCCTTGATGCTTTTCATCACTAAAAAAAAAAAAAATCACCCTTGATGCTATCTTACTACCATGCCATGTGTATGATTCTCGTCTATCAAGACCAACATCACTAGGCTACATCCGTATATTTACAGCGCCACCTCACATTGTATTCTTATATATATAGCACATGCAAAGTTTTAGCCCCGAACCAAGTGCATGAAATTATGTCATGTAAATATCTCTACAAATGGCTGGGAACATCCTTACCGCCGGATGTCCCTTCCATGGGACTCAATTATATCGAACATAATGATGTGGCTGCCAATGTTTATTGAAATATGCTAGGTGGACACCATTTTGAAACTTAAAATGGAACCCTACTTATTCTCCACCACATGTTTGTGGGTGTAACAAATAAAATACATGTGGTGGAGAATGAGTGTGGTCTGTTATGGGTTCCAAAATAGGTCTACGTAGCAAACCTCATGTTTATTTCTTATCTTCTTTCCTTGTAAAGCAAAACCATCTTCCCTAGGACACGCATACCGGTATTTATTTCTTTTTTTTTGGTCGGCACCGGTATTTATTTCTTACATGCGTTTGTTCCTTGTAAGGCAAAACCATCTCCCCTAGGGCATGCATTCTTTGATGTCAATGTGATAGTCACTGCGTTTCTTGCATATGCACACAATATAGTATAGTATCTTTTGATAATAACTGTTCCACTGGAGACGTTGGTTATCAATCTTCATGGGTCCATAATTCTCCACCGAAAGTGGCACTTTCCCTTTAGTAGAGGCTAGAGTTTTGACTTATCCCAAAGTAATAGTCATGCTAATATCGTGAGCCCCAATTTCGTTGACTTTATACCACGGAGGGATCTAGAGTATGACTTCTTCCCCAAAGTATTAATCGCACCATCCTTACTGGTGATACTCTTCAGTGCCACCTTGATTCGCCCTAGTTTTCAACAACCATAAATCTGATTTTCATTGGAAATCATCATCCCTCGAGTTTAATTTCCTACTTTATCATGTTCTAAAGTGGTAGTTATGGATGTGGCAAACTCCAGTTTCAACAACCATAATTGATTCTGACGCCCAAAGCAGCAAAACTGCAGTGAAAAATTAGCAAGTCAACATTACTTTTTCCACCCCTCGAGTTCAATTTCCTACCTTATCCTATCCAAAGTGCTAGTTGTGGATGAGGACAAACTCGTTCACCATTGTGCACCCAAGAAGGATGCTCTAATTAGAGGCGACACTATTGCACGGTGCAAAGTTAAGAAAACACTTGATGCAAAATTGAATGGTTCCCAACACATATTAGAAGAAGAGATTAGCTATACAGCTCCAATATAGAATCAGATCTCAGACTCTATTTTGTCTCTATTAGTTGTTGTCACGTCAATTTGGAATCATGTACAACAACAGCTATATGATGGGACAATGACATTGGAAAGAAAGAGGGTGGGTGGAGGGTTGGAAAGAGAGAGGGAAGAGAGAGAAAGAGAGAGGGGGAGGGAGTGAGGAGAGAGAAAAAAGAAGAGAGGTTTTTATTTTGTTAATAACTTTCAATTTGTGAGTATTTTTTGTAAAATAAAAAGCATTAGATTCCTTATCAATAATATTTTTAAACAGGACCAATGTCGATGTAATTTTCAGAAATTTAATACATACTCTAAAATTAATACAAAATATTTCTTATATTAGGTCCAATTTTTATTTTTTAAGAAAGATAAAATATTTTTTTTGTTTAAGTATATTTTTTTAAAAAAAAGTTTCTATCTCCAGAGAAATTTTTTATTTTTCCTAGTAATTTTTTCTTATTATCCCTAGTAAATATTTTGTTGTCTCTAGGCAAACCTTTAGTTATCCATGTAGTATATATATTTTTTAATTAGTAGTTATCTATAGAGAATGATTTTGTTATCCCTAACAATGTTTCTTGTTATCCCTAATAAATGTTTTGTTATCCCTAGCAAACGTTATATTATCCCTAGTAAATGTTCTTGTTATCTTTGATAAATGTTTGTTATCCTTAGTAAATATTTTGTTATACCTAGTAAATGTTATGTTATCCCTACCAATATATTTTTGTTATTTTTGGTTAATATTTTGTTATCTCTAGACAAACCTTTTGTTATCCAAACAGTATATTCTTTTTTTCTAATTAATTGTTATCTATAGAATTTATTTTTGTTATCCCTAGCAAATTTTCTTGTAATCTTTAGTAAATGTTTTATTATATGTAGTCAAATTTTTTGTTATCCTAGTCTTTAAAAAAAAATAGTTGTTATCTGTAGATAATCTTTTGTGTTATTCTAAGCAAATTTTCGTGTTATCTCTAGTAATTTTTTTTTAATCTCTAGTCAAATTTTATTTTGTCCAAGTAGTATTTTTTTAATTTAGTTATTTTGTCTAGAGAATAGGAGAGAAGTAGTGCAATTAATTTTTTAAAATTAGTTGTTATCATTGGTCCAATTATTGTTATTCCTAATTTGATTTATTATTACCGCTAATCCAATTTATTATTATCTTTTGGTTGAACTACGTTATCATAGGAGAGAAGTGATGTATTTAATTATTTAAATTTGTGTTATTTTTAACAAATTGTCTTGTTATCTTTAGTAATTTTATTTTTATTTCTTTCTCATTTTCTGTTATCGACATTAGTTTTGTTAGAATGCATTTTTATCTATGAATCAAACGGTTTTTATTTCATTTTAAAATACATAACAGTTTAAAAGTTATTAGCAAAATACATCTCTTTTGATTTTTCTCTCATTTTACAACACGTTACATTTTAAAAATATATGTCAACATTAATCTTATTAGAATGCATTTTTACGAGGAATCTAACGAAATTTAGTTAAAAAATATATAACGATTTGAAAGTTATTAGAAAAACAAATATATCTCTGTTGATTTTTCTCTCTTTTTACATTTTCAAAAATATGTCAACATTAGTCTTATTAGAATGCATTTCTCATCAGAAATCTAACCGAATTTATTTCATTAAAAATATATATATAGCAGTTTGAAAATTATTAGCAAAACAAATATCTCTCTTGAATTCTCTCTCTTTGCAATATGTTAAATTTTTCAAAAATATGTCGACATTAACCTTATTAGAATATATTTTTCATTAGGATTCTAATAGAAATTTATTTTGTTAAAAAAATATAACAATTTGAAAGTTATTAGTAAAACAAATATATTTTTCTTGATTTTTTTCTTTTCTTACACCCACTCAATCTCGCTCCCTCTCTCTCTCACCCGGTAAGTGACCAGCCAAATGGGTCTCGATTCTGACTATATAGCATTTTCCTTAGAAGAAGAAAATAAGCAAGCTGCTTTTTCAGAAAAAGGAGTACCGGACGATGCATGTCCTGTTATAAGTCTTTGAGCCGCCGTCCCGCCACCCACCCACTGGAGAGAATTATTGGTAGCAAATCCCAGACCAAATGAAACGCATCATCATTGGGGCAGAGGGACACATATCCTGGGCTTTGGGGGTATCTGTGGGGGCATCTCTGGTCCCTCACGAACTTTACAGTGAGACGGGATATGATTGTCATCCCTATTGCTATCGACCTCAAGAGTACAGTGCCCATCCATCGGAAACTCATATGTATATGGTTGGATGATGGGGCCGTGAAAGCTGGAAGCTCTGTCACTGTTCCATCGCTGTTTCAGAAAAGCGTAGTGTGTTGCTGCCTTCCTTCCACCACCTCCAATGTAGACAATGATAACAATCATTAATATGATTAAGGTCCACACGGCTCAATGTGGCATAGAGGAAAAACGTGAACTTCTAATTCTTTTAGAAATGGGGGATTCAAAGCCTTTTTCGGGTCACTGTTGAGGGGACAATACTGAGTGGGTTGGTACAAGATTTCAGAACCAGCTCCGCATTGACGAATGATGATGAGATAGTGGAACATGGAAATGGTAGTAAGTCAGGACAGCAACTCAAGATCGGAGAGATCTAGCGAGATTTCAAGCAATGGAGTAGAAATAAATTTGGAGCAGGGAATAATAAGAATCATAGTAATAATAATGCACACCAACATTGGAAACACTCCCTCTCTTCCTGCTTTGCCATTCTCTTCTTCTACATCTCTTCTGCTTCTACTAACATCTCCTCCGCTATCTCTAACAGGCAAGAACAAACAAATCCCAATAAAAAAAGGAACGACACTTGGAAAGAAAGCCCCTGTGAAATCCCCGGCATTTACACAGACAAAAAGGGAATTCGATCTCATGTTCAGGTAGCAGCAGCGGCAGGAGAAGGCTGCTGGTGGGGAGCAGATGTTGCAGGAGCTGCTGCTGCTATGTTCTGCTGCTGGTTCTGTGTCTGTGGCTGCTGGGGACCGAAAGGGTATACGGATTTCGGCCTGATCGGGAAACCTGAAGGTGGTTGGCTGTCTTTCACGGGAGCGTTGTTGTTGTTGGTTGATGCGGGCGGAGCTGTGGTCGTGGTTGCGACGCGCTCGCAGGATGGGCACATGGTGAGGGTAGTTGCTGGGAGGTGCATGTAGTAAGGGTGCGGTGAGGACTTGAGTTGGCGGAGTTCTTGGAGCTCTTTCTGAAGCCGACGGTTCTCTTCCGTCAGCTTCTCGCAGCACCGTTTCAGGTACTCGCAGTCCACCTCCGTCTGCTTGAGCTTTGTCCTGAGGAAGACGAGAAGAGAAAGGCCATTAGAAACGATGGATCAAAGAGAAGAAAACATGCCCAGATCAGATATCAATAAGTAGAGTCATCTACCTGGCCCTCCTGTTCTGAAACCACACCTCCACCTGTCGCGGCCGGAGGTTGAGCTGCTTAGCAAGAGCCAACTTTTGCTTCTGTATGACAGTAGTATTCGTTATTTATTTATTTGAATCCGTTTTTTTTCTTCGAAATATTCAAATCTAAATAGCGGATTTTGGCATCACAACAAAACAAAACAAAAAGACCGTACCGGGTTGAGCGTGTTGTGTTCTTTGAAGCTTTCCTCCAGAAAAGCCGACTGCTCCTTGGATAGGCGTAGCTTCTTCCTGGCTAGCCCGTTGTCGTCCTCGTCGCTATTCCTCGACGAGGCCGCCCTGTCCGCATCGCACCTGTCCGGTCCGCCACCGTCACTGCTTCCGCCGGCACCTCCTCCAAGCCGGTAGTCAACCTGGAAGGAGGACGCCGCGCTGTTGGGCGACGAGGTCACTGGCTGCGGAGCCCCTACTCCGTCAGCACCGTCGGACGATGGTGGCCGGTTGACGTCAAGGCCGCAGGGGACGCCTCGATTCCACCCTTCGGAGTTTCCTATGACAGAAATGGAATCGGCAATGATGAGTTTAATAATATTATTATTAATGATAGTTTAAAAAAAAATAACGGATGCCTGAATTGTGATTTTGATTCTTGAACATATACCAAAGGAAAAAAAAAGGTCGAACTGTATATTCCAGGTTATTCAGAAGTTTATCAATCACATGCGCAAGTAGTTGATCTTTCTCCTTCCAACGAAAAGGAAGGGAGTGGAGAGAGAAAACAAAGACCTTCTGTAAAAATGAAGAAAAAGCCAAGCCAGTGCCATCCATGGAGGTTTAAAGAAACAACAAAGCCCAGATCTTTTCACGGGTGACAGCGATTCGATCTCAATTTGGTTTGCAGAAAAAAAATAGAAAGACTAATAAGGCTTGCAGCAGAAGGAAAATGAGTTTCTTGGCCGCATGCCTCTCTGGTCATTACTCATTAGAAAGGTGAAAAAGATAGAAGAAGGAAAAAAAGAGGAAACAAAGGAACTGGACAGAATGAAAGTCCCAAGAATATGGTCTGAATGAAAACGGGAAAATTTATCTTTTTGTTAGCATGCCCAATCAAACGCCAGTGGCCAATGATCAGATTGAGTAAAAAAAGATAGATAACGATAATAAAGGTATAGATCGAAACTCAGACTCGTAAACATCGTCAGAAAAAACATGTTCCAATATAAATGCGCCTTTTCCATGTTCCGAGACGAAGAAATGAAGAAAAGGAAGTGGAGAGGAGAACCAGGAGCAATATGGGCGTGCTCTGCTTAAGCATAAGCGTACCCTGTTCAGGAGACCAGTGGAATCCGAGCTGTGGTGGAGGGGGGCCTGGAGAGAGCGCTGCCAACCCACCGCTGCTCCACCTCGGGACGGGGGAGAAAGGGAGGAGCTCAAGCTGCACGGGCGGCGACCCAGGTGAACACCTGCTCCTCATGCTGCTGCTGCTAGCCATCATCGACGCGCACTCCCTAAAATCCCTTTCTTCTTCCCTCTCCCGAGCTGTATCTGGACCGGGCGTCCTCCCTAGACCCATGCAAAACCCAAGGCCGAGACCCAGCCCGCCGCCCTTCTCAACGGCAAAAGGGAACGGCTTCGGCGGCGCCGCCTCCCCGAGGCTCAGTCCGAGCTCCATCGCGGATCGACCACTCCTTAGGCCCAAACTGACAGTGGTTGCTCAATGGGGTTGAATAGTTCGAAGGTGGAGTGATAGAGGAAAGAGAAGGGGGGGAGACAATAGGATGGGAACAAGGATAACAGAAAGACTAGAAGGGAGAGAGATGGAGTAAGAAAGAGGAAGATGGGTAGAATGGGGAAGAGAAGAGCGAGTAGGAAGGAGATGAGGTTTGTTACCGGTTTAGGGTTCTTATATTTGTGGCAGCAGTGATAGGAGGTGGGGAGCAGAGGCCGCAATCATAACTGGTCGCTCGCTCCAGGAGTGAGAGAATGTGTTTTGACCGGGGACAAAACAAGGTTGACAAAACAGTATCTATTTTCTTTCTGCAGTTTTGCACACACGTGACGTGAGATTTTGCATATCCACATCCTGACGGAGATCTCGGAACATGGATAGCTTGTATGATAGTATCATTCTATTATTGCAAATATTCCCTCAGGAGAAGAAAATAAAGGTTCGCGGATAAATTATTCCCAAGTTTGTTCGGATTATAAACATACCTCGATTGCCATGGGTTGGGGAAGCCCCTGTTTGTTTGCCAATACCCAATTTTTAAATATTTTTATTTTCAATTCTTATCTTCTACTTTTCTTTTGAACTATAGGATATGTAACTAGTGACTTTAAATTCTTATTATCCACTTTTCATTCTACAAAATACTAATAATAGACTTTGACCAAAAATACGTATTATTGCTATACCAGTCAGAGGCGGAACCAGAAATACACAATAGGGGGCTGAGTTTCTAAAGGGGGGGCTGAGTTTCTAAAGGGGGGCTGAAAAATAAAATATGCACATATTGAGATTCAAACCTACATCATTTCTACAACTACAAACACAAAGTACCACTTCAGCTAGTCATTCTTTATGCTAAATACACTGTTTCACATGTATATATCTAATTTTTATTTATATTTTTTATATTTAATAATTATATTTCATTATTTTTTTGGGGGAGGGGGGGCTAGAGCCCCCACCCTCCTTCCTAGTTCCGTCCCTGGTACCAGTAAAGTAAATACTTTCGGTATTAGCATGTCTTCTACGCCCACGAGAGAACACAATTTTCCTGTTCCGATCGCTGCTCTCGTCAACTTTTTTAAGAAAAAGATGGACGTATTGGGAAAACGGCATGCCAACTTTCTTCGTGCCCAAATGTCCACATGTAACAAAAGGGTTTGAGGTTCCATTACATCCTAATAAAAGTCGGAAATTATTGGGCTACGGTCAACTTGCCAGTAATTGCCAATCCCTGTACACCGAAATTCATTTCTCTTTACCGGTACGCAGAAAGCCCTATGTCCGGTTGACTTGTAACGGATTTTAGACTTTATCCTACAGTCCGGACACGTGGAACACTGTAAGGTTTGATATTGTAGGTTTAGTGGGTAGTTGTATTTTTAACACCAGACCCATGCCTCTAGTATAAAAGCCGGAAATTGTTGGGCTACGGTCAACTTGCCAGTAATTGCCAATCACTGTACACCAAAATTCATTTCCCTTCACCGGTACGCAGAAAGTCCTATGTTCAAGTTACCACGCCTACTACTACTGCTCATAATTGCCTCCTCCTCGGCCTAACGGTTGACTTGTAACGGATTTTCTACTTTATACCACAGTTCGGACACATGAACGCTGTGAAGTTTTAAATTTTCGGTTTAGTGGATACTTGTATTTTTAACAGCAATAGAGGTGACTCATTCTTCTAGGACACGGTATATTATGACTTGGTCATCCTTAGTCGATTCATGCATTAGCATAACAAAGGGTCATACTTAAGTTTGGAGTAAATTCTGTGAAAGAGAGAATGAAAGTGTGAAACAAGTTTACGGAGAAATGGCTTGACCGATTCACCTATAATCTGAACACAAAGACGGTGTGAGTACATAAAAGACACAACATTGCAGGTAAATCCTACGCCACAGGAAACGTATGCACTTTATCACCCCCTTCTATGGAAGATCAATCCCACATTACCATATAAATGAATCTAGGTGTCACTCCCACAACTCATGACCTTAATGTTATGAATTTCACGATCCAACTCGTTGCAATTGAATCATTAATAATCAACTGTATTGTTGTCATTAGAAAAACCATGATATTCAATTTGGCATGCGGTTACCATATCAAAGTGTATCTCAAACGTCGACTAAGTGAGAAAATTCTAATGCACATACCATAAAAGTGCAACAATACAACATAGAGACCACAAATAACAACCCCCCTGTGTGGAACCGTTGTGGAGGGACTCTTAACATTTTGTAAACGAACAAAACACTAAAAATACAACTTCCTCAAAGAAGTTGGATGTTGTGTTAGTTGTTGAACAGAGGGCTCAATGTTGTCCTCTCAACGTTGCACATAACCTAACATGACAACAAACAAAACTGTGAGATCCTGAAGGTCCTTATGGATAATTGTTGTAGCCATCCTTAGAGTGAGCATTTTAAAATAATAACTAACATGGACATTTAATGTTACATGCTCAAATTTTAGGCATATTAATATAATTTTTCAAGTACATATTATTGATGTCATTAGATAGCCAAGCGGTCATTATAATTAGTTTGGGTTATCAACACACACTAAAAAGTTTCTATTAGGAGATAATATATAAATAAGAGAACACCTGAAGTTTTAAATTCTAATTATGATTAGATAGTTACTTATTTAACATTAATCTTTACTTTGTTTTAATTATATTAACTATTCTAATCTCCTAGTTAGAAACTAGATTTCACTGGGATACTCTAGACATAAAAGGGAGCAAATAGTCAAATTTTGGTGTTAATAGGAGTTTTTTTGACTTGGTAAATAATTTATAAAATATAATGGCAACTTAAATGAGACTATGTCTTTATCCCGATAAACAGTTATGCATGAATCTGCATGGGCCGTTTGATATCCCATAATGGACCCCTAGATCTCAGGCGTCGACTGTCTTATTTAACCTCTGGTCTTGTTAGAATTAACAGTCATATCATGTATTGACCAGAGTTTGTAGGCTCATATAGAGTCATATCATGTTTGGAAATCTCTAGAGTCATGTCCACCCTCTCCTAAATAAAAGAGAGGAGTCTTTCTTATATATATCACATTGTCAATGATATTCTCATATCATTAAAGTTTTCTATATGGTCTCGGTGTAGCAATCCTAACCCTAGAGAGAAAGCAACAAGTCTACGCCCTCAAGCGGCACTCGTTGTCATGGTTGGTTGCTTGCAAGGCCATCTTTATCACCCTCTTTGTAGATTCATCTTTGTTTCCCTCTCTCTCTAAAAGGATGTCATCATCTCATCTAGAGTTGTAGATTCATATTTCTACATTGTAGATCTAGATCTGACAAGTATCATCTTCACTGTCTAGCATCTCCCATGTACTTTGTCTTTCCTCTTCCCTAAACATGGAGTCCAGATTTTGCCCCCATGATTCTATCTTGATGTCCAGATCCAATTGTCATCCTTGTTGGATCATCATCAATTAAGGTCCAACCGCACTGACAACTGGAAGTTCTCTCCAGCATCAACAACCCCATGGTGATCTTTTTCATGGTGGAAGTCATCTCCACCATGTAACATTTGTCTATGTCTACTCTGCATGTCTAACTTCAAAGATATTTTGATCTTTCATCTCCAAGATTTGTCACTACCTCCAACATATATCCAATGGAGATAGGGTGCAAGTCCTCCGAGATTATACATCAATCTTGATAGGATGTACAAGTCAAAAGTCCCAAAAACTACTCGGACGGCAGGTTATACGACGTGTAAGTCAGTTACACGATGTGTAATTCCATTCATAGTGGAGTTTGTCTATCACCACAATGTGTAAATCAATTACGCGACATGTCAATATACTGACATGATGCGTCATTGGCCAAAATGGTGTGTTTCCATCAATCTGTTCGACGTCTTTAGGAATCGACTGTGAAAATCAACACAATGTGTCGTTGTCCAACACGACATGTCACCATTAGGGTTTGCAATTCAAGCAACGACGAAAGTGGTGAAACGGCATGCCAGTTATCCAACACATCATGTGACATGTTAGAAGTGTCAGTTATATGCCCTAAGAGACATCATGTGATGATGGTAAAAGGCATATTTTATATTAAATTGATTGTTAATAAAAGGCAATTCCACTTGTTATGTTTTTTAAGTATTGAGATAATGAATTTGATTAATAATTTCCTAAGAATGTTTTAACCTAATGACATATATATGTTGGAGGGAGTCGGATGTCACTTAATAAATTTGTTCATTGTAGTTGGTTGTATATAAATGATTATGATGACTAATAATTAAACCGACAAAAAGTTGGTTTTGAGTTTAAATTTTTTTGGATTTAAGGTTAAATACTAGTTCATCACTTTGTTTTTTACCTCAAAGCATTTCATGTTATTTGTTGTCTTATTTCAAATTTTCACATTGTTTTTGCAGTCTATGCACATGCAAGAAAAGTAGAGCAAAGGTAATTTTGGTAATGTCATACTACAAACTAAAGGGAGTCAACTGGATGTTAATTGAATACTTATCTTTTAGTGTTTATGTGAAAATTATTTTGAGTACTAATTATGGACCTAGTAAAAACTATCATTTTCAAGTTGATCTAGGTCAACATTTGGGGCATGTTTGGTAAGTGGTGAATGACCCTCAAACTAGAAAGGTACCCCCACATAATAATAATGGTTACCCTGGGATACCCCTTTTCTTTGAAAGGGTACAAATGCCTTGATCTCACAATTAGTTGTATTTAGGTCTCTACTAATGTAACTTATAACAAGGAAAAATTGTTCTTCTCTTTGTTGCCTTCATCCTCTGCACCCACATATGACTGATTTCTCTACTGAAGCATTTTTATCCAATCCCACTATCAATAACCTAGGAATCTAACTAACACATGGAAGATGATCTATTATGAAGTTGTTTATTACCTGAATCCTAACTCCAAATGACTACAAAGCCAATGGTGATAGGACCTAGGTGTCCATCCCTAGCATGGTATTAACAAAGCACAAATGTTGAAGCATAAAGATTAGCATACATGAACAGATAACAAGATAAAAGTACCAATCATAATCTCAACATTCAACAAGTATTATTACAAAAAATTGAATCATTATAAGATTTCAATTACATATTAAAGAGTATAATTTTACAAGTCTACTCATGTACACTAGGGATATTACAACAAGTACACTTGACATAACTCACCAAACACATCAACTTCTAGCCATCTCTGAACTTATAAAAATGTGAAATAAGGCGGGTCAAACACACGAGGTGTTGAGTAAAAGGCTGAAAGATACATATATATAAGATTTGTATAATTGGAAAAGATTTACAGAAGTAACAAACAAGAATAAACAAGTTAAGTTTTTAGCAAAGTTAGAGCCCATGTTTTATATCATTTTACTCCAATTATACCATCGTTACATGTATTCATCAATATCATGTATTCCTAAGATTTTTTATTGACTAACTTCCCATTGGAAGAGTCTATGAGAGTGCTGAAGATTAGCTAACCCAATTCGTAAGGGACCTCAAGACCATTGCCAAGAGCTAACCCTTTTATCAATCATTCGTCCTATCTTGACATTTCAAGTAGAATGCCCAACCTTATGTCCTTACCCCAAAACTTCAGGAAGGTGCATAAGGTTTGTATAATGAAGTTTCTATATTATATTTGCAAGTTATAAAATAACGATAACAAGATAAACATTGAGTACAATACTTGAGTACTATATGGAAATATTTGAGCAAGTAAACAAGAATACATATGTATCACATTTCAAACAAGAATCCGTAGTCATATAATTATTTAAAGCATGTATCTGATTTCAATATTCATAACTTAACTCATCCTCGATCATCTAGATCATAAGCAACACCTGATTAAGAACAAGATTGTATATATGAATTAGATTCTCATCACTAACCATATTATCTCTTATCACATCATTTTACTACTAATTTCAAGAGTATAATGGGGCACTGGGACAAAATTCACTATAAGTCAGAGTTAACTAGTCAGCGATAGAAGTCTTGACCCAATTAGATTTGGTTCCCAAGCGCCATCCCTGGCCAATGTAAGTTTCATCTCTAACCAAATATATTATTTTTTTAATACTCCCTTCGAGACTATGGCCTAGCAAATTCTTTAGCGCTAATCCAACATGAGTGACGGTTGGTTTCACACTCCTGGAAACTATGCCCATGACCCTTTAGTTCTTGTTCTTCTGGTATAAGATGCCGCCCCGAGTTCCTGAATACTCTGAAGCTAGTTCCTTTTACATGAACGGTTATCAGTTGCCCAATCTGCACCATCTATCATCTTCTGGCCACTCGCCACCTTCTTTCACTCTTTGGTTTCTACATTCGTTCATTGTTGTCAGGTTCTTCTTGAAACCCTGAGTCCCCAAATCCTCCACGACTAGTTGCTTGTGTGCAGACATGATCTGCTACTGTCATCCATAGGTTTCCATCCACCCAAGTCGGTTGCTTGTCAACCACCTGGTTTATCTACTTTTGTTCAGTTTTGAACATTTTATCTTCCTTCTCTATTCTCACTTGTTTCTCCTCTTTCACGTTCCTTCACCCTTCTCTAGTGATGTGTATGTGTTGAATGTCTTAGATGCCAATTAGGAACCATGATGTTGTAGATGACATCAAATGAGGCTGTAGCCTACAATGCTCATTGAGAAAGAAAAAGAACCTAGCTTTTTTCTTTGTTGGACACCGTGGATACGATTCATAAGCCTAGATAACTGGCATACGACGATGTGAAACCCACTGTAAGTGTGCCACATAGGCATAATCAAACTACAACAAAAATTTATCTAGGTAGACAATGGACTTGATGCTTCAGCGGCATGGAACTGTAAAGAATTAAGCACAACTGAGCATCTTCATTCACTGAATGTACAACTATGTACGTCAAATATTTTATATATTTTATTTTTATGATTTTTTGTTACTTGTAGTACTTGTTCTTTCTCAATTAGTGATGTCATGTTTTCTACTCTCTCATGCTACACCAATTTGATTGAAACTAAAAGCGTGATGTTTTGTAGAAAACTATGAGCACATATTTATATGCCAAGATTATTATATCCAATCAAATGATTTTTTTTATAAATTGCTAAATAATTATATAAAATGAACACTATTATTGGCTAATTCTATATTATACTTGAATGCTCACCAGAACTACTTCTATAACTACAAGCATTATTTGTTTAATCAATGATGCTAAGATTTGTTCAATAAATTCGTCAATTATTTGTGTGCACAATTTTGTTATGTTGATTTTCAATGATATTAGGATATACTTTCCTTCTCTCTTGTCTTTCTTCTCCCACTTTCCAACCATCAAAAATATTTAACAATGTGCCCACTTTTGTTGGATTTGTTTCACCTTTTAAAGTACTACGAAAAATGCACACAATGGTTGGAAACTTTAAAACCTTACCTTAACTACTCCAAAGGCAAAACAAACTTTTCATATGTTGAGAAATATTACATAATATAAGTGTACACACTACTACTGTATCAATCCATTCTCCATGAATCAACATTTGCCAGTTTACCACTAATACATTTATCAGCTTTAGCGGTGCTTCACATAGAGTTGGCTTTTTAAAATAATAGACATTACAAGTTTCAACATTAGTCTTTACAAAAAAGTGATGCCAACTTTAGGATCTCATGAAATTATACATGAATATAATTAGGTTAGGTTAACTTTATTTAGACTTGATTCATAGGTATCATAACTCAAATAATATATACATATTAAATAATTATGCATGCATATATTTTTTTGGCTTAGAAACCCGTCCAAGATTTACTCATTAGGAGTAAATATTGGATTGTCCCCAATTTGGGACCGTTCTTAAACACTTAATCTCACATAGGATGTGACTATATAATGTTTTGTCTAGTTTCAAAAATATTTTAATAGGCATTTCCTCTTTTGTTCTCTGGGTACATACTTAGGTGGGTATTTGCCCATCTAGTTCGGCGTACTTGGAGAAGTAAGAGGAAATGTTGCCAAAATTTTTGAAAACTAAATACATGTTATACACTTTCTAGTGAGATTTAGTATTCAAGAATGGGATAGGTGGCACACATTTACCAATATACTTGGTAATAACTATTCTATTAAAAAATAATGAATTTAATTTTAGTCAAAGACTTATAGGTTTGACTTAATCATATTTTACTTGTGTAGATGGATTACATAGCAAGTCGAAGTTGGATGTATATTGAAAACCATTTACACAGTAAGAAATTTGAAGATGGTTTGTTTGCCTTCATTGATCACAATCTCCTAAACTAAATCCATGTGAGGAGTGGTCAATTATTGTGCCCATGCAAAATTTGTGGCAATAGATATTTCAATTCTAAGGAGGAGGTGTTTGAACATGTAATGATCCAAGGGTTCACAACTAATTATTACATATGGATTGAACACAGTGAAATTCCTAGGATAGAAAGACAATCTTCTTCCACAAATACTCTTCTTGGTGACAATGTTAATGGCGAAAACATTGGAGGCTTGTTGCATGGTGTGTTTGGTATACAAAATGTTGAGACATCTCCAGTAGATGATACTGATGCAGAATTCCAATAAATCTTGATGTTGAAAATCTTTATAAGGAACCTCTATACCATGGTTGTATGACCCACTCCAAATTATATTATCTAGTAAAAAATGTTGAATCTCAAGGTGGAATCTCAGTGGACCAATGAGTCTTTCACATCACAATTGAGATTATCAAAGGAGGCTCTTCCTAGTAGGGGGAATTATTTCCTAATAGTTTCTATGAAGACAACAAGTTATTAAGAGACTTAGCTATTTATTATGTGAATATTGATGAATGATTGCATTATATATTATCAAGATCTTGCAACACATGAAGTGTGCTCTCAGTGTTGGGCATCTAAATGGAAAGAGGAAAAGGTTTTCTGAAAGAAACCATCAAAAAATTTTGCAAAGACATTCTTTCACTTTCCTTTGACTCCTATGTTGCAAAGGCATTCCATGTGTCCAACCGTAGAAGAATATATGCAATGGCACCATAGGTAAGGGTAATAGGTGGGAAGTTTTGGCATCCAATGAATTATATTGCATGGAAAGAACTAGATGCTAAATTTCTAGAATTTGGTGATCAGCCAAGCAATGTTCGTTTGGGACTAGCAAGTGATGGTTTCAATCCCTTTGGCACCCCAAATTTTCCTCATAGAACTTTGGTTGTTGTATTAATCCCATACAACTTGCCCCCATGGTTGTGCATGAAGCAACCAAAGTTCATAATGTCATTGTTGATCCCTGGTCAAAAAGAACCTGGAAATGATATTGACATTACCTTGAACCTTTAATTGATGAACTTTAGGAATTATGGACAACTAGAGTTAACACATATGATGCATTTTCTAAGAAAAATTTCACATTGTGATATGCTATTCTATGGATCATAAATGATTTTTCTCCATATCCTTACCTTTCTGGTCATAGCACAAGAGGGCAGTTTGCATGTCCTTGTTGTCACTAAGATATTGGATGGTATAGGCTTAAACATGGAAAAACGAATTGCTATCTAGACCATAGACGTTTCCTTGGTGACATCCATCCTTATCGACAGGACAAGAAGAACTTTAATGGAAAGACTAAATACAGACATGCACCAAAGCGTGTTGCTGGTGAGGATATTTGGAATGAGTTTCAAGTCTATAATAATATGACATTTGGAAAGGAATTGAGAGGATCACATACTGGGAAAAGAATGAGAAATTCTAAAATGGAAGACAAAATTATGCTACCAAAGCCATGGAAGAAGATTAGTATATCATTTCACTTTCTATATTGGAAGCATCTACTGATACGACATAATGTAGATGTTATGCACATCGGAAAAAATATTTGTGAGAATATATTGGGCACACTTCTTAATGTTGAGGGTAAGTCCAAGGATAATGTGCAATCTTGCTTGGACTTATCTGAATTAGGGATCTAGAAATACTTGTCGGAAATATAACTTGATAGTGGAAAATATTATGTGCCACCTTCTTGTTACACAATGAGTACAAAAGATAAAGATATATTTTTATCAGTATTCAGTTCAATTGAAAGTTCCAAATGGTTATTCGTTAAACCTCTCTACTCACATTAACTTGCATGAGAGGAAAGTGTTGCCCTTAAAAATTCATGACTACCGTGTGTTGATGCATAAGTTACTTGTTGTATTAAGGAAGTCTTCCTATCAAGAAGTTTGTAGGACAATGTCTAGAATATGTACCTGTATAATCACATTTGCACTAAAGTAAACGATTTGGAGGAATTTGACAAAATAGAGATATCGCGATTACACTTTGCCTATTGGAGCGCATATTCCCGTCCATATTTTTAACTATCATGGAGCACTTGACTATCCATTTAGTGAAGGAGGCCAACATTGTTGATCGAGTACATTATCGATCTTGTTGAAAGATGTTTGAAAATGTTAAAAGGATATGTTCGTAATAATGCTTGTCATGAAGGATCTATTACTTAAGGATATTGGGTTGACGAATGTATGAAATTTTGCTCCAGATATATGAAAGGGACAGATACAAGATGGGATATTTCTCTGTGTGACCATGATGAGGCATCTACTGGAGCAGTGGTAAGAAAGAAATTTGATCAAGTGGCACTAGAGCAAGCACATCGTTATGTTCTTTTCAACATGACAAGTATCCATTCCTATAGAAGGTAATCATTATATATTATTTTGTAGAGAAGTATTCTTTCATTTTATTTTAAAAATACACATGAGGTGTTGGTTATTAAAGCTAAAAGATACATGTATACAATTTTTGCATAATTTGAAAAGATTTGTAGAAGTAACAAACAAGTTAAGTATTTAGCAAAGTGAGAGTCAGTGTTTTATACTATTTTACTCCAATTATACCATCATCACATGTATTCATCAATATCATGTATTTGTAAGGCCTTTTATTGGCTATCTTCCGATTGTAAGAGTCTATAAGAGTGTTGAATATTAGCTAACCCTATTCTTAAGGGACCTCAAGGCCATCATCAAGAGCTAACCCTTCTATCAATGATTTGTCATATCTTGACATCTCAAGTATGACGCCCAACCATGTCCTTTGCCCCAAAACTTTAGGTAGGCGCAAAAGGTTTGTATAATGGAATTTCTATATTATGTTTGTAAGTTATAAAATAACGATAACAAGATAAACATCAAGTATAATACTAGAATACTACATGGCAATTTTTGAGCAAGTAAACTAGCATACATATGTGTCACATTTCAAACAAGAAAGCCATAGTCATGTAATTTTTTAAAGCATGTACCTGATTTAAAGATTCATAACCTAACTCATCCATGATCATCTAGATCACAAGCAACACCTGATTAAGAATAAGATTGTATATGTGCATTAGATTCTCATCACTAACCCTAACTGACTTCATTTTAGGGTTTTTGGTCAAGTTAGGTTCAAAATTTCTTATTAGTGCATTAGATGATATTTTAGTGATGTAGAGGTCATCATGAAGGTTTTCTTCAAGTTTCAAATCATTTTGATGTTCCATTCACTTTATATGTGCTTTACAAGATTCAAGTCACTTATGTACAAAACTGGGTCAAAAAGACTCGCAATAGAGAAACCAAGGCCAAGGGTCATCAAGACATGAGAACCGAGCATTAAATAGATCAACAAGGTAAGGACAAGATCAAGATCCATGCAACTATTAGGGAACAAGCTTGACAAACATGCCATGTAGGTCACATAGGAGGTAAACATGGGTGGTTAAAGGCCACATACATCATGAATAGAACAAGGGGGGATGACCTTGGGCATTTAGCTTACATCACATCATTTTACTACTGATTTCAAGAGTATAAAAGGGTTTTGATGTATTAGAAGACCAAGGTTCTATATTTGCATTAAGATATAGTCATGCATCACCACAAAGGGGTACATTTCATGCATTAGGTTCCATATGAGGTGAACAAGCAAGAAGTAGTGTGATCTTGGACATACATGTTATATAACATCAAAAGTTTATTGAATTTCAATATTATAACGAGTTTCATATATAAATGGGTCAAGATTAGAAAATGATCAAAGTTCTAGGGTTAAAGTTCACATAAAAGTCACATCAATGCAATTAGGGTCATTTTAGAGAAAAGGGGGTGATTAGGACCATCATGTATTTCAAGGTTGCACAAATGTTATTGATTAGATGAGTAAGAGGGGGGAAGCACCAAAGATTCAAGATTTATCATTATCATGCATTGGATGTAATCAAACATAGTCTAAGATGGTGTTTTTAGAAAATTATAAAAATTAGGATCATAAATAGGTCATCAAACCATTCTTATATTCTAGATCTTTTCAAGACGATCAATTTGGTATACAATCTTAATATATCTGGCCCTAAGATGAGAGATTTGTGCATTTTTGAAATATTGCATCAAGAACTATAGAGAAATGACTTTAGCTTTTACCATGATAATGCACTGGTGACTGGGGCCTTTGATCAGCTGCTCAACAATCCGGATCATGCGCCCCAGGGTCTTGTTTACAGACATGTGGGTCGGCCTCCCGTTAACTAGTAAGATTCCAATTGTAGGTGGGAGAGAGATGGACAGGGGTCTGAGTCGTTGGAGGGTTTTCTATTGGATCAAATTTGACCCGCATGTTGCCCTTACGTAAGTGGTACTGTGGCGCGTTCGACCCACAAAGGCATCACAACCTAAGATTGTTGGAGTTAGGTAAATAGGCAGACAGGAGAGACCGTCCAGGATCGAGGGGATGCCATATGGATCTGGTTGGATTTTGCGAGGTGAACGACTGCGGTAAGGACTAAGAAAGGCCATAGGAAGAGAGAAGCAAAATCCATGTCGACATCAGCACTGGTAGGGCTAGATGAAGGAGAAGGATGGGTTAGGTAGTGCTCTGGGTCACAAGCACAAGAAGAAACATGGGGGAAATAAAGTGGAAGGAGATTGGAATCGTTTGGGTGTTTCAATTGCTCAAAAAGAGGTGAGAAAGCAGCTGATTGGTTGCCCCAAAGCAACCTTGCTATAGTGCATCCATACCAAGGAGGAAGACAACAAGGGACCATTAGATATTGATCCAAGAGATCTAATTGTGGAAATAAGATGAACATTAGGGTTTTCCCATTGAGGCATGTTGGCTAAATTATACATTATGATAAATCCCTTTGTTTTGATAATGAAAAACATTTCATTCTTGTTGATCTAACATGCTACTTGAGTGTTGCAGGAATAAGGTGGATGAAAAAGCACTAGGGAATCTATATACTTGAATGCTTATAAATTTCATGAAATGTAATCAATTGTAAACTTATACAAATATATAATGTACAAGTACTTAGACTTCATGTAAATCAAGCGTTAGATCTTCCCTAGCCAATCACTACACTTAGATAGGTCATCCCCTTCAATAGTGTCATATATGCACACTCATACACACACTTAATATCTTTATTTGAAACATTGAAACAGGGTCAATCTCGGTCGACAAAATCCTCGACCGAGACACTCTCGGTCGACAAACTTCTCGACCGAGAAAGACCCAAGTATCTGTTAGACACAACTGACAAGGTAGTTGGCAGTTGGATATGAACGTTGCAAACACTTGATCCAGAGAGCCTGTCGGTCGACAAAACCTCGACCGAGTAGGTATCTCGGTCGACAATTTCTCGACCGAGATGGACTCTGACAGCAACTGCAGAATTAATTAACTAGTTGTTGCTAATGCAACTAACTTGTACCTAACGACTAGTTAAGCACTTAGAAACCCCTACAAAGTGTCTAGAACGTCCTTAAGCACTTGTAGGTCATTTCTATAAATAGGACATGCCTTAGGACACCTAAACTCACTAATCTTCACTTGTGATACACTTGATCTTACACTTGCAATTGTGAATCTGTTTTGAGAAATTGAGCAACAATTGCATTGACTATTCTTCTACTTGCTCTAATTTTGTGTCCTATAGGCTAGTATCTCCTATCCACAGCAATCACACTTCCATATACATTGGTTAGGAGATCTACACACTTGATATAGGCAAATCAAGCCTTGTGCTTCAAAGGTTAATTGTAATTTCCTTTTTCCTTCTTGTTCCTTTTATCCTTTGTATTCTCCTTGCTACTCCTAGGGTTGGAGGCCGCGGATTGGACAAGGTTCTTCTCGGAGGAGAAGGTGGACTTCGAACTACTTCAAGAAGGCTATTGCAATGGGAAGCTACTTCAAGAGGAAGGCTACTTCAAGGGGGAGCTTGAAGTTACTTCAAGAAGGCTGCTTCAAGGTTGGTGCAATTACTTCTAGGTGAAGGTTGTTCGAAGGGTTTGGTGAAAGAATTGTAATTTTATGTAAAGTCCTTGCGAGGTAATAAAATTTAATTCTTTTAAAATCCCGGTTGGGTAAGCAACCGGGTAGTGGACTGACTTCCTTAGTATTTGCTAAGGTTGGAACCACTCTAAATCCTTGTCCCCTTGTCCAATATTTTTGTGGTTGGTTGTTTGAGTTAAATTGTTAAATTAACTTTAAAACCCTATTCACCCCCCTCTAGTGGTTTTTCAATTGGTATCAAAGCAGGCTTCAAGGAACCCTAACCAGGTCTTGAAGAATGGAGGGTGATGGTGATTACAACCGCAATAAAAGGAGCAGTCTGGACAAATCTACAACATGTTGCAATTGGTGCTTAGGAACAAGCCACACAACATCCAGCTGCCCATGGAGATCAAAGAAGGAAGATGAGCACAAAGATTGTCTTATTGCTACAACAAGTGAAGAAGAAGAGGTAAGTCTTTTTTATTTATCTAAAGAAGAGCTAGTTGCTAGTCTTGAAGAGACACACAATAAATATATTGAGTGCAAGAAGAAATTAAAGAAATCTAATAAAGCAAATGATGAGTTACATGCTAAGCTTCTTGCTCTTACATCTGAAAATGAAGATCTCAAAAAGGTTATTGAAGGTCATGATATTAAGCTAAAATCTGTAGAAGCAAATTGCAATCTTCTTTCTCTAGAAAAGTTAAATTTGCAAACTCAAGTAAATGATCTTAAAAAACAACCTGTTCTGTGTACACATCTAGATTATGATACTATAGTGAAAGAAAGAGATTCCTTGTTATCTAATCTAGATCAAGCAATGTTAGACATAAATAAAAGAATGGATGAGATTGTTAAGCTGCAACAAAAAGTTAATAGTTTGAGTAACAATGATACTCTTGAGAAAATTTTAAATAATTCTTATCATCAAAATGGAAGGAGAGGACTAGGATATGAGCCTAAAGGAAAATCTTATCAAAAACCTAGTTGGGGAAGAACACAAGTGCCAAAGAGTCAATCTATGTATGTACCCAAAGGCAAATACATACCCAAGAAAAACCTTGAACAAAATCATAGAAAGAGATATGAGGTTGATTGCATATGTTGTCACTATTGTTTGCGTCTTGGACATTATTCTTTCTCATGTCCATACAAGAAAAAGGATGTTGAGTTAGTATGGGTTCCAAAACCCCCAAACTAAATAAATAAACTTAAGTTGAGATATGACCAAAGACTCTAGTTGTATATCTCTATGTCTATCTCAACTTAACATAATGAAATAACAAATTGATTCAAGTAATTAAAATTTCTAAATCTAAAAATCTGCAGAGACACATCCTTGAAAACTTGTCTTAATTAGGGTTCTTAAAATCTAAAGATTTGAATAATATTAGTTGAGATTTGATCAAAATGTTGCCTTGATATTCATATATTTTATCTCAACTAAACTGAGTTTTAAATTGCATAATTGAATTGGAAGTGATATATGTTTTATTTAGAAACAATTACTGAAAACAATACAGAAACAGTAACAATTTCGGTCGAGAAATTGTCGACCGAGACAATGTCGGTCGAAAACTTTTGCGACCGAGTAAAACTCTGGCAAGACTGTTTAAATAAAAGACACTTAAATCACAATCAAATTAAGCATTTGAATTATCCAAATCAAAAGGAAGAATATATGAGCATCAAAACTAAATACTTTTCATGATTAAATTATCAAGTATACAAGAGAAAAAGATAGATTTTACTAAAATTGCTGCAAAAATGATGCTTGCAAAAGAAAAATGATACTGAAATCTATACTCTTACTACAAGTAGACATACTTGATTGGAAAAATAAGTCACATATCTTGAAGACAAATCTCTCAAGCATATTAGTAGTTTCCATCATTACATATATGTTAATAACATCCCTATTCAACTTGATGCAAACCACAACTTGTAAAATTCTGATCTGTATGCAAATTGAAATTGATTATGCTTTCTTTGAAAATTCAAATGTTATCAAATTTCAATTGCTACTTTCTTGATGATTAAGCATAAATAGTCTATCTTAAAATTTCCATTAGAATGATAAAGATAATTTGTTCTAAGAAAATCAAAAGAATAAATATCATTGTGACATCAAAATGTATATGCACTAATTAAGTCTGAGATATGATCAATAATCTTGAATTGAGTAACCTTATATCTATCTCAACTTCACACAATTGAATAACAAAGTATTACAACACATAAACTAGTACATACAGATTGCTGAATAAAATTTGCAGAAACATTCTCGGTCGAGAAATACTTCAACCGAAAATAATTCGGTCGACAAATTGTTCGACCGAGCAAAAGTCTGGAAAATATGTTCTGCTGTTTCTTATTTGCTATCAATTCAGCAATAATAAAAAGTGCTTTAATCAAGAATAAATCTTGTAGATCATCTTTGAAACAAGACATATTGATCTTTTGCATCATGAATTAAGATATAACACTATATGAAATCCTTAAACATATTGCAAAAGTGTTATATGAAGACTGATTTTGAACAAACCTTATTCATTTATTGAAAAAGTTTATTAAGCATATTCATTTACATGGTTTATCTTAAATTTGAAAATCTATGAACCATAAATGAGATTATCTTGGTATTATCCTCTACATGGTTTGACTTAAAACTAAAAATTATGAATGGGTTTAATCAAGGAAGTTATTGTTTTATCATAATCCACATGGTTTTTCCTAAGTACTTCTTGGTATATCTATATAGGAACCATATGTGTTGAAATTTAGCTTAAATGATCATAATTATTGCATTTATATGTTGATCATTGTATTATGGATATGCTTCTACTTTTCTATCATAATTTGTTGTGCCATGATCATTGTGTTTCATTGGTTTGTATAAAATAATCTGTGATGCATATATACAAACCATGAATGGATACTATTCAAGATCATTGAAAATGCCATAGCATAAATGCATCTTGACATAATAGATAATGATTATTGTGAATGATGATGCTATGACAAGACAAACAGTGTCTCTTAGAACAAAAATATTAATGTTTTATCTATTTGCTTGTTCTAAGAAATCAAAAGCAAAATCTTGATTTTAAGATATTAATCTTGCTTTCAAGGATATATGTCTCTAAAGAATCTTATGATTAATCTGAAAATGAGGGTACAAAAAGAAATGGGAATTGATATTTATGTACCTATAGCAAAGCTTATGAGATATCATTCAAAATGAATGTAAAACATACAGTTTAGGAAAATTAAAGACAAAGACTTCACTGTGATGCCTATATTAAGCTTTCAATTGATAAAACTTCTTCAAAATAGGTATCACTCAAAATGCTTCAAATTAATATACATTTGATCATATTACATAAAAACTTTATATTTCACATATATTAACATAAATGTGTAATTCAATGAAAGTGCTTAAACTGTAAATCTGCAGAAATGGCCTCTTGGTTGAAATCAAATTTGACCAAGGGGCGCTATGGTCGAAGTCAAGGTTGACCTAAAATAAGCTTGATAAAATGCTTATTTGTACATCATTTCACTGCACTTAATATTAGTATCTTGATTCAAAATGTGTTTAACATATTGAAAACATAATTTTAGTGCATAACTCTCATAAAAGGTCAACTTATTATGATCTAATATTGATTGTGACCTTAGAATCCTTAAATTATCTTGACTATAAGATTAAGGGGGAGCTCACAAAAACAAATTTGATTATTTGATAAAGAAGCTTACAAAACATTGCAAATATCAGTTGAAGCTTGTTATGACCTTAGTATTCTTACTCTTGGCTATGAACAAATCTACAAATTTCATATACCTTGTTCTTAAAGGAATTCTCTAAACAAATATGGGCTTAACATCCCGTGCATTTGGTTAGAGACACCTTTCATGTACTCTAAGCTTAAAGGATTCTCATATCATTTTCAGGGCCTAGCATTCCTTGTAAAATGAGTGAGAAATTAATACACATATGCCATAAACTTAAAAGAAACTCGTATCATTTCAAGGCTTAACATCCTTTGCAAATGATTGAGAAACAAATTGTGGCTAAATTTGACAAAAATGGTTTGCAATTATATTAATCCCTTAGTTTTGCAAATTGAATATCTTATTAAGGGGGATCATCAAATTATGAAATTAAGGGGGAGAAATAAAAGTCATACTTAATATTTATCTTGGTTATCTTTTTGAAATGACAAAGGGGGAGAAATAATATAAAATCAAAAACATAAAATAAAATGAGTTTCATAATATCTCAACCAGCACTCACTCGCACAATTTCTACAAAAGGTAATCTTCAGGTATGAAACTCACATGTTTTATATTTCCTTATTTTATATTTAGGAAATGTTTGTCATCTTCAAAAAGGGGGAGATTGTTGGCTAAATTATACATTATGATAAATCCCTTTGTTTTGATAATGACAAACATTTCATTCTTGTTGATCTAACGTGCTACTTGAGTGTTGTAGGAATAAGGTGGATGACAAAGCACTAGGGAATCTATATGCTTGAATGCTTGTAAATTTCATGAAATGTAATCAATTGTAAACTTGTACAAATATATAATGTACAAGTACTTAGACTTCATGTAAATCAAGCGTTAGATCTTCCCTAGCCAATCACTACACTTAGATAGGTCATCCCCTTCAATAGTGTCATATATGCACACTCATACACACTTAATATCTTTATTTGAAACATTGAAATAGGGTCAATCTCGGTCGATAAAATCCTCGACCGAGACACTCTCGGTCGACAAACTTCTCGACCGAGAAAGACCCAAGTAGCTGTTAGACACAACTGACAAGGTAGTTGACAGTTGGAGATGAACGTTGCAAACACTTGATCCAGAGAGCATGTCGGTCGATAAAACCTCGACCGAGTAGGTATCTCGGTCGACAATTTCTCGACCGAGATGGACTCTGACAGCAACTGCAGAATTAATTAACTAGCTGTTGCTAATGCAACTAACTTGTACCTAACAGCTAGTTAAGCACTTAGAAACCCCTAGAAAGTGTCTAGAACATCCTTAAGCACTTGTAGGTCATTTCTATAAATAGGACATGCCTTGGGACACCTAAACTCACTAATCTTCACTTGTGATACACTTGAGCTTACACTTGCAATTGTGAATCTGTTTTGAGAAATTGAGCAACACTTGCATTGGCTATTCTTCTCCTTGCTCTAATTTCGTGTCCTATAGGCTAGTATCTCCTATCCACAGCAATCACACTTCCATATACATTGGTTAGGAGATCTACACGCTTGATATAGGCAAATCAAGCCTTGTGCTTCAAAGGTTAATTGTAATTTCCTTTTTCCTTCTTGTTCCTTTTATCTCCTTGCTACTCCTAGGGTTGGAGGCCGTGGATTGGAGAAGGTTCTTCTCGGAGGAGAAGGTGGACTTCGAACTACTTCAAGAAGGCTATTGCAACGGGAAGCTACTTCAAGGGGGAGCTTGAAGTTACTTCAAGAAGGCTGCTTCAAGGTTGGTGCAATTACTTCTAGGTGAAGGTTGTTCGAAGGGTTTGGTGAAAGAATTGTAATTTTATGTAAAGTCCTTGCGAGGTAATAAAATTTAATTCTTTCAAAATCCTGGTTGGGTAAGCAACCGGGTAGTGGACTGACTTCCTTAGTATTTGCTAAGGTTGGAACCACTCTAAATCCTTGTCCCCTTGTCCAATATTTTTGTGGTTGGTTGTTTGAGTTAAATTGTTAAATTAACTTTAAAACCCTATTCACCCCCCCCCTCTAGTGGTTTTTCAGGGCAGAGGTTGTTGGTCCGTGCATTAAGATTCAGCCCAATAAGGGCTAAATCCAATTAAAATTGATCGCAACATGTGAAATTTGAGCCAATTTTAAAAGATCATAACTTTGGCTACGGACCTCTAATTGAGGTGATTATTGCATCTTTGGATTCACAATTGTATCCTATACAACATGATATACATTGAAGAACATAAAGAACACCGTGATGAGGATTGATATATCTTGCAATATGGTGATCCATTAAGGAAAGGTACATAGTTCAATAGACATTATAATGTAACATTTACTGAAATTGAGCATATATGTGACAAAATTGGAGTATCATAACACTTTAACTATGAAATTGATATCCAATGAAGTAGGAAGGTCACTTGATGAAAGGGAGGTGTCTAATAGAGGAGAGATAAAAAGTTAGGTTATCACATGATCCCCAACTTGAAGCTCCATAATCGTCATGTCCTCTAGTTCAACCCCGACTTACCAGTGACACTCCACAAAGGTAAATGCCCATGAATCATTAAACATATAATTACTATAACATGTTCTTATCTCACCTCTCTTCTATGTCTTCTAACTTTTCCACTATTTTGAACAGTAAACGTCCAACATATGCCTTGAAAGAGAGTGGGTGGAAGTCTATTATGCTTGACGAGATGCAAGATCTACATAACTATTATACCTAGTCTGTTTGATCACCACCTAGAAAAAACTTTGTTGGATGTCTATGAGTGTTCTTAGACAAGTTTTATTTAGATGGCTCTATCGAGTGACTAAAGGCACTACTAGTTGCTAAGTGTTTTACTCAAACCTTTGGACTATATTATTATCAAGACTTTTTTACTTATGACACCAATTTTTACTCCACATTCTTATTTCTTTGACAGATCACTTTTACTTTCCATTCTTTCAATTTGATATCAAGAATGCTTTCTTACATGGAGATATTATATAAGAGGTCTATATGCAGCAACCTCCCAACTTTGTAGCTTAGTGGGAATTGTTTCAAAACATTTATTGCCTTAGACGATCTTTATATCATCTTAAGCAATCCCTGGGAGTCTGGTCCAATAAAATCAGCACACTTCTTGAGAAATTGGGTTTTCAGTGATCTGCCATAGATCAGTCACTATTCTCATCTAAATCCTCAAGAGGACACATCCTCCTTGCTATCTATGTTGATTATATTGTGATCACATGTAGTGACAAGGTTGGCATCAACAAACTGAAATAGTCTCTACATGCCCACTTTCATACTTGAGATTTGGGAAATATGAGATACCTCCCTAAAATAGAAGTCTTTTGCTCCTCCACTAGGACAACTTATCCAAAACATGTTATATGTTATACCTACTTTTAGAGACGGGGATTACGAATGTTAATCCTATCTCCACTTGCATGATTATCATACCAAGGATCCTCTTGAGGGGGATTTATCTTCAGATCCATATCTTTGGGTAGTTGGAAAATTGCTCTACTTAGCATTTACTCAACCTGACATAGTCTATGTCATGGGAGTCATTAGTAAGCTTAAGAGTGTTCCTCTTGAACAACACTGGTGTGACATTCAACGAATTATTTTCTACCTCAACAACACCTCAGGAAGAGGACTATTCTACAAATGACCTAAAGAGAAATTCATTACTATTTATGGGTATATGGATGATATTGGGAAGGATATATCCAAGATCATCAATCCACCTCTGGTGTTTGTGTTATGTTAGGAAGCCATTTAGTGGTATGGAGAAGTAAAAAACAATCATGGGTGGCTCACTCTAGAACTTTTTTTGAATTCATGATAAAAAAAACAACTTTCAAATAGTCTCATATAAAGTGTATTTAGTTGGTTGTTTTACATCTTCTTAAAATTAAAGGTGACCATCTTTGTCGATTAGTTACTCTACCCAATTCTTGCAAATAAACAGAAAACATACTTTTAGCTCTTGAACTCAAAGACAATAATTTCTTGGCTCCTAAAACTCAAAGGAAGTAATGAATTTGGATCCAAGTTTCCTTTTGATCTCTTATATCTTTGGAAAACAACCATTCTAAAAATTGTTACACATACCTAACATATTAGAAAAAGTTTCATCTTTGAGGCTTAAAGAAAAATCATTTGAATGTTGTGCAAGGACACACACATGTTGTGATCTACAATGTATTCGGTCCATTCTGATTGAATTTGGAATTCTTATAAAATTTAGCTCTCTTATATTGTGAAAATCGAACTACTATCCATATCATCACTAATCCAATATTCCATGAGCGTACAAAACACATCAAAGTAGATTGCCATTTTGTACGACTGTTGGTCAAAGAAAAGAAGATTGTGACTCCTCATATATATATATATATATTTATTTATATATATATATAGGTGATTGATTTTGATATCTTGACCAAACTACTTCCTATCACACTTTTTCAATATATGGATGCCAAGCTAGGATTATACAACATATACTCCCATATTGAGGGGTAGTGTTTGCATAAGTAGTTTATGTGTTAATTGGGCTTTGGCTTATCGTATCTACAGTTCATGTTATTATGTATGTACACTTAAGTGAGGATCCAACTACCCACTTAAGTGTGTCTATGTACACTTAGACTCCGATATTTAGGAGACCCAAAACCTCTTTACAAACTACTAAGACTATTGGTATTACTTTCTACATAGTGTCATAGCTTTGGTACCATGTGGAAAATAACATGGAGGCACTCTCTATTTCTCTCCAGGGTCAAGATTGATGCTCTTATACTATGTAGAAAATAAATTAAGATGATAATGAGATATTTCTTATTGATATACAAAATTTTTCCCTCCTATAAGAAACTTAATCATGATTGGACAAACATGCTTACACACATTTACATAACAAACTAAATAACAATATCAAACATATGAAAAGAATATTTACTTAGGTAAAATCATATATCGGTAACTTCAGGCCTACTTTACGTCGAAAGCAACAAACAAAATCTGATGTAAATCCTAAATGTACAAAAACATTTACAAAACAATATGCTTTTGAAAATTAAAAATCTATGATTCACATAGGTATGATTATTGCTATTCATTTCAAATCAAATCAAAAGTATAAAACAAATTTCATGTCTAATTTTATCTTGATAATATTATTATTAACTACTTTCTGGTCATCTAACCCTAGTACTTATAGGGTTTCTCTCTAGCCCATTCTCCTTCACATACCTAGTTGTGGTATAGCGGGAAGTATAGATAGAGTAGATTGATATTGGTCAACCTAAGTTCAGATATTGGGCTTGGGTATCTAAATTCTTAGACCTCCTAGAGCGATAACCACATCTCTTCTTAACTTCCACACTTATGACTGACTGCCTAACTTAATGTCCCCTGACGTCTAACTGTAGATCTGATACCAAGTTATTAGGCCCCAAATCTCATAATGTCTTTTAGACTACATGATTAGGGTATGATATGATTAACTTGGCTAAAAAAATATACGTCTAAACTATTTTATTCCTTTTCTTTATACATTATTACAAGTTATGACACAGATAAAATCCTTTCATATATGTCATTCAAAAATCAAACCACACAAAATTTTCATACTAAACAATTGATAATTCAACACTTTCATATACATGAAGCATATATCCACAATAGTTTTTACAAAAAAGAAGTTATGTTTCTCATTCACTTTACTAATACAACTATATCTTTTATTCACTATATGACCTATAGTGGACAGGAATCAAGACTTACTATCTCTACCTATAAAACTACTAACAACCTTTCATGGCATGACTCCTCTAAACTTCTTGCTATCCCCATAATCAAGAGGGTTACCTAAATTTTTTTAAGTAGAGTGTGAGATAGTGGCTTAGTTAATGAAAATTCATTAAGTAGACAAAATAATGCAAATAATGTTCATTTAGGGTTTGTAGCATATATAAGATAAATGTGATTATTAAATTCTAGATTGAATGAGAAACACTACTCAATCCATCAACCAACCAAAATGCTAGCAGTAACTTAAAAGTAAATTCTTGAGTCCAACTTGTTAATATTTTAATCACTTTATTAATTCATAGGACCCACATGAGGTGTACAACAACATGTGGAAGCATTGAATCAAGATAAAATCTAATTTTACAAGACTTAGGATTGAATCAGGATTCTAAGTCTTCAGATTAACTATTCGTCTACAATGGGCGTCACCACGTCTGGCCTAAGTGGTTATATGAGATGGTCAGATAAATTGGACCCCTCCTCTAAACCTAGGTAATCAGGAGGAATGTCAAATGACTCTATCTTGAATTTCCTATGTCAGTGGTTCCATGAGGAATGACTTATTGAGTATTAACTAAACTAGGTGCCGCCAACAAATTTAGTTATTGTTAGGTTCCAGTATGTAATTGTATTTAAAACTTGGTACTATTGGGATCTCCAATTATTATTGAGTGCTAGTTGGTATCACGAGAATCTGTGGTTAATACTGGATACCCCTACTTTAATTGTGGAGGTCATCCACACCGAGCTTAATTCTTGTGACCCTACTAGGATTTCTTATTTTTGGCTTATAGTTATTATTCTTTTTTTTGTTCTATAATATATAGTAATATGTACTACTAAAAATAATACTCGAGCAAATATAGATAATTTTGGTATTATGAAAATATATAAATTGAGTCACTATCATAATTGAGCTACTACCTTTCAATAATGTAGTTCACTAGCACTGAGCAATATATTTCATTTGCACTTAATAACTTGAGTGTATGTAAATATACTAGTACAATCTATGCTATACGATTTATCTCTTGTATGAAATGCCACTTATTCATATCTAACTGATCTATACGGAATCGTTGATAATAAAAAATATATATAGCTTGAACTGAATAAACTGAGCATCAAATAACACAAGAAGGAATTATGCATTTCATTATCTCATATTTGTAACTGAAAGGAAATCAAACTATATAATAACACTTCCACACATGTATTTAATTATTGACAATTTAGGGAAAACACGGATATACATGAACCTCAACACTATGTTTGATACTCATTCAAATCATATACACACATTATAGAATATGCATAATTGCAATTCTATAAATTGTCTAGCTATTTCATTCATTCATACCTTAGAAATCCAAACTAGGGTTTATTGAGCTGCAACCAGTAATATAACAAACATAGAAATACATGTTATTCACATTTTGGCTTAAGTTACGTGAAAATCATGACTATAAGATAAAAGTTTCTACTCACCATGGATTTAATCTAGTCACTTATCATGTTTCTAGTCTTGGTTTATCTGAATCTTGACTGCTTAAGCTTCAATTTGAGCTAAAATATGCAATTTTACCATCTACATGTCAAAGACGAGCAAAACTTTATGTATGGTATCAATGAAGCTGTAATTAAGAGTAGATTTACCATAAACATAAAGATTGTCAAATAAACAAGATATGTGTTGTAGCACTTGATGTTAATAACCAATAGTTAAATCAATTCATATACTTTTGTCTAGAAGGACAAATTTTCATCCTAGAATCATATTATGTATGTTAGTCAAACCAAAAAAACATATGTACACTTTCTTAGTATATATTTATACATATATACATATATATATAAATATATAATCCAAATATTATCACCATTAATCCTTTTAGGATTTTTAATCTTATGAGTAATCATATGATCCAAAATATATCTACAAATGTCTAGGTGATAGTCATAACATAAATATGACCATTCAAAGGTAGTAAACACTATTTTGTCTTCCATAGTTATCCATAGGGGCCTTCAGGATCTCACATTTTTGTTTGTTGTCATATTAGGCTATGTACAAAGTTGAAAGGACAACATTGAGCACTCCGTTCAACAACCAACGCAATAGCTAACTTCTTTGAGGTAGTTGCATTTATAATGTTGTCATCTTATAATATGTTAGAGCCCTTACACAATGGTTCCTATGAGAGGCTTGTTACACTTCACTTTTCATGTTTGTTTCTTATGTAATTGTTGCACATGTATATAAATGATTTACAGTTCGCTTCTGATGTTTACCATATGATATATTAGGATTTTCTCCCTAAGTCCATGTTGAAGATAATTAGCACTGATATGTTATCATGGCGACTACAAGTTAAAGTGAATGTCATGTTTTTTCAAATGTCAACTATACAATAAATTATTTACCAATGATGTATGTGTATGTCTCCACCTCTACTTCATCCACACAAATGAGGGACAACATGGTGCACCACCTCGACCACCAAGTCAAAGTGAAACATGAGTTGTCCATGTGCTAATCATTACATAACTCGCTTTCTTCTCCTATCTTAGGAAGCAATCCTTAGGGTGACTTCCTCTCTCCAAGAAAGAAGTTTAACAACAACCTTGTTTCACAAGTTGTCTCAAGTGTTGTATCAAACCCTTTGGGACATGCCCCCATTATACATTAAGTCATGGGATTAAAAAACTCTAATTCCAATCCCTTTCCTAATCATAATCCAAACAATAGTCTATGCTTAAAAACTCAAACTAGATTTTGATCGCCCAATCAAAGTCATGTTGGGCACATTAATTTCTAAATTAGGTTATGATCGGCCTAAATCGCGCGTCCAAAAGGAGCGGATTTAAAGTAGTCAGACTTTTAAATTACCAGACTCTTAGGCCCCCGCAACGATGACAGGGTCTGAAGTAGCGATCGGGGTCGAACCACAGGGACAAGGGTGGTAGTGTTAAGAACTCAGAATCAACACGTTACACTCCGGTAGAAGCAACACAAGGATAAAGTGCCCAAGGGGAACAACAGGTGAAGATCGATAAAATCAAAGGAAACTATCTCCAACTGGAGCTACAAGGAAAAATATAAGGTTTTTAGACGTTTATCAGTTTTTAGGGTTTTTGTGCAATGGAAACAGAGAGGATAACACTATTGCATTAGTAAGGAATGAAGGAGGAAGCTTCGGTAAAACAAGCAGCAGCAGGAACTTCCCGCACCCCTTCTCTCAAAGAGAGTACCTCTAACTAAGTATCAACACCTCTCTCAAGGCTGCTGATCTTTGGTTAGAGTAGAAAGATCACTAAAGCAACTCTGATCCTGGGCACTCTCGTACTCCCATACCGGACCAAACACTAGAGCCACAACACCTCTCTCGAGGTTGCTGCAACGGGAAACACGATTCGATAGCTAGTCAAAACATGATCCAATCATACAAGCTAGAGTTCAGATGCTAAACAAAGCAATCGTCCAACAAAAGGGAACCAAACATGAAGCAACAAATATTTAAAGCTCCTCTGATTCCACTTGCATAAACATTTATATAAAAGGGTTTGGTTACATTGCATAAGTAAAGAAAGTAAATGACTGGAAAAGATAAAGATAAGCATCACCTCCTTGATTTAGAAGAGTGACAGGCAGCAGTAGATCCCTAAGATTTCTCTAGCCCGATATCGGGCGGGAGCCATGCCCGATACGGTTGTGTCGGGCGGCACACCCTCTTGGGCAATACGCCATGACGGGTGACTTGTATCGGGCTTGGTATCGTGTCGGGCTAGAGACTGCTTAGGGTGTCAGGTTGCTCGTATCGGGTGCCCTTGACGGCCGATATCAGGCTACTGCGGTGACCGGGGCGGATTCTAAGTGAACCATTCCCGCCCTCTTGGGTCGGAGAAGTGCTCACCTAGTATCGCCTGGTACACCTCTAAGACACGACACACTAGCTCCAGGTGCTTTCCCAAGTTAGCTTTCGCAAAATTCCGACCCGTCCCATCGGAGTCCTGTAGCTACTATTTATAGGCAGCGGTTGGGAGAAGTTGTGTTTCTCCGGGCGCCACGTGTCCTCCATCAGCACTAACCTTGCGGATTCAGAGATGCCCGATATGTGTTTCGCCCGGCACAAGGGTGTCGGGATGTAAGCATTGCCGGGTGTCATGACGAGTGGGCGCCTACCGGTGGCTGGCTTGTATTGCGCGACACGCTCCAGTAGTCGTGGCGAGTCCAGCTCCCTGTCGGGTAAATGGCATATCGCTCGTCCGCTCCTTCTTGCGCGGCATCCCCGTGTCGCGCGGTAGTGTATCGCGATGCCATGTGTCGGGCAGCGAGCGTGTCGGCTGGTTGGTAAGAAAGCTGATGCAGGTGGAACACGTTCGTGGGCCGGGACATGCCTTTTTACTGATAAATGAGTCGCAAAACGAGGAAAACTCTGCAAAAGATGATAAAATTGAGTTAAGAGTGTAGTGTGGCCTGTTTATTTAAAAACATGAAAAAAGAGAGGAAAATAGTTTAAAAGGGCAGATTTGACAACGAAATAAGGGCCAAAAACATCACAAAATTTGGTGTTATCAACTCCCCCAAACTTAGCATTTTGATTGTCCTCAATCAATCTTTAAACTTTGTTTGTGACGCTTCGTCTTGATCGGTATGGTTTTCAGACAAAGGGTTTGAGAAAGCATTGAGATGTCTTACAGAGAATATGGCCCGACCACGAACAACAGACTTTCCTTTTCCTACCTTATTTAAGCAAAAATTTTCTCCACAGCTTCGGCGAGACTTGGGTGCATGATTTCAAAGTTAGCTTTCACACCAATCAGCTTTTGGGGAACAACAAGTTGTTTGTTTGGGTAGGCTTAAGGCTTTTTGGGTTTTTCTTGTTTCCCATCAGTCCATCCAAGTACAGGTCCGTTAGCGGGTGAGTGGTCCCTGCAGTCCAAGCCAGTTGGCTTTAGAGTAGTGATTTCACATCCTACGTACCACTGCCCCAGATCTACCATGCCTAAAGATGGGTACTTTTGGAAAACAAGTTTGTATATATATATATATATATATATATTTCTTTCTTATCATTTAGCACAACTCTCATGCTTTTATTCACTCTCATAAGGCTATTCTCTCTTTTTGGGATTTTGTCGGGTAAGGTAAAACAAGAGGAATTTTTGCTGTTTGGGCAGCTTTTTCCTTCTACATACACGTCTCTTAGCTGTTGCGAGATTATTTTTCGAAATTTTTGGCGTGGAAAGTCGTAGTCTTTTGTTGTTTGAGGCTGCATTATCAGAAAGACATAACAAAACTTGCATCTCCTTGGACACATAGAAAACAAACTGGCAAGAAGTCGTATCAGGTTTTTACTATATAGTGTCTTTGTACATATATGTGGAGACAAAATAAGCAAAAGTTTTCAAAAATTTTAGCAAAATTTTTGTATGAGCATGTATATGTATATGTACACATGTTATAGAAAAAGAACAGAAAGAACAAAAAGGGGTGAAGTTTGAATATTTTTTTTAATACCTCCCTCACTGGTACATGGTACCCCCCCAAACTTACTCCACACTCTGTCCTAGAGTTGTGAGGTAGATAAGGTAGGGTAATGTTAACTCAGTGAGGGTTAGCTGGTGAGCGCGCCTTTTCTGGATAGAAGCTCCCACACATATTCTCCTCGTTTGCTGTGGTAGTCGATGTGGTGGAGCTGGTCAGGCATCTCTTTATTTGATATCCATTCCAACACGAAGATGCCACAGTCGTTGGATAAAGGAATTTGTTGTGGACTGCAGTGGCAGAACTAGAGTTCGTGCCATTTGCTCGCTGCCGTCTCCAGGATTGGTTGTATCAGTGCCGCCACCTCATCGTAGTATTTTCGTACTAAGCGCGCGAGGGAGGTCAACACCATCAATGTACACTACACTGGATGTTCTTTGTTGTTGTATGAGCTGTTGTAGAAGATTCCTGCTCGTTGGCGAGTGTACATCGTCAGGAGCATCCGGTGGTTGTAATGCAGGATGGTCAGGAAGATTGTGTGTGGGACCCTGCGCTGCACTTCTACCAGAAATGATTGCTTCGCTCTTGATTCATCGGCAAGGCAGATATCGTTGAGCAACATTGGATGGGCTGTGTATGTGTGTTCAAACTTTGTCTGTAGTGTCTGGATGTAGGCGGCCTCCACAAATATCGCCAAACATCCTCCTTCTTTTACCATGTCCCTTAAGTCGTCAACTGGGACTATGACATTGCCTGCCTCATAAATAACATCTTCCGGGGTAGAGTCAGCTAATTTTAGAAGAACTTCATTGACCTGCTCCTGCGTGAGTGTAGAGCACGAGAAGCGGTCAAAATTGTTGATCATTTCTTATGGTGTTTCAGGCGAAGCAGGGTCTTCGATTCTGTGCACTTCCCGCAGGATCTCTAACTGATTGCCTGCCCCATAGATGTCTGCTTCTATCTCGACTTCTTTCTCTGGAGTGCTTCTGGGTTGCGAAGATTCGTCTGCTTGATCACTGTCCAATAGCCTCTTTGGTACACCTGCGTCTTGGAAATAGCGTCTGTCTTTGATCAGCAGTAGTGCATATATGCTTCTGAACTGGTAGAAGTTTTGGCCCTGGAGATGCCTTATGCATCCGAATATGTTGAGCAACTCCATGGTGCGCAAGATGATAAAGGTGCTATTTCCACTTCCCTCTTCTGCTTGGACGGGGAAGTCTCTGATAGAGAATAAGTTCCAAACACCGCTATGACATTGGACTCCTTGCTTGATGGCTCAGAGAAGACGTAGTGGTAGAAGCCTGAAATGCTTGTCCTCCGGGCGACTGAAAATAAGGCCTGAGCGTGGCACCTCCTTATTGCAGCAGCTGAGGAGCTGGACGTCGTGGTTCTGGAGGTCTTCCACACACAGGAACCATATGTTGCGGTGCTTGTACGGGGCCAACATGATGTTCGTGTTGTGCTCTTCAATGTGTCGTATCATGTTGCCCACCGCGACGACGTCTGGTACTCCCATCATCAATCTTCTTGCCAAGGTCGGGGTGGCATTGTATATTGTTCTCCAACCTGTCCCGGTGCTGATATTCTCTATTATCACACCTTCTAGGACCATGAACAACTTCTTTTCGACGACGGCAGGTGAGCGAAATATGCTTCTGAGTGCTCCCCGTCGTACGGAGAAGTAGTTGTTGTTCCAGACGACGTCTTCTTCATCTGTCTGCGACCTCAGGACCTTGTTTAGCAGTTTCTGGTCTCTGATCGACAGGTAACTGATGACCCTTCTATCAAATTCAACCATCTCGAAGGAAGGTATCTTCGACGACATAGAGAACTCATCTGTCGTCGAGCATATTCCTCTAGGGGGTGTCTTTCATTGGCGGCACATATGTCCCCCCTCTCCCTCATATTCATCAGAAGAGTCCTCCCCGACGTTGATTTCTTCGTTGTCATCCTCAGCTTCGTCTAGGGGGACTGAGGGAGCTGCTTCATCCAGACCGCGGGAGCTCGTCTGTCCTATTGGAGCTCCGTTGACTGACCTTTGTGGTGTCCCTTCCTCGGGCGTTGGGGATGGCCCACTGGAGGAGGAAGTGGATGATGATCTGGACGAGGATGCTGACGAGGAGGGTTGAGAGCCTGAGCCAGGGGGTGATGGAGACCTTCTCGGCTGCCTTGGGTGCGGATGGTCATCTCCCCTATTCAGCCTCTCCTCAATCACGTGAAGGCACTGGAGGGCCTACTGAAGTGTGGCGTTGAGTGCCTCTAGTTGGCCGGGAAGCCCAACTAGAGTCAGTAGTTGTCGCTCCTGGCTATTCAACCTCTGCTGGAAAATGGAAAACTTGCGAGTGAGCGAAGAAAAAGTAGCAGAGTGGCTTCCTGTTACCTCTCGTAAGTTGTCGAGTTCATTTCCCAGCAACTGTCCGGCGACGGAGGGGCTCCTATAGATCTCCCTCGCATCCTCGCAACACTCGTCCCACATGAAGATCTACCCGACGAGTGTGTCGCCTCACTCGGGGTACTAGTTTCAATCTGTACTATTCGCGAGGTGGATGCTTCAGGGTGAGGCGTCGACACTTTTGCGGTCGTCTCTGCCTCACCTTCTTGTAGTGGTAGAGAAGGACGCGGTGTGGGTAGATGTTGCTCCACTTCTCTGTTGTTAGCGACCTCCTCAACAGATGCTTCAGGGCGAGGCGTCGACACTTTTGCGGCCGTATCTGCCTCGCCTTCTTATAGTGGTGGAGAAGGACACGATGTGGGTAGATGTTGCTCCACTTCTCTGTTGTCAGTGACCTCCTCAACAGCTGCTCTGGGAGACACCGGCAGAGGTGTCGGCGTAAGCTGTGCAGCTCCGAGTTCCATCTCTAGTATCTCGGAGAACACCCCATTATTGGCGTCCGACTGTGCTTCTTCTTCTGCCCCTAAGTGTTGGTATGTATGCCCTGAGAGCCAATCATGGGATGATTGGTGGGATACATTAAAATTGATTTGATAAACATCAAAGGCAAGCTTCCAATTCTTTCTGGTTCAGTCATATGAGATAGTGATAGAACATATTGAATGTCTACAGAATGACAGTACTCAATGACGTATGCCTTCAGGTTAAGGACCTGAACGATGAGATCATACAGATGCTAAGAGTTTGCACATTCTTGTTATGTCCCTAGTTGGATGTCATTGTGGAAGGTAGATAGACAGCAATGACACACAAGACTAGATTGTGGTGTTGGTTGATGACATAATCTCATTAGTCCTGATATAGAGATATTAAACCAAGCACATAGGTACTTGTTAGAGAACAAGTGTACTGAACAGACCCATCGTGAGTTTGACACATGGAACCATGACATGGTAGTCATAGTCAGTACTCACAGTGATGGTGGTGAGTGTGATTCTTTGACCTGAAATCACTACACTCAACACATGTCGTTGGGCACACTTTGACATCATCAAATGCAGTCCTGAGACATGGATTGTTATAAAGGTGATGATTGGGTGGCTTTGACACATGGGGCTTTTGAGGGGTGAGTGATAGATATGGGACTTGTCCCTCCTAAGGGAGTTTGATATCTAAGGCCACTTGATGAGTAGGATTGAGATAGGCGTGCACACACATGTGTGAATCAGTATGTGATATTGATGTCACACATATCTCGTTCAATCTACTCTGAGATCAAGAAAGTGAATGAACGTTGACAGGATGACTGTTCCATGCCTCGAATTCATTCGGGATATCAGCAACAAAGGAATTATACATTCACTGTAACACCATTCACGGATTGTAGGATTGAAAGTTGTTCTCCAACTTTCTACTTTCACTTGGGTAGCACTGATGTGTGACTAGGCACCGCTCTTTGCTTGTGAAGTCATAAATGTTATGGACTTTCACTACCAATGTGAAATGGACCTGTAGGGTCACACACATAGGATTTAACCTGGAAAAGGAGTTTTGTCCATAAGCAATGTTTGGATTGATTACTAAAGGAGTTTAGTAGTTCAATTAAACACTCAATCAATTGATAGCTCAATGTCATAATGTTCAAGGTGTTGGACACATTGATTGGAGTATCGGATTGATTGAAATCACAATTGACTGATTCTGCACAATCTGCACTCCCAATCGATCAGCTCATGTGATGAACTGATCGGCTGAGCTTGGTGAACCGGTCGGCTCAAGTGTTGAGTCGATCGGCTCATGATCAGGGTGAAATGATTGCTTCAAGTGTTGAAACGATCGATTCAACTGGTGCAACCGAGCAAGTTGGGAAAGTAGGATTGGTGAGAATTTTCCTTGTGTTTCACTTGCCCAATTTGATTGGAATAAGGATTGGTATTTGATACCAATTAGAAACAAAAGATGGAAAGTCAATCGGGAACTGATCAGGACCACGAACCGATCGGTTCAGAAGTGAACCGATCGGATCATGGGTCCCAACCGATCGGTTGAGGTGTCAACCGACCGGCTCAGGTCCCCAACCGATCGTTTCACTTGTGAAACGATCAGTTCAGGTTGTGAGTTGGTTGCTTTTGTGGAAAATCTTGAACCCTTCTACTCCTGCTTTTAGTCCCGCATTGCCCGGGATAGAGAACCCTATCCCATGACCCTCCTATATATGTAGGGGTATTGGGGGCTTCTCAAAGTACAACTCAGTGCAATCAGTTGCTCTGCAAAGTTGTTGTTCTCTCTAGTTTTGGTAACTGAGAGAGCCTGAGCAAGTGCTACCTGCAAAGGGAGGCGCAACAAGGGAAAGACAACTGCAGTTGCAACTTGAGGCAGGAGAGTGTGTTGGCGACTAGTACATCAACAAGAGGGTGCGACTCCTTCCAATTCCTTGTGGGACAAGGAGATTGGAGTTCCAGGTGGTCCGTGTGGACTACTTCAAAGGCGGGAGGTTTCTGCCACTCGGAGGACAACTGTCAATCCCGACAGTCCTGATGAGACCAGGTCTCATCAGTCCCAGTGCGACCAGGAGCTGCATAAACACCATCCAAGATAGGAGGTGAAGACCGCACAAGGCGCGAGGTATTGTTGTCGAGCAAGCCTCGAGACAAGGTATGATTCCACAAACCATCCTTTCCTATTATATAGACGTTGACGTGTTTCCTTGTTCCAGGTTTGGGGGAATTTTTTTGTTTCCGCTACCTTCTCTACCTCCCCTAAAACCCAACACTAAGAGCACCACAGAATGTTTGGAAGTTGTGGCTGTCTCTTCCGCGATAGCTTCCCTCGGGGCTTGTACGGTTGTTTCTGCCCCGATTGCTTTGGCGACCTCGACGATTGCCGGTTCTTTTTCAGCCATGATAGATATTGTCGTGATTGTGGCTGGGATGGTAGGAGCGACGACAGCTCTATCAATCACTGTCGTCGGTGGCTCTGGAGCAGTGGGCAGCTCAGTAGGAGATGTGGAAGATTTGTCCTGCCAGGTGTCAAGAGGAATTGGTTCTCCTCTTGCAGCTGCCCTCTCTTGTATTCTAGTGGTGGTGGCATAAGCGGCTTCGACTGCCACCGCTTCAAAAGCTGCACTGGTGAAGACCAGTTTCTCTACGTCGTAGTTGGCGCAGCTAGGAAGTGGAAAGAGGGTACTTGTTATTGCAAATTTGTAGAAGTAGCTTCGCCCCTCCTTCTTGATGATGTCAGCTCTCATGAGGAACTTGAGTTTGATCTTCTCATCGCCCCTTATCCTTAAGAGACTGTGTGGCTCTCGTGGGTACCCTAACCCAACTACAATTAGGTTGATGATGCCACCCATGCAGTACTCCTTGGTGGCATCCTTTATTGGGTGCAGTCTATTCAGCAAAAAGTGCCCCAGGTTGATCACCCTGCCCTCCATCACGTGCCACATGAGATGGAGTTCTTCAGTGTAGACGTTGTTGGACTCATTTTTTTTGAAGAGCAGGCATGCTACCAGCTTGTGCACTATCCTCCAGAAGTAGGAGTGCATCGCCGCCACCTTGCTTCTCGGCTTGTATGATGACTCGCCAGTCAACCTCCTCCAGAGCTCCATGGGGTTGAACCTGTCTCCTTCGGTGATCCTCGCACCATTATTAAGTTGTTCCTTCTCCTCACTGGAGGAGAAGATCTCATTGAGCAACTTTTCGGAGATGACGTGCTTTGAGTTGTAAAGCCTCCCCTGCAGTCTGTCTACTCCGATGTATTCTTCGATTTCTTCAGGTCTATTCTGCACCCGATGGAGAGATGACATGAACTCCCTGGTGAGTTCAGTGTAGGAGGCAGAGTGGCTGAAGCAGATCTTCTGTAATCCTACTGCAGCTAGGACATTTTCGAGCCTGTCGAATATGCCTAGCTGAAGAAAGGATGACTGGTGGCAGAACCTGCTCGGCCTGTAGAGTTGTTGTCGCCAATTCTGAGTACCGGCGCCCATGCTCATTATCTCTAGGCATGAACCTGCATGGTGTGTGATCCAGGGGTTCTTCCGCCGCGGTTGAAACTATTGTTGGGGCCGTTACTTCTTCAGTCCTTGCTCTCTTTTCAGACGTGGATGGCCCAGCTGCCTCGGGATATGGGCATTTCTGCCCGACTGCCGTAGCTTCGGCTGTGGCCTCGATGTCGATCATCCGACTGTGTTTGTCAACTTGAATGACAATTTGCTTTGTACAGGCCATTTCTATTGTCATAAGACAAGTTAATTAAGCATCTGAATGTCACGATATTAGATAGGTAAAAACTTAAAGTCGATATTGGTGTTCAAAAGGAAACTGATAGAACGATAAGAGAAGTTCAGCTCGATACAAAAGCTACCTGACACATCCGTATCGGGCATCAAAACTAAGCGATATTATGCCTGCCCGACACGCCTTTGTCAGGCGATACAAAACTTTCAAAATTCACCGTAGCCTCATGCCTGATAAGTCTGTTCTTAATAAGGTGTCGCTCGCCACTGAGCAATACAAGACTGGACGATATAGCTAGTACCCGATACACTTCTCATTCAAGGCATGTCGGGTGACACGACCATGTGGCGAGAGGTGCCTGATAGGGTCGATCTGACGGTAATCGTGTCGCCCGACAACAAAAACTAACAAAGCGACACGGGTTGGGCGACACAGATTTTTACCCGGCAGTGTATCGATCAAACGCGTCAAAGGTGTGTCGCGCGATACATGTGTCGGGTGATACAAGAAAATCAACTAATTCGTAGGTCCAATACGATGGTGTGCGATACGAAGGTCATGTCGGGCAAAGAAAATGATATGGCTGTCGGGCAATACCTTTGCTTAAGTTATCTTGAGCGATACAAGAGCAGAAGCAAGGTTGCGTGACACGAGAGCAACGAGAGGAATTACTGCACGATACAAGAGTAGGTGAAAAGTAAATGCAGTAGCCCAACACACTTAAACTTCCGTACTATATATATCAATCCCAATCGGGGGTAAAACGGGTAAATTCGGGGTGCGTGTCGGTCGTTGAGACAAATCATTCCCGAGACGAGCAGTCCCATCTGTCTAATTAAGGGTAATTACTCCTACTACCCGATACGGGTGCTCACCGCCCGGGCGTGTCGTCCGACACGGCTCATAGCTAGATTATGACGCCTGATATGACATCGCCCGATACAGGCACGTCTTGCGTGCTGTTGAGTCTTTTTGCCCGATATGGTCAGGAACCATAGTATACTTGCCCGATACAAGGTTTTCAGAATAAGATTCATGAAGAAAAACCAAAAAATAAAGCGAAGGAAAAAGCAATTGATGGGTAAAACATCATTGGCCTAAAGAGAAGTTCCCGGCCTCAGATAGTATTACTCATCAATGCTCATAAAATAGGGCGGTGGCTCATAAAATAGAAAAGTTAGAGCATGTGACGCATGCACTGACTCGGGCCTTATTACAATCATAATGTTCATAATGTTTCTCTTGCAGGAAAGGAAATAACATCCTATTATAAGAAAAGTAAAACTCGGGCTACCTCCCGAGGAGCGCTGTAGTTAGCGTCATCAGCTCAACAGCTCCAGATCCTTCACTTTTCACCTTCAGCGGTTTACACATCTTGTAAATTGATCTATGTCCTTCTTGCGAACACTTCGTCTTTATAAAACCTTTTTACCCTGTGCCCGTTCACTTGAAAAACTTTGGATGGATCATCTTTATCATACAACTCCATCATTTTGGACGGATGTATCTTTTCTACGGTGAACGGTCTGGACCACCTTGTTTGTAGTTTACCTGGAAAAAGTAGAATGGAAGATTTAAATAATAAAACTTTGTCACCTTCACTTACATCCTTTTTCCTCAAGTGGGCATCATGCCACACCTTTGTCCTTTGCTTGTAAATCCTTGCATTCTCATAGGCATGCATTATCAACTCTTCGAGTTCCTACAACTGCAGATATCTCTTTTCTCCTGCCTTCTCCAGATCCATATTCAAGAACTTAATCGCCCACAGGGCCTTGTGTTCAAGCTCTAAAGGTAGATGACATGATTTCCCATAAATCAACTTGTAAGGAGTAGTTCCAATGGGTGCTTTATATGTAGTTCTGTAGGCCCAAAGTGCGTCGTCAAGCTTTGTCGACCAATCTTTCCTCGTGTAGTTGACAATCTTCTCTAAAATCTGCTTGATCTGTCTATTCGAAACCTCTACCTGCCCAGAAGTTTGTGGGTGGTAGGGCGTAGCGACTTTGTGTTTAACTCCATACTTTTGCAAGAGCGCTTCAAACTGTTTTTCTCCGAAATGCGATCCACCGTCGCTTATTACAGTACGAGGTACTCCGAAACGAGGGAAATTAGTCTTCTCGAACAACTTGATTACTGATTTCGAGTCACACATTTGGGTGGCAACAACTTCCACCCATTTAGACACATAATCCACTGCCACTAGAATGTACTGGTATCCTTTTGATGGGGGAAACGGACCCATGTAGTCAATTCCCCATACATCAAATATCTCCACTTCGACCCAGTTAGCCATAGGAATCTCATTTCTTCTTCCAATGTTTCCTGGTGATTGGCATTCTTTACAAACCTTTACATAATTTGTAGCATCCTTGAACAAGGAGGGCCAGTAAAAACCCAATTGTAGCACTTTGGCGGTAGTCCTTTCGCTCCCTAGGTGTCCTCCATATGGGGAGACATGACATTCTTTTAGAATGTTTGGGACCTCTTCTTCAGGGATACATCTTCTGTATAGGTTATCTGCGCATCTTCTGAAAAAGAGAGGATCGTCCCAGTAGTAATTCTTTACATCCGTAAAGAGCTTCTTCTTTTGATTATAGGTTATATCAGGGGGCAACTCTCCGCAGGCAAGATAATTACAAATATCTGCAAACCAAGGTAAATTCTCATTTTTGGTTTCAATCATCAGCAAGGCTTCGTCAACATAGTTGTCGTTAATAAGCGGTTCCTTCTGCTTTTCCACCACGATCCTTGATAAGTGGTCGGCGAACACATTCTCCGCACCCTTCTTATCAACGATCTCGTGGTCAAACTCTTGTAGTAAAAAAGCCCACCTTAACAGCCTGGTCTTGCTATCCTTCTTCTGCATGAGATATCTTATTGCCCCATGGTCTGTGTAGACTTTAACTTTTACTCCAATAAGATAAGATCTGAATTTGTCAAAAGCGAAGACTATCGTGAGCATTTCCTTTTCTGTAGTCATATAATTCACCTGAGCTTCATCCAGAGTGCGACTAGCGTAGTAAATTACATGGTGCTTTTTGTCCTTTTTCTGCCCCAGCATTGCTCCTACCGCATAGTCACTGACATCACACATAAGCTCGAAAGGTAGCTCCCAGTCTGGAGCTTGAAGGATGGGTGGTGAGACAAGAGCATCCTTTAAGGCCTGAAAAGCGATCAGACAACTGTCAAAGAAATTGAATTCAACATCCTTTACCAGAAGGTTGGACAACGGTTTCAAGATCTTTGAGAAGTCTTTTATAAATCTTCAGTAGTAGCCGGCGTGCCCGAGGAAACTCCTCACTCCCGTTACAGACTTTGATGGAGGAAGCTTGGAAATGTCTTCAACCTTTCTAATGTCTACCTCGATGCCACGCCTCGAGACTTTATGCCCTAGCATGATGCCTTCTCGTACCATAAAATGGAACTTCTCCCAATTTAAGACCAAACTCTTTTCCTCGCAACATTGCAAGACCAGAGAGAGGTTTTTCAGGCAGGCATCGAAGTCCTTTCCATAGAGAGAAAAGTCATCCATGAAAACTTCCACAATATTCTCCAAAAAATCCGAGAACATCGATATCATGCGACGCTAAAATGTTGCGGGAGCATTGCAAAGACCGAAAGGCATTCTTCTGAAGGCGTAGGTACCATAGAGATAGGTAAAAGTAGTCTTTTCCTGGTCATCTGGTAAGATGGGGACTTGATAAAACCCTAAAAAACCATCCAGAAAATAGAAATAGTCATGATGTGCTAATCTTTCAAGAACTTGATCAATGAAAGGAAGCAGATAATGATCCTTTTTCGTGGCTTGGTTCAGTTTCTGGTAGTCAATGCACATCCTCCATCCTGTGACGATCCAAACTGCCACTTCATCACCTTTACCTCCCTTAACTACTGTTATACCTCCTTTCTTCGGTACTACGTTGATCGGGCTCACCCAGTTACTGCCACTGATTGAGTAAATGATCCCAGCATCCCTCAATTTGATTACTTCTTTCTTCACAACTTCTTTTAGCATCTGATTCAATTTTCTCTACGGTTGAACCAGAGGCTTAGTAGACTCTTCCAAATTAATGCGATGCATACATAAAGCAGGGCTTAGGCCTTTGATATCCTCTATCAAGTATCCTATAGCCTGCCTTTGGAGTCTCAACTCCTCAAGAAGTTTGTCCAATTGGTCCTTTGTAAGAAGAGCATTCACTATGACATGATTTCTCTCCTCTTGATCTATAAATTCATACTTTAACCCTTCAGGTAGCTGCTTCAACTCAAGTTTAGCCTTGGGTGCCTTTTCTTTTGGTGCCTCCTCTAGAGAGGCAAACTTAATTGTTTCTATTACGTCTTCTTCGTCGCTCAATTCTTCATCAGTTTGATTAAGATATTTGAGAAACTTGACAACTTCTGGATTTTCAAGATCAGACTCTTGATTGCTTATTGCTTTTACAAGAGGGTCTACCATTAGGATATCCTCTTCCACCTCTTCACAAAACTGGTTGTAACTTTCTATAAAGCAAGCAGACTCTAACAAGTAATGGCCCTTTCATCGCATCCCTTATCTTGAAGTCTAAGCGATCGTTTCTGACCCTTAGAGTGATTACTCCCTCAGCAACATCGATCAACGCCCTTCTTGTAGCCAAGAAAGGGCATCCAAAGATGATAGGACAGATAGGGTCCTCCACAGTATCAATGACCACTACGTTATAAGGAATGAAGAAACTTCCCACTCGGATTGGTACATCCTCAACAACACCAACAGGTATTTTAAAGGTATGGTCTGCCAATTCAATCCTCATGTTGGTCTTGACCATATCAGTCAGACCTAATCGTATTGTGAGGCTTAGGGGAATAAGGCTGATGCTAGCCCCTAAATCCACGAGACCTTTTCGTTCGACATTATCTCCTATGGTGAAAGGAATGGTGAAAGCCCCTGGGTCTTTCTTGTTGTTGGGTAAAATTGCTTTGACAAAAGTCAAGGACATACTAGCTAGATGCACGGTCTCGGTTCTTCCTCCTCTTTTCTTCTTGCTAATCAAATCTTTGAAAAACTTAGCGTAGGTCGGCATTTCCTCTAAAGCGTCTAGAAAAGGTACTTCGAGGTGAAACTTCTTTACTGATTCCATAAACTTCTCGTAACACTTTTTAAGGTGTGCCTTTATTAGTTTGTAAGGGAAAGGCAACTTGGGAGAGTAAGGACTTCTCTTACCAATTAGTTCCTCAAAGGATCTTGGTTTAGGTTCTCTGACACGAGCTTGTTGGTTGTCTTCTTCAGCGGGATTGCCAGCCGCAATCCTTGATTCAGGCTCCTCAGGTCTGACTTCTTCAGGGCATTCTACTGTCTTCCCTGATCTCAGCACTGCCATCTTGGCAGATTCAGTGTTGGAGGGTATCTTACCCGATGGATTCTTTATTATCTCGGCCATCTGGGCCAATTGCTAATCGATTTGGCGTTGGTGCGTCTGCATGTCTACCATCTGAACTTGCATCGTGTTCAGAACTCCCAAATTTGACAGCGCACTTTGCGCTAGCTGGTGTTGATGGTATCTTGTCTTTTGACAAAATCAAACAATTGGACTACCAAGTCTGGTTGGTTCGAATTCTTACCCTGAATTTGTTCCTTAGCTTGACCTTGGCATTGACTAGGGTTAGCCGCTTGGCGACCTTGGTACTTTCCTTGTCCCTGGAAGTTTGCCTTGTTCGTTTGGAAGGAGGTAGTTCTGGTGAACTGACCTTGTCCCCCTCTTTTCTCAAAACCTTGGGGTTGCTTGGTGGGGTTATTCAGTTGATGCGAGTTTTCGGTCGCATCCTTGTTGCCATAGTTAAAATTGGGGTGATCCGGTCTCTTGAAGTTGACAAAGGAGACATTCTCGGCTTCTTCTGCCTTAGATTCACTTTCAGTTGACTCGTCAGGTCGGGTGTAAACACAGTTATCAACACCGTGTCCACCTTCTCCGCAGGTGACACATTTCATGACTATCTCAACTTGTTTCTTCCCTTTTCCACCTGATTCTTTCAGTTGTCTCACATCAGTGGCGATTTTCTGGATCTGAGTGGTGATAGCTTCAAGGGCTTTGGATTCGACTGAAGGTCCTTCGCTAGCCGCCTTCTTAGCATGTCCTCTATCAGATCTGTCATAGTCGGTGCTGGCTTGTAACTCGGCCATGTTCTCGATGATCTTTTTGGATCTGCTAGGCTTCTTCCCTAGAAAGCCATTGCCTGCAGCTGCATTCAGCGAAACCCTTTCCTCAGGGGTCATACCATTGTAGAAGGTGGTTATCAGGAAACCCTTCTTATAGTTATGATGAGGGAAGTCCCTCTGATATTCTTAATACCATTCCCAGGCTTCATGTAGATTCTCATTCGGCTTTTGCATGAAAGACGTGATCCTCTGTCTATTCGTGACAATTTTCTCCGTGGGGTAAAACTTGTTTACAAAAGAATCTGCCAGCGCATTCCATCCGTTAAGGGCTTGGTGCGGTAGTCCAAGGTACCAGGATAGAGCCTTGTCTTCTAAAGAAAAGATAAAACTCTTGCAATAAATCACCTCCTGCGGGACTCCCCGCATTTTAATGGTATCACAGATGTTCTTCAAAGCATCTAGATGATGGTAGGGGTTATCATTCTTTGAATTCCCTCTGAAGATCTTGCTCTGGATCATAGAGATGACATATGGTTTTAACTCAAAGTTTGTTGCGATGAACCTCGGGATGACAACCGGACATCTTGAATTATTGGCCTTGGTGGCAGCTAACTCCCTAAGGGTCTTTTCTTCTTCGTTAGAATCCTCACTATCATTGTCTCCGTGGTTCTGTTCTTGGTTGTTTTGATTTCTTCTGCATCTTCGGTGATGACGACGTCTCTCATGGAGATGGTCATCCTTGAATTGTTCTATTTTAGGATCTTCATGTTGAGGGTTTCTGTCATAACAGTCATTGTCTTCATGCGGATGCGAGTGAGGTCTAACTCTCGCATTTTGCTCACCCTCTGAAAGAGGTGGTTCAATGCGAGGTGGCATGTCTAGCGATGCCGGTGCTCAGATGAGAAGAATGCTTCCTTCCCGAGTACCTGAATAGCATGTATAATCAAGTTAGAAAATGTGTATAAATAATACAAACTACTCCATACTCATTTCAGGTTAGAATATTAAAAAGGAAAAGAGAGTGTTGTCAAGCTTATTTCTAAGCTTGAGGCACTAGAGTGAAGTTAGCGGACTCTGGTTCGTCAACAGTACCATTTAGCCTTGTCCCCGGCAATGGCGCCAAAAAGTTGACTGGCCTAAATCACGCGTTTAAAAGGAGTGGATTTAAAGTAGTCAGACTTTTAAATTACCTGACTCTTAGGCCCTTGCAACGATGACGGGGTCTGAAGTAGCGATCGGGGTTGAATCACAGGGACAAGGGTGGTAGTGTTAAGAACTCGGAATCAACACGTTACACTCCAGTAGAAGCAACACAAGGATAAAGTTCCCAAGGGGAACAACAGGCGAAGATTGATAAAATCAAAGGAAACTATCTCCAACTAGAGCTACAAGGAAAAATATAAGGTTTTTAGACGTTTATCAGTTTTTAGGGTTTTTGTGCAACGGAAAAAGAGAGGATAACACTATTGCATTAGTAAGGAACGAAGGAGGAAGCTTCAGTAAAACAAGCGGCAACAAGAACTTCCAGCACCCCTTCTCTCAAAGAGAGTACCTCTAACTAAGTATCAACACCTCTCTCAAGGCTGCTGATCTTTGGTTAGAATGGAAAGATCACTAAAGCAACTCTGATCCTGGGCACTCTCATACTCCCGTACCGGACCAAACACTAGAGCCACAACACCTCTCTCAAGGTTGCTGCAACGGGAAACACGATTCGATAGCTAGTCAAAACATGATCCAAGCATACAAGCTAGAGTTCAGATGCGAAACAAAGCAATCGTCCAACAAAAGGGAACCAAACATGAAGCAACAAATATTTAAAGCTCCTATGATTCCACTTGCATAAACATTTATATAAAAGGGTTTGGTTACATTGCATAAGTAAAGAAAGTAAATGACTGGAAAAGATAAAGATAAGCATCACCTCCTTAATTTAGAAGAGCGACAGACAGTAGTAGATCCCTAAGATTTCTCTAGCCCGATACCGAGCGGGAGCCATGCCCGATATGGTCGTGTCGGGCGGCACACCCTCTCGGGCGATACGCCGTGATGGGTGACTCATATCGGGCTTGGTATCGTGTCGGGCTAGAGACTACTTAGGGTGTCTGGTTGCTCGTATCGGGTGCCCTTGACGGCCGATATCCGGCTGCTGCGGTGACCGGGGCGGATTCTAAGTGAACCATTCCCACCCTCTCGGGTCAGAGAAGTGCTCACCTAGTATCGCCCGGTACACCTCTGGGACACGACACGCTAGCTCCAGGTTCTTTCCCAAGTTAGCTTTCACGAAATTCCGACCCGTACCATCAGAGTCCTGTAGCTACTATTTATAGGCAGTGGTTGGGAGAAGTTGTGGTTCTTCGGGCGCCACGCGTCCTCCATCAGCACTACCCTTGCAGATTCATAGATGCCCGATATGCGTGTCACCCGACACAAGGATGTCGGGCTGTAAGCATTGCCGGGTGTCGTGACGAGTGGGCGCCTACCGGTGGGTGGCTTGTATCGCGCGACATGCTCCAGTAGTTGTGGCGAGTTCGGCTCCCTGTCGGGTAAATGGCGTATCGCTCGTCCGCTCCTTCTTACGCGGCATCCCCGTGTCGCGCGATAGTGTATCATGCAGCCCGGTGTCGGGCAGCGAGCGTGTCGGCCGGCTGGTAAGAAAGCCGATGCAGGTGGAACACGTTCGTGGGCTAGGACGGGCCTTTTTTCTGATAAATGAGTCGAAAAATGAGGAAAACTCTGTAAAAGATGATAAAATTGAGCTAAGAGCGTAGCGTGGCCTGTTTATTCAAAAACATGACAAAAAGGAGAGGAAAACAGTTTAAAAGGGCAGATTTAACAACGAAATAAGGGCCAAAAACATCACAAAATTTGGTGTTATCAGGTTACTTGATCGGTCGATCAAGATAGTTCAGATCCCAAACTTTCCAATTTGAGACGTTCCCTATTACATTATGATTGCCCGTCCAGATTGCCTGATTGGCCAATCATGTCATTCTAGAGGAAAACTTAGTCGACCAATTGAGAATTGATTGATCCATGACCAATTAGATCGACTGATTAGATAATTTGTTCACCCAACCATAGGGTTAATCAACATGTACATAATTTAGAACCATTTCAATCATATATTTGAGTGTGAACTTCAATTCCCTTATGCATGCTTATGTGTGTGACCTGGTAGGTTCCTAATTGCATTGGTAGTGATGTTCAAAACAACACAAGACACGATTGGTGTCTAGAAACACATATTTGTCACCTAAGTAATAGGAATGAGTTAAATAACAACCATGGTGCGCTCCTGCCAAGGTGTTATACACTACTCAATTGGAGTTTTGAATAGATGCAACCCCATGGATAGAAGCACACGGTGGATTCAATTTCGATATTTATAAAACCTAACATAACACCTACTCACACTAAGAAAACTACACCCACAAGCGCACGGGGTCGTGTCGTAGTATAGGAAGGTGGCAAGTATAGGGTCGATCCACAGGGAGAAGAGGGGGCACTAGAGCTAGGTTTAGTTTGTCTAGGTTCCTACTATGGAGACTAGGGTTAAGGGCCGATTTGAAGGTTGTTTTTATTGTTAAACTATTATGAACAAACGAACAATTAAAGGCAGAAATGAAAACTAAATTAACCCTAGACTAGATTAAAGCTAAAGAAGTAATAAAGGATTAAGCTAGGTAAGGAAAGGCAAATTACACTACGACAAGCAAGAGAGAAGTGAAAGAGTAATTAAAGAGCTAAACTAACATGAATAAGGCAAGAACAAAGTAAGAAGCTAACTAAGCAAGGAATGAGCTAACTAAGCTAAGCAAGCACAAAACTAGGGTTTTAAGCAATAAAGAGAGGTATGGGCTGTTTAGGGGTATGAACTTATCACTTAAGTTGGGGGGGTGACATATGAACATTATGATTCCATTTAGATTATCCAAACCAAACAACAAGTCAGAGTCAAATGAATTAACCTAAGCTACTAACTGGCCATGGATATGCTAGGTTGTGTATAGGGGAACTAGTCCCGAACACCCCCTACTATCCTTACTAGGCTCAATTGGGTTAGGGATTAGGTTCAATTCAATTAGAGTCTAATCAAGTCTAGGCTTCTAGATTAGGCGTTCCTAGGGCAATTAGGGGCCAAGGGTAGTAATGGGGAGGTGAAATTAAGGTTTTGGACCCCAATTCCCCCACGTTCTAGTCTTGAGAAGGCTCCATGATAATTGCACTAGAATTATCTAATCTAGCTACTTATATATCTCACTTAGGTTTATGGAGATTGATTAGTATGTAGGAAGATTGGAGGCAACCTAGGGATCCAAAAATTGGACCTAGGGGCAAATCCCAAAATTCACACATATAAGCAATTTGCCTAAATTCTTAGGTGATTTCACACACAAACCAACAAGCAATCCATGGAGAACGAGATATAAATACAATATAATCATTAAAAAATGGAATCACAAAGTTTACATGTCAATTTCCCCCAACATGGTATCAAAGTAACATAATTTCCCCCAAACAGCCCACCCAAGGGGGGTAGCTACTCATGGAAATGGAAAATACAAAAAGAAAGGAGAAAGAGGTAGAAGAAGCCATGGAGCTCAATGTAGATGAAGGAATCCTCCTCTCTAGCTACTAGAAGATGACCTCCTCTCTCATCCAAGGTGAAAGGTTGTAGAATGAAGGGGATTATGGGTAGGAACTAGTATAAACTAGTGTTTTGGTGGTGGAAATGGTGAAATAGAGTGGAATGGAGGTGGAAATGGAGTGGAATGGCTAAGGGGCAAAAATGGGGATCTAGGAGGTGGTGGAAGGTAGCTCACCTTGTACCCCAGCTGCCACCTAGGTATATATTGGTGTGGGGATAACCACTAGGTCAAGTAGGGACAAAATAGGTAAAGCAGTGAAAATGGGTAGGTTTTGTGAGTAGCACGACCATGGTGGGTAGAGGTGAGCACGGTTGTGGTGGGTAGAAGTGAGCACAGCCGTGGTGGATGGGAACGGTCGTGTTAAATAAAATGATCAAAAGTTAGGTTGGTAGTCAGTTTTGGGCTGAAACGGGCACAACCGTGGTGGTCTGAGGTAGCACGGCCGTGCTGGGTGGCATGACCATGGTGGGCTCGGAAATGGTGGACATGGTGCTATGCCATGGCCGTTCTGCTTCTGTGTAGCACATTTGTGTTGTGCAGCACGTCCGTGGTGGCTGTCTCTGGCAGGACCATTCTTAGTTACACGACTGTGATGGCTGTCTGCTTGACTTGGGGTTGAACCTGTTGATTTATAAGTGACCTAGCACGGCCGTTCTATGATACCATAGTCGTGCTGGGTCCTAGATCAACACTTTGACTCTATTCTTTGGATTTTCTTGGACACCTTTGCTTTAATGGGTCTCTAGCCACTAGGGGTAGGTTGAGGGAGCATCATACTTCACTTTGGGCCTCTTCCAAGGGTGGAGAAACCCTAGGATCACTCCTTCTCTCTCTCTTCCATCAAATGCGGTTTAAATGCCTGAACAACATGCAAATAATGTCCATAAGTGCATTTTACACAAATAAGCATATTGGGGGGAAATCATGTGATCTAACATGTATAGAAGTGATTAAGGAGTAATATAACACAAGATTAAGCCCTAAAATAGGGCTGAATCACCACCCCAAACTTGAAACATACTTGTCCTCAAGTATACTCTAACTCAATCTCTCTACAAATTTTCCACAAATAAGAAATGACAAATGCAATGTAAAAGATGATTATTCCTGAATGGGATCAAAGATGACTGAGCACATACATTTCACCTCTCTCCTCTCCTACTTTCACAATGCAATCATTAAAAGAGCACAAAGCATATGAACTTCAAATATAGTGCATAGAATACACAAGTTATCTATATTTCTTCCATAAAGTTCTGGGTAAACCGTTTCATGATGGTGTTAATCAAGGATGACTAGGAGTATTGTTTCACATTCACGCATTCAATCTTATGTTTCAAATCACACCAAATGACCCACGTGGCTGCGGAAAAAGGCAAAATGAGCTAGGTTTGATGTTTCCTAGCTCAATATGTATGAAAGTGGAAGAAAGGGTTGCAGTAAGATTTTGGAGTGTTTTTACACACTCATCTTTTCTTTATTTTAATTCTCTTAAATAGGAGCATCCTTTTATTTTGTTTTTACTTTTTTTTTCTTCTTTCCCTTGGTGTAGATAGGGTAGATGGTGGATAGAGTGAAGCGAGGAGATAAAGATATGGCCACCCCAAACTTTTTGGAGGTGGCCAAGGCTGATTATGTGCACTAGGGCATCTTTTTATGAGGCGGAGGGGTATGAAGATGGTGGAAGAATAGTCGGATAAAAGAGGGGTCATTGGTATGATTCTCCACATAAGACATCCTGCATGAAAATTAATCCAATACTTCATCCTAGATATCACACCACATGAATGAACAAGATGAAATTGATATATCAATCAAGTGATTCCACAAACACTAAGCGTTCAAAGCTTGCTCAACTCACAATTCAACCAAATTAGTAACAATCCTAAGAGAGGTGATGCACATGTAAAAAATCAAACATTGATACCACTTAGCAAAAAATAATGATAATTCACTTGCATTTGTCAAGGGTCATCATTTTTACTCAAAACAGTAGAGATTGGGTCAAAACACACTTTTTAGACAAGAAATCTCAAATTTGGGCAAAATTGGCCAAAACGGTGCCAAGTTGCCTCCAATCACATCTAACCCTATATTATTAAACTTAAAGCAACAAACAAACAAATCCTAGCTAAAACATGCAAAAATGACCAAAAATCTACATGATATGCAATGCATGGAAAAAGAGCAATTTGTTTTTTAAAATTACGCAAAAATGGAAAGAAAGAAAACTAAATGGCATGCAAGTATGAAAAACATTAAACTCTAAACTAGAAAGCAAGACAAGAAAATAGGAGAAAAATAACAAACAAAAAGTAAACAACAGGTGAGATGCAAAAAGAGTGAAAATGAAAACAAGGGCATACCGCCCTACCACCCCAAACTTTTGAATCATGATGTCATCGGCGGGACACTAAACTCTAGGATGATAGGGTAGACGATCACTGTGGTGGTGGTGGTGGTTCTCCTCCCTATCTGTAGTAGGCACCCCAATAGTCTGACTGTGGAGGCAGATAGTTGTCCTAAAAAGCTGATAAAGAACTCCATCAGTCTTCACCCCACTGTGGGTTCCTCTAGGCCTGGGCATTCAGAAACTATTAAAGATGGTTGACCTGGTAATGCATATGTTGATGGTCCAACCACATGGCATCTTGCATCCACTGAAAGCCCTCCTATTCTTTTAGTATTCTATCCTACGTCACCTGAATGCCCTCCAGCTGTGCATGAATGGTGGCCATGTCATATGCATTCACTGAGGGTTTCTGTGGCTCTGATGCCCCTATCCTCTCTTCTCTTTGCCTTACTCATCGTGTCACTCTTTCCTCCACCACTTGTCTCAACTCAGCTGCCTGTGAAGGTTCTCCTAGACCCCCTGTAAAAACCACCTCAGGGATGCTATCTCCTTTGGGGTTCTCTTCCTCATACTTCCTCAAATTTTCCAGAAAATCTTGCATGGGTCCATATTGTGCCATGAGGGGTGGAGTATGGTAAGGCAGCTCCAAGGTGACTCCTGGGTAAGGTGGGTTGATGTGGTAGATGATCTTCTGATCCACAACTATAATCATGGAAGAGCGAGCCAAGTAGTGCAAGTCAACCAACTTTCCTCCATCTGCCTTTGTGTAACCTATCATGTCATGTCCTAAGGCAGTGGCAATCGACGTCACTATCCCTCCCATTACAAAAGGATTCATGCTCTTGGACGATATTGTCCTCATATGCTCAATAAGTAACACCCCCAGGTTCACATGCCTCTCCTTAGTGACCCAACCAAGTACAAAAAGATCTTTCTTTGTGCAGCTGCCTTGGTTCTCGTACCTGCCAAAGATGGTGTTTGCTAACACCTTATGAACATAGCGGAGGAATGGAATATGTATGGCACTCATCTTGTATTTCCCCACTACAAAGGTACTTTGGCCGGTGAAGCATTTCCACATTGCTGGATATGTGGAACTGGAATCATTTTCTATCTTTCCTTCATCCAGGAGGGCTGCCATCTCTTCACTTGGGGCAAAAATCTGATTTAGCAGCTTTGAGGTTATCTTCCACCTCTTGCCCCCAATCATTACTTTAATGGCATTCTCACCATCATCAGTTGCTTTATCTAGCGTAGCAAAAAATTGTTGAGTCAGCTCGATGTATGACTCTTGTTGCAGCGTAAGGAACTCAAACAATCCCATCTTCTCCATCAGGCCCTGAAAATAGGCATTGAAGCCCATAGCCTCCATTGTTGCTTGGCATGCATAGCAAGTTGCTAATACTTTGCGTGTCAAGCACTCTGAGTGCTTAGGATCCTTTTCCCTACTGATGGTAACCTCAGGCTGTGGAAGGGGGTGTTGTGGTGGAATCTTGTGCTGCTCAACATCTAGCATATCCACATCCTCTTCATCATCTAGCATGAGTCGTTGTTGTGGTCGTGGCTATGGCTCGGGCTGTGGTTGTGTTGCCGAAGAAACGGATGCCCGTGTGACTAAGATTGATGGCCGTGCAACTGAAGCTGAAGGTCTCTCAGATGAGGCAGAGGGTCGGGAAGCAGATGGCAGTGGCTGCGACGACGACAGTGTCCCCCGTTGTGGCTGTACGGAGACCTCTTCTATGATAGGATCCACCATTTCATCCAACTCGGCCTCTGTCAACAGGGGGTGGTTGTTTCTTGGTTTCCTTTGATAGGAGATGACACTCCTAGTCTTCTCCACTACTTTCCTTGCAAACTTCTTCATTCTTGCTTGAAAATGGTGGTGAAATTAACAAATTTCAGATTTCTCCAAAGAACGGGGTTGTTGGGGCAGAATGGAGAGAAAATTGTGATTTTGTGGATGGAAATTGGTGGAATTTGGAGATTAAGGTAGTGAAAATGGTAGGGGAATGATTAGGAATGATTTGGGGTGATTTGGTGAAGATTTGAAGGCTGTAGAGGGTGGGCGGAACACTGCATGGGCACTAGGGCATGGAGAACGGTCGTTCTGTTCTTCGAAGAAATGAACAAGTGAATAGAAAGTTTGCAAAATCTGACTTACAGTTGCTGGAATCGAGTTGCGGCACGGTCGTGCTGCGCGGCATGACCATAGTATCTTCTGGTACCATAGCCGTGCTGCCTTGCACGGTCGTACTGCCCTAGTTCTATACTTAGTTTATTTTCCCAATTTCTGATGATTTCTCTGTTGAAAGTGAGTGCACCACCACGGTCGTTGCATGTCACCACGGCCGTGGTGGGCAACGTAACTATAGTATGACACTCAAATTTTGTTCAAACATCAAAACTTTGATCTCAAGTTAATAGTCTATTAATGCTTTGTCAAAATTTCGTCCATTCTTCTTCATTTCACTCTGTTCTCACCTGTACATCTCAAAACTACACAAAAACTATCAAATACAAGTGTGTGTGTGTGTTTTCTTGGAAAATTTAAAAAACAAAGCAAAAGTATCAAAAATGTAAGGTTGGGTCAAAAATTCCCAAACCTAGGTGGGTTGTCTCCCATAAGAGCTGAGTTTCTTGCCTTCAGCTAGGCTTCTTGGTGATTCTTCATTCATTCATATGTTTAGAATTCTCATGTGTCCATTCTTGCAAAACATGCATCCCTCATTTGTACTCAATATGTTTTCCTCATCCCTTGCATCACAATAATCATTACCAATTTCTTCACCTCGGTGTCCTCTCAAATGCCCATTTGGACTTGTGAAGTGATCATGTTCAATATCCCTATCTCAGGCTTGTCGGGTTGGAGTCTTGTATATGTTGATGTTGATCTTCATGTCCATGAATGAGATTGTCATAGTGCCACTATGCACATGAATGTTGGCATCAGTTGTAGACAAGAACAACCTTCCCAAGATGATGGGAATCTTCCTATCTTCCAACTCCATATCAAGTACAATGAAATCCACCAGGAACACCGTGCCTTTTTCTTTATCTATCATCACCAAAACATCATCCACTCTACCCCTAGGCACTTTTATGGATCTATCCTCCAACTGGAGAGTGCAATGTGCTGGTTTCAACTTGCCTAAACCCAACTCAACATAGACATTATATTTCATCAAATTCACACTAGATCCCAAATCACGTAAGGACCTATCTATGCGGTGTCCCCGTATGTAACTAGGTATGAGTGGGGCTCCTGGGTCCTTTCTCTTCATGGAAAGTGAGTGTTGTATGATGGAGCTCACTTGTTCAGTTAATCTCACCTTCTTTAGAATCCTCCCCATTGACCTTCTTTTCTCAATGCATAGGTCTTTGAGACACTTGGCATATGATGGAATTTGTTTGATTGCATCTAAGAGAGGAATGTTGACCTTTACTTGTCGGAAGACCTCGAGAATGTCCATATTATGCTTTTGTCTTCTTTTCATAGTCGGGGGCTCATCTAGTGCTTTGGGAAATGGTGGCTCAGTAGCTATTGGCCCACTTGACTTAGCATGATCTTCATGTAGTGTAGCATGAGGTGGAGCACTAGGACTCCCAATATCAACATGGGGTGGCAAATGATCGTCTTCGGCAATCTCAATCACAACATCACCACTTGACTGCTTTTGCTTTGCTTTGTCACTCTATCTTTGACTTGTGGGCTGCTCAAGAGTTTTCCCTCTCCTTATAACTTTCACATCACTACCTTGATCATGGTGGAGAGGGGGAGCATATTGTGGCTGTGGAGGAGGTGGAAGGGACACTTGGGGGGTTGAAATTGAGGTGGAGAAGAGAATTGAGGAGGAGAGAATTGGGGTTGGAAAGTGAAGTTTTGGGAAATTTGAGGTGAGGGAGGTGGTGGAGTGTAAGGCTTGGAATATCCTTGGAAGGAGTGAATGGGATGTACTTGCATGGGGTGTGGACTATAGAAGATATGGGAAGAAGTCATAGGTTCACTTGCTTCATGGTGGCTCATGATGGGTTTTAAAGACAATTTTTCTTCTTGGAGAGCGATTATGGAAGATAGCTGCTCTATTCTCTCCTCTAACCTTGCAACATCTCTTTGAACATCATCAAATACTTTCAATCTAGAGAGAACCTCTTCCTCAAACCTTGAGCTACATGTGGGACTTTGTGGTTCCTGGTAGCTATAGGAGTGAGGTATCTTCTTTTCTTCCCCATAGAACTCAATATCATTGACTGAATGATAAGGAGGTTTGGTCACTTGGTTTCTCATGAAGCACACCATTTCACCAAACATTTTCATCAATTTTGGGCTTGAATCATCGTGAGTTGGAGATGTCACACTAAAAGATAGGTCACTTCCACTAACCATACTAGAAGTTTTTATCCTTGAACTTTCTGCTAACAAGGGTCATGTCTCTTCAGGTGGTTTAGCCATAAAAACTCCCCCACAAGAAGAATCCACTATAGCTTGACTTGCATGAGATAGACCAGAGTAGAAGGACTGAACTAGCTGCTACAAAGGGATCTCGTGATGTGGACATTCTCTCAACATCTTTTGAAATCTCTCCCAAGCCTCGTGGAAATGCTCATTATCTATTTGACTGAAACTTGCTATGGCACGCCGCATTTGTGTTAGCTTTGCTATAGAGTAGAATTTCATCAAGAAAGCATTTTTCATATCTCCCCAACTCATGATGTCCTTTATTGAATCATACCACTCTTTGGCTTTATCTTTGAGGGAGAAGGAGAACAAAGTCAGCCTAATTATATCATCACTTGCTATCGGCATCCTGAAGGCGGAGCATACTTCAAGAAAGGAGTCCAACTGCTTGTAGGGGTTCTCACTCTCCGAGCCATTGAAGATGGGCAGGAGCCCAAGAAGACCTGGAGGGATGGAGAATTGCTCCCCTGGCATCTGATCAATCCTACTAGCAATTGGTGATTTGTAGTTGCTAGGCATGAAGTAGTCTTGAAGTGGCTTGTGAAGTGCATTTTGGCTTTCCATCTTGTTTCCTCCCGAATGGCTTGTCACATGAACAAAGCACAACCAAACAAAGGAGAACAAGTTAGTAAATCAATATACACAAAGAATGTAGAGAATAATGAATAAAGAATAGAAATGATGAGGGCAGTAGGAAAAGTCAAAGCAAAACTAACTAGCTACGTTGAGCACCTCTAATCCCCAACAACGACGCTAGAAAGCTTGGTGCTCTCCCACCAATGGTCTTACACACTACTCAATTGGAGTTTTTAATAGATGCAACCCTGCGGACAGAAGCACACGGTGGATTCACTTTTGATATTTATAAAACCTAACTTAACACCTACTCACACTAAGATAACTACACCCGCAAGCGCACGGGGTCGTGTCATAGTATAGGAAGGTGGAAAGTATAGGGTCGATCCATAGGAAGAAGAGGGGGTACTAGATCTAGGTTTAGTTTGGCTAGGTTCCTACTGCGAAGACTAGGGTTAAGGGTTTGAAGGTTGTTTTGATTGTTAAACTATTATGAACAAACAAACAATTAAAGGCAGGAATGAAAACTAAATTAACCCTAGACTAGATTAAAGCTAAAGAAGCAAGAAAGGATTAAGCTAGGTATGAAAAGGCAAATTACACTAAGGCAAGTAAGAGAGAAGCAAAAGAGCAATTAAAGAGCTAAACTAACATGAACAAGGCAAGAACAAAGAAAGAAGCTAACTAAGCAAGGAACGAGCTAACTAAGCTAAGCAAGCACAAAACTAGGGTTTTAAGTATTAAAGAGAGGTATGGGCTGTTTAGGGTTATGAACTTATCACTTAGGTTGGGGGATGAAATATGAACATTATGATTCCATTTAGATTATCCAAACCAAACAACGAGTTAGAGTCTAATGAATTAACCTAAGCTACTAACTAGCCATAGATATGCTAGGTTGTGCATAGGGGAACTAGTCCCTAACACTCCCTACTACCCTTACGAGGCTCAATTGGGTTAGGGATCAAGTTTAATTCAATTAGACTCTAATCAAGTATAGGCTTATAGATTAGGCATTCCTAGGGCAATTAGGGGCCGAGGGTAGTAATGGGGAGGTGAAATTAGGGTTTTGGACCCCAATTCCCCCACATTCTAGCCTTGAGAAGGCTCCATGCTAATTGTACTAGAATTATCTAATCTAGCTACTTAGATATCTCACTTAGGTTTAGGGAGATTGATTAGGATGTAGGAAGATGGGAGGCAACCTAGGGATCCAAAATTTCGACCTAGGGGCAAATCCCAAAATTCACACATATAAGCAATTTGCCTAAATTCCTAGGTGATTTCACACACAAACCAACAAGCAATTCATGGAGAATGAGATAGAAATAGAATATAATCATTAAAAAAATAGAACTACAAAGTTTACATGTCAATTCCCCCCAACATGGTATCAAAGTAAGATAATTTCTCCCAAACCACCCACCCAAGGGGGCCTAGCTACTCATGGAAATGGAAAATACAAAAAGAAAGGAGAAAGAGGTAGAAGAAGCCATGGAGCTCGGTGTAGATGATGGAATCCTCCTCTCCAACTGTTGCAAGATGACCTCCTCTCTCCTCCAAGGTGTAAGGGTGTGGAATGAAGGGGATTATGGGTAGGAACTAGTATAAACTAGTGTTTTGGTGGTAGAAATGGTGAAATGGAGTGGAATGGAGATGGAAATGGAGTGGAATGGCTAAGGTATGAAAATGGGATGCTAGAAGGTGGTGGAAGGTAGCTCACCTTGTGCCCCAGCCACCACCTAGGTATATATAGGTGTGGGGGAAGCACTAGGTCAAGTAGGGGGAAAATAGGTAAAGAAGTGAAAAATGGGTAGGTTTTGTGAGTAGCACGGCTGTGGTGGGACACCATGGCCGTGGTGGGTAGAGGTGAGCATGGTCGTGGTGGATGGGAACGGCCGTGTTAAATAAAATGATCAAAAGTCAGGTTGGTGGTCAGTTTTGGGCTGAAACTGGCATGACTGTGGTGGTCTGAGGTAGCATGGCCGTGGTGGTCTGAGGTAGCACGACTGTGCTGGGTGGCACGGCCGGCCGTGGTGGGCTAGGAAATGGTGGCCGTGGTGCCATGACACGACCGTTATGCTTCTGTGCAGCAAAACCGTGCTGTGCAGCACGGCCGTAGTGGCTATCTCTGGCATGACCATTCTTGGCTGCACGGTCATGGTGGTTGTCTGCTTGACTTGGGGTTGAACCTATTGATTTATAAGTGACCTAGCACGACCGCTCTGTGGTATCACAGATGTGCTGGATCTTGGATCAACACTTTGACTATGTTCTTTGGATTTTCTTGGCCACCTTTGCTTTAATGGGTCTCTGGCCACTAGGGGTAGGTTGAGGGAGCATCAGACTTCACTTTGGGCCTCTTCCAAGGGTAGAGAAACCCTAGGATCACTCCTTCTCTCTCTCTCTTCCATCAAATGTGGTCCAAATGCCTGAAAAACATGCAAATCATGTCCATAAGTGCATTTTACACAAATAAACATATTGGGGGAAAGCATGTGATCTAACAGGTATATAAGTGATTGAGGGGCAATATAGCATAAGATTAAGCCCTAAAATAGCACTAAATCAAACCACAACACTATAAATCCCTTTATCATGGATATCTCAATTGAAACTAAGGCATGAAATGTCATCCTCTAAACATTCAATCTATATTCCTTGAACCAGAGCAGACAGTTCGAGATATTATGAACTCAAATATATATATTGACTTGCATGATGATGTCCATGCATTTAATAGTCGTGTTTATCAAGTGGTTGTGGATATCACTCCAAAGAGGGACAAATTCCATCTACATCACTCACAATATTCCCCATGTGTCACAATGTACCCAATCACCACCTTTTGCAACTCTTATTCTAGAGCATGTTGGGCTAGTGTCAAAGTACATAATACATCATGTGCTACTGTAGTGACTTCATGTCTAAGGTTCACAATCATCATTGTTACATTGACAAATGACTCCAACATGTCATTACATGACTTCCATGTGTCAATCTCAAGGTGGGTCTTTATGGTACTTCTTATTCTCTAACAAGTACTCATGCATCTGAGTTGATTACACTAATATCATGATTAAAGAGACATAGTCATCACTCACCATACATGCTAGTCCTTTCTATTATTGTTGTCCTATAAATTGGTCTACACATGCCTAATTGAGCCCAAAATCTCAAAATTGAGTTTAAAACACTTAGTAAAAAGAAGATCAAATTGCAACTTTTAAAAGGGAAAATCTTGGGCTAGGATGATCCAATTGAGGGGATTTTTGTGCCGTTGGAAAGATAATTGAATTCTTTACATCATGAAATTCATTAAAGAGAAAATTGGTGACATTAATTAGGTTAAAAATAACTTCCAAGATAGTGACATGTTAAGGACTTGATACTTAGGTTCAAAAGCAAATTGGGTGTCACCCTAAGACATGTGTACACAAGATGAACCAATCGAACATCAAAACATCTTTAATCATGAAATTAAGGGCTAGAGTGAGGATTTAGTGCAAAGACAAAGTGCACATACATATATGATGAGAGGGAAAAGTACATTTTATCACAACATGCAAGTAAGATGTTTGTACTTTCACGACTATCTCCTTATTGTGCCTAAGATCTCAACCAGAGACATGTTAATTAGATTCCTTAGAATGATTAAGATCTAAGAATTAAATGCATGATAAGATAATAGGATTTGAATGCGTTAATTCATGATTTTTTTTGAAAAGATCCATGTATTAAGATTTAATATCATGGTAAGACCATGAGGTATAAATACATTAAGACTCATATAAGATCAGATTTAATAGGATAACATTATATTATAGAGTTGAACCAAGGCCATAGTTTAGGTCATTTCAATAGACATGACCCAGAAACTTTACACAATTCATGCGGCTCAGACACGCTAGTGCAAGCCAATATAAGAGAGACATGATCGATGTCCTATGTGCAGGTCATGAGGCCCACACCCTTAGTGCACGCCGATTCATATACATAACCCAGACCCTATATGCATGTTATGGGACCCAAACACTTTAGTGCAGGTCATGATACCCAAGTACTTGAGTACATGTCTCTAGATAAATCTACGTTAAAATAAAGAATTAAGAGTAAAGAAAGGGTAGTCATTTATGCTTAAAATTTTCCTACATACTTGTATGCTGGTTGTACATGCTGGTTTGGTAAGGTTGTTAGAAATATTTAGTTATCCACAAGAAAGTCATAATTTAAAGGTGCCTATGAGACTTTATGACAATCGTCAAGAGTTAGTAAAGTAGGTGAAACCTTAACGTGGGTAGCCTTAAAGAGATATATCTGGATTTTAAGGACTAAAATCCCAAACAGGTGGGTAGTATTGTCACATCCTATTCAAGATATTTGGATATAAGAGAAAACAACATGTAGAAAGGATCTCTTGTGCAATTTGGTAAGTTTTGTAATATCCTCAATGTTTGGAAATTGCATACTTAATTTGATGATATGAGGTGACAACCAAAGTAGAATAATGATGGAAATATGATGGCTATAGCTGATATATTTTATCCCTAGACCTAGTTTAGGAGTTCATATTAAGTAAAGTAATGTTGATGATATGTATCATAAGGAAACTTCAATTGATAAATCATATTGATTCAAGTTTTAGTTTTGTAATAGAGAACATGATTAAGCTTATGGACCCTTTGGAACACCAAGAAATGGGACATGTGCCCTAGAACCCAATTCTAGCCCATTTTAGGCCAACCACAATTTAGACATGAGTCCTTGGAGTATAAAATTGGGAATGGAGTATTTCATGCTCATAATATATGCTTAAAATATTTTTAGTAGATACATAATTAGAATATAAGATCATGGGAAAAATCAGATAATTTTAAATTATTAGTGGGCTAGGAAATTAAATTAGCAATTTTGGTGTTTTTACTTAAGAGGTAGTTTTACATTGCCTATCCATTTAGTATCTACCTAATATCATGCTCAGGGAAGGATAATGGGAAGGTAATGTTATTTCTAAAATATGATTTAAATATAATTAATATGTGGCCTAAATAATTAATTCTTTAATTTGGATTTTATTGAAGAAGAAAAAGAAGAAAATAAAATAAAATAAATAGTTGTTGAGACTCCCAACGCAGATTGGAGTCTCTGTGCTCGTGAGAAAATATGGTATGAACCTCTATCCAAGTTCTAGGAGGCAGAGGCTATAAAATATTTTGAACCTAGAAGCTTGGGGAGGTCACATTCTATGCTAGGGATTGGTTGGAAGTTGCTAGAGAGAGGGAGAACCAGAGAAGAAGAAGACGTGGAGGGGGAGCACCAGTGGCGTCTGTGAGGAATTCCCTTTGGGGATATTTGATTCTACCACCCGAACCTTGGAAAAAGCACCACCATGGCCAGCGAGCACTGCACGAAGTCTTTGGAGGTCTCTCTTTGGGTGAATGTGGCTTGGGAGTAGAGTTATGCATTGTCGCAAGGAAGCTTAACATCGACGATCGTTGTACTCTATAAAATAGGGTCACATATAGATATCTAGGGATAATAGTGATCGCCCAGATCTAGAAAAATTGGATCCAAGAAAGGATCTGCAAGGCTCCAAGCCCTAAAATTGTTGACCGCATGCGGCGTGGCCAAATCCTGACAGCCAGATGCAAACTTAACGGGCTAGATCACCCATGAACTAGGTATCCTTCCAAAATTTATATGTAGAGATAGGAATTTATACTTTTAGCAAACAAGGTTTCTATGGAAAGTTTATGATGACTACTATATTGCAAAAATTAATTAGAAGGATTCTTATGACATATGGTATTTATGATACTTTGATACTAAAATCTATGAGAATTGAATTTTTTGGAAATTAATAATAGAAAACAATGTTAAAGTAGTAAGTGTATTTTGAAGTGTTTAATATGATTTTAAATACCAATCATTTTGATTTGAAGTTTAACCAAAGTTTTGATGTAAACTGTAGTAAGTGTTATTTGGATATTTCACCCATTATTTGACTATGAAACAACATGTTTTTTTTATCAAGACCCTACTACATTGCATGATTATTGTTTACAAAGTTTTGATGGTATTCCATATATTATTATATTACTATTTGAATTTTAGGCCTAAGTGGCCATTAGGCGAGATAATTTTTTATTACAATATGGGATATGTATGCATATTTTATTTGATAGAAGATTTGCAAGTATATTTTTGTAACGTCTGGGCCCACTACCCAAGACTCTAGTAGAGTTTCAGGAATGACGACTGGCCCCACAGACCACCACTAGCCTTAACTGTGCACTTTGTTCACACTGACGCGCAAGCCAGGATCAACTTCCCGACTGGTCACCCATCCTAGTACTACTCCAAGCTAAGCACGCTTAACTATAGAGTTCTTTAGTGATGGGCTCCCGAAAAAGTAGGTGCACCTTGGTGATATGGATAGTCCCATCATTCCTTATAAGATATTTTTATCCGAGGCCTCAAATCCTAGGATGTTACAATCTACCCCACTTAGACTCTTGACGTCCTCATCAAGGCTCAACTATAAGGCCTCATAATCTCTTCCCCATTTTAGTGCAGACCCACAATAGCCCATACTTCCATCTAGAGGCATCTCACTATGATCAACACAGGGACTGGAGTGGATCTTTCCATGGTCTATCTATGGCTATAAAAGGTGGTCTTGGACCTCACTGGTGTTCCCGGTAAGCCGTTGTTATCATGGCTCCAATCTGAGGGTCCCAATCCGGCTAGAGGTCTGCCTCCCCGCCTGTGAGGTGAGGTGCTCTGTTTACTCTGCAAAACAGAGCTCCGCTGACCTGCTGCTTTGGTGGGAGCATGGTGGCTCTACAACCACCTTAGGACCCCAGAACAGAGGTATCCAGATGCGACACCTCCTTTTATCGTGGCCACCACTGATTTGAACTCACTGATCCCTTCCACTACCCAACCATGCCAGTTCCTCCTTCAACCTCCAGTACTTCCTCTCTGCTCTTCCTCCTCTCACAGAAAAGAAGTGGTCAACTTTTTCCTCTGATGTCATAATTGAGTCAGTAAGATTAGTACATTTTATTATATTTGAAAGTTTTCTCTTGATCATCGATCAATATGATTCACATATAGTACATTATGTGATCTTAATTGCTTTTTTGAGTGTGAAGTTATTTTGAATACATAAAGTGATTTTGCATATATGTTTAATACTAGTATGCTTTTTTATCATGGTTTTAGATTGGAGTTTGGTTTAGTATAAACAATAAACCTAATTTAGTTTAGGAGGTTAGAGTGATGGGCTCAAACAAGGTAAGTTGACCATGTCCATTGAATTTCATTATTATTATTATAATTCAACCTACACCTTCTTATAAAGTAACTTAGAGATTAAGTTACTTTCAAACTTTAGTTTTCTATATCATGTCATGCTTTGAGAAATCAAATTTCTTTCAGTTTGAGTTAAGTTACCAGAATATCTGATTTCAAGTAGTTGAGAATTATCTAACTTCCAGATACTCAATATTTCTATGCTCAATTTAGTTTATTTCATAAGTATTTAGTGTTAGATGTCGTACATTGATATCACAATTTAATTAATTCATTCTATTAAATCAGAGATTTAGGCTAACATTTATTCAAAAAATTAGAATATGAGTTTTTAGATTCATATTTAAATTTTGTTTAGAATTAAGAACATAGATACAAATTCAGAGATTATAGAATAAGATTTAGAGGAAAGAAATAAAAAGTAGATTTAGTGGTATGAAACTAAGAACAAAGATAGAAAATGATATCAGAACATCAACTATACACATTATAAGAGATGTCCTCACCAAAAAGTCTCAATACAATACATAGGACATTGTGGGTGTCACAGAGGATACAACATGCCAATAGAGGGTGTGTTGTACTATACATGACACTTTAGTGTCAACAGATGACACATTATGTCAACATATGGTGTGTTGCACTATAGAGGATACTTATGTGTCACAGAGGAAGATTTATCGTAAAATGGTGGCCACAAATAAATAAAAGGAAGAAATAAAAGACATATCGATTCAGTATAAGTTTACAAATTTCAAATCTTAGTTCAAATTTTATTTATAGATATTTATAATTATCTAATTAGAAATTTAATGCCCACTTACTCTAATAATTATTTTCTTATTTGTATATGATCAAGGATGAGATGTTCACATATGCTAATATTTAAGAAGATTGGTCAAGATATAGGTTTTTCTTGATGGAATGCCATCTACATGATCCCAAAGCTTATGATAAAAGTATAGTCTTTTACATCATGTGTCATTGTTTTCTTATAAAGTTTGATGTAACTAAGTTTCTTTTCTGAGAATATGATGAGAATTTTATTCCATACATAGACTGTAATAGTTCTTTTTTATCTTTATTATAATTCATATCATGTTTGTGACACTCCCAATTTTAAAAAATAGGTTTTGTTCATTTGATATGAAAATTGGGGTGCTACAAACTCTCTTATACCCAGGCGACAAACGTTGCTCGCTTTGCAACACCAAGACCTTGACGCCTTTGGTGATATGATGTTTATTTCCACATGACATCTGGATATAAGTTTGAACATGACTTATTTCATGATATCCTTTTTGACTTTGCTCTCGAGATGGCTTAAAGGTTCTAAAAGAGGCTCTTGTGGCCTTCCTTGGCACACAACCTGATGGCAACCACTCTCAACGTCTGGTTGACATCTTGTTATTTGATTGATCAGGTAGAAAACAGACATGTGTTGACCTCATTGGAGTCTCTCCTTTGTCAAGTGTTCTTTCTAGTAACTTTAAAGAAGGCTAGACAGTTGGCGATGCCGCTGCACAAAAGGTACAAAAGTAAGGTACAACTTGTATGGGTAATTACCATGACCTTTTTCTTTTGACACATTTGCAGTACTTAATGATGATGCAATATCTCTTCTGTGATATCTTCAACATGTCACCACTAGGAATCTTATTCTACCATCGTCTTCTTTTTATAATTTTACTTTTAAATCTAATAAGGTTCACTATCTAAAGAGGACTAACCGTTTAATTTATTGTTCATGCTTTTGTAAATCTTTATTTTTAAGAATTAGTTGAAACTAGGTTTCTTAAAGAATTGGAATACGTTTGCGTTAAGACTATAGAAAGTTTGTGTGGGATCATCAACCTCCGTGTCAATCGCTATTGGACGTTTGGTCTAATATTATATTTATATATAATTATTTATTTATGAACATAATGACAACTATAATTTTCTAAAAAAATGATGTTTTTTTATTTCCTCTAGTACTCTATTTGCATCCTCTTAGTTATGAGATTGCCCCCCTCCACCATTCTTTCTATCTTTCCACTATTGTCTCTTATGATGAGCGAGTAGACGTTTGTGGTGGGGCATGGGGGAGTAACCCCAACATCCTATATTTTATTCTAACATGTATATAAACTCAACAATATTGTTGCTAAATAAAGTATTTTTCTGATTATTTCCCTACCTTATAAATTGATCACTTGATTTTTATGTATGTTGTAATCGTGGATGTGTAGGTTGCTATAATCAGAACTTTAGAATGATCATGTTATCCCCCCGAGGTGTCAGTAAGGGATAATGAGGTGATTGGGTTATGATATGCTAGTGTGTCGAGACTAGTCAGTCATATTTTGGGAGTCCAATCCGATAAACTTGAATCTTGGGTACCGAAGTATAACGACGCCCATAAATGACTATTGACACCCAAAAATAATTAATTGACGTCCAAAAGAGTTTATTGACACCCAAAAGTATAAAAATGTTTCTCAAATAGATCTGTTTGACACCTAAGAACAACTTAATAGCGCACAAATATAGTTCATTATCATCATCATCATCTAAGCCTCAATCCCAACTATGTTGGGGTCGGCTACATGGATCATTCGTTTCCATTCAGCTCTATCATGGGCGTTATATGCATAGTTATATGCATTAAATAGGGTATAAGGGTACTTCACGCCCAATAATAACTTATTGACGCCCATAAATAGTTAATGATACCCAAAGATAGTTAATTGACGCCCAAAATGGTTCATTGACATCTAGAATCACATATTCATATTATTTTTATATTTTTGTTAAAAATATATCAATATTAGTCTTGTTGGAATGCATTTTTCATAACGAATCTAATGATTTTTGTTTCGTCAAAAAATTCGTCACGGTTCAAAAGTTATAAGTAAAATAAATTTATTTATCAATTACATAACCTCTACCTACCAATTCAATTAAAACCCATCACTAACCCCCACCCCACAAAACCACCTATGCATAGCACCCGCGCGTGAGGGTGTTGCGCGTGACTAGATCATTTTAAGCTTTGGATATTTACGGGCGGTGAGTCGTGTGTGAGAAATATATTGGAAATTAAATAGGTGACGACAAAATGATAGATGGATCCAATACTCCCTTCTAAGAAAGAGAAAAGAAGACAGAGCAAGATAAATGCACTCGTGTCGTGGAAACCCCACGAAGTCGGCTTGACCAATCGGCGATACAAACGGACGCCACATCAACATATGCCGACAACAGCTGCGCTCTTTCGTTCATTTGTCTTGTTGCACGTGCAGGCTGGACTACAAAAAGGCTTCAAGTTGATAGAACGCTCACATGCGACCAATTATCGGCCGAGAACAGGCATCACGTTGTTACCAAGGGTTTGCGTAGGAGAAAAATTTAACAACATTCTTTTTGATAATTTGTAATCTCATTAACGAGAAACCGGAACACAGCCGCATACTAGAAAACAGAATTACCTAGTTCATACCGTATAACAAAATCATTGAATCTGTAGCATCAGAAGTGCCAAAATCCTATGATGAGTTGTATAGAGATCTGAAGTGGGTAATCTTAATGTAATTAAAGCTGGGGGCCACCCCTACAATAGGTCTCGAAATAAAAATTGGTAATATGGTAATATCGGTCTTCATTTCCCCCCATAAAAATCTGTTTCAGAGAGTATGTCCTTTGACCAATGATCGTTTCTCCGTAGCATGCATGTCTGATACTGCTGGTATCCCCCATGATGGCCTCCAAAGCCTGATCATCTGCATAAAAACGCTTCATATGTGTCATGTATTGCCACTATAAGTTGTTGTGCATTGTGACTTATGTTATTAATTTTTTTATTGTTTTTTTTTCTATTTATATAGCCCATTGAATGGTAGCAATCAGTGTTTTAGTTATGTATAAACTATATGCTATTGGTTTGGCTGTGTTGATAATGTGTGCCACACTATCATGATAGTCTGGGTCGGTGTTTGTGTAAGATAGATAGCGACGCCAAAAATGTCACTGTTCAGAGGGCATGTGAAGAATACACGTCGTGTGGATTCTTCCTTTGTTAAGCATAGTGAACGGATGGAGGGGTCTGAAAACCTCTCTTTCCAATATTGAGGTCTGTCTGTATTTTATCCTGTCATAAAAATGTGGATCTTCATTTGGCATATGATATTCCATATATATGTATGGGGATGAGATGTCTTCGGTAAGTGGAATGTTGATAGGTTTTTATAAAGGAGTAAGTTTTCCCATCTCCACGGTATATGGTTTACAATGTTTATTCCCAATTGATGTGTGGTTTCTTTCTTGGTGTAGATGGGAAATAATGATGTAATGATTCTCTCAAGTATGCTAATTCCACTTGTTCTCATAAGTTTTACAACTTGGTCATTTGTGATGTGCATCAACTCTTTGGGAATGTTGACATAAAGGGCCGGTTGATTATTCTTTTTCCTCAAACCAAGGGTCAGACCGAATTTTGATTTTGTTTATGCAGTGTGATGGGGTTAATATTGTGCTAGATGACATAAGGTGGTGTTTATGTAGGGAACAAGGGAGAAACTTGACTATAGTTGATAAGTTGCCCTAATTTGTAGTCTTGTAGTATTCATTGATGATATGTTCTTTCATAGATTGGGGCTATTAGAATATAAGGAAGCAAAAAAATATTGTATCAAACAATGAGTGTGTATCTTGATGTCAATGATTTCCCAACCCTTGTAAGATTTAGGGGAGCATATGGTGTGCCATATATCATGATGTATCTTATTTGCATATGTTCAAATACGAAACACCTCCTTATATAATCAACGATTTTAAGGATCTTGGAAGGAAGTGAGATACAACTAAGAAAGTGTGTCGTGAGAGAAGTAGGTGGGCTATTGAGGAGAGTGATTCATCTAGTCGACTGAAAAATTATGTTTTTCATGAGCTAAGATGGTGTCTCAGGGCATCAATTACGGGGTTCTAGCCGGTACTTGGGATTTTATATGGGGATATAGATATACCAACATAACTAAAGGGGAATTAATCTATCTTGTAATTAGAAGAGCGTGATATTTATCCATCCTCATGTTGGTCTATATGAGTCCCACATATAGATGGTTTTTGGAATTAATATTTTTTTATCAGTAAGCGTGTTTCTCATTCCATACAAAAAAACTGTACAAGTGGGGGGGAGCATAAGCTCAATCTATTTATGCAGATAAGAAAAAAGGACCTACCTATGCAGTCCTCTATAATCGCTATCTATGTACCTCCACAAATTATGTGGGTTAGCATTAGCTCCATCAAAAATGATACGATTCCTATGAATCCATATATGGTATATAACAAGAACGACAAGAAAAGCTTCATTTTTGTTTTTCAGAAGGTGAATCTCATCCTTTCATCTTGGGATGAATTGCAGCAAATGTCCAGTTCTCCCCCAGACTTCAGCAGCCACATCACAGCCCCAAATAATATGGTTGTTCGTTTCCTCGGCTCTGCAACACATGCTGCATCTAGAAGCCAAGCTATAGCCCCTTTTTTGCAGTTGATCTTCAGTAATCAGCCTGCCATGCATAAGCTTCCAGTAGCTGAGAATGGCGTGCCTTGGGGCTCTAGAACACCATAGCCACTTAGACCACACCATTTCTTCATGTTTAACCCTGCAGAAGTTCCACACTTCCCTTAGTGACATGGTCTTACAACCTTCCAGCATACACGAGTCTTCTCCACATCCTACCTGTATGCAGCTGCATATTTGTAGGATGCTTTCCGTCCCCCTTGCTTCAGGTACATCCCACCTATTGTCAGATATAATGTTACTTAGATAGCAGTTGGGTCCAAGATTCGACCTTAGTTGTAGGTATCCAGGTTCATCAATACATTGACCAAGGAAGCGATCATTGACCCAAGGATCCTTCCAAGTCTTCACAGAAGTTCCATTACCAATGTTGAAACAGACATGTGACAAACAATTATCTCTAGTTTTAAGGATGTTTCTCCACATCCTTCTGTTCGTCTGCTTGGGTTGACATGACCATAAAGTTTCCTCCTTGATGTACTTGCTATGAATCCAATGAATCCAGAAGAAGATTTTCTTGTTGGCGATGTCCCATAGGTTTCTAACAAGGCCTGTAGCACTCCAATCTTCCACTCTTTTGACTCCCAAACCCCCTTCAGATTTAGGCCTACAGATGATATTCCATGATATTGAGTGTACATGTTTACTTTCCTCCTTGTCTCCCCAAAGGAACTTACTGCATATGCTTTCAATTTCCTCCATCGTTGCCCTTGGTAGTAGGAAAACTCCAGTCCAATATAAGTGATATGGTGAGAGGGTCGAGATGACCAGCTCCAACCTATCGGCCATTGAAAGGATCTTGGTTTTCCATGCTTCCAACTTGGTTTTAAATTTGTCAACAAGGGGATATCACATCCTCTTAGTGAGTCTACCTGCAAACATCGACACACCCAAGTACCTGACGGGAAAATCACTTATTTCTACTCCCATCTGTGTACTAATGTTATTCGCTGCATTCCTACTGAGGAAAAGTTGGCTCTTCTATGGGTTCAATTCTAAGCCAGACATATCTTTGAAACGCTGCAAGCAGTTTTTAATACCTTCAATGTTGCCTTCTGTTGCTTTTGTAAAAACCAAAAGATCATCAGCGAATAGCAAATGGGAGACAGTAGTAACACCAGCTTTTAGAGGTTCAGGCTCTTTTCTTTGGGCCGCCTCATCAAAAATGGCAGTGAGTCCTTGCATCCCGATCACAAAGAGATATGGCGCCAAGGGTTCACCTTGCCTGATGTCGCTCGAGGTTTGGATAATCTTAGTAGGTGCCCCATTGATCAAGATCTGACATGAGGCAGTATCCAAGCACTCCTTAATCCACCCAATCCAGCAATCAGGGAACTCCATCAACTTAAGAACATTTAACAAATATCCCCTATCGATAGAGTCGTATGCCTGGCTCAAGTCAACCTTCAAATAAAGTTTACTGCTGACATTCACCTTCTTAAAGTCATGTACCAGTTCGTTGGCAAGAAGTATTGCATCCACAATCCTCCTACCCTTTACAAAGGTGCACTGATTAATGCTGATAAGGCTAGGTAAGATATCTCTCAACCTGTTAGCCAGTATTTTAGAGATAATTTTAGTGACAAAATTGCACAACGAGATCAGTCTCCATTCACCAACTTTCTGTGGTTGCTTCACTTTTAGAATAAGGGCCACATATGATTTGTTCATCTCTTTCAACATTCTTCCTTTGAGGAAAAAGTCTTTAATAGCACAGCAAACATCTTCCCCCCACAATATCCCAAGTGGATTTAAAGAAGTGTGCATTCATCCCGTCAGGGCCAGGGGATTTATCGTCATCCGACTTCTTGATGATGTCATAGATTTCCTCATCAGTGACCAATGCACACATGGTTTGTTTCTGAAGCTCAGTTAGCTTAGGCAAGTTTCCACTGCTAAAGGGTTGTCTTTGACCGACCACGTTAAACATCTTCCTATAGTGTTTGATGAAGGTATCACTGATAGCTTCCATGTCGCTAGTTTGAACTCCATCCACCTCAAGCAGATGAATTTGGTTCCTCACCCTTCTAGTTTTTAAGGAGGCATAGAAAAACTTTGTATTCGAGTCTCCATTCTTGAGCCAAAAAAATCTAGACTTCTGCCTCACCATGGATTCCTCAATGTCTTTAGCCGCGAGCGCTTCTTTTGTCAAGGTTTTAGCAATGTCCCACAAGAGCTCATTATAGGGGTCTTTGTCTGCCTCATCCTATGCCTTCAGAGCTTCTCTTTCTTTGTTTTTTTCCGAGTCAGCCATGTCACCATTCTTCTCCCAATTCTAGGTTTGTAGTTTTCTTTTCGTGATTTTAATGCACTGACAGAGTCTATACATAGGATTTCCATCAACCCTGGTATTCCATGCGCTGCAAACTACATCTTGGAAACCAGGTAGACTAGCCCATGTGTTGAAGTAGCGAACATGGTAGTTGTGTTTGTGAACTTTTTCATCCATGTGAATGATTTGAGCATGGTGACCGCTATAAATAGATGATAAAACTTCGATTTAAAGTTTAGGAAATTCACCAAAACCTTAGCCATTGAGTAACATTCTATCAATCTTGCTCCACATGTTATCTGTCCCGCTTTGCTGATTGTTCCAGATGAAAAATGACCCCTTAGCCTCTGCTTCAATTAGATTTAGTTTGCTCACTGTCTCATTGAAATCGTTCATTGACTTCACTGAAGGTGATGCTCTTCCTTTCCTTTCCTCCACTTTTCTAACAACGTTGAAATCTCTAGTGATGATCTAGGGTCCTCTCAAAGAGTTTCTAATCACCATCAAATCATCCCAGAGTTTTAGTCTCTTGATGTCATTGTTATCACCATACACGTCAGTCAACTCTAAACTTCTATCCCCAAAGCTAAGGCAGAAGTGCAGGAACTGTCGTGATTGGGCTAACTCCTTGACCTTAATGTCATTGCTTTTCCATAACACCATAATCCTTACCTTCTTGCAGGTTGTGGAGTTGTCTATCCACTTGTCTTCTGGCCAAGTTCTTCATAATGCTTTGGAAAGATTATTTCTCTTGATTTTAACCTCGGTTAAAAGAGCCACATCTGCTTTGGCCCTTCTCAGTTCAGCTCGGATAACGTCCCACTTATCCCAACTGGAAATGCCACGAGTGTTCCAAGCTATTACCCTTGGTGCTTCACCCATTAGACCCCTAGACTGGTACGCCGCCAGTCGAGGCCGTAGGTTCAATTTCGTTTATTGAGTCATCAAGAGTATGGAACTTATTTGCTTCCTTCCCTTTCCCAGTGGTGGTCTTCTGCCCCCTCATCCTTCTCGGACTGATCGTTTTTTTCGGTCTCTCAAACACATCTTTCTCCTTGGAAGTGCTCTTCTCCCTCGAACTACTCGCATCGCCGTCGGAGGGTACATAAGATTCCGAATGTGTCTGCACAACAACACTTGCTATTGTATCAGGTTGTGTCTGCACGACATTATTCACTTGAGAATTCTGTCGAAAAGATTGAGTCTGCCCCGCACTTTTCTCTGGTTGGGTATTGATTTGCTGCTCCACCGGCTCCACCTAGTCTGGAACAGAGGCCTTGCATAGTGCCTTCTCATGACCAAAACTCTCGCAATGGGGACACTTAACAGGAATCCACTCATACTCAATGCTAACGGCGTAATCAGTCCCTTTGTCCGTCCGCAATTTGACTGCCTTGGGAAAGGTTGATTTGGCGCTCATCAGCACATTAACTCGAGCACAGTCGATTCTTGTTTTGGCTTTCATCTAGCGATCCAAACGCCGCAGTTTCCCCAGGTATGATGCAATACGCACAATCATAACTTCACTCCATAGCTCGAGTGGTAGGTTATGGATCTTCATCTAGAACGGAACAAATGTAAATTTCTCCAGCTCCAACGGATCTCCGTTCTCCCACTTCTTCAAGACCATCAATTTTCCTTTCACATGCCAAGGGCCTCCTTCTAGAGCATTGGAGAGATCAGAGTCCTCACTGAATTTGATTATGAAGCTTCCGCTCCACCATCCAATACCTCCATGGATCTGACAGGTTTCCACAATTTAATTAGATAGTCCTGCAAAGTTGGTATATGCGGTTTGAAACTGATGATGTATCATGCAAGCATGTTCCTCCAGAGTGCCGCGTTTTCATCCACCTCCACCTATAGGATTATGATTGTGTCTCCTTTGATTTTCAGAGCAGTTTCTGGTAGCCTGGTATCGACATCTCCAACTGAGTTTTTGAAGACGACAGACAGTCCTTGGGCACACTAGCTACTCTGACCTCCTCTGTTACATGGCTTCTTCGTTGAGATCTTCTTCCCCCTTGATTTAAGGGTCTTCATTGGTGCTCGCCTACGACACCTCCATCGCCCCCAGAGCACGGCCCCATACCTAACCTTTCCAAAATCAATTTGATAATTTTTTTGGAATTAATATTGAGTCCCAAAATGTGAATAGTTTGATCACATTATACTCACTGGGGGAGATGAAAATAATTGTGGCATTGACATATCATATAATATTGTCAAGGCATTGTTGTGGTGTCTCTATGAGTCCATGTTGAGTGCCAAGTTTAACCATCTGAGTGAGAATGGATGTGACCACAATGAATAAGTAGGGAATGCAAGATGTCCTTGTCTAAGTGTGTTGGAGTTTTTGAATTACCAGAATGGTGTTCTATTGATGAGGATAGAGAAGTGGTAAGAGTCAATACAAGATGAAATCCATTGTATCTATCTGTGTCGAAAACCATATCCAATTATGTGATTGATAGGAAAAGTTTAACTGTTGTTGTCAAGTACTTTTTCAAACTCAAGTTTGACAATCATAGAGGAATGTGTTGGGATTGACATGTGTGTATGGTCTCATTTATCATTATGTAAATATCTTGGATGCTCCTGTGTTTGAGGAATGCACATTTGTAACTTCCATGGATTTAAGGACTCAAATAAACTGATCTTAAAACAAATAGTTGGACTACTCATATCACCAAGGTGCACCTCCTTTTCAGGGTGCCCATCACTAAGAACCCCATAGTTAAGCATCCTCAGCTTTGATTAGTACTAGGATGGGTGACCAGTTAGAAAGTTGATGTCAGAGTGTGCACGAGTGAGGACAAAGCACACAGTTAAGGCCAATGATGGTCTGTGGGGCCAGTTATCGTTCCTAAAACTCTACTGGGTCGGGGCATTTACAAATGATACCAGAGCATAACCCATCTAGTAGGTGGGGCCCATGTGGGCATGTGGCATGTTGGTATTGAATTCTGTGGTCTAGACATATTGGAAATAGTTGTTCATGGTGACGTAGCCACCCTTGCACTGGTAGCTATGAACGAAAGCTGGGTGTCCATTGGCCATTCTTGGTCTACATTAAAATGGGCAAATATTATGAGGTTGTATAGTCGATCCTTGATGAGGACATCAAGAGTCTAAGTGGGGGAGATTGTAATATCCAAGGATTTGATGCCTTGGATAAAATGATCTTAAAAGGAATGATTAGACTACTCATATCACCAAGGTGCACCTCCTTTTTAAGGAATCTATCACTAAGAACCATTGTTTGGGAAATCAGTCCACACAGCTGCATATACTCCTGCTTATACCTATTCAGTCACCCTACCACACCACATATTACTAATCGGTCCACTAAGCGGTCATAGGTCGCATATACTCCCACTTGGCCGATTAAACTCCGCTTTTCAAAAATCCCACAACTAATGTTCATGCATTTCATACTTACATGCATATATATATACACACATTTCATTATATATAAATTGAGATATATAGTCATTGAATTATATGTATATATTGTAATACATATAAAAAATTTCCACACACATTTGTACATTTATTCAAATAGCTTTTGATATATTAACATGTATAGATACACATACATTATACCTAAATATACAATCACATATTTGTGCATGTATATATGCATTTTTATTTATTCACATTTATACACACTATACATATATTTGTACATTGATTTGCCTACATTTTTGTATTTGTACATATATTACAAACACATCCTATATATAGACATATATACATATATAAGCATTTCACATGCATATTAATATGTTTATACGTAAATAGATGTATGTGCCTACTCTATATATTTAGTTTATGATCTCACTATATTATTTTATATATAATTAGTTTATTGAAATAATAAAAATCCAAAACCGCATATACTCCTACATACCGCATATACTCTATGCAGTACCCTCTCCGCCCGTACACCACATACCGCTTTCCTGAACCATGCTAAGAACTATGTAGTTAAGTGTGCTTAGCTTGGAGTAGTACTAGGGTAGGTGATCAGTCGTGAAGTTGATCTCAACTTTTGTGAGTGAGGACAAAATACATAGTTAAGGATAGTGGTGGTTTATGGGGCTAGTCATCATTCTTGAAACTCTACTAGAGCCTTCAACAATGGGACTAGTCATTTATAAAGGGTATCAAAGCCATAACCCCTCCACTAGGTGGGGCCAAGCGTGAGCATGTGGCATGACAGTCTTGACCATGCGGTTCAGGCATGTTGGAAAGGGTTGTCCATGGTGATGTAGACACCCTAGCATTGTTGTTCCATGATCGAGAGTTGGATGTCCATTGGCCATTCTGGGTCTGTAATGAAATGGGGAAATATTATGAGGTCATGTAGTTGAACCTTGATGAGTACATCAACATTGCTAGTGGGGGAAATTGTAATGTCTATGCTCAGCTTGGACTAGTACTAGGATGGGTGACCAGTTGGGAACTTGATGTCAACTTATGTGTGAGTGAGAAAAAAGTACAAAGTTAATGCCAATGGTGGTTTGTGGGGCCATTCATCATTCATAAAACTATGGTTTTGTATGTAGCAATAATGAGGCTATGGTTTAATGCCGGGGAGTTTAAAAATTTGTTGTTTCCCTACAATCTTCTCTAAAGTAAGCTCCAACCTAGAATTGAAAATTTAGGCTATGGTTTTGTATGTAGCAATAATGAGGCTGATAGGTCTAAATTGGTTAACTTTAGTCAAGTGCTTCACCATTTTCATAAGTGTTATATGTGTTTGATTAAGAGTTTCAATTTGGGAGGTGATATCATCATGGTTGTGTATATAGTTGAATAGGTTGATAAAATCAGTTTTAATGTGTTCTCTCATATACTATGGTAGAAGTATAAACTAATTCTATTTGGTCCAGGTGATTTGGCAGCACCATGGTTGTCAACCACATTTAAATTTCAGCTTCTGAAGATATGCCTATGACTTGTGGTGGGTTGGTAATTTGGATTGGGAAAAGGGTGTTCTAGTCGATATGAAAGTGTTCAAATATAAGATGCATTGTCGATAGGTTCTGGAAGAAATAAACTATGTAGGATGTGATGATATGTTAGTAAGTAGTGCCAATCCCAAGAATTTCAAGACAATAGATTGAAGTGCTTCTTTTTTTGTTGTTACAATATTTATGGAAATATAAATATTTTTATCTCCTTTCAACCACTTATATTTATCTTTTTGTTTCCACTTGATTTCATTAGGTATACGTAGGTGGTCTATGTTTAATTAAGCATGGTAGTGTATGCACGATCAACATATGGTTCGCTATCCTAGAGAACGAGTTCAACTTTTTTTTGTCTAAGATCTATATTGATATTTCTAAAAGTGCTTTCATTCCAAATTTTAATATGTTTCTTATTGATTTATCTTATTGTAGATATTCCATCCAGGTTCAAGATTGTTTAGTGGATGAGGCTAGGATTCCTTGACTATATTTAGATAATCTCTATGTTTAATAATACTCTCTCAAATCTAAAAAAGGTTTGTGTCCCCATGAAGTATGTTGTGTGGTATGAGGATGGGGAGGTGGTTTGACATTAGACAAGAGGTAGCAGTCACAAATGAGAGGGGGTTAACGTCCCATAATTGTGAATGCAAAACCGGTCTAGCTAGGCCCATCTATTTCATCTATGCTACGTAAAATTGACACTTGTGGTTGATAATTCTATGAGATGAAATCCATGAATATAGTTAGAGAGGGAATCATTTTTCCTAGTATGTGCATATCCATTCGAGTATGGTGTTGTAGTCCTTTCAAAGGTCTTTCTAGTGAGGTTGAAATCACAACAAATTATCCATGGTGTTGAATCATATGTGTGGGTGATTTGTTGTAGCTCTAATGGAAATTATTTTATCCTAACTGGGATCACTAGATACCCTCGAGAAGGCATGGGTATGGTTGTCTTCAATGTAATTGATGGTGATAATGATATTATAAGCTTTAACATCATTGTTGATAATTTGATAATATTATGGATTCCAACCAATGATGATACCTCATTTAAATCCACATGGTGGGATTTGTATCTAGTCAAGGATGCGACTATTACCTATGGTTTTGAGTTAGAGTGAAGACTAGTTGGTTTTAGTTATTGAAGAGTGATGAGATTAATTCTATTTTTATATAGAAAGCATTTGATTTTCTACTACAATCAACACATGTAGCAACAAAAATGTCCCATGATGTTAAAATCATTGAAGTGTTGTGTAATTGTCATGCAATGAAAGGACGTTTAGATGTAGCTATGTTATTTCTGTAGTCCATATATGCTTCTGTATCCAAGAGCACTATGTTGCAGTTAGTGTTGTGTCAAATGAAATCCCTAGCCATGATGTTAATGTAGTAAATGATTGGATGCATGGCCATGAGAAAATGTCATTGATATGATCTATAGTGAACATATCAACATTAGAGAATATATCATGAAGGGGTATACCACCTAGATAGGATACACCTAACTCATCTACTGCAAAGTAGTTCTTTTTCTAGGTGATTTTTGATCTCAAAATTAGAAATTTGAAGGAGTGTATAGTTCTCAGAGAGGATGATATGTGTAGTTTCTTAGCATAGTTGTGTAATAATATGAGTTCTTCTATGATCTCTAATTTTAATATGTGAATTAGTGTCTATGTTGAGACAAGGTGAAGAGTGTTCCATTGCTAGTTTGTTAAAAGGTGAGAGGTTCCAAGAGTATGTGGTGTTGTGCTTAGTTTGTGTGGTACTGGGTGTGGAGCTATGGGTTTATGGGTTTGAGGGCTTACCTATTGTGTAGATGGATGGTGTTTGAGGATAAGGTCTTCTCTTTCCCAAACCATGTTTGTCTCATGGTTTTGCTTTGTGTTGCCATTATTAGGTGGGAGTTTCTTCCTAGTAGAGAAGAACAATGAAATAGAGTGGACGATAAGTCAAAGAAATTCAAAGGAGCATATCTTGATTTCAACAAGAATTTTGATAGTATATACAAACTCCTCACATGTTATATCCTTAATTTTTATAAAATTAAATTATATAAATTAATTGAATTGTAAACTCCCAAATGGCATTTTTAGTGGAATAATAATACCTTTGATCACCTTTGTGGAACAAGTTATGTAAAATAATTTGTACATGAAATAATGATAATGTCTTGTTGGAATATTGCATAACTGAAATATAAGATAACATGAAAGTTTCTAAAAGAGATAGGAATTATGGTGTTTTAGATAATTAAATGATAAATTATATATCCAAGATTTGCCACACCATAGTTAAGGCAACATTATCTCAATTTAACCTTTGTATACTTGAAAATAATAAGGTAAAGATAAGAGTTCTATATTTAGGAGGAAACAGACATACCACTTGATAGGTGTTATTTTAAATAATATTTAAAAAGATCAAGTTTTGGTTATCCCAATTACTAAATTTAGGGTTGTTCCACATTGATATATCTAGGCCAAAGCATGGGGTTAAGATTCTACGCGGTCCCATTTCTACAGACTCACACTTTTCTATGGAGCTTCTCAGAAAATGTGTGACCAAAATTGTTGCCATGATGGATCGCTTGGCCTTACTTCAAGATCCACAATGTGAGCTTCTTCTTCTCAAATCATGTGTTGGTATGCACAAGATGATGTTTGGTCTAAGAACAACACCACCTACTTCTATTACATCTATTTTAGATGATTTTGATCATGGCCTTCGTCGATGTCTTGAATGAATTGTGGTTGGTAATGGCCCGGGATTCAGTGATTTGCAGTGGTGCTTGGCCACACTTCCTATGCACCTCAGAGGGTTGGGCATCTATTCATCACATTATGTCTACAATTTTGCTTATGTTGCTTCCCAAATCCACACTCATGATCTTCAAGATCATATTTTGTGTGAAGTGGGAACTATGCCAACATGTAGCTCCTTTCTCTCTACACATAATGTCATATGTAATTTATTGTCATCCTTTTGTTGGTCCGAGTTGTCATGTACGCCTTATGCCACTCCAAAGACTCATTCTATTTTGGCAGAGGCTTACTACAAGACAATTATCCAACATTTTTTTGCAAAGCTATCTCTGCAAAAACACGATGTTCTATCTTCTCTACAAACTAAGCATGCACAAGACTTCTTGCTTACTGTTCCTATTGAAGGCCTTGTCTTATCTATGTCTCCTATTGAGTACTACTCTATTCTTCAGTACCGATTGATGATCCCCTTGTATCCTGGTGATGAATGTTGTCCACTCTGCAACACTGCTGATCTTAATGCCTTTGGTGATCATGTCATCCATTGCCACTCATGACCTGGATACAAGTTCTGTCACGATGTTGTTCGTGATGCTCTTTTTGACCTTGCCTCTTGTGTTGGGTTAAAAGTACTGAAAGAAGCTCCTGTGGCCTTTCTCGACACACATGAAGATGGTCTTCATGCTCAACGACCTGCAGATATTTTATTATTTGATTGGACAGATGGTAAATACACGTGTTGATCTCACTGGAGTTTCTCCTCTGACAGGCACCCTTTCAACCAACTTTTTAGCAGGTCAAGCTGCTTCTAATGCTACGATGCAAAAGGTCCACAAGCATGGTGCAGCGTGTGAAGCAAACCATCACCATTTTCTGCCTTTTACTTTTGATACTTTTGGAGTGCTTGCTAATAATGCAGTTTCCCTTCTTTGACGCCTTCAAAATATTTTAAATAGGAACCTTATGGTTTCTTCTTCTACGTCCAATAATTTTGTTTTTAGATCCATTAGTTTTTCCATTCAGAAAGGATTGGCAACCCAATGTGTTGCTCGGGCTTCTGTTAAGACCTTTCTATAATTTGTTGTAAGGTGGTCTTTTATTAATTATAAAGTTCTTATTAAAAAATATAGATTGGGAAAGGTTTTCATGAATTTCCATGAAATAAGGGTAAATGGTTTAAAGAATATAGTAATCTAGAATTCTTGTAGTGTCATAGCCTTTCCTTAAGGGTTTGTGGTTGTCAACCAAGTCTTTCTATGGCAAGAAAGAGAGTTTATTATTTTATGACTTTTTCATTTAGAATGCATAACTTGTGATAAGGAAGGAAGTGGTTAATGAGATTACAACACCTTCCATCTTGGTGACCATGTTATGCTTGTGTCTCCTAAATAGTAGGTATATGAGAAGGAAACCTAGAGCGCTATCTCTCCCTCCTTCCATTCTTCAGTGGAAGTACTAGGGTTTCTACTGGAACCTGTATAAAGATCCCAAAGATGCTCTCATCTATCCATGGCATAGAGCCTGCCCTTGATACCCTGATGAACAACAAAATTACCAGGCGACATACTGATTCTCGACAACTCCCCATACCATATATCCTCCTCCCTTCTTCTCTAGGAAACCATAATGGTTGGGGCCGACCCCTAGGTCAAGCCAAAAGGCACAAGGTGCTGACCTCCATGCATGGACCTACCAAGATGAAGGAGGAAAAATGTTTGGTTCACTGGGACAGATCTGGGGTGAAGGGACGGTGGTGGTTCTTCAAATCTCGCCATGGTATGGGTTTGTGATGGTGCACAAGTGAAAGGGAGCCCCAACAGTCAATGATGGATGTTGAGGATGGAATTAGGACTTGCCATAGTTGAGGGTCAGAGGAAGAAGTAGGTCATGCAGACCTGGAAGTACAGACCACAACATGGAGAGCCCTGTTGGCAATGTGGTCAGGAGGTAGAAGGAGGATATAGTTCAAGGTGCCAACGGTGGAGTGACAGCTGAAGATGGCATCAGCAGGGGTGAAACTAGAGGTTGGGTTCCCCAACTACCAGAGGGATCGACAGCTGAAAGGGTTGCATGGCCTGTGAACACTGACAATGACACTTGTGTTTTGCGTGAAAGGGGCGACCAGTGTATGGGCAAGGATAAGAAGAAAATCTTGACTGGATAACCACAAACTGACCGGTTTAAGGCCATATCGGCCATGAATCTGGGCCCAAATCATTGCCAATAAGCTGTTGACGTGGCATATTCTGATTGGCCATATTAAGAGTTATCTTCTAAAATTGATAGAAAATGATTGGTAACTTAGATGAAAACAAGTTTTATATGAAAATTTACTAGGAGGACAACATGAGCCAAGATAAAATAAAACTGTGATCTAATTAGGCTTTTTGTTTTGAAAGTAGGGTAATATATGATTAAGTGGTGATTGAAGTACATAAAGCCTAGATTTGTGTATTAACACCACTGAATATGCTAAAAATGTTTACTTTTCTATATTTACTGATATTGTTGAATAAGATAACAAATCAAGAAGATTACAATGATTAAACATATCCATGATGTAGAATTAACATTTCTAATGTGGAAAATCATGAATATGATGAACAACGATTAAAGACTCTAACTTGCTAAGATGTTAATGAACTGATCGAATTTAAGTGTTCATAATAAAATGATATGGTCAATTTGATGTCATGGTTACATCTAATAGGAATTAAGGTTCTTCAGTCATGAGATTAATGAACATGGGAATCTGAGCATCAAACCTGACCCTAATGATAACTCGAGACTAAGGAAATCTAAAGCCTAAATTAGGGCCGAGTAGGGTTTACTGTGATTAATATGTGTTGATGACATTTTAGGATTTATATTCATATAGACTAAAATTTGGATTGATTGATTTGCTTGTTGATTGGATAATATGCTTGAAGTGTACCTTACATGATAATATGCATGGCTCACCATCAAGGTACATGGTTATGCCTAATCAAGGTACATGGTTACGCCTAAAAATAACTCCCTTAGTTTGTTGGCACTTTATGAATTTTTCTCGAGGATTGAACAATTAACATGTTGTCTTTTTATTTAGTTCTATTCAATTATAATGCCACTATGTGTATCACATAAAGATATATTATGTGAAGAAAATTCAAGTTCTTAGATTTGCAAGTATTTTTTGGAATATATGTTGTAATTTACTTGCAATTTTTGGATGCACCCCATGCACTAGTATGGTAACATACTGATCACGTATTTGTTTCACATAGTTTTAGGTACAAGCTGATATACATGATAAAGGGCATGAAGATAAAGATGAAAATGTCATGAAAGTATTAAAGATTTAAAAGGATAATTTAGCCAGTTGTTTCTTCTCAAAAGTACAATCCTAATGATAGTAAGTTAATGTAAGCATTTGTAAACATTATTTGAATGAATAAAATTATTTGCTACTTTATATTGTTTTATTAAAATGTGGATACTTGGATAAAATTTTGTAAGTAATGGCTTTCATCTTTTTGACCTTCCTTAATTGGGGGTTGCTGAAAAGTGATGTCGTTACACCACATCCAATCTTGAGGGTGGATGGTGTTGAATCTCTTGTTTAAATGAGAAGGCACATAAGTTTTTCATATAGTTGTAAGGTGTTTGGTCTGATGAAATATAGAGTGGCACCTACTACATGTGCAATGGCCTTGAAAACTTCTACTTCCCATAAGTTTAGAGACATATTTGAGATGTAGATCCATCCACATCCAACATAGTCCATAAGAGATGCACCTCTATCATCAGATCATTTTGTGAGATGACCCTGAACAAGAATATCACCAAGGGCATAGTGATGGTCTGTTCATAGAGGTGGTCGATTATTATATGCACAGGGAGTGTGTAAATGAGTTTTGGGAAGGAGATGATCTTAGGTTTTAAAACATTATTGTCTGGAATGAGCACAAGTAACATCTAGCATATTTATAGTGTGGTTTTCCAAGTTGTTTTGGATTGTCACCATGACAATTAGACAAGTGAAAATCTTAAACAATCTCATCAATTTGGCTGATAGATAGTGGGATGGTTGAAAATTGAGTCGAGGGGTGGTTTCTCCATCATAGAGACATTTGATGGTATGCAAAATGGGAAGGTAAAGAGTGATGATATGAGAATACAAAGGCATGACGAAGATGATATATGGGTTATACAGTGGGTAGGTAATGATGGTGGTATATGGGTAGAAGGGGAGGAGTCAGTAGGGTGATGTAACCTTATGGTGGTGCTTGTCATGTACAAAAGTGTGTGGAAGAATGGGATAGCAGATGATGTACGGCTTAGTCTGTGTATTGTCTTGGAAATGGAGAGAGAAGAAGGGTTTTGTGTGTTAACCAAGTGATCAAAATGTCACAAATGCTATGATTGGTTGTGGACAAAGCACATCCTTTCTATATGGCATAAATATTAATTTTGTAATGATTTTATGTAATTTGGTTAGGTGGTTTGATCTGGAACTATGATGTTTGTTCAAATTTTTAATGCGTCTAACAAAAGGTGTTCGAGACCTAGTGTTGAGGTATATGTAACAGAAGTAGCATGCACCTTGCATGAAGAGAAAAATTTAGGGAATATACAACATAGATGGGAATGTCCTAAACTGGTTACATGTCTTGAATCTAAGTTGTTTTTGATATGTTTTACGTCTCTTGCTACCCAGGGTCCATCTGCTAGAAGGGGTGAGGGTATGAAATAACATCATAGGGAAGTTGAGATGAGACTATGGTGGCAAGTGGGAGAAGGATGTATGAGAGTACAAAGATGTTGAGGAACCAGATTTTTCTAATCGACCAATAATGGAATCCATTAATTTATTATTGAATTTATCTAGTTGTACAAGCAAATGAGATTGTACATAAATTGTAGAGTCATATTCAGAATACATGTTGTGTCTGAATCATGTATCCCAATGGTTCATCTTGATATATTATTTGATTTAAGTGGTTGTATATTTAAGGAAACCAGTAGAGAAATCTATTGTGGTGTCTGAGTCAACTAACAAAGGATTGTTGTATGTCCCTGTTTGTGCCTGGTATATGTCACAGACGAATATATGATCATTAGATGGATTAGAATGGAGTAATTGTTCTTCATCATGGTCTTGGTTGAAGGAGGCATGGATGTGATAGGGTCTCCATGTTCTCATCAAATAGATGGATATGGATAGTATTATTTTCTATAGGAAGGTAGGTGCATGGCACATTCTATGAGTAAACCAAGTTCCTCTCTCAATCCATCCTTGATCAGATTTAAGTCTTTGTTGTTAATCAACAAAAAATGCACTCTAAAATATTTTCCTCCTATAGTGGTGTAGACCCATTCTTTTTTCCAAGTCCACTTTAAGATAGTCAGGCCCTAGGTAGAGTGATCACTCATAAGGTGTTTCTATCAATCCTAAAGTCTTGTATCATTGGAAGAAACTCCATAGGATGTTTTGTTGGGTTTTAGGTGAGGGAAAAGACAACGGAAACAAAAAAATTTCTCTCACCACAAAACCATAACCACAGATCGCATCAATGACTGTGAAATAGGAAGGATGGTTTTGATGAGGTGTACCTGGTCCTGAGGCTTGCTCATCGACAATACCTCATGCTAGTACGATCTTCAACCACCTATCTTCAATGATGTCTGTGCAGCTCCTGGTCCTGACCCAAACTACAGTTGATAGTTGTCCTCCTGAACGGCGGAAACCTCCCGCCTCTATAGATAGTCCACACAGACCACCAGGAACTCTAGTCGTCTTGGCCTACAGGATACTAGAAGGAGTCACCGCCTTCTGACACACTCTCCCACAACCAATTGTTGTCCTATAGTTGTCTTTCCCTTGTTGTTCCTCCCTAGATGGGCAGAACTTGCTTGGGCTCTCTCGGTTACCACAACCAGAGAGGACAACTTTACAGAGCAATTGATGTGTAGAGTTGTGCTATCTGAGAAGTCCCCAGTACCCCTATATATATTGGAGGGGTCAGTGTTAGGGTTCTCAACCCCAGGCAATGCAGGACTAAAGTTGGAGTATAAGGGTCCAAAATTTCCATGAACTGATTGCACTACAGAAGCCGAACCAGTCATTTCACAAACGAACTGGTTGGTTGGGAGTGTGAGCCGGTCGGTTCACTTAGTGAACCAGTTAGTTCACATCCTAGACTTGCCTCCAATTGAATTTCCTTGTTCGTTTCTAATTAATAGTAAGATCAATTCTTGTCCCAATCGAACTATACAAGTGAAGCAAAAACTTTTCTCACAAATCGGGACAACCGAACCTTACTTGTTTGGTCCAGTCTAACCAATCAATTCACCTAGTGAACCGGTCGTCTCACTGACCATGAGCTGATCGGTTCACCCTGTGAACTGGTCGGTTGGTGGTCCAAATTGTGCAGAACACAGTCAATGCAGTTCTCAATCAATCTGACACTCAAATCAGTTAGTTCAACACTTGAACATGATGATTCTATGTCAAGTCAATTGATTGAATGTTTGATTGAGTACCTAACACCTTTAGTAATCAATCCAAACATCATTCATGGATAAAGTCCTCTTACAGGTAAATGCTTTGTGTGTGAACCTATAGGTCCCATTTCACGTTGGCAATGAATATCCATAACTAGCTTATGACATCACAAGCAAAGAGAGGTTCCTAGTCGCACATCAGTGCTACCCAAGTGAAAAGGAAAGTTGGAGAACAACTTTCAATCCTACAGTCTGTGATTGGCATTCTAGTGAATGTATAATTCCTTTGTCTCTGATATCCTGAATGAACTTAAGGCATGAAACTATCGTCATTTCAATGTTCATTCATGTTCCTTGATCCAAAGCAGACTGTCTGAGATAAGTGTGCCATCATTATCACATATTGACTCACACGTGCATGCACATGCTTTTTCTCTGCCTCGCTTATCAAGTGGCCATGGACATCGTACTCCTTTAGGAGGGACAAATCCCATATCTAACACTTGCAGTCAAAACCCCATGTTTCAAAGTCACCCGATCATCACCTTTATAACAATCCATATTTCAGGACCGCGTTTGATGATGTCAAAGTGTACCCAATGACATGTGATGAGTGTAGTGATTTCAAATCTAAGAATCACAATCACCACCATCACTGTGAGAGATGACTGTGACTACCACGTCATGGTTCTATGTGTGATTGACCCTGAATCGCATGTCCGAAAGGGAGGCAGATTTAGAAGGAATCGAACTTTTAAATTTATAACCTGAAACCTTCAAGGACCCCCACAACTCTTACAATGGGGTCGAACACAGGGACGTGGTGAAGTTTAGCATGCTTGAGATTTCATTCTCAAGTCAGATAAGAGAAGACGATATTTGGGAAAGTAAGGGGCTAGAACTAGTCTAGCGGGTTGTCACGAATTTAAACAAAACAAAGAAAAGAAAATAAAACAAAGTTTGGAGGATTCTACTAAATCATAGCGAAGGAGTTCCCGGCTATGTAACCACAAGTTGGGCAGTCTATGCACCAGTTCTCGGGCATTGACAACCCTCGAACACCTTGATGGAGCTTCCACTTACGTGGAATTGCGTGCCCCAACTAAAAATCCTAAAGATGATAAGTCTTTAGGTTTAGCCTTGCTTATACTAGATAGAGAACTCCACCCACGTATGCTAAGATACGTGGAAGTCTTATCGTAGTATAGTTAAGGGTTGAATCCTCAGGACAACGGTCTTGTTGCAAGCAACAAGATGGAAAATGTCAGAATTTCACTTAGTCACTTAATAGTAGGCACTTAAATCGAAAGTTTGGTTTTGTCGTTTTAACCTAAGAACATGTAAAGTAAAGAAAGAAAGTAAATCTAAGGAAGTTAAACAATGATAAAAGTCACTAGGGTGTGATCGGTTTTTCACCACCAATACACATGGATCAACACATGCAAAGTAAAACATAACCTGCAAAAATAGTTTAGTCAGTTAGTATCTTTGTAGACATAGTTTCCTTTCGGAGAACTAACCACGAGAAGTGCGGGAATGTTGCAAAGTCAGCCATCCCTGAACGAATGGTCAACTACTTTGCATCATTCCCTTCACAAAGTGTGTTCCTCGACTCATCAAGGTTGTACTTTCACACATCAACTGATTCCATTTCATAGCATGAAAGTACAACGATGGGAGTGAGTATACTCCACTTCTTGTAAGACACTCCTAGATACCGGAACAGATGCATGGTGGATACATGCACCAAGAACCAATATACAAACGAGTTTCAAATCTAATAGTACAAACGTAGACAATTCATACTAAAAGATAAAAGATAACACAAGTTGATGATCAGGCAACATGCATTCATTAAACGTTTGATGTTGAACTGAAAAGATCAAAACTCTATATTACAAACTATGCATTACATTTACATGATATGAAAACATGGGTAGCGGGGCTACTCCCCGCACCCTAGTGAAAGAGACTACACGCTCATAACTAGGACAAAGGAGGCAAGAAGAGAGAAAGAGAGCATCATCCCCATAAAGGAGAGAGGAAAGGCAACCCCTTGGAGAGAGAGAAACAATCCACCAGCTTTACAGGTTGCACAATGATGAGATCTCCCTCTTCCCACCTTCTTTGGCAGAGAGAGAGAAAGTAGCTTCGAGATGGAGTGTGGGTCTCAGACCGGCAGCCCTAGGGTTGAGGATGGAAGTCGGATGTGCTCTGGAGTGATTGAGGCAGCCTTTGGATGTCTAAAACTTGATAACTGGTTGAGGACCCTTGGGGTCTTATTTATAGGCATTAAGTGAAGTCCAAACAGTTTGGAGACCGTTTGGACCTCAAGACCGTTTGGATCTCAAGACCGTTTGGACCTCAAGACCGTTTGGACCTCAAGACCATTTGGCTTCATGCGGTCTCGGGACCATGTGACTCCATGCGATCTCGGGACCGGTTAGCTTCATGTGGTCTTGAGACCGTGTGACTCCATGTGGTCTCAGGACCGGTTGGCTTCATGCGGTCTTGAGACCGTGTGACTCCATGCGCTCTCAGGACCGATTGGCTTCATGCAGTCTTGGGACTATTTGACTCCATGCGGTCTCGGGACCGATTGGATTCATGCGGTCTTGGGACCGTTTGACTCTGTGCGGTCTCGGGACTGATTGGCTTCATGCGGTCTTGGGACCGTTTGACTCCATGCGGTCTCAGGACCGATTGGCTTCATGCGGTCTTGGGACCGTTTGACTCCATGCGGTCTCGGGACCGATTGGCTTCATGCGGTCTTGGGACCGTTTGACTCCATGCGGTCTCGGGACCGATTGGCTTCATGCGGTCTTGGGACCGTTTGAGTTCATGCGGTCTTGAGGCTGATTTAGTCTTTTATGATTTGTTTTGTGTCTTTTTCTGCAAATATAAAGGGGAAAAGTTAGTCTAATAGTATATTTACAATAAGAGGGAATATTTAGGGATTATGGCTAATTTTAATTGAGAAAGAGTGTGGAAAACTAAAGAAAAGACTAAGATAATTATCCAAAATTGGAGGTTATCACCCCTCCTAACTTAGAGTCTAGCTTGTCCTCAAGTTAGATAGAGCTGAGATATGTAATGGTGAGGCGATTTTATTTAGTTAGGATTTCCATACTCTTGCTTCAATTCTCAACCTGAGCTCTCCTAAGGTCATATCAGGTCTTATTGCTTGCCTTGACTCTTTCAGGTTTTGAGAGTTGCTTGGGTCTCAGGTTCCTTCCGTATCTCGTAGCTCGCATCAGGACCACCTTTATTCTGTTCATGTTGTTGACTCTAATCAGTTTTATACCTCTCTGAAGGACCTACTGGAAGCTAGAGAGTATGAGGGTTGGCTAAAGGCTTGAAGTGTAACTCCCCCTTCAAGTAGGGGAGGGGTTGTCTATGTTTTTAGGATCTCACTACTGGGCACGGCACATCTGACTTTGTGAGGGCAGCTGAATGTACCGGCCGGGTGAGTCCTTTATAAGCCTTTCATATATTTAGATACCTTGGGGTTTCACTACCGGGCACGAGGGCAGCTGAATGTGCCGGCCGGGTGAGACCTTCATCGGTTCTTTATATAGATCCTTATTTATGGCACAACTCTCATAATTTTATTCAACTGTATGGCTTTTATTCGAAGACTCAAAGGCTTGGGTTTTGGGGTTTTGTTCGGGAAATTATTTTGGGCGGCCAAGCCTCTTTTATTTGAAGGGAGGAAAGCTGTTCTTAGAGTTTTTCAACATGCACTTATTTGGTTTCTTTTTATTTTTGTGGTCCACTTGCAGAACTTCTTGATTTGGAAGTTGCCTGATGCCCCTCTCATCCTTGAGAGCCTAGCTTATTTCTGCCTTGATATTGACCTGTGGAGAGTCAGATGTAGAAGTGAAGCAAAAGCATGAAAATCAATAGTGGGGGGACATTATTAAATCGCCATTATATGTCTAAGTGCTATTTACTTTTGGGGACTAACATGATTCTAAAGTTAACTGAGGGTGACTTTATTCAAAAATGATTATTTAAAAAGAAAGTTAAAAAGGAAAAAAGAAAAGAAAATATGTACAAACAGAGAAAGGAGAAAATGGAAAAAGAGAGATTTAGAAATGATACCTAGCCCTTGTGTAATGTACCCCCCTAACTTATCACTCACTCTGTCCTCAGAGTATCAAAGTGATAGGTTGAGAAGTACGATGACAAGGGCTGTAGGCTAAGTTAATTCTGAATTTGCCCCTGGTGATTGAAGTAGATTAGCTGCGAACTGTCCGTGTAGAGTGTGGTAATCCACTTCAGTCATATCTTCTACTAGTCTTTGAAGGACGATGATGGTGTCCATCCAGTAGAGGACGTGGAAGCCGCAGTCATTTGATTCTCAGATTTGTTGGGGACATTTGTGACTAAAGGAAGGGCGATGAAAATGTTCTTTGTCGTAGGCCCTTGTATGCTGACTTAGAAAGGCGATTAATTTGTCAGTGCATTCCTTCACCACTACCTCTGTTGGCGTCCTTGGTGTCATGACATAGTTCTTCTGTCGTGGGTTGTACTGGCTGTCGGAACTGTTATAGATTGTAGTTGTTCCTTCTGGTAGGTTTTTTGCCAGGAGCATCCAGTGCTCATGATAGAGGAAGGGTAGCATGATGAACTTCAGTGTTGTGTGTTGGAGAAAGGATATTAGCGCTTCAGTTGTTCTGATGTTCTTTAGCTTTAAAAGATCATCCTTCATGTATGGGGACGCCATATATGTTGTGGGGTTATTTTGGCTGAGGAGAAACTGATAAGTGGCCATTAAGCTTATGGAGAGGGATCCTTTAAACTGCAAAGTCTTTCGAAGCGTTTCTGCCATTACTAGAATGTCACTAGACATGAATACGAGTTCATCCTTCTTGGCTGAAAGTCGTGACATGATTAGACGTAGTTCGATGTCGGAGAGACCCTTGCAAGCACTGTGGTCGAAGTCAGGAAAGGTTGGTTCTATGGCAGACAAAGGATCTATGTCTTTGTTACTTTGCTCGGTAGCTAAGGTCAGCTCCTTGGATTTCTCCAAATCTTTCAGAGTTTGTCAGAAAGGTCACCTCTGTGGGCGTTGGAAAGCTGAAAAAAGGTAACGAGGGACGTCATCTGGTGCCATTGTTGGGTCCTTGAAGAACCTTCTATCACAAATGAGCTCCATGGCGTAACGCCCTCACAAGGAGTGAAAATCTTCAGTAGCTAGGTCAGTAAATGGGATTTCTTGGTTCAGCGCTTATATGTGATGTATGGTGCAGAAAGCGCAGTCCCCAAATCCCTCGACAACTTGAACTTGAGGGTTAATTATTTGGAACCATGGCTGGCTCCAGTCTTGGCAGAGGGGTGGGCGTGCAACCCAAATTAACTTAAGCAGCAAGAAGGGTATACATCTCACTTGACCTGCTGCTTCACCAACAAAGTTTATTGTACCAGCTGGTAGCTCAACGCCACAAAAATTATAAACCTTGGCGTCCCAAGCCTCGGTATCTACAATCATAAATAGCCAGTGATCCGAAACTTGAAAGGGCACAGTTAGATAACGTGCCCGACGTGCTAAACCAGCACGCATCCGCTCGATTGACTTTGCTCGTATGTCTTTTTATAAAAGGCCGATAGACAGATCAGGCGAGGCATTGAAAACTGGCTGCTGCCTCTTAGAACTTCTGTACACTTCTATACAGTTGGCAAGAAGGACATGGAAGATTGCCATTGGAATCGTGGACCGTGGTCGTAGGATGTTGCGGAAGTCTTCTCGTGTCAGCTTGCGGTTAGTTTTGGAGTTATGGTAGATGATGTCTTCCCCCGCTTTTGCATCGTCGACAATAGTGTTAAGTATAAAAATGTCCTGAGCATCTAATGTGGAGATGGCCGCCATATCCAAATCGTGCATTTTGTGTGGTAGTGGTGGCGGCGAGGGAAGGTTCTGCGGAGGGGGAGAAGAAGGTTGTACCAAGGCTTCTGCATAGCCTTGTAAATCGTCTTCCGAGTCGGAGGCAGAATCGAGGTCTTCATCTGTGTCTAAGCTTACTCATTCAGCCTTGTCCTGGTCATGGGGGGAAGGCACTGACATGTCGAGTGCGGAGAAAGGTGGAGCAGTTGTTGTGGGTGGGCTTGCACTGGTTCCTAATATACATTGGTGGAACTCAGCGAAAGTCACGTCTTTAGCAGACTCCCCAATGGATCCCAGAGCAGAATAATCAAGGAATTGGTCCCCATATGACATGTTTATGTTTTCGTTGTGGGGGGACTTGTGGTGATGTCCACCTTCTTGTTGACCTTTGTCGGAACCTTTCTGAGAAGGTTCTGCTGCTTGGCCTGGGTCCTCTCCATCATCAGATTTATCACCTGAGGAGGTGGTATCATTGTTCGAATCAGCAGAGGATTCAGAGTCTTCCTCGTTGTCACTATCGCCATCTTTGTCAACCGTTGCCTTGTCTGCTGGCTTCTTGTTTGCGTTCTTTTTGCACCGCCGATGGGTGGCTTGTAACTCATCGAACGCCACTTGCACATGCTTGTGTGTTTTGAGTAGTGCATCATGTGTTTCTTTGAGATCGTTATATCGACCCTCGGTGGAGAGGAGTCGTGCTGTAAGATATGTTACTTGAGCACGTAGTTGCTAGATTTCATTATTTGTTGACTCCTCTTGGCGATTGTTTAGGTGTGTGAGGGTGCTGCTGATGGTGTCCAAGCACGTGCTGAGAGCTACTTGTTGTTGCTTGAGCTCGCGGAGAATCTCGGGCAGAGGTTGAGTCTGCGTAGAGATCTCATCGACTTGCTTAGCCATCACTTCTTGCTGGCACTTTGCTCTAAGGACCAGCTCGGGCAAGATGTTGTAGTGGCTGTTAATGTGCTCAACTTGCTTAGCCACCTCATCTTGTCGTTGCTGAAAACCTTGGAGGATGTTGGGCAAGGTGCAGTTTTGTTCGTCGATCGTGGCCACCTGTTTGGATAATCCCTGCACATAAGAAAAAATAGAATATAAAATGTTAGAAGGATCGGTGAGGAGGTTTCGGACGACGTCGAATTGATGTCCGAATTCCTCACCGATATTGGAAAAGGGGACCCCAGAAGCGGAAGGGTGGGATGGCTGGGGTCTGCGTGGGAGGGTGGTAGTGTCTTGCGGAAAAGACATTGATGGTGCCCCGAACTGCGTGGTGACTACAGATGGGGTCACCAGCGGTGTCGGGGTGGTGGATGTGAAAGGTGGTGGTATCTCAGGTGAAAGTGGTGGGAGTGATAGTGATGTGGTAGATATTGTGGAGGTGGAGAGGAAAGTGGTAAAGTCGGGCATAGGGGTGGAGAAGGGAGAGCCCGAAGGGAAAAGGGGTGAGGAAGAGGATGTGGGTGGTTGTGAAGATGTGGTGAAGAAAGGAAGAGTAGTGGATGTTGGAAAGGTGGAGGGTGGTGAGGTGGTGGCTGTTAACTGAGCATTTAGACTCATAATGAAAGAGTCTAAAGATGAGGAGGTGATGTGATCGTCGGGAAGTGGGTTGTCTTCAGGATGTGGTTTTGAAGTTGGCGTCCCCGACAGCTGTTGATTCTGTGAAAGTCTTGTGGATGGCCGTTTCACAGGAATTTTTGATATTCTGGCTGTCGGGGCATTGATGCTGAGTTCAGTCTGCCCTACCTTTATTTTCTTTGCTGGTGCTTTTACCATAGCTAAGAGTTTGGTAAGCTCCTCGTCAGTGAAGAGGAGCTTTTCCTTGTCATAGTCTGTGAGCTCCGGCATCGATAGCAGGGTTCTAGATGAATTGACTGTAGGGCAGAAAACATAATGTAGTTTCACATACTTTTCCTTGATAATGAAAGAGTTCTTCAAGGTTTGTTCATTAGCAAGGATGTCACCCTTTATTTGCGTGCAGCGCGGTAGGGGTCTGTCCATATTGAGGTATTTTATGATGGATGTGACATGACCCCCCATGCAAATTTCCTTTCCTATGGCATAGTTGGAGACCTTTTGTATCAAATGTCGTCTGATGTTGACCGACTTTCCATGCAGGATTGACCATAGGATTAAGAGGTCCGCAACAATAACATTTCCTCCCTCTGATCTGGGGAACAGTGCACCGGTAATGATTTTGTGAAGCGTGCGCAAGAACCCTGAGTGAATATCGGAGGCTTTACATGTCTTTGCCTCATAGCTTGGGATCCCTATTAGTGACTTCCAGAAGGTGTGTTTATTGAATGGGTAGATCTCCATTCCTGCAGCTCCGGCTTTTTTGAGCTTCTCAGGATTGTCGATGAAGATTTCATTTAGAAGATTTTCTGTTATCACAATGTCATTCCCAAAGATCTTGGTGACCAACCGGTGATCACCACCATCCCTTGCTCCGTGTGTAATTTCCACCGTTTCTTTAGTAAGATGGGTAAAGAATTCTTTGGTGGGCTCGACATATGAGATTTCGGGGATGAAACAGAGTCTGGATAAGTTGGCATTGTCGAGCATTGTGAGGACTCTGTCATAGATCCCCATCTTTAGTAGTATGCTTGAGCAGACATACTTTGTTGGTTTCAGGACTTTGTCGATGGATGGGATGGTGTGGATGTAAAGGTTTTCTAGTGGGGGAACGGTGGTGGTGAGAATTGAGAAGGTGGGGGTGGTAACAGGGATGGTGGTGGTAGGTGTTGCAAGGGTTTGGTCCCTAGAAGAGGCAGGGCGAACTTGTTTTCTTGCCTATTTCTTGGAGGGTTGTCCAGTTGCGGTGTCCTGGACCTTTCGTTTCCCTTTTGATTTTTCAGGTGGGGAGTCATCCTCAGGGTTTGGCTCGTATTCTGAGCCTTCATCATCATCGGAAGAAATTTCAATTTCTTCTTCAGGTGCCTCAGCTAGGCACTTTTTGAGGTGGTCAACTTCACACAGGATGTCTATGATTTTGACCTTAGGTGGGGCCTGTCCAGTCTTATTGTAGTTATCTATGATCACTTGGAGTTTGTCCCTGTTTTCCATCAACTTCTCCTTTGGCCAGAATGGAGCGTCTGCAGATCCTGTGGCCTCCTTGGCTGGTGATGCAATTTCTGAAAAGTGGAAAAAAATATAAGTAAGAACACATGCTTAGAAGGAATTGGATTTTTATTTGTAATTATGTGGTTTTATATTTTTATGAAAGCTTAAACGATTGTGGAAGGACAAACGGTTTGAAGACCATTTGGTCCCAAATGGTTTCAGGACCGTTTGGTTCCAAACGGTTTGAAGACCGTTCGGTTCCAAACGATTTCAGGACCGTTTGGACCCAAATGGTTTGAAGACCGTTTGGTCCCAAACGGTTTCAGGACCGTTTGGTTCCAAACGGTTTGGAGACCGTTTGGTCGCAAATGGTTTGGAGACCGTTTGGTCCCAAACGGTTTGGAGACCGTTTGGTCCCAAATGGTTTCAGGACCGTTTGGAAGGTGAAACGTCGGGTGAAGCGGTCGGCAAAAGAGACGAAGGCGGCGATGGAAAAGGTAGAGCTGAGGGCGATAGAGGCGAAAGCGGCGATGGAAAAGGCGGAGCCAACGGTGATAAATGTGATGGTACAGATGATCGCGGCGGAGCTGGCGACGGTGAAGACGAAGGCGACGAAGGAGAAAAGGAAGTGCCACGGCGGCGCCGAAGTTGTTGACGGCGGTAAAGATGGTTGCGGAAGCGAAAGGGCCGGCCAGGCTGCCGCGGTGGCTGGACTACCTTGCAGTTGGAAGCGGAGACGATGACCGTGAAGCGGAGGGCAGAGGTGAGGTCGCCGCGAAGGAACGCGAAGCTAGGTCGACGGAGGTGAGCCGCGCGGGAGCAGGGAAAACAAGGGCAATGGAACAACCTTTGCGCAAAGGTTTGAGAAAACTCGAGAGTCGGAGAGAAGAGAAGGAGGGGGCAGGGTTTATATTTATAGGAAACGGGGGTTGACCTGACAAAAACCCTAGGTCAAACAGTTTAGTGACCGTTTGGACTCCAAACGGATTGAAGACCGTTTGGTCCCAAACGGTTTCAGGATCGTTTGGCTCCAAACAGTTTCGAGACCATTTGGCTCCAAACAGTTTGAACACCGTTTGGTCCCAAATGATTTCAGGACTATTTGGCAGGGTTAAGGTCGAACGAATTTTTATATTTTTATGTTTGTTTTGGTTATGTGAATTTTTTTTATATTTTCATTTTTGTATTTTTATGTTTATTTTGGTTATGTGAATTTTTTTATATATTTTCATAAGATAAACCTAGGGTAATTAAAAGAACGGAAAATGAAGGAAGAAGCTGAAGTCTTGGGTTGCCTCCCAAGTAGCGCCTGGGTTTTACATTGCTGGCTTGACGAAGCTGTAACGTTGTTACGCTGACGGCGTGGCATCTTTGATTTCAATGGTTTGTCTTGGCATTTTATCTGTCAGAGTGTAGTATTTTTTCAAACGATGACCATTGACCGTCCTTTCTCCTCCATTGTTGTCGACAGTTATGACAGCTCCAGTTGGATAAATATGCTTTATGGTGAAGGGCCCAGACATTCGAAGTTTTCCGGGGGAAAACTTGAGCTTGGAGTTGAAAAGGAATACTTTGTCGCCGATGGCGATGTCGTTCCTCTTAAGATGACCGTCATGCCACATTTTGGTTTGCTCCTTATAAATCCTGACATTCTGATAGGCGGTCATTCAGAGCTGCTCTAGCTCCTGCAGCTAGAGTTGTCTGTTTTCTCCAACACTTTTAAGATCGAAATTTAGTTATTTGATGGTCTGTAACGTCCCATGATTTGAGGCCTCAGATAAAACAATCTTATAAGGAATGATTGGACTACCCATATAACCAAGATGCACCTCCTTTTCAGGGAGCCCATCTCTAAAGAACTCCATAGTTAAGCGTGCTCAGCTTGGAGTAGTACTAGGATGGGTGACCAGTCGGGAAGTTGATCTTGGCTTGCGCGTCAGTGTGGAAAAAGTGCACAGTTAAGGATAGTGGTGGTCTGTGGGGCCAGTCGTCATTCCTGAAACTCTACTAGAGCCTTGGGCAGTGGGCTCGGGCGTTACAAATGGTATCAGAGCCAATTCCCCTACAGTAGGTGGGGCCCACATGGGCATGTGGCATGCCAGTCTTGATCCGTGCGGTCCAGGCAAGTTGGAAAGGGCTATCCGTAGAGACGAGATGGAGCCACCCTTGTGCTGGTAGTCGTGGATGGGAGCTGGGTGTCCATGGGCCATTCTGGGTCTGCACTGAAATGGGGAAGATATTATGAGGCCGTATAGTTGAGCCTTGACGAGGGTGTCAAGAGTCTAATTGGGGGAGATTGTAACGTCCCAGGATTTGAGGCCTCGGATAAAACAATATTATAAGGAATGATTGGACTACCCATATCACCAAGGTGCGCCTCCTTTTCAGGGAGCCCATCTCTAAAGAACTCCATAGTTAAGCATGCTCAGCTTGGAGTAGTACTAGGATGGGTGACCACTCGGGAAGTTAATCCTGGCTTGCACGTCAGTGTGGACAAAGTGCACAGGTAAGGCTAGTGGTGGTCTGTGGGGCCAGTCGTCATTCCTGAAACTCTACTAGAGCCTTGGGCAGTGAGCCCGGGCGTTACATGGCCCACCAGGCTTTGTGTTCCAGTTCTACTGGAAGATGACATGACTTCCCGTACACCAAACGGAACGGGGTTGCCCCAATTGGTGTTTTATAGGCTGTTCGGTATGCCCAAAGGGCATCGGGAAGTTTGGTGGACCAATCAGTGCAATTTCAATTAACTGTTTTTTCTAGAATCACCTTTAATTGTCTATTTGATACCTCAACCTGACCACTAGTCTGTGGGTGGTAAGGTGTTGCTACTTTGTGGTTGACTCCGTACTTTTTCAACAGAGATTCAAAACTTCGCTCCAAGAAATGGGTCCCTCCATCCGATATGACAGTTCTGGGGACTCCAAATCTGGGGAAAATGATGTCTTTAAACAATTTAATAACTGGTTTGGAATCGCTGGACACGGTCGGTATAGATTCAACCCACTTCGAGACGTAGTCCACCGCAACCAGGATGTAGGAGAAACCATAGGAGGAAGGGAAAGGGCCCATATAGTCTACCCACCACACATCAAAAAGCTCGATTTCTTGCTACATTGTGAGGGGCATTTCGTCCCTTTTGGATATGTTTCCAGAAAATTGGCATTTGTTGCAAGATTTCACAAAATCGTAGGAGTCCTTTGCTATGGTGGGCTAGAAGAAGCCTGATTGCAATACTTTTATAGCGGTTTTCTTTGCACTCATGTGCCCCCCCCGTGGGTCCTGAATGGCAATGTTCTAGGACGGGGGTAATCTCTTCTTCCGGCAAGCAACGACGGAAAAGTCTGTCAGCACATAGGTGAAACAGGTAGGGTTCATCCCAATAATATTGCTTTATATCATGGAGAAATTTCCTTTTGTCATGGTAAGAAGCAGAGGGGTGAATGATCCCAGTAGCTAGATAATTGACAATATCTACATACCAAGGGAATCCATGGGTAACCTTCATTAATTGGTCGTCAGGAAGAGAAACTCAGATGGGGATTTTATCTTCATCTTCCACTTCAATACGACTGAGGTGGTCGAATACAACGTTTTCCACCCCACTCTTATCTTTAATTTCTAAATCAAATTCCTGAAGCATCAACACCCATCGGATAAGTCTGGGTTTGGCATCTTGCTTATGAATCAGGTATCGAATGGCGGAATGGTCGGTGTAAACAATAACCTTGGATCCAATCAAATAAGAGCGGAATTTATCGAATGCATAGATGACATTCAGGAACTCCTTCTCTGTGGTAGTGTAGTTCTTCTGTGCTTCATCTAGCATTTTTGATGCGTAGTAGATTATGTAAGGTTTCTTGTCAATCCGCTGTCCTAATACAACCCCTATGGCATAATCGCTCGCGTCACACATGATTTCAAATGGCTGCGACCAATCTGAGGCTCTCAGAATAGGTGCGGAAATTAAAGCATTCTTGAGGGTGGAGAAGCTTTGCATGCATTCTTGGTTAAAGATGAACTCAGTATCTTTAGTCAGGAGTTGGGTCATGGGTTTTGCTATCTTTGAAAAATCTTTGATGAATCTTTTGTAGAACCCCGCATGACCTAAGAAAGCTCTTACTCCCTTTATATCTTTTGGTGGCGACAGTTTTGAGATAACATCAATTTTTTATTTATCGACCTCAATTCCTCTGTCACTAACTCTATGCCCGAGGACGACACCTTCAGTTACCATGAAGTGGCATTTTTCCCAATTCAATATAAGGCTCGTTTCCTCGCAACGTTGTAAAACTTGTCCAAGGTTGATTATACAGTTATCGAAAGAATCTCCGTAAACTGAGAAATCAACCATGAACACTTCCATTATGGATTATGTTAATCCTGCAAAAATGGTGGACATACATCTTTGGAATGTAGCGGGTGCGTTACACAAACCGAATGGCATTCTTCTAAAAGTATACGTTCCAAATGGGCAGGTGAAGGTAGTTTTTTCTTGGTCTTCTGGGTGTATGGGTATTTGGTAGAACCCGGAATAACCATCAAGATAGCAGAAGTATTTCTGATGATCTAAACGCTCCAGGACTTCATCGAGAAAGGGTAGAGGTTAGTGATCTTTCCTCATGGCTTTGTTCATCTTCCTATAGTCAATACACATCCTCCACCCTGTTACAGTCCTGGTGGGTACTAACTCATTTTTGTCGTTAAGCACGACAGTAGTGCCTCCTTTTTTAGGAACAACCTGGACATGGCTGACCCATTGGGAGTCAGAGATAGGGTAGATTATGCCAGCTTTAAGTAATTTGAGGACCTCCAGACGAACCAACTCTTTGAGATTAGGGTTCAGTTTCCTCTGATGTTCGTGAGATGGCTTAAATTCTTCAACCATTGGAAGTCTGTGCATGCATAGGGCAGGATTTATGCCCGTCATGTCAGTTATCTTATATCCAATGACCTTTCTGTGTTTCTTCAGTTCTTCCAGAAGCCTTTATTCCTGGTCTTCTGTTAGGTTGGAGCTGATGATAACCGAACATAATTTTTCCTCGTCCAAGAAAACATGTTTAAGCCCCATGGGCAGAGTCTTCATTTCAGGAGCCTTAGGTGGCTCAATTGCTTCTATAATGGTGACAGCTTTGAGTTCTTCAAAAGTGGTCGTCGGTTCTTCTTCGACCTTTTCTAAATGTTGCAGACACTGCTGAACTAGTTCATTTGTAGAGAATTCGACATCTGGGTTGGTTAGGACATTCTCTAGCTCGTCTGATGGCTCATAAATTTCTAATTGAGAGATTTGTTGTATTGCGTCTAGAAGAAAGACCTCCTCTTGAATACTAGGGCCTTTCATGCTGTTAAGAACTCGGAATTGAATTGCTTCTTTTCTGAGTCTTAAAATGATGGTACCTGCTTCAACATCGATAAGCGCCCTGGTAGTAGCAAGGAAAGGTCTGCCGAAAATTATCGGGTATCTCAGATCTTCTTTGATATCCATGATGATGAAGTCACATGGGACATAGGCATCCTTGCCTATCTTTACTGGAATATCTTCAATGATCCCCAGAGGTGCGGTGATGGTGGAGTCAGCTAATTGAATTGTCATTGTTGTAGGCAGCAATTCAATGAAACCCAATCGTTTGCACATAGAATAGGGCATAATGGATATGCTGGCCCCTAGGTCAGCTAATCCCTTTTTGGTAGATGCATTTCCAATGCATCATTGAATTCTGAAGGAACCTAGGTCCTTCTTCTTCTTTGGCATTTTATTGAGGATGATGTCAGAGGTGGTCTGGGAAAGCTTGACAATTTCTTGTTCCTCAGTGATGTACTTCCTTGATAACAAAGTTTTGAGGTATTTTTCCCATGCTGGTACCTCGGAGAGAGCATCAAGGAGCGGGATATCGATGTAAAGTTTCTTCATCGCCTCCTCGAATTTTTGGAACCTAGTATCCATTTTTCGTTTCTCACAGTCTACCCGGATATGGGATCCTTGGTTTATATTGCAAGATTTCTGGCTCTGTGGACACTTGGTCTTTATCTTTGCCCTTTGTGCCCTCTTTGGGCTTCTCCATTCCTTGCTGCGGGCTCTCATTTGTCATAAAGGCAGGTGTATCATCATTATCAAGAGTGATCCTTGTAGTTTCATGAAGAGTGCATCCGGATCTCGTGGTAACGACATTCAACTATTCAGGCCTATTCTGTCCATGCCTAGGATTCGATTCGGGCTGTCCTGCAAATGTGCCTGCTGGAGGCTTCAGTTGTGCAACAGTCTGGGAAAGTTGAGCTTCTACTGCCTTTTGCTGCGCTTGTTGATTAGCGAGCATAGTCTGTTGGGATTGCAACACCTGCCTTATCAAAGTCATTTCATCTTCCGGCTGAGAAGGAGTATTTTTTTGAGGAATTTGTTATTGACCTTGTTGAGGTTGTTGCGGAGGAAGCACTAGCTGAGGTTGCTGCAACTGAGGGTGCAGCTGTGGGTGTAGAGGAGGATGAGTATACTGATAGTAGGTGGATCGGTTCCTGGGGTAGTTATCTTTCGGGAAGTTACTCCTGGGATTCCCTTGATTTTGATTGAAATTTCTTGGGAATCCAGGTGGTAACCTACTAGAGGATCCTCCCTGCGTCTGGTGTTGCGGATTTGCGGTCCCAGCAGGGTTCCCATATTAGAATCCTGGGTGGTTCCTTGGCTGATTAGGATTATAATAGACTTGTCCAGGAATGGAATGGAAAGAGTTGACTTGTTCTGGCAGTTGTTCTTCAGACTGGTCAGTGATAGGTTCATAATATTGTGGTGGTGGATGCAGATCCATCATCACATTATAAAACATACTGCATGAAAGGGTTGGATGGTCATATGCATGACAGGCTTCACATGTTCCTGTGGCAGACTTGACTTGTTGAACCAGAGGATTTTTTTTCTTGTCAAACTCTCCAAGAGAAGTCTCGAGAGCTTGTTTCTTATGAGCTATGGTTTTCAAGGCTTCAGCAATTGCCTTCATCTCTATTATTCTTCAGCTTTATCGACCTTGAGGACTCCTTTGCCAGCTGATCGTCCCCAGTTGGACTGATTCTCAGCTCCGAGTGTGACTATTTTCCAGGCATCCTCATAATTCTTTCTCAAAGTTTCCTCCAGATGAGGAATCCAGAAATTGCTTTATGTCATCACTCACTCCCCGATAGAAGGTTTCTATCAATTGGTTCTGGGAGATTCCATGATGAGGGCACTTTCACAAAAGCTCTTTGAACCTTTCCCATGCTTCAACAAGGGATTCTCCGGGAAGTTGAGAGAAGTGATTAATCTACCCCCTGATCTCGTAAGTCAGTGAAGGGGGAAAGAACTTCTCCAAGAACTTTTCTTCCAGGGGAGCCCAGGTGGTGATTATTGGCTCACTGTCAAGTGAGTTATACCAGCTCAGATCTCTCCCAGACAAAGTGAAGTGAAACAGATGAAGCATTATTGCATCAAAGGCAGCTTCGGCTTGCGGGACCAGGCGGCACAATGCCTTAAACCTCTTCAGATGATCCATGCAGTCATCTCCAGAACCACCAGAGAATGAGATGCCCTGCGTGATCTGGATCCATTGGGTCCGAATCTCAAAGTTGGGAATGTTGATGATCGGAGGTCGGACCGGATGGTTGTCTTCGTAGTTCTTTGGGACAACATAATCCCTCAGTTGCTTGGTCCTTAGTTCCAACAGAGCAGCTTGGGTTGCCGCATCATTTTCAGCTATGATGCGGGCCTGTTCTTCTGCACGAATCTCCGCTTGAATCTGGGCACGAGTATCAGTGATGAGTTGTGCCCTTTGAGCGGTGATGGCGGCGTTGACCCTCTCCATCACCAATGTAGCCTGGCGTTGATCTTCAGCCATTTGCCTGGCTCTTTGGCGATTGAGTCTAATGCGATGATGGAAGCTTCTCTCTACCTCAGAGTCAAACTCCGGATCAGGGGAGAATCCGCGGTTCTGCGATGATCGCATACACGTTTTCTATTTGAGTAGAGAAAAGAAAACACCTTTAGATAATGGTAGAGATATAATGGTTTCAAGAAGATATAGACTAATGATTAAAAGAAAGTGTAAAACCCTAACCAACTAGGAAGATACTAAATGAAATTAAAATGTTCCGTTGTCCCCGGCAACGACGCCAATTTTTGATGGAGCTTCCACTTATGTTGAATTGCGTGCACCAACTAAAAATCCTAAAGATGATAAGTCTTTAGGTTAAGCCTTGCTTATACTAGATAGAGAACTCCACCCACGTATGCTAAGATACGTGGAAGTCTTATCGTAGTATAGTTAAGGGTCGAATCCTCAGGACAACGGTCTTATTGCAAGCAACAAGATGGAAAACGTCAGAATTTCACTTAGTCACTTAATAGTAGGCACTTAAATCGAAAGTTTGTTTTTGTCATTTTAACCTAAGAACATGTAAAGTAAATAAAGCAAGTAAATCTAAGGAAGTTAAACAATGATAAAAGTCACTAGGGTGTGATCGGTTTTTCACCACCACTACACATGGATCAACACATGCAAAGTAAAACATAACCTGCAAAAAAAGTTTAGTCAGTTAGTATCTTTGTAGACATAGTTTCCTTTTGGAGAACTAACCACGAGAAGTGCGGGAATGTTGCAAAGTCAGCCATCCTCGAATGAATGGTGAACTACTTTGCATCATTCCCTTCGCAAAGTATGTTCCCTTTCACACGTCAACTGATTCCATTTCATAGCATGAAAGTACAACAATGGGAGTGAGTATACTCCACTTCTTGAAAGACACTCCTAGATACCGAAACAGATGCATGGTGGATACATGCACCAAGAACCAACATACAAATGAGTTTCAAATCTAATAGTACAAACGTAGACAATTCATACTAAAAGATAAAAGATAACACAAGTTGATGATCAGGCAACATGCATTCATTAAACGTTTGATGTTGAACTGAAAAGATAAAAACTCTATATTACAAACTATGGATTACATTTACAGGATATGAAAACATGGGTAGCGGGGCTACTCCCCGCACCCTAGTGAGAGAGACTACTCGCTCATAACTAGGACAAAGAAGGAGGCAATAAGAGAGAGAGAGAGAGCATCATCCCCACAAAGGAGAGAGGAAAGTCAACCCCTTAGAGAGAGAGAAACGATCCACCAGCTTCACAGGTTGCGCGATGACGAGATCTCCCTCTTCCCACCTTCTTTGGTGGAGAGAGAGAAAACAGCTTCGAGATGGAGTGTGAGTCTCAAACCGGCAGCCCCAGGGCAGAGGATGAAAGTCAGATGTGCTCTGTAGTGATTGAGGCAGCCTTTGGACGTCTGAAACTTGATAACTGGTGGAGGACCCTTGGGGTCTTATTTATAGGCCTTAAGTGAAGTCCAAACGGTTTGGAGACCGTTTGGACCTCAAGATCGTTTGGACCTGAGACCGTTTGGATCTTAAGACCGTTTGGACCTCAAGACCATTTGGACCTCAAGACCGTTTGGCTTCATGCGGTCTCGGGACCGTGTGACTCCATGTGGTCTCGGGACCGGTTGGCTTCATGCGGTCTTGAGACCGTGTAATTCCATGCGATCTCGGGACCGGTTGGCTTCATGCGGTCTTGAGATCGTGTGACTCCATGCGGTCTCAGGACCGATTGGCTTCATGCGGTCTTGGGACCGTTTGACTCCATGCGGGCTCGGGACTGATTGGCTTCATGCGGTCTTGGGATCATTTGACTCCATGCGATCTCAGGACCGATTGGCTTCATGCGGTCTTGGGACCATTTGACTCTGTGCGGTCTCGGGACCGATTGGCTTCATGCGGTCTTGGGACCGTTTGACTCCATGCGGTCTCAGGACCGATTGGCTTCATGCGGTCTTGGGACCGTTTGACTCCATGCAGTCTCGGGACCGATTGGCTTCATGAGGTCTTGGGACCGATTGGCTTCATGCGGTCTTGGGACCGTTTGAGTTCATGCGGTCTTGAGGCTGATTTAGTCTTTTATGATTTTTTTGTGTCTTTTTCTGCGAATATAAAGGGGAAAAGTTAGTCTAATAGTATATTTACAATAAGAGGGAATATTTAGGGATTATGGCTAATTTTAATTAAGAAAGAGTGTGTAAAACTAAAGAAAAGACTAAGATAATCATCCAAAATTGGAGGTTATCACACCACAGCAAGCAACCTACATTTGAACATAGCATACACCGTGGTATCTATTCCTATGGGGTCATCCCACTCGCTCTCGTGTAGCGTGACTAAAACCCGTAGATGATATGAAACCTCTCTCGAGGATGACAAACCAACATCCTAGAATATTCTAGATACCCTATCAAGTTTAGAATATTCTGGGATGTTAGGAACATACGACCTTGAACCGTCCTCCTTTCAGAATTCGATCCAAACTATCTTCTCCTGTCTATTTCTACAACGAATCTCTCGATATAGGCAGAAATAGAAGTTCAAGCAAGAAAGAGATTAACCAAACTAGCAATCATAACCAAAAAGAGGAGATATAACATAAACCATGCTAGATCTGAAATAAAACTACTTGCTTAAGGTAAAAGTACATAAACATGCCCAAAACGGGCTACATAGCCAAGAAGGAGCTCAACTAGCCATGGACAAGCATAGTTGGCACCGAACAAATATGGAAGAACATCATTTGTATAGAAACAAAGGAGAACAGTGGAAGAAAAGAGGAGAAGAAGAGATTTATCCCATAGAGGAGAGGTGGCTCTCACTCCCTAGCCTCCGTATAGGCCAGATCTTATCTTTTGGGTCGTCGTCCTTGATCTTCTGGACTCCTTGGCCTCCTTTCTCCCTAGATCCCACCCTAGAACAACAACTTGGTGAGTGAATGATGGTGGAAGATGGTGGAAGATGGAATCACACTGAAGAGGTAGGTGTAGAACAAGCACTTCGGCCTTCTCAGACCTCCAGACTCTCCTACGGGGCTCTGGGAACCACACCGGGTTGGAACCAATAGCTGGAACCTCCCAAAATGCATAACCCCCCTCCAGGTGGCGAAGGGCGGGTATTTATAGGCAGAACCGTTGAAGTCCAAGTCTATATCGCAACTCCAATTGCCATAGTCGCGGTGAGGACCGCGATCGCGATCCCCCTGGTCACATCTGTGGTCGAGGTTCCTCCCACAGCCATAGTTAGTTAGAAGTTGCGGTGATGGCTTGGATCGTGGTCGTGGTCTCTCCCTAGGCTGTGGTTTTGGTGGAGATAGACACTGCGATCACGGTTGAGGTGAACACGGGTACTGTGATCGTGATCGAGGTATCCTGTTGGTCGCGATCATGGTGTAGGCTTAGCTGCTACAAAAACACATGTGTTGGGGAGAATCCAATTGAAAATAGATGCCGTTTCGGGTTCGGTGCCTGCAAGTCCCAAAATTGTCTAGTTGAGCAACTTTATCTAAGAAAAGACATAAATTACTAAAAGATAATAATCATGGGTTATTTTGGACGTATTAAGGCTATTGTGACACAAAACCATAAATAAATGCTTAGCATAAATGCATAAATGTAGGTGATATAAACTACCCCAAGCTTAAACCTTTGCTTGTCCTCAAGCAAGACTGTGCTCAAAAAACAAAAAGATAACATCCAAATTAAGCTTGGAGAAAAATGTTAAGGCTAAGAAAAATAGATTAAAACATCAATTCTCTTGATCCATGTCATTTCATAACAAACCCCCACCAATTGAGAAAAATCCTGCCAAAGTAAGATCAAAGAGCAACCAAGCAAGATTAAGCTGGTCCACTATAACCTGTCGATACTCTCGAGGGGTTGAATCATAATTATACATCATAAAAGCATTGTCACATAGATGATCACGCAGGTGATGAGCAATGAGCAATCATCATGTATCCATGTAGCCCAATCCGGGACAATGCACCTTTCACTTATTCAGGTTCTAAGAAGCAAAGCGAAAAGACTCTAATGACTTCTGAGGATCCCGATCTGCGTTAGGCTGGTCCATGTAACAAGCAACAGTCCCTGCAGTTCGAGCCAGTTGGCCCATAACAGTGAGACGAACTCCTCGTACTGTGCTCGAACCAACCATGCTACTGGGATGATCTCATGGGTCTCCTATGGGTTCCTAGTGACTCCTTAATGAGCTTTCAGTGTGGGACTACCAGATACGACATATCTACGTTCATGAGCGCAGTCATACACCGGATGGGCACCATCCTCAACTCTCCTAAAAGAGAAAACAAGCGTTCATTTATTTTCACTCAGGCTCTTATTCTCTGCATTCTATTTTTGTAGGCTTGGGTAAGAACTATATTGATATTTTTGGGATTTTGTGGGCGGCCAAGCCTCTTTTGTAAATTTTTAATTTTTCATCTTTTTGATTCAATCTAAGGTGAGAGGGTGCGTAGTCCATCAAGGAAAACATTTCAACTTGATTAAGGCTCAAAACTCATCATGCTCCATTTGACATATTGTGTTCAAAGTAGCAATTATGATTCAAGGGTCCTTAGAATAGAGGCAAGCTTGTGAAACTGCAACTAGGAGTCTTTGATCGTGCTTTAGCTCATTCCAATGGTCATGTACCTTGGATTTGTCTTTCACAACATAGATCAAGGGAATAATGTTTTAAGAAATGAAAAAGGCGCATAACCTTAGATTTATTACCAAATTTAAGGAAAGAGTCAAAGAGCAAGTCAAGCAAAAGATCAATGCAGTCAAGAAAGAGTTAAAGTGCATTCATGCATAACAATAAGCATTTAGTTCTAAGATTTGTATTGCATAGCCTTAATTGTGGAGCTACAAATGATGAAACAGAGTCTTACACTAAAATTATGCTAAATGCCAGGAGAAAGAGGAATGCATGCATGCTATGGAAGAAATAAAAGTGAAAAGTGGCAAAACAAAAGGGGTATACACCCTGACCACCACCCCAAGCTTAAAAGCCTTGCTCGCCCTCGAGCAATTCTTCTGGCTTTGGAAGGAGAGGAAAATAGCTGCTTATTCATAGTCGCTATTTAGATATTGGTCTAGGTTTTCTAGACCACTCAGTATGTTATCAAAGTTCTAGTTAAAGTCTTGTTGAAACTGAACTGCTTGGTCGAAGCTTTGGGTCGGATGATAGAAGGGCTCTGGGGGTTGCTAGAACAGTTGCTAATGAAACGTCTCTAAAGACAATACCATGTCAAACCTTTCTCTGAGGTAATGTACGTCTTTCTCTAAACTGTCGAACCGTCTTCCAGAGTCAGCTCTGAAACCTGTCATGAATTCATAGAAGGTCTCCTGATTATCATTCGGCTCGTATGGCTGCTGTGGAGGGGGTTGTAAATAATCTACAGTTAGCATCTCTTGAGCCTCAAGTATGTTTTAGGACTATCCCTGATAAGGTATGTTGTGGATGGTTGCCACCATCTACTGCCAACCCTCTTGAGCCTCAGGCACTAGTGGTGCAGAAGAAGAAGCTCCTATAGCTCGGCCTGTATGATGAACATTACCCTGGGCATCCAAGAGAGAGATGTCCATGAATGTCGTTTGACATGCAAAATCTGCATTTGCTGGCAATAAAATTCTGTGCTTGTAGTGACCAAAGATGTATATATACCCAGTGCTGTATTGTTTGATCACTCCTAAACAGATCAAGTGGTCTAAGTCTAACTTGGACCACTCGACAATTTCTAGCATGAGTGCTAATTGTTCATCCCCAATTCCCAAATGGCGTTCCATAAAAGTTATAACTCTCGCCATAGGCATGAAATGAACCTGTTTCTTGAAAGAGTTGTGAATGTGGTGAATTATGAAATTCCCCACATTCACTTTCTTTCCTACCACTGCACACCACAAAAAGTAGAGGTCAGCTGCACTGAGTGCTCCTTGTCTGTCTTGTTTTTCTAAGATGCAATTTTCTATCACCCAGTGTAGATAATAAATTGTCGGGTTGTGGATGTGTGAGGCTTTGGAGCTTTTTGTGACGTACTTGTATTCCCCCATAATCATCTTCCATGCTTGGACAATGTTAAAGTCATGGTCCCATATCTCCAGCCATCCCCTAGACATCTCATCACAGTCTTCAGCAGACCTTGATAACCAGCTATTTAGTTTTTCCATTGTAACCTTGCAGGGTTGGTTAAGGAGACGAAAACGTAGAAAAATGTATTGATGGTCCTTTCATGTCTCTAGCGTGGCATAAAACTCACAAGTGAGTCTATGGTAAGCATTGCACTGTGCGTACACGAGCACATCAAAGCCAACAACTGAAAGAAACTTGTTGACTTGTTCTTGGATCCCGAGTCTAAGTAGTGTTCCTAAATCGGTGCACCTCGGTCCCACTAGTCTGTATTTGTTTCTAATAAGAGCATCAAAATTTTTCTTTTGCTTTATGTTCTGAAACAAGGGAGAGGGGAGTGAGCTTTGATCAACACCGCTATGAGATGTTTGGCATCTGCTCCCCTTGAAAGAATCCCGTGAGGAAGTTGACCATCGTAAGTATGTTGAGCGTTCTACCGACCATCGACACTGGTCTCCTGTGGATGAAGCTCTATGCAGAACTGAGGGGCCTTCTTGATACCCGATCGAAGTCTGTAGTTCAACATCATGATGTTCTATCCACATCCTTTCACTTGATGCTTCTTGCACTTGCTCACCGCTGTGGGTATCCATAGGTGTGCCAACAAGGCTGTGGTAGCCAGAGCCAAACTCTTACGACCCGAACCCTGATGCATAGAGCATAACTTCATCTTCATATATTGGGTTCATAGTTCGAGAGGCGTGTTGTGGGTAGGGGCTCCTGTGATTCGATGGTGATGGGAGCTCCCTTCCCATTTCTTCCTGGTCATGGAATTGTTGATCTTTTTGAATCCACTCTTCATGGCGTCCATGGTGTCGATTCTTTCAATGTAGAGTATGTAGATTTTATTGTGGCGTAGGTTGATGTAGATGCTTAAGAACGCACCAAATCAACCCTCAGTCTTAACTGCAACCAAGTCGAAGACCGCGATCGTGGTATCAAAGACCACGACCTCTTTGAGTTATCTTGGTACCGCGACCTATGCCACTGTGATCAGGGAGACCACGACCTTGATGTAGGATGGGATACTATGACCTTGACTTCTTGATCACCGCGATCGTGATTAAGAAGGCGACCGCGGTCTGAGGAACCGCGACCGTGAAGCAAAACTTGATACTCCTGACTCGCGTGCGTTGGCCACCGTGACCTGGTGTACAAGGTGAATTCGACCTTCACGATCGCAACCGCAAAGACCGTGACCATTCTCACCAAGGCACTCTGATCGCCGAGCCACTCATTATGAAGGGGGCCACGATCAGGAACTCAGAACTTGGTGCTGCCTGAGGTGTGTGGCTGGAAAGCTACTGGGCCACTGCTAAACAACCGCGGTCACGGTCTAGCTGTGGTTGTAGTTGCTAGTGCCAACACACACACTCCTTTCTTGTTGTCCTACAACAGGGACAAGGAGAAGAGGGAAAAATAGGTGGAGAGCAGCGTGAAGATGGAGGGAACTTCATGGTTAGACAAGGAGGCAACGCCTCAACCTGAGGGTATTTATAGACCAGGCGTCCAACCCACCCCTCGCGTGAAACGCGTGAGGTCGCAGACAAAACGTCGGTAAAACTGGAAAAATCGTCGAAGACTCGGTAAAAAAGGAGCGAAAAAGCTTGGTCAAAAGAGCAATAGTCGGTCAAAAAGAGCAAAAATGCAGAGAAAACCCGACATACTGGTCAGTCCAGGCCGAAAAATCTTTCCCGGGTCTTGCGAAACCACGGTCGCGGTCTCAATTATACATGACCACGTTCGCAGTCCTGGCTTTTGGACCACAGTCGTGGTCTTTGTCTTCAGACCGTGGTCGTGGTCCCAGCTATACCACGTGGGGAAGATGAGGGTGTGGAGCCTATAGAGGACAAAACCCGGATCGAACACCAAGGAGGGGCAATTAAAGGAAAGATGATTAAGATACATACCAAAGTAGCTGCTGGGGTGTGAAGATGTGAGTGCATGAAAAATTAGAAGAAAACTAGGTGATGCAAAATAAATTATGTTTCTGGCAGTTAGGGGAAAGATACAAATTAAATTGGCTTTATTTGTATGTGAAAAGTAAAGTAAAGATTAAAGAAAATTTGTGTAGGAAATAGGGGGTGGCTGCCCTACAACTCCTATCCTAGGATCCCAAATCCTTAGTTTTTGGGTTCCTCTTACCTGTATCTCGATTCTTGTGCCCATGTTGCAGTGGCAGGGCATGAGGAAAAATGACCCCCTCTAACTCTGGAAGAGAGGGATAAAATCTTCTCATACGGAGAAATCATCTCTATGCCTAGATTCACTTGAACTGCACTGGGATGAATTCTTCAACATCTCATCTTTAAGGCATCCTTCAAGATATGGATCTGAATGGGAAGGCCCTAGGATGTCGACATAGGGTGAGATGGAGAGGAGAGGCTGGAAGTTTTCTAGAGGACTCCTCTCTTCTTTCTCCACCTCTGAATACAAGGTTGGATGCTCAGTCAAATTTCTATATACAATCTGAGTCATCCAATCATCTTCTGAACAAGAAGTATCCCCAGTTGAATATGGTTACAGTCCTACAACCCCAAGCTTGTCACCTTCTATACGGTATGGGGTATCTTCATGCTCAGTAGCCATGTTGTGATGGATTGTCCCTCCTGCTCCTTCGATGTCCTCCAAGCCTTGTAAAGGGATGGTGGCGAATGATGGCTCATGCTGCCCCAAATCATCTTCATCAATATACTCACTACTTCAATTTGAACAAATATCGTCATCCTCCTCCTTGAACAAGGTTTTCCAGACCATAGTAGGTGTGTGGGTGGTGGCTAAGTGACAAGTCTCAATGTGAGAGTCATCACCTTAGTCTGGATCAATTTTTGATTCAGGTTCTTCAAACTAACCCCCCTATTGTGAGGTTGCCTGATGTTTCTAGTGAGGATAGGAGTCATCATCATCATCATCATCTAACCATTCATGTGTGCTACTAGTATCTTCCATTGGTTGATCAGCTGAATCATCTGGATAAAATGAAGAGTTCCCCTAGGTTGGCGGTTCTTCATAGAGAAATCCCGGTGAACCCAGTTGATGGTCTGAATAGGATGGTAGGACAAACTCCACTTCAGGCCCAATGGAATGATTTTGATGAGTGTACTCTTCAAGGTCTTGTGATGGCATTTGTAATTGAATTGTAACCAAATCAATGAGCTCTTGGAGTCTCCTGCCTTGTTCAACATCTTTACCATGAAGTTGTTGTACTTGAGCAGCGATGCTTTTGAGACCAGTCAATTCTACCCTACACATATGATGGGAATCCGCTATATCAAACTGATGTTTCCGGATGAATCCTTGTTCAATAGTGCGAAGTATACTTCTACTGCGGTCTGCAATCCCTGTTGCTATTTGGAGTTGACGCTCCTACTTATCTAATAGTTGCTGGAGCAGATCGACATTTTCTTGGAGATGAGGAGTTAAGGAGGAGAGTGCGTTGACACTTTCTCCAGCCAACTCCACTACCTTAATCAGTTCTTGATCCCATGATAGAATGGAAGTCCAGGGCTGAATGACAGTCTCCGTTGTTGGAGCGTTTACATATGATGACGACAGGGGTGAATATAGCTCGACGAGTTGTAAGGCACAACTTTCTATTATCTGCCAGTAGTCAAAACTGCGGAAAAATTTAGGAGGACAGGTGGACAGGATGACTTTTCTTGAAGAAGCAAGATCCATGGTTGAAAAAGTATTAGAAAAAGGAAAGCTATTCAGTATATATGAACAAGTATGTTTAAAACAAAAGAAAAACTATGCATATATATACATGCTTAAAAGTGACAGAACAAAATCTTTTAGGCGTGTAAACGTGAAAAACCATGTCCCCAGCAACGATGCCAAAAAGTTGATCGGCCCCGAATCGCATGTCTGAAAGGGAGGCAGATTCAGAAGGAATTGAACTTTTAAATTTATAACCCGAAACCTTTAAGGACCCCCACAACTTTTATTACGGGGTCGAAGTAGATATACGGGGTCAAACACAGGGACGTGGTGACATTTAGGACACTTGAGATTTTGTTTTTAAGTCAGATAAGCCAGGACAATAGTCAGGAAAGTAAGGGACTAGAACTAGTCTAGCGGGTTGTCATGAATTAAAACAAACAAAGAAAAGAAAATAAAATAGAGTCTATAGGATTCTACTAAATCACAGAGGAGTTCTCGACTATGTAACCACAAGTTGGGTTGTCTATGCACCCATTCTTGGGCATAGACAACCCTCGGACACCTCAGTAAGAAACTTACATTTGAACATAGCATGCACCGTGGTATATCTTCTTGTGGGGTCATCCCACTCGCTCTCACATAGCGTGACTAAAACCCATCGATGATATGAAACCTCTCTCGAGGATGACAAACCAACATCCTAGAATATTTTAGATACCCTCTCAGGTCTAGAATATTCTAGGATGTTAGGAACAGACGATCTTGAACCATCCTCCTTTCAGAATTCGATCCAAACTATCTTCTCTTGTCTATTTCTACAATGAATCTCTCGATATAGGCAGAAATAACAGTTCAAGCAAGAAAGAGATCAACCAAACTAGCAATCATAACCATAAAGACGAGATAGAACATAAAATGTGCTAGATCTGAAATAAAACTACTTGCTTAAGGTAAAAGTACATAAACATGCCCAAAACAGGCTACATAGCCAAGAAGGAGCTCAACTAGCCATAGACAAGCATAGTTGGCATCGAAAAAAGATGGAAGAACATCATTTGTACAGAATCAAAGGAGATCAGTGGGAGAAAAGAGGAGAAGAAGAGATTTAGCCCATAGAGGAGAGGTGGCTCTCTCTCCATAGCCTCCGTATAGGCCGGATCTCATCTTTTGGGTTGTCCTCCTTGATCTTCTGGACTCATTGGCCTCCTTTCTCCCTAGATCCTGCCCCTGAACAGTATCTTGGTGAGCGAATGATGGTGGAAGATGGTGGATGATGGAAGCATGTTGAAGAGGCAGGCATAGAACAAACACTTCAGTCTTCTCAGACCTCCAGACTCTCCTACGGGGATCTGGGAACCACACCGGGTTGGAACCAACATCGGGAACCTCCCAAAATGCAGAACCCCCCTCCAAGTGGCGACGAGCGAGTAATTATAGGGGGAACTATCGCAGGTCTAGTCTAGATCACGGCTCCAATTTCCACAATCGCAGTGAGGACCGCGATCGCGATCCCCCTGGTCGTAATCTGTAGTCGAGGTTCCTCCCACGGTCGCGGTTAGTTAGAAGTTGTGGCGATGGCTTGGATCGCGGTCTTGGTCTCTCCATAGACCGTGGTCTCAGTGGAGATAGACACCGCGATCGCGGTTGAGGTGAACATGGGTACCGTGATTGCGGTCGAGGTGTCCTATTGGCCGCGATCGTGGTGTAGGGTTAGCTGCTGCAAAAACACATGCGTCAGGGAGAATCCAATTGAGAATAGATGTCTTTTCGGGTTTGGTGCCTGCAAGTCCCAAAATTGACTAGTTGAGCAACTTTATCTAAGAAAATACATAAATTACTAAAAGACAATAAACATGGGTTATTTTGGGTATATTAAGGCTATAGTGTCATAAAACCATAAATAAATACTTAGCATAAATGCATAAATTTGGGTGTTATCAATGTGTCACTCTCACGGTGGGTCTGTTTGATAAACTATTCTCTAAGATGTATCTATGTGCTTGGTTTGATATCACATATCATGACTAATGAGACTTTGTCATCAACCAACACACACTCTAGTCTTGTTGTGTCATTGTTGTCTATCAACCTTCCACAATGACATCCAACTAGGGACAAAACAAGAATGTACAAACTCTTAGCATTTGTATGATCTCATTCTTCAGGTCCTCAACCTAAAGACATACATCATTGAGTATTGTCATTCTCTAGACATTCATTCTTTCTCATCATTATCTCATAACTGATGAAACCAGAATAAATTGGAAGCTTGACTTTGATATTTATCAAATCAATCTTAATGTATCCCAATCCAATCATCATATGATTGGCTCTCAGGGCATACTTGCCAATAGACTCCCACTTGCACCATGAGCCAATCACCTTTGAATCATATTCTTAGTGATCTCCAAACATGTCCCACATGTTTCTACTGCTCCAGTGCTAACGCAGTGATTTAGCAACACTTTGCTTTAGTCGGTATATTGCATGTTTCACATCTCTTTGTTGTAAGACATATCATATGGGATGGAGTTGTCATAATATACAATCTGATATTCCTTGCCTAACACTTAGCTCCATTGTTTCACTCAGTATTTCTACTTGTCATTAATCGTTGGAATATCTATAAGTTTATCTCTATGAACTTATAGATCCATATAGTATCCTCTATTGTTCATAACACAAGGATACTCAACATTCCCTTTTAGAATTAAATGGATTTTAAATCAAAACATTTCCATTTATCAACTCATATTCACTTTTATATTTTATATTTTGCGATCATTTTCTGCCATTCCAGAAGCTTGCATTAGTGTAACTCTTTACACTCAACTCTTCCTTTCACTACCATAGAACTAGTACTTTGTAAGTACCAAACAAGTTCTTCATGGTATTCTAGTGACCCTCAGTGGAAGTAGACAGACATCCACTCGTCACACGAGTTAACAAGATGAGCATATCATATTGTCATGTCCAATACATACAAGATGATGAATGCATATTTTCTTGTCAATTCCAATACATACATGATAATGGGATGATTACATACATGATAGATCCATATATATCTATGTGTTCCTATTCTTCATAAGAATTTGGGACACTTGGCATCTGAGATACTAACTCCATGTAACATGGACAAGTTTCTCCCACTGAATCTGTGTATACTAAACCCTTCAATACATATTTCTAATGTTTGCTCTCTCTTTACCCGGTCATGAGGTTTTTGAGAACTATCTCTATTGATCTCTATTCCTATCACATAGGATATATCTCTTTCTTCCTTTAAATATATTTCCACACCAGTTTCCATTTTAGAACATTTCATTCCTCATCATCATGTGGAATATGAATATGCTCCCACTGAATCTTTGTAATCACAGATCCCTTCTTTATTTTGATATGCCATCCAAACCTTTTGACTATATAATCAAAGTAAAGACTCCATCTCTAAGTTTCTTGCACTTAACCAATCACATTGATTAATCTCTTGTAACTTAGACTGCATTTGCATTAATGGAATTATAAAACCCTTTAGTTTGTGTCACATACTCATCCTTATCTTATTCCTACTAGGAATGTAATTTTAATATCCATATTACAAATCTCATAGTCATTAAGTTTCAATAACAAGCTTGATCCTTATTCTAAATGTCATCCATGTCAATCTTAACTCTTATGACCCAATTGCACTTATGGGTTTTATCCCAACAAGTTCTACCATAAGGTCATACCTTAATTGGTTCACATGGAAGTCATTTTGGATCTTATGGCCTTAAACCATAACTCAAAATCTAGTTCCTCAACATCATCTAGCTTATTGGCTCATCACATGACCAATTCATCACCTAGATATATGAGGTGTATCTATTACATTAGGAATTTGAGAACCCACAACATTTGTGATTCTTAATCTCCTTTATTTAGTGTTAAGCATGTTATTTTAGAAGAATTCTAGAAGGTTAGTTATTTGATGATCATGCTCTAACTCTTTAGAGTATGATCCCTTCTTTGATTTAGAGATCACTATGCCTTAATCATGAGTTCTTTATGATACATTATCATAATTACTCACAAGGTCCTCAAACATTTGGTTTAAGTATCCCATTCATTGATCTCATCAAAGAATTAATACTTTTACCAAGTTTGTACTTCATTTATGATATTCTTGAACACTTCAAGATATTCATATTGGTATTTCACTAAACGCCATCTGAAGCATTAGCATTTATTCTAATAGGCATCAATATATATTATACCTAATAGAATAGTCATTCTCTCACAACATCTAGTGAAGATTGACTTGTCATCGTGCCCAAGACATTCATATCTCTTAATGTTTCACAACCAAAAGAGTCTGGCCTATCCATCAACATGGAAGCTAGAAATGAATTTCTCATGATAATGCTAATTAATTGTTTGAGTCATCAATAACTTTTAGGTATCATTTTATCTTATGCATACCAAGTACCACAAGATAAATAAGGCATTGCCATGAAAGTTCATATCTTTGAAATTGAAACATCAACTTTATTGATAGACATCCTTGTCATTACAAGATGCAGAAATAAAGTGTTTCTATTCATTGGCAAAATGAAATAGTAGTTCATAACTCTATTACATGCCCTTTGGACTGAAATAAACTAAAATGTACTCCTATCTATGGCAGCAACACTTGCTCCAATGATGAGTGCTCCTTCTTGGTCCTTTCACAAAAGCCATCACTTATTTTCAGATCCAGTATATCATATATGTTAGATCTATGTCTTAGTATCATATACCTCATATTAATGAAGTGTTTCAAGTTTATTTCATGATACATGAGGTGGAGACTTCCATCCCCTCCTCCTTCTTCTTCTGTTCATCCAGATAGAGAGGGCAATTTCTCCTCTAATGTCCTGGCTCTTGATAATGGTGACATTTTCCTCCCTTGTTCACCCTTCCTTTGGCCTTGAGAGCTGAAGATGACTTGGGCTGCTAGCTAGCATCAGAACCCTTCTTTGCTTTGCCCTTGCCCTTGCCTTTAGACTTGCCCTTCTTTTGGCTGATCAACATCACAATTTTGGGTTTGTCTTTCTTCATCTGTGCCTCAGCTGTCCTCAACATGCCCAATAACTCTATTAGTGGCCTGTCAAAGTTATTCATGCTGTAGTTCATCACAAACTGACTGTAAGATTCTGGAAACGATTGCGGTATCACATCAATATCCAAGTCTTGGCTCAGAGGGAATCCCAATCTTGTCAGGTTCTCCACATACCCAATCATCTTGAGCATGTGAGGAAGTCTTGATACATGTTCTTGAGATGATGAACCATCTCAATGATGTCCACATTCTCATGTTGTCTCTGCAACTCATAGTTCATTGAGCACATCATCAAGCACTTTGCATCAATGACATCTTCAGTATGCTTCTTGTAAGCATCCCTTTCTACCTTTGGTGCGGTGGGAGCAGGTTCCTCTAGCACTAGTGTATCTAGGACATATAGCTTTCACTCTTGCGTGAGAACAATTCTCAACGTCCTAAACCAGTCGTGGAGGTTGTTCCCATTTATCTTTTCCTTCTCAAGGACCGATCACAATGAAAAGTGATTATTGTTGACAACCATATGTTCTACAAAAAGGAAATATGCAATTTTAGACCAAACTCTTTTTGACTTAATTTGATTGATTTGAAATTTTTGATGATATAATTAGGCCTTTAATTAATTATCACTCTCACTATTTTGTTCAAATTGATAGGCCTCACCATCAATTTGGAACATTGCAGTGTACAACCTTCCAGTGAGCCAAGATAAAAAACAATTGAATTATTACCCGGCCAATGCCAGTGTCCATAATAAATTATTAAGGTAGGTAACACTTACCAATTGCATCATATGTAACTCTTGGAATGATGACATGCACAACTCTTTGCATTGAACATCTCTATGCCTCTAAGTGCTTAATCCCATTAAGATCATTTAGTTAAGCCCGAACCAAAAGCCAACACGATAGAAGTGCACCCCACTTGGTGGTCCCACACAACTACCATCACATTTCCACGAGATAGAAAGTGCACCACCCTTGGGATGCTCACACATGTCGATCAAGGTTTTCATGTGTGTTTCTTATGGACGACATCTAAGACTTAATATTATATTGAGGGGTTTTAATATACTTATATATACCTATATGTATCCAATCACCACATATATAGTACATATCATATACATGCTATATCCAACAATGAAAACACACAATAACAATAAAGCAATGATTATGGCCATCCTATTGTAATTTCTTGAGCCACAAGGAATTATAGTCATCTAGGTCTACATTACATGCAACATGTTGTCGATGAAGATCCCGTGCTTAGGCCGTTCCGGGTTTGATCATCTCGCCACTCAACTGATCGACTTGCTTCCCAGCCGGTCGGTTGGTTGTCTCCAACCGATCGTCTGGCTCCTCTAGATGGTCAGTTTGTCAGGTTGTCTACTCCTCGTCAGGCCTCTATCTGGTTATCTCGGTCTACCAAAAGATCAGTTGGCACCTCCAACCGATTGTCTCACACCTCCATCCTCTCGTCTGGGTGCCCGCCAGTCTTCGACGTAATAGGAAATAAACCATCCTACATTTACATATCTTTGGGAAACCCCGAGTTACATTTGGGCAGAGCAAAGGTAGAAGAGAATCTCAAGTTATCTCAAGTTACATTAGGAAAAGAAGAAGAGGGCTGGGTGCGTAGACTAAGAGAAAACAACTACAACCAACCAAACACACATAGAGGTTTATAGGCCATAGCCATGCTACACATCCACCATTAAAAGCATTTTGAGTGACACGTATCGTTTACATATATATACCATATCATATATGTATATATTAGTTTGGGATCATGTGGCATTAATCATATATTTAGATCAGTCCTTTAAATATTCGCATCGTATGCAATAAATAAAAGACGATAAAACCAAAAACTGATCATATTGATTAATCCTAAAACATTATACATTGACATGGCTCTGATACTACTACTGGGTTTTAGGTGAGGGAGAAGGCCATGAAAACAAAAAAAATTCTCTCACCATAAAACCATAACCACAGATCGCATCAATGACTATGAAATAGGAAGGATGGTTTTGAAGAGGTGTACCTGGTCTTAAGGCTTGCTCAACAACAATACCTCACGCTAGTACAGTCTTCAACCACCTATCTTCGATAATGTGTGTGCAGCTCCTGGTCCTTACCTGGACTGCGGTTGACAGTCATCATCCTGAGAGGCAGCAACCTCCCGCCTCTATAGATAGTCCACACGGACCACTAGGAACTCTAGTCGTCCTATCCTATAGGATACTAGAAGGAGTCATCCCCTTCTATCGGCGTACTAGTCACCAACGCACTCTCCCACAACTAGTTGTTGTCCTACAGATGTCTTTCCCTTGCAGTTCCTCCCTGGACGGGTTGAACTTGCTTGGGCTCTCTTGGTTACCACAACCAGAGAGGACAACTTTGCAGAGAAATTGATGTTCTGAGTTGTGCTATCTGAGAAGCCCCCAATACCCCTATATATATAGGAGTGGTCAGGGTCAGGGGTCTCATCCTTGAGTAATGTGGGAGTAAAGTGGGAGTAGAATGATTTGGAATTTCCATGAACTAAGTGCACTGCGGTAGCCGAACTGATCATTTCACAAATGCACCAGTCAGTTGTGAGTGTGAGCCGGTCAGTTCACTTAGTGAACCTATCGATTCGCATCCCAGACTTGCCTCCAATTGACTTTCCTTGTTTGTTTCTAATTAATACTAAAATCAATTCTTGTCCCAATTGAATTGTATAAGTGAATTTTTTTTCTCACAAATTGGGACAACCTAACCTTGCTCATTTGGTCCAGTCAAACCGATTGGTTCACCTAGTGAACCGGTCATCTCATTGACCATGAGCCGATCGGTTCACCCAATGAACCAGTTGGTTGGTGGTCCAGATTGTGTAGAACACAGTCAATGAAGTTCTTAATCAATCTGACACTCAAATCAGTTAGTTCAACACTTGAACATGAAGATTCTGAGTCAAGTCAATTGATTGAATGTTTGATTGAGTACCTAAACACCTTTAGTAATAAATCCAAAAATCATTCATGGATAAACTCCTCTTCCATGTAAATCCTTTGTGTGTGACCCTATAGGTCCCATTTCACGTTGGCAGTGAATGTGCATAACTAGCTTATGACATCACAAGCAAAGAGCAGTGCCTAGTCACACATCAGTGCTACCCAAGTGAAAAGGAAAATTGGAGAACAACTTTCAATCCTACAGTCTGTGATTGGTGTTCCAATTAATGTATAATTCCTTTGTCTCTGATATCCTAAATGAACTCAAGGCATGGAGATGTCATCCTTTCAACGTTCATTAAAGTTCCTTGATCCAAAGTAGACTATCTGCGATATGTGTGCCATCCATATCACATATTGGCTCATGTGTGCATGCACATGCTTTTTCTCAGCCTCACTTATCAAGTGGCCATGGACATCATACTCCCTTAGGAGGGACAAATCCCATATCTATCACTCACAGTCAAAACCCCATGTGTCAAAGTCACCCAATCATCACCTTTATAACAATCCATATATTAGGACCGCATTTGATGATGTCAAAGTGTACCCAACGGAATGTGATGAGTGTAGTGGTTTCAGGTCTAAGAATCACAATCACCACCATCACTGTGAGAGCTGACTGTGACTACCATGTCATGGTTCCATGTGTCACTCTCACGGTGGGTCTGTCTGATACATTGTTCTCTAACATGTATCTATGTGCTTGGTTTGATATCACATATCATGACTAATGAGACTCTGTCATCAACCAACACACACTCTAGTCTTGTTGTGTCATTGTTGTTTATCAACCTTCCATAATGACATCCGACTAGGGACAAAACAAGAATGTACAGACTCTTAGCATTTGTATGATCTCATTCTTCAGGTCCTCAACCTGAAGACATACGTCATTGAGTATTGTCATTCTCTAGACATTCATTCTTTCTCATCATTATCTCAAAATTTATGAAACTAGAATAAATTGGAAGCTTGCCTTTGATATTTATCAAATCAATCTTAATGTATCCCTATCCAATCATCATATGATTGGCTCTCAAGATATACTTACCAACATGTTTATGGTATGTGATTTTAGGGTTGTGGGATTACGTACATGGTGTGTTGATCCATATATTGGTGTTTTTCTTATCACATTGTGGATGAGTGATTTCTCTGATGTGGTGGGTGGTCATTGATCGATGATCCATGGGTGATACATGTTGTAGGAGAAGTCCACCGGTGTGCATCTCAACTCTCTGTGACTGCAATGGTGGAGTTGGGGGAGTGGGATGTTAACCATACTCAAAATTGTCCCAGGGCGAGCGTGTGTTTTTTCTCACTCTATTGATATGGAGATTATGCTGACCAAATTTTCATAGAATATATCATATCTTTCTCATCTATGAGGCTCTCATGATCCTTCTATGTATTCCTCCTATAAAATTAATATCTCGATGCATTTGGTAATGATTTTCTTCACATAAAATAAAATAGAAGTAGAGAAATGTGTGTAAAGTATATAATAGGTGGGAAGTACAATAATAGAAAATATACATAAAAGAAGAGAGGAGGAGAGTAGAAAAATAAGAGGAGGGAAGTACAAAAGAGAGATGAGGGGATAGAAAATTAGAAAAAATGAGGTCGAAATACTATCAAGATATACAAAACTAGTATACCAAAAAACAGAAAAGTATTTTTGGTATCACTTTCTTTATGTTATTAACATAAAAGTACCAAAAATATAAAAACAATTCCAGAGAGGAGGGCAATAGAAAATTGAAAATGAGATACATAAAGTACCAAAATATACAAAACAATTATACTAAAAATAGAGATAAGAAGAAAGTTTTGTATGTATTGTTCGTATTTATAGTCGTATCGAATATTGGTTACAATTTGAGTAACAATGAAAAATTACACCCAAGCAATACCAAAAAGAGTAGGGTGTAGCAAAATTTTAAAAAGATGAGATAGAAAGAGCACCATAATAGCAAAAATAAATATAAAATTTTTGAGAGATGACAATCTATTTTTTGATATGGTTGACACTTATTTGGAATATGAATCGATTTTGGTATGATTTGTTTTATAGAACCTATACAAGATAATTCAAAATAGAGGAGGGTTATGGAAAAAATAGAATCTTTTTGATATTGTCGCATACTACGCTAAACAATATGAAAACAATATTGAAATATATGTAAAAAATATTGAAATATATGCAAACAATACCAAAGAATATTTAAAATAAGACCAAAATATGCAAAGACTATAAACACTACTTTCATCCTCTTTTATCAAATTATAATGGTAAATACCAATTTGTAACACAAAAATACCAAAAATATCAAATAATACAATACCAAAAATATGAGAAAGATGTAGAAAAATATGTGGGAAGTAGAAAAATAGAAAAGATGTTTGGAGAACATTTTGGAAATGTTATGAATGTTTTGTATTGTTATGAATATTTTTTGTACCATTTGTGCATTGGTACCAAAAATATATAAATCCATGTAGTATCTGTAATATGAGCTTTGTGACAAAAATGGCAGATTATGTGCATGCATTTCAATAAAAAAGTGATTAGCATTTGCTCAAATAAATAAAGTTGTGTTTCACTTATACATGTATTAGTTACCTTAAATTTTTTTTTTCTTATTATCTCCCCTAAATACATACCAAAATAAATAATACATACATACATACATACATACATACATACATACATACATACAAATAAATAGTATTTACAAAAATAAATATAATAATATCATCATATCTCTCCTTTCCTGCTACCGATTTCTTATCACTCTCTTTCTCTCCATACATCCTTATTTATCTCCCCCTCTTTTTCTACCTCCCTCTTATTGATTTGTTCATATTTATCTACCTCCCTCTTTATTTAGCTGCCCAAAATTTTCTACTTCTCGCTTTATGTATCTTCCTCTTTTTCTATGCCTCTACTTATTTATCACTGAATATTTTCTACCTCCCTTCTTATTTATCTCCCTATTTTTCTAATTTTCTCATTTCTACCCCTTTATCTCTCTCCTCGTAAATTCTTCTTTCCACTTTGCATGGCTTCCTCCCATTGAATTGCATGAACAATAAGGTGGAGACAAGTGTGTGTGTAGTGTAACCATTTTCCTTGAGACAAACTAGGAGTTTCCCTATTCTCTATCAAGAAAACCCCAAAACTCTTAGGGTGATATATCTAAAGTCATATTTTTCATTGCCTTTTATATTCTAAGGACTCATATCATTATTTTGACATACAACCCAACCCATGATGCTACAACCTAATCGCTTAACATGGTTCACTAGTATGTAGTTTCTCCTACCCACTACCTAACCATTAAATACTTCCCTCACAACTCTAGAAAGAAGCTTTCCATTCCAAAAACCTCACATTTATTTCTCCTTTGAGTGTAAAATCCCGTCCAAAGAACAACTTTTTAAAAGCTACCACATGGGCTACAAGATCTACATATCCATCTTCGAAAAAGGTTCATCTACTAAATTCTAGTATCCCTCTATCTTTTTTTGTGTCTTTTACGATATGAAATAGTGTTGTCTGCATTATATCATTATTTTATAATAAGGATAAGTGATAGAATATCTATGTTTCATGAAAAATGATCTGTAAATCACAGTCATGATGATTGTTGTCAAGACCTCTCTTTTGATCAACATAATTTCCAAACATTAGAGAGAAGCCCTAAACATTCATCTGAATTAAGAAACAAAATTTTTGGTTCTTGACAAACACTATCGATATAGTATACAAATAATACAAGTTTTTTCGTTTTCCATTTTCATAAACCTCATAAATTAATATTACATCAAGGAAAAAATATTCATTTATCACAAATATAATTTAAATCCATTAGCACTAGAACCAAATCTTGATGCTCATACACAGTTCTATTTAAAATTTGTATACTACCCATCCCAGAAAAGAGTGAGTACATGTACATTCTAGATTATTCTATTTACATCTTATTTATTGCATCCTCTCTACTAAAATAATTTGAAACAACCTCATGAGACACATATAGAGTCACAGTGAGTGGATACCTCACACTTAATCGGATTATGCATCAACATCAAATTAAGTATATTTAACTAATAAGAAACATGTCGGGGATGCGACAACCTTCTCTCTAGATTTTCTACTTTGCCTTCTCTCTAGTCTCCCCGACGACGCCGCTGGGGGGAGGGAGTGCTTTCACGGTGCCTTCCTCCCCCTGGCCCCCAAATGGAAGATTTCCCTAGCGAGGATAGTAGCGGATCCCCAGAGAAGGATCGATGCTAGTCAAAATAGAGGTTCCCCTCCTTGGCGGGGCTGGATGAAGAGGCGACCGGAGCATCGTGGGAGCTAGGATGGGGCTACAAGGTTTGCTTCGTCAACCAGGTCAACCTCCTATCCTGTCCAAGAGAGACGGATGGAGAAGAGCATTCCCACCTAGTCTGAAGCTTCTTTCCATTCTTCTCGGACTCGCAGGAAGAGAAAGGAGGTTTCCTCACCTACTTTTGTAACGACCCCGCCTCCTAGTAACCCCCAATTAAGGGAGACCCGAAGGTCAGAGCCGTTATTCAATTAACATGATCAAATGTTTAACAGATAATCAATAATAATTATGAAATTTGACTAACTGACTGGAATTTGGTATAAAATTAAAACTTCTCTTACCTTTGAAAACTTTAGAAATCTATCTATCCAGAGCTTGAATTATTCTATCTAATCCTCCTTGTACTTTATTTCTTATTTCCACAATGTGTCACTTTATGATTTGTTCTTTCAATTGTTGTTCCTAAAATGCCGACAAACACAACGTCGGTCAGTATATCGAAATATACTGGTATGTGGGAACAACCAAAAACTTGCAAATAAGGATAAAAATCTAATTATCACAATCAAGTTAATTAACAAGCCAATTTACACTTATCAATATGACATTCTCCACCGCTTTTGCCCTAACCCTGGCATACCCACCTTAGGGTTTCCTTTGCCAATGACTTATGGCCACCTTCTCAATCCCGAACTTGGTGCCTGGGGGTCACCACTCATGGTTCCCACTAGTCATGCAATATCATAGGCCACCTTCTCATTCCCGAGCTTGGTGCCTGGGGTCACCACTCAAGGTGTCCATTGGTCTACCCCTCTGGGCCTGACCTCTGGCATCATCCATCAGGGTGGCATGTAAGTGCGAGAATCCATACTTCTATTATTAATATGATAATCATAGTGACTTTATAGTTTGCAAGTATGAACATCCAAATTGATAATTTGCATTCAATGCGATTAACCATATGGAAAATCCTCGGGAAACTAAGGTAGTTATTCATAATTAACCACATACATGATCTGACGATTTGAATAGAAATATCCATGCAATTAAGAATCCAAGCAAGCAAGAATTTTGTGATGGAGTGGATTTTTGAAATCCATAAATCTCCAATAACATATTAGAATCCATATCTTGAGTTATAATGAGAGTTCCAAGTATTTGAGTAAAGTTGGAATGTTGATTGAGATTCATATAATGATTAAGATCTCTCTTTTAATGCATTTTTGAGGAATTTTATTGAATGGTCTAATTGATGATTTTGGTCACCAAATTTGAATAAATGGTAGTTTGAGAGGTAGGGGAGCTATGGTTAAAATTTGGTGTCATTTGGAGGTTCCTAGAGGAAGTTATTGAGATTTGATTTTGGGGAATTGATGTACATTATTGGTGTTGATTAGCCTAAGTTGTTGATTATAATAGGTGTCACACGCCCCCTTATTTAAGCTGGGTCTGTGTGGCCAAATCCTAGCCCTAGAAATATGATCTAGCAGCAGTGCCCCTTGACTTGAGTGACCCGCGGATCTGGTCTCATGAAGGACCTGTTGTAGCTGTTGGATGTAGATCGGATGGCCCTGATATCATCTCCAAGCTCCGGCTTTGGAGGAGTCATGGAGTAGTGAGACGAGCAACCATCCACGCATCCATGATCTCTGATAGTGGGGTGATTGGAGCGGGAAACTGGTTGGTTGGCCTTGTCTAAGCGAGTACTTCCGTCCTAACCTTAATAGCACATCTTTTGGTGAAATAGGCAGAGAGAACGAGCCCCAATCTAGCGATGTCTCTCCACAGCCGCGAGCAGGTGGTAGCCATGGGTATAGAAGGGAGCTAGAAGGTGGTTCGAAAGAAGGCTAGGAGGAGATGATGTTCCCATTAGTTATCTGAACCCAACAGTTTACCTCGTTTTCCTTTCTTGTGCGTTGTCCATGGCTAACGAGGTGACGACTTCTAGAGATGAAGATGGCTTCGGAAGGCATAGTGGAGAACTCCTCCAATTCTTACTACTGACCAAGATGAGTTGTTTAGGACTTGGCGAAGCTCCAGGAGTTATCTCGAAAGGGTTTGGATGCATGAGACCCATTCCCCTTTTTTTGGCTCCGTCGCAGTAGATGTGAGCGGCGGCGACCTTATGGAAAATGAGCTCCACAGCCGCATACTAGAGTTATAGCAACCGCAGAGGTCCAGAACAGGTAGCTGAAGCTAATGGAGGGTCAAGATCTCCATGAGGAGCACTGGATGATGGTCGATTGCTCGTCGGAGCAGTCCCGTGCGGCGGCGGTCCCGCAAAGCAGAGCAGGCGGACAGAGTCCGCGTTGCGCGAGAAGAAAGAAAGGACGCCAGACCGGGTCAGGCCAGGAACCGGATGGTCCAAGACAGCCGAACCAGGTCCAGGAAATGAGAACCGCCTGAGAACTAGGCAGCTAGAGATGGAGCTGTGAAGCTCAAGCCCTGCCACGTGGCAACACGTGATTGGCCCTAAAAGGTAAAAATCCCAGAATTTGCTTAGTTCTTCAATAAATCATAGTAAATAGCTCGATGATCCGAAAAATACATATAATATACCAAAATTCTCAGAAAAATGTGTAGAACAACCTGGAACTATAATATCAGGCTTTTGATGCTCAAATCTCAGTGATATCATGAAAGATGTGTAATTCTTGTTTAGTGGATAATAAATAGCAAATGATGACATAAAATTATGGAAAAATGTCAGTAACTCCATAATAATGTTTATAATGCACCTGATGTCATGGATGATCATGTTGATGTACGAAATCATGTATTTTGCTTAATATGTCTAATTAAGGCTTTTCATCCTAAATACAATGCAATAAATGCATACATGCTCAATAAATGATGAAATTTACATAACAATCTTATATATCAGTAACTGGAAGCTAATCTGGAACTTTGATATCTGTTAGATGCATAAAATTCATGTTAGATGAAGATGACCTATAATACATGTCATGAAACCCTAATTTGAGTAATATATGTAACTTAGGGTTAATATGTATCAATAATGATATGGAACCTGATATTCAGATTATGTATCCTAATCTAGAATATGAGAATAGTGAGATAATTCTAAAACGAGAATACAAGTAATCATGAGAATATCCTAATGAGATAAGTAAACCCTAATGAACACGATTAGGGTTAAGATGAGATGTAAGAAGATGAGAACCTGATGATAGTATATGATCTTGTCTTAATCAGGGTTTTACGAAGGATAGATGACATGAGGAACATGTAATTAGGATGTATCTTTGGAAGGTACGCCATTACCTCTTACTTGGCTTATTATACAATATGCTTGTGTTATATGAGTAGTAAAATAATTGGCATATGGTATTGATTGAAATGATTGTTCTTGTATGTTATGTTGCTTGATTCTCCATACTTATTGCTATGAACACATCAAACATAATATATCTGTTCCATTATATGAAAGCACTAATTCTCTTTGGTAGCATAGTGCTGGAAAGTGATCATTCTCTTTGGTAGCAGATCACATTGTACAATGATCTAACTCTTTGGTAGTAGATCATAAGGCCTTACATCTCATTCTCGTTGGTAGAAGAGATGATGCATTATTCCCTCAGGTGGCAAATGCATGGATATATAATGGAAAATGTGCTTAAAATATGTGTTCTCTTTTTTTAGTGAATATCTTTGTGCAAGTATACACTTTTCTTATATTCTTCTGTTACTGCCAAGTATTAGTTTTATCTTATTGCCAAGATATGATGAGAGGTATAGAAAAGACATGTAGGCGTACTCAGTACAATATTCTTGAATATTGTGCTGACGTGTACCGCATGTAATCTTTTATTTAGGTTGTGGTTATGCTCTTGAAGATCCAGGATAGAGAGAGTTGTGTAGCGAGCTGATGTACAGGTGGACCTGTTGTCTTAAGATCCTATAGTTTTGTGGTAGTACATGTATATGTATAAGTTTTTCATTCAATATGTAATAGCAAATGTTGTAACAATTCATGTTGTAATTATATGTTGAATGGTGAACATGTGTGTATGGTTTTATTATTGTTCATGTATATGTGCTACTGATTGTTTCCTTCTGACTCCCTTGATTTTATTCTTCTTAGCCTAGTGTGTGGTGTTTAAATTGGGATTCTCACTGAGGTGAGGTTTCAATTTAGACGTCACACATCAGATTAAGTTTTAGAAAATTCGGGGACGTCACAGGTGGTATCAGATAATGAACAATAGCAAAGCCTGACATGTGCTCATTATGCAACTCAAAACTAAAGAACCTTGAACTTAATAATCTTTAGGGTTAGATTAGTCGTCTTTTAGAGACTATATCTGACCTAGCCTCTAGGTTAGCACCTAGATGTCCGAGAACTAGGTCTAGACTGGTGCTTGTTGAGTATCAAGTCCTTAGATGTCGTTCTTTCCTTGTAGTGCAGCGGTATGGGACGTTGCACTATTTGGAAATGACGTGCATCAAGGGAAGAGAAACCCTAGACATATGGCGCTTGTTGTCTAGAGTAGCTACACTAGTCTACACCATGTTCTCACCCCTTTCCTAGTTTTCATGACACTGTACTCTCTACTATGTGTGGGACACTCATTTTCAGGATTTGGTTTTTGATTCCAAATGGATCGAACCTCGATAGTTTTCTCTAATGCTTGTTTTATTGGAGAAAAACTATATAATATTTTAATATGTATATGTATTATAAAAATGTGTCCCCACACATGTACGAGTAGGAGGTGGTCATGCAACCTGAGTGAAAGTGAATGACATCAGTCTATAAGAGAGAATAGTTCTAGATTAGATGTCTAGAGCCTTGTTTGGAATATGTGATAGTTGGAATAGACGAAATAAGTTTTGATGATATGATGTAAGTTTGATATAGATGATATAAGATGGTTTATGATGATCTATGTTTGTCTTTGAGGACTTAAGTTTAGATTTGAGGTTTTCAGATAAGTTTTGATGATGCAAGTATGTATTCTTTTATGAGATAAGATATGCTAAGTTGAGACTAAGTTGTGAGTCAGTATGAACCTCAGTCTCTTTTACGAAGGAGGACCTCTAGTGTTAGGACCAGTTTTTGGGTTAACTCAAGAGAGAGCGAGACCCACAGGGAGAAGGTTAGAGAACCTAGACTCCACAATATGAGATATGTTATGTCCTAAACTAGACTACTTCTGGGTAATTGAGATGAGTTGCTTTATGCATGATTCATATAGCCTTGTTGAACCCTAGATGTCCTTGGGAGGACCAAAACCTAGAGACAGAGAGAGGCTGGTTACATATGCATATGTGAACATGAAAATGAGTGTCTGCCATCTGGGTGAGGGAGAGAGCCCAAGCCCCTGGAGGAGGTAGCTATGTTAGTTTCTGAGAAGCCTCATGCTCGGGTTGGTGGTTTCTCACATAGGAATCTAGTGGTGTATATAAGAGAGATTTGGGTAAGGATGTTGTATGGTTAGAAGATCTATGAATAGTATGTTGTAGCATGTTTTGGTTTGTGCTTATATGGCTAGAGCTTGTAAGGCTATCTCTAGTGCCAATGAGGTAATCCGAGAACCTTAGACCAAGAGTAAAGATAAAGTATAATCATATGAGATACTCATAAGGTTGAGTTAGCTCAGAGAGACTGAGCATAGTGCTAGCCTCATGGTATGGGTTAGAGGGGCCTCATTTAGACAAGATAAAGTTTTGATATATGCTTAACCAGCCGCTCACATAAGTTTGTTTAGCACAACCAAGATGTAATAAATATAAATATGTGATTTAATCTTGAGACATGATATATAGACATGATATGATGTAAATCTAGAGATGGTATAATTGATATCAATGCATAAATGGTTAACCATATACATGGTAATGATGATAATTTTATAGTTTTGGTTAATCTTGTGAGAATTCATTAATAAATGCTGCAATTTATTAAGAGCAATGAAATAAGATCCTGTGAATGAAATATGTTACATGAAGTGTTAAGCTTAGTGCTTAATAATGATAAAAATATAGTTTGATAGTTAGCACAACATAATGATGATGACAGCTTAATATGATCCAGATGGATAAAGTGGGTTAACTTTAGTTAACTCCCTCCTAAAAGGCATATGTTAATGTTGAACATGTTCTAACAAGTTATCTCAATAAAATGTCGATGAAACCTTGATGTATGAGTTTATCTTAGTTAACTCCTTTAGGGCATGGTAATATGATGTGGGAACCCTAATGCATGGGTAACGATAAGAATGAAATCCTAACATATGAGATATGTAATGACATAACCTAAGCTTCTAAACCCTTGTTTGAGCCTTCTATGGGGTGTTTGTGCACCAAGATGGTTGTATAAACCCCTAATAGTGCTTTGGATACATGGTTCTAGGTAACCTTTGCAGATATGATACACATAGAATAGTGCCCGCATGTGGATGAAGACATGGTAGTTTTCCTTGGAGTACAAGTATGGTTGACTTTCGAGGACGAAAGTTCTTTTAAGATGTATATGATGTGACAAAGTGGGTTTTTCTAGCTTAATTTCGAGGACGAAATATCTTTTAAGGTGTGTAGGATGTGAATGAGTGGATTTTTGAAATCCATAAATCTCCAATAACATATTAGAATCCATATCTTGAGTTATAATGAGAGTTCCAAGTATTTTAGTAAAGCTGGAATGTTGATTGAGATTTATATAATGATTAAGATCTCTCTTTTAATGCCTTTTTGAGGAATTTTATTGAATGGTCTAATTGATGATTTTGGTCACCAAATTTGAATAGAAGTTAGCTCGAGAGGTAGGGGAGCTATGGTTAAAATTTTGTGGCATTTGGAGGTTCCTAGAGGAAGTTATTGAGATTTGATTTTGGGGAATTAATGTACATTATTGGTGTTGATTAGCCTAAGTTGTTGATTATAATAGGTGTCACGCGCCCCCTTATTTAAGATGGGTCTGTGTGGCCAAATCCTAGCCCTAGAAATCTGATCTAGTGGCAGTGCCCCTTGACTTGAGTGACCCACAGATCTGGTCTCATAAAGGACATGTTGTAGCTGTTGGATGTAGATCAGATGGCCCTGATATCATCTCCAAGCTCCGGCTTTGGATGAGTCATGGAGTAGTGAGACGAGCAACCATCTACGCAGCCACGATCTCTGATAGTGGGGTGATTGGAGTGGGAAACTGGTTGGTTGGCCTCGTCTAAGCGAGTACTTCCGTCCTGACCTTAATAGCACATCTTTTGGTGAAGTAGGCAGAGAGAACGAGCCCCAGTCTAGCGATGTCTCTCCACAGCCGCAAGCAGGTGGTAGCCATGGGTATAGAAGGGAGCTAGAAGGTGGTTCGGAAGAAGGCGAGGAGGGGATGATGTTCCCATTAGTTATCTGAACCCAACAGTTTACCTCATTTTCCTTTCTTGTGCGTTGTCCATGGATAACGAGGTGAAGGCTTCTGGGGATGAAGATGGCTTCGGAAGGCATAGTGGAGAACTCCTCAAATTCTTACTACTGACCAAGATGAGTTGTTTAGGACTTGGCGAAGCTCCATGAGTTATCTCGGAAGGGTTTGGATGCATGAGACCCATTCCCTTTTTTTTGGCTCCGTCGCAGCAGATGTGAGCGGCGGCGACCTTGTGGAAAATGAGCTCCATAGCCGCATCCTAGAGTTATAGCAATCGCGGAGGTCCGAAATAGGTATCCGAAGCTAATGGAGGGTCAAGACCTCCACGAGGAGCACTAGACGATGGTCGATTGCTCATCGGAGCAATCCCGTGCGGCGGTGGTCCCGCAAAGCAGAGTAGGCGGACAGAGTCCGCGTTGCGCGAGAAGAAAGAAAGGACGCCAGACCGGGTCAGGCCAGGAACCGGATGGTCCAAGACATCCGAACCGGGTCCAGGAAATGAGAACCACCTGAGAACTAGGCAGCTAGAGTTGGAGCTGCGAAGCTCAAGCCCTGCCACGTGGCAACACGTGATTGGCCCTAAAAGGTAAAAATCCCAGAATTTGCTTAGTTCTTCAATAAATCGTAGTAAATAGCTCGATGATCCGAAAAATACATATAATATACCAAAATTCTCAGAAAAATGTGTAGAACAACCTGGAACTATAATATCAGGCTTTTGATGCTCAAATATCAGTGATATCATGAAAGATGTGTAATGCTTGTTTAGTGGATAATAAATAGCAAATGATGACATAAAATTATGGAAAAATGTCAGTAACTCCATAATAATGTTTATAATGCACCTGATGTCATGGATGATCATGTTGATGTACGAAATCATGTATTTTTCTTGATATGTCTAATTAAGGCTTTTTATCCTAAATACAATGCAATAAATGCATACATGCTCAATAAATGATGAAATTTATAGAACAATCTTATATATCAGTAACTGGAAGCTAATCTGGAACTTTGATATCTGTTAGATGCATAAAATTCATGTTAGACGAAGATGACCTATAATACATGTGATGAAACCCTAATTTGAGTAATATATGTAACTTAGGGTTAATATGTATCAATAATGATATGGAACCTGATATTCAGATTATGTATCCTAATCTGGAATATGAGAACAGTGAGATAATTCAAAAACGAGAATACAAGTAATCATGAGAATATCCTAATGAGATAAGTAAACCCTAATGAATACGATTAGGGTTAAGATGAGATGTAAGAAGATGAGAACCTGATGATAGTATATGATCTTGCCTTAATCAGGGTTTTACCAAGGATAGATGACATGAGGAACATGTGATTAGGATGTATCTTTTGGAAGGTACGCCATTACCTCTTACTTGGATTATTATACAATATGCTTGTGTTATATGAGTAGTAAAATACTTGGAATATGATATTGATTGAAATTATTGTTCTTATATGTTATGTTGCTTGATTCTCCATACTTATTGCTATGAACACATCAAACATAATATATCTGTTCCATTATATGAAAGCACTAATTCTCTTTGGTAGCATAGTGCTGGAAAGTGATCATTCTCTTTGGTAGCAGATCACATTGTACAATGATCTAACTCTTTGGTAGTAGATCATAAGGCCTTACATCTCATTCTCGTTGGTAGCAGAGATGATGCATTATTCCCTCAGGTGGCAAATGCATGGATATATAATGGAAAATGTGCTTAAAATATGTGTTCTCTTTTTCTAATGAATATCTTTGTGCAAGTATACACTTTTCTTATATTCTTCTGTTACTGCCAAGTATTAGTTTTATCTTATTGCCAAGATATGATGAGAGGTATAGAAAAGACACGTAGGCATACTCAATACAATATTCTTGAATATTGTGTTGATGTGTACTGCATGTAATCTTTTGTTTAGGTTGTGGTTATGCTCTTGAAGATCCAGGATAGAGAGAGTTGTGTAGCGAGCTGATGTACAGGTGGACCTGTTGTCTTAAGATCCTGTAGTTTTGTGGTAGTACATGTATATGTATAAGTTTGTCGTTCAATATGTAATATCAAATGTTGTAACAATTCATGTTGTAATTATATGTTGAATGGTGAACATGTGTGTATGGTTTTATTATTGTTCATGTACATGTGCTACTGATAGTTTCCTTCTGAATCCCTTGATTTTCTTCTTCTTAGCCTAGTGTGTGGTGTTTAAATTGAGATTCTCGGTAAGGTGAGGTTTCAATTTAGACGTCACACATCGGATTAAGTTTTAGAAAATTCGGGGACGTCACACATTTTCAACAAGATCCTAAAATAATCACGTAATTCCCTTTTTATTATTCATGTCATCAAGATCCATTAAACCTAGCTCGCTTCCTAGGGTTTCTAATTCACTTTTCGGGTTTCTATTGTAATTGGGGTTTCCCTTCATCTTTTACTATTTTAAACCCTAATTTAACGCAATTGATCACCCACCCTAATTATTTCCACATCTAATCCTCAATTTCAGATTAAAGGCATAATTAACCATTAATTAAGTTCATTAAGCCTCTTTTACATTAAAGATATTATTTTTATCCCTTTCATCCATGACAAGATTATTATACACATTTATCATCAATTCATAGTTCATTATGGTCCAATTCACATATGAACTCTATTTGTCATGAATTCCGTCTTGATCCATTAGAAAACCCTACTTATCATATTAAGGGTATCTATCCATGATTTGGAACTTTTATATTCAAAATATCTTGGAACCATCATTTAACAACATATTATCATATTTTTCGAATTGAATATGATCTTAACCTCTTTTACCCTAAGTTCGGGTTTCTAAGTGCTTAATCATTCATAATTGGTGTAAAACCCTAAATCATGCAATAAATCATCTAGATCAGGTCCAAGTTCATCATTACTGTTTCAACAGGTTACCATTACTTAATCTCACCAATTAAGCATTGTGAACTTAACCATTAATTTCAATTAGGTTTTCTAACATAATTTCAAATCACTTTTCATTAACTTAGCACACTTTTGCAAATATGAACAAAATCAAGCTTTGAAAGTATTTTTATTGGATTCTACACATTCTTTTGATCAATTTTCATGTATACATTTTTCTCATCCGAGCTTTCTAGATCAAGATATGATTTTTATAAAGAAAACCCCTTTTGTTGATTTATTAGCAAATTCTAGAAAACATGGGTCGTTAGATTGATGATCCGTTGGTCCACTTAGGATCCAACGATCAGAGTCGCACAAGCTATCTTTTATTTTAATTGCGAAGGACCAAAACTACCCTTACCTCTACATCAGGAGACGAGGGGCATTCTAGTAAAACCGCGAGGTTCCTTCTTCAACATCACGATGCGCCATCCTTTGATCTGATGGTTGGTCAAACACTTAGTTGACTTCGAGATCCTTGGCGCCTGCTAGCGTGGCTATGGTCCAGGAAGTTCCACCTTGCTCCGATGAACCTGACGAGATGCTCAATCGCCCAAACGGACTCGTCTTTCACCCTGAACCACTCACTGGAAGTCCGCCGTGGTTTACTGGTTGTAGAGGGGGGGGGGTAGGTCAGATCAAAACTGACGATTGAAAATGTCTCTCGACTCGTCGTCAAGCTCTGTGGAGATGGGGATAATTTTTAGGGATGCTGGCACCTTCGAGTGCCCTCCCTTATATAGGCTTAAGACCTGGGAGTCCTACGGTTTGGGGGTTTCTCCCCTTGTCGATGATATCTCTCAAAGTTAGGGTCTAACTTATTCAGAAAGATCTCCCAAAACTGATGGACTTGTTAGTTCATCGAATCATTGCTTCCAAACCGAGAAAAACGAATAATCAACTTCATCTCCCAGTCCCACTGGACTCAGGGTAGATGATGCACAGATGCCCTCGGGTTCGTAGTCCTCTGGACCACGTGATCATCCAAGGGACAGCGTTGCTCCCCTCTACAGCAAAAATCTAAAAATGAGTTAAAAAGGGTAATTTAGCATGTTAACTTGGAAAATTCATTTCTCTTTCCTTGTTTAACATTTTCTTCTCAAATTTTAGGGAAATCTTCATCTGGGCATTATCTAGCCGTTCATTAAATTTGGAGGGTAAATTCCAATGGTTGAGAGTGTTTTCTTCTCATCCAAGTTATTCATCAATTAATCAAAAATCAAGTAGTATTACTTTTCCCTTTACCATTATCTTGTTATTTTGGGTTCCTTGGACCTCAAGAAATCCTGGAGGCACGAATTCCCATATTGGGGAATATCTTATTGCCTTTATCTTCTTGTCTATTTCTATTTCTCATATTAACCCTTTTTATTTTGCATTTTCACTTTTTCTTATAATATCTTTTGAGGATTTCTCTCTGTATCTCTTTTTATTTTCCTTATTGGAATTCCTTGTAACATTAGGAATCCTTTGGATACGGAAATCCACTAAGGATAACTCAATTATACTTCTTTCCACTTATTTTCCACATTTTATCATTGTTTTCAATTTCTTTCTCAATAAAGAAATATTTAATTATTCTTTTCTTTTCTTATTGCTTTCTCTTTGCAATTTTAGACTCCTTGGAACCCAAGGAACCCAAGAGGCACGAAATCCACCTTTGGATTATATTCTTTTGCCTTCTAGAGGTTTCCACATCTTTCTTTTCTCAAAAACTCAACTATTCATTTACTAATTGAATTTCCTTGTTATTGGGCCCAATATCCAATAAAGCCCACAACACAATCACCAAGGCTATTGTAAAAAAAATCCATTTATTCAAAACAAATTATATTATTATTCGTTCCAATATCTTTAATGTGAGAAATTACATTCCTCACCAAAGGAACCCAAAATTGGGGTTGTAACAACTTTTCTCCCTTGCACCTCTTAACTCTGGTTAACCAGGTTGTTGGCGGACCTTCGACTTTGACACTGAGCTTTTTTGTGGGTACTTGGTCGGCAGAAAGGGTGTCCTGGGTCTGACCCTAGTTTGCTTGGTGGCGACCCCTACATGTAGATGTGCTCCGTTCTTGCCCCTCGAAGCTTCTGCCTCAGGTGGAGGCCTTGGCGGCAGTAGGATTCTCCTCTAGATGGTTTGGGCACTCCTTCTCTGGATAGTAGGCAATGCAACCTACTCCAATGGTCCATCTCTATTCGGATCCCCTACTCTCTGACACAGAGGAAGCCATCTCAACCTGCAGATTTTCCTGCTAGCCTGAGGATCGGTTTCTCTGATCACATAGCGCTTCATGGTATGGGTCTAAGGGGAGCAGCTCTCTTCTCCTCTTTGGCTCTCCTACTGCAGTGAGAAGGAACACCCTCATGGTGTTCGATGAAATATGTGAAGGTCTGTTGATGATTAATAGGTACAATCTTAGTTGCTAGTACTGATTTGATCATTGTCGGTATTTGACATGAGCTACTGAGTTAGTGTTTGGAAATCCTAGTGGCTTGGCATTCTACTGGCTGGATATATGTTGGTTAGGGTTTAGAACACCCTCACGGTGTTCGACGCTTGATAGCTTGGTCCCTTGGGAGCCGGACTCATCAGACTTTGATCAGTTTAGACCGAATCGGAGGGAAAGTCACCAAGGATGATGATGGACATGTGCTAGTTCCTGTCCACTCCTGTGACAATGTCTCTGGCCCTCTTTGTTTCGTTGAGTTCACCTAGGCCCTAGTCAGTGCTACCTGGTGGTGTGCTTCTTTTCTCTTATTCTCCTTATTACTACCTTGAAGGTGTTCTTACTGCTATGTGAGAAGGAGTGTAATGGGGACCGATTCATCTGCTTGTTCATCCTGATTAGTTTGTCTTTTGGTGTTCTCGTCGAGCTGGTTTGGGTGACAGAGCTGACACTATTTATATGCAATTGTGGGAGACAGAAAGGGCTATTGAATAGAAGGCGTAGCCTACATAAGATTTGGGAAAAAGCTGGAGATTCATCATCTACTTACTGAGTATGTACAACTTGTGGATGGTTTTAATGCTAGTGTAGTATCTTAGTTTTGTTGGATGATGGTTTTTCATATTTTTATTTGTTTTTTATGCTTGGTTACCTCCTCATGGGTCGTATGTTCCTTCTGTTTGGGTTTTATTTTGTCGAGACCTCTCAGTTAGGTCTCCTAGTTTTCTTTTATAATCCTATAAAGGATTAGGGGGTACTGACGTGGCAAATATCACACTAAAAAATTCACTCGGGGTTGAAATCCTCGAGCATTTACCAAAACCTCATGCAATAATACCACCCGCAAGTGGACGAGTCTTATCACTGTATAGTTAAGGATCAAATCCCAAAGGAGAACGTTTTTAAGAATATTTGTCATTTGAATCTAGCTCAAGTGAGACTAATATTTAGAATGATTGATTTGGTTGAGGTTAATTAAACTAATTGCAGGAAAGTAAACGAGCAGAATGAAAGTTTGTTTTAGATTAAATGATATGGAATCACTTGGATGGCATCGGGTTTCACCACCACTACACATGAAAACACATCCAAACATATAACATCCAGGCAAGCATCTACCTATCCAAATGGAACTGTTGTGAACCCTCTTGGAGGGATGTTTAGGCCCGCGTAGGCATCCCCTTAGGCATCTGATTTTTTTTTCACCATCCAGATCATGCACTTACGGTTCTGAAGATAAAACATCCAACTAAGGTTGTGGTCCTCCCTGAGGGCTAGATGGCTCATCCCCTCACGGATCATACACTTACGACCTCAAGGAACCCCATTCTATTTCTAGTCTGGGAGTCAACCACGCTAATTGACAAGCATGTAGGCGATAAGTCTGCAAGCAAACATTGATGATTAATAAGAAGATACAACATCCAACTAAGGCTGTGGTCCTTCCTGAGGGATGTTTAGACCAAAAAAGCATCACTGTAGGTTAGATGGCTCGTCCCCTCACTTTATGACCTCAAGGAACCCTATCAGATTTCTCATCAAGGAGTCTACCTCATTAATCGACATTCTATGCTACGAAGAGAAGAACAAGATTAAAGCAAGTAGGTAATAAACTACAAGCATATCAATTAGCAACGAAATGAAAATTTATATACATTGCCTTGGAATGTTAAATGAAAAGGCATGAATGCATGGGCAACGGGGCTAGTCCTTGCACCCAATCAAAAAGGAACTACTCGCTCATGATGTGAGAAACAAGAAGAATAAGAAAGAGAGAGGATTCTTCCATGAGCATGATGTAGAAGGTGGTCGTAGCTCGGTGAAGATGATGTGGTCTCCTACGTCATGTCAGAGCAGATCTGGACAAAGAACGAGGGATGCCAAGATAGACCAAGCAGTCTTTCTCACCCCTCCTTCCTTCTCTTCTCAGTCTCCTTGAGTTGCACTAGGAACGGCAAGTGAAGTGACAGTGGTAGGATCAGACTAGCGTACAGGCAGCCTATCGGCATCCCAGAACTGATGTCCAAATGAGGACCCTACTGGTCCTATTTATAGGATCGGGTCTGGTCTCATGCTTTGGGCCCAGATGAAATGGTCTTGAGTTAAGTGACCATACAGTTTGGTTGCTCATGACCAAACGGTCTTGATAAGTGACTTTTTCAAACGGTCTCATTTGCTTTTTCATTTGGTTTGGTAGAGCCAACTTTTCCAAATGGTTTGCAATACATGTCCATACAGTTCGGCTTCTATTGGCTCAAACGGTTTGGTGTATTTTTATCCAAACGGTTTGGTAGTGCTTGCTCCATATGGTCTCATGCAGACTACTTTATCAAACGGTTTGGTATGCTAGCACTTTATAATTCGGTCTCATGATCAGCTCTATCGGTCTGGCCGCCAAGGCTCGAAATGGTTTGGCATGCTTTATCAAACGGTCTGGCAATGCATTCCTCCATACGGTCTCATATTCTTTTGCAAATGGTCTCACAGGGTCTTTTCCATATGGTTTGCGTTATCTTGCCTTCAACCAGTTTGCTACTTCTCTTGGTGTTGCAGACCAATATTGATCATACAGTTTCGGTAGTCAGCCTCCGGGCAAACAGTTTCATGCGATCGCGGCTTCAAACGATCTTGACTTCACGATCCCTAGGAGGTGTGTCAAACAGTCTTCGGAGGACCTGCACAAACGGTCATCACTTCCTAAACGATCGTCGCTCCTAAACAGTCGTTGCTCCTAATCGATCATCGCTGCTTGCTCAAACGGTTTACCATCTGTTGGCTGCTTCACGGTCTTGAGCGGGGGCACTGACCAAACAATCTTGAGGACCGTTTGGCGATGGCTGCTTGCAGGTAGAGCAGGTGGCAGCGAAGATGTAGGGCAAAGGGAGAGGGTGCTATGGCTGGTGTTGGGCTGCTCTACATGTGTGATGGCGGTTGGAGGCGCAGTTGCAGGTCGTGTTGCAGGCGCCGACGCTCGATGGAGGAGGTAGCAGGTTGCATTTATGGCTTGCTGGAGGTAGAAGAAGGCAGAGGTGAAGGTGGATAAGGAGGTGTGATGGAATAACACCAAGACTTGCAGGTTGATGGCGACGCTGTAGCTGCTGGTGCGATGGAGCTAGGGTATTGGCGGGAGGAAGAAGGGAGGAAAGTAGGAGGTGCTGCAAATGGTTTCATGCATAGCTTTATCAAACAGTTTGCTAATGCTATCCCAATCGGTCTTGGAAGCTGGGTGATCGAATGATTTCATAGCTGTGTCAAATGGTCTTGTGACCTCACCTCCAAACGATTTCGCAGACCCAACTCCAAATGGTCTCGCAGACCCAGCTCCAAATGGTCTCGCAGACCGGTACTCTCCAAACAGTTTCGAGGTGAGTATGTCCATACGGTGTTGAGACCGTATGGATTAAACCGTATGGTCAAGACCGCATGGGTGAGACCGTTTGGTCAAGACCACATGGGTGAGACCGTATGGTCAAGGCCAAGGGTGAGTGAGGGTAGATCAAGGGCAGATAAAGGTGGGTCCCAACTGATTGTTCAACCTCATCAAGACCTACATAAATTTGACATGAACTCAGTTAGGAACCTTGATAATTGTACCAATTAGGAAATTTTGCACATTTTGATATTTAGTAACTAAAATTGGATGTATTGAATAAAAAAGAGCACAAGAAGGCGACTGAAAATCATGATGAATATGCATTCATCAGGTACACCTCTTGTATCTAAAGTTTTAGTATCATCAATAAAAACATAGTTTTTTTCCGACCAAAAAAAAAAAGAAACTTGAACATATTACTAAGTGTATCAAATAATTATATCATTTAGTGTAGAGGATATTCTAATCATTCACTTAAGCCAATTCCAACTTCAAAACATATTTAAGAGCATGTATGTGAACATATCACTTTATCTTAATTACTTTAGAATGTAAAATGTCAAAGTCTAAAAAATGACAATCAAGAGATAACAATAAAATCATCTTTGTGAAACCCCACCAGCCGGACTATGAACACATCCTATAGTTCTGAAGATGAAGTACACATAAGACATGTCTACCAAATATGACTATATAAATGACAAATAAATCCAAATCATATCCACAATGGACATTAAATCCCAATATCAAGTACTTGTTTTGAATTTCATATTAGATTCCAAATTAGAAAAATAAGTATAGGGAAATAGATTTTATTTATAAAAGAATGATTAATTTCTACAACAAGAGATATATTCAACAGCATGAGGTTTGTCAGCTAGTAAACATCATGAAACAAACATTTAACTCATATTCTACACATCTTTTCATCTTTTATAAATTATCCCTAAAACCACTTGGCTTGTACCTAACCGGGTAGAAGTAAACATGCCTAATTCTCATGTCAATGACTCAATGTCACTATCTTAGGGTTTAAGTGATCACCCTAAGATATCAACAACAAATCCTAATCCACCACAAGGTTTCCTAAAGAGGCTCATGTCCTAATCTTGGTACATGAGATAGGAACCAATATAACATGATGTCACATATCATTATATTTCTCATGTTTATAGTTTTCATTTCATCATATACTATTCCTCATGATCACAAACTTACACAATAGAGGATTTAAGGCCATAGTCACACTAGATGTCTCATTTATAGATCCTAGTGGTCTAATACTAATAGTCTAGAACCACACTCCAGAATCCTTCTCATAATTCTTTGTTTACTACAAGGAGATCTGTTTCATTTCCCCAGGGACCTCATGGGAAACTCATGGTGTTGAAGGCCTCAAACTAGAGTAAATGTGTTATAAATCACTTGTTATTAATCCTTTTTACTCATCTTAAAGAATATTTAAATCATAATTTATGATATGTGTATATTGTCACGCAACTAGAATGACATGATTCAAATTAGGCTTATCAAGAAAGACAATAATTAAAACAAGTAGCACAAAAATAGGTAATTTTTAACATATATGGTTCTTTCCATTTACATCATTCATATAAGTATGTGGATATTATCACATAGGCAAATTCACTAGGGGTAAAATCCCTACATTTTACATATACTACGTGCAACAATCACCACCTATAAGTAGACTAATCTTATTGCAATATAGTTTAGGATACAATCCAAAGGACAACGTAATATAGAACTCACTTATAAATATGACCAAGTAGGAATTAGTATTTATCACAAGATTTGAGTTTGTTTGATTAACTAAGGTTGCAAAAATGAAAAGAGATAAATTAAGATCCTAGTTATCAACTAATGGAAATACTAGGGTGGAACTGGGTTTCACCACAATTATCAAAATTTGTACCATTCATTATATAATCCAAACATGCATGAAGAGATAGTTGGAGTTATGCAAATTTCCCCTTTCAAGTTTAAAAACTTGCACAAGTAGATATCCTATTATGCTCAATATTTTGTAACTTACAGATCTTGTATCCACTACTCTAGGGACTTCCCATCATAAGTTCTCATTAGGGATTCAACTAAAGTTAATCGATATTCAATTCTTAAATTTTGAGGTTATCATAACATAATATTATAATAAATCACGTAACACGTGTAAAAATCAACAAGACGTGATAAATAAGTAAAAGTGACTTAAATGAGTTCATAAAAGAATTGGAACATGAATGAAATTGCAAGAAAAATGTAGTTGGGCTAGTCCCCACACCCTAGTGAATGGAGTACTCTCTCAACATGGTGAGATCAATATCAATGGTAGAGATAAAGGACACAATCGCGGTCATGACTATTGTATAAGTATATTTGCATGGTGTGTGATGACAAACTTCCTTCCTTCTCTCCCTTTTAGGTATCAACCCTGACTTGCGATTGGAGTAGCTAGATGAATAGTAGCCTGGTGAAGAGGTTGATCACCATAGAGAGGGAGGTTGATGGCCTTGAACTTGTATAGGTCGATATGGAAATTTACACACTATAGGTCAAGTGCCTTGAGTTGGTGAATGCAAGGGTCAATTGATCACCATTGTTAACCTCGAGGTTGGTGGTTCTTTTTGTGGAGATGTGTATGGATCCATGAAGTAGCATGATGATCTATAGCTATGGACTCAGGAGGTGGATGGCTGTTGATGACCTGAAGATCGATGGTTGTAGATATGACTAGGTTGATCCATCTAGAAATGACTTCGAGTTGTAGCACTTTTTCCCTTTGAATAGCATGAAGTCTGAGAGAGTTTTTCTTTGGTTATTGATGGGTATTTATAGGCCTACCTACCCATGTGTTAATGGATAGATTTGTACCACATTAACAGTTGAGATCTATTGTTTCATGGTTAAGAAATCAAACAGATGTAGATGGTGGTAGATGAGTGATCGATGAGGTCAATACTCTTGAATGCTTCATATGAATGGATTTTGAGCCATGGTTGTCGATCTAGAGTGTTGACATGGTGACCATCAACCTAGAAGGTCGATGGGTCTAGATCTTGATCTTGAACATCGATCTATTAGGTCATCGATCTTCTAGGCTACCAATATTTTGGGACATTGATAGAGGAGGTCAATGGGTCATCGAACATGAAGGCAATGGACTGAAGGTCAGTGCTTGTTAGTTGATGATATTTGAAGGTTGATTGACAAGTCGGTCGATAGGTTGATTTTGGCCTTGGACACAAAATTGTTGATTGGTTCTGCCTTTTGAAAGTGCTCAAAATCCATTTCGAGAAGGACCCCTAGGCATTCTTGCTGGAGAGTGATAAGACTCAAAACCTACAAGGGGAGTCAAGAAAAGTATCAAATTCCTTCAAATTAGCATAAAAACCAACATAGATTGAAAAAAGCTATATCTAACGAAGACTAAGATATGTGAATGTTGCAATAGACTAAAGTGCCATTAAAACTAGAATGAATATGCATTCATCAATAAGTCATCATTAGTGTCTATCATCCTGGGACATCATATCATTACCTAGCATTTACCCTAAATAGGGTTTCACTAATATAATTATTTCATGTTAAATTAATTCCAACATATTTTTTTATCAATTCACTCCATGTCATTTTCATTAAATATTCATAGAGACATTAGAACTAGATACAATGTAATCATATAGACATCTTATGTCATTCAACATGTTCAAGATATGTTTAATATACAACTATAATCTTATTCCATCCGATTTCAATACATATAATTAAATATCAATGCATAAACATGCATGCCACACTCATTACTCTTCTTTTACTAGTTTCCATTATTTAGTTAGTGTTACTATTCAAAATTTATGTTATATCATTTAAAACCCACAAATATGGACCATTCTTAGAATACAAGCATTCTAACATATATTTAGAATCCAATAGTGTATTCTTATGAATCAATTCACATCCTTGAACTCCATCTTGTAATTGAATCAAAATATACTTATGTATCCTTATTCCCTTATTTTAAAGCATTATTCATTATTATAACATATCTCATCATATTAGGGTTTTTGTTAGGTTCTTAGCTCCATTATTTAAATACTTGGTTTCCATTCAATTTATATTCATTAATTTTAACTTCTTCATTTCTTTTCCACTACCATTCTTAGAATTCATCGTTCTCCCTTCACTTGGTAAATAATATATATGAATCATTTAAATTCTTCATTATTTGTTCTAAGTGCATTTCCTTCAGCTGAAGTTCATTCTAATATATTTTTATATAGACTAATTCAACATTTACTCCCACTCATTTCATTATTATATATTACTCATCATCCCAATTTAGTTCACCTTCTTCCATTCCTTGTCTTTGTATTTGGATACTTTTAACTATTATTGGATTCCCAGTGGCAAAATGGTAATGAAATTAGTCCTCTTCTTTTTTATATAAAACTTCATTTAATAATTACAATAAACTAGGTTTACTTTTCTTACCCCTTAACCACTAGTCATCACATCAATTTGTTATAATATGATGCATATAAACGATTTACATTAATGGGGAATATACTCATATTCTTTAAATTGTATTATAATACATGCATCAAATCTAGACAATATTTATAATACATATTGCCTTCAATTGATGTAATAATACCTAAAGTTGAGCATTTCTTCAAATTTGTAAAGTTATATACAAGTCGGAGCTTTATCCCTCATACTACCCTTAATACTAAATTTCTAGGGTTATTAGCCCTAAAAGATTTATCCGTCATCACTGGCTTTTGTGGCCCTTGTTTGAGGTAGTGGTCAGAAATAGTTGGAATGAAAAGGTGGTTGGTAAACCTCTCTTCGTGGTGGAGAATAAACTGAAAAGTGTTAAATTAGCCCTAAAAGCTTGGTCCAACAATCTAGTTCACTTACCTAACCTGATCAAATAGGCTAGAGATGAGTTTGACAGACACGCAACCGAGTTAAGGATGCATCCGATTGAACCTGGATGTATGGAAGCAGAGAACAAATCAGGAAAAAGAGTTACCCAACTTGAAAAAGCTCATGAAATAGCTGGTTGGCAGAGGAGTAGGCTGAAGTGGCTTAAAGATGGTGATTGCAATTCAAAGATCTACCATGCTGTGATCAAAAGAAATAATATGAAGGATCACATTCATAACCTGATTGATGATAATGGAAATCTTGTGGATGAAGTGGCTAAAGTGGAGGAGTTGGTTGTCGGGTTCTTCACCGAGCTGTATAATAGAGGCGGGAGCGATAATCACAACAGGGTGTCCTTGCTGGATAAGAAGGTTAATGATGAGATGAATAGAGAACTTCTCAAGTTGGCGTCTGATGAGGAAATAAAAATTGCTACTTTCTCCATAGGCACTTCAAAAGCCCCGGGACCTGATGGGTTCAATGCTAAATTTTTTCAAAGTTGTTGGCATATTATTTGCAGGGATGTCTATAATGCAATGAGATGGTTCTTAGTCAGTGGGAGAATGGTGCTCCAAGTCAATCACTCATTCATCAGGTTGATTCCTAAGAAGTCAGGTGCGGCTGCTATGAATGATTTCAGGCCAATTGCTTGTTGTTCTGTGATTTATAAAATCATATCCAAGCTGTTGGCTAGACGTATGAAGAGTATCCTGCCTGTCATCATATCCCCTAACCAGGATGCCTTTGTGAAGGGCAGAGCTTTACATGATAATGCCCTCCTTGCTACTGAGTTCCTACGTGAGTTCCAAATTAAAGGTAACTCCAAGTAGGTGTGTAATAAATTAGATATCTCGAAGGCGTATGACCATGTATCTTGGAAGGGGTTGTGGTGCACTATGGAGGCTTTGGGTTTCTCTAACAGATTCATTAATATCCTTATGTAGTGCATACATACTACTTCTTTCTCTGTGCTCTTCAATGGCGTACCCAAAGGCTTGTTCAAAGCCTCTAATGGCCTCAGGCAGGGGGATCCACTTTCACCCTTGCTTTTCACGATCATTATGGAGAACCTCTCCTGTTTTACTCGCAAAGCCAAAGAGGAGGGGGCTATTAAACCTTATAAGGTGTGGGGTACCAAGGTCTTAAACCATATGATCTTTGCTGATGATCTAATGTTCTTCGTTGCTGCTCATGAAAAAATCTTCAGAGGGGTTAGAGATGTGTTGGAAAGATTTGCGAATATGTCTTGCTTATATATCAGTGACGTCAAGTCGCATGTGTTTCTATCCAAATCTTGTGATTCAAGGAGAGGTCGTTTGAAGACTGCTATTCAGTTGGATATTGGGTCCTTCCTTACCAGGTACTTAGGTATTTCCATCTCTGGGGGGACTAGGAGGGGATCTAATTTCAACATGTGTTTGGACAATCTTCAGCTTAAGGTGGATAAGTGGGCTGGCCTTAAAATATCCATGGCAGGAAGAGATGTGCTTATTAAAATAGTGCTGCAGAATATGATTGGCTTTTGGTGTAGATTGGCTGATATCCCAGAGTTTATTCTGGGAAGATTTAGATCTACTATGGCAAGTTTTCTGTGGAGTGGTGGGAACCATGCTATTGCTTGGGCTGATGTTGCTCATCCGAGGCATGGGGGGGCTTGGTTTGATGGATCCTTCTGACATTATGTGGGAAGCCACTGCAAAAAGAATCTATATTTTTTTGATGGAACTGAATAGTTTTTGGAGCACTTGGATGAGAACTCAGTATGGTCCTTGCCTTGATAGTGGAGTTGTTGGTGTGGTAGGTTGCTCTAGGATCTGGCGCAGCATGTGCGAGATCTGGGGTAGCTATAAACACAACTATAAGGAGATTGAGGGGAACTAGAAGCTGGTTGCGGGGGGGGGGGGGGTAAACCTTGGTGGCTGAATCGTAACCAGCCTCAAGTTCCTTGGGATCAGCTGATTTGGAGCATGATCCACTGCCCAAAGTGGAGTTTCTGCACTTATAGAGCTATTTTTGGTAGTCTCCGTACTAAGGATAGGCTGAATAGATGGGGAGCTATTTTGGAACCTGGTTGTGTTCTTTGCAGGTAGGAAAATGAAACACAAGAGCATATTTTCTTTGAGTGTGTGTACACTAAATACCTATGGACTCGCTGCACCCTTAAGGTCATGTGGGGTGGTACCCCAATCCCTAACCTTCAGTCTTCCATGATATGGATTTTACAAAGGACTAAAGGTGATAGACATATGAGAAAGTTTGCGGGCCTCGTGTGGTCTAGCCTGATTTTTCTTGTTTGGCAGGAGAGAAACAATAGGATCCATGGCAAAAGGGATAAGGACAAGTTCCACCTTTTTGATGACATTGTAAATAACTTGGCTTGGTTTTGTAAAGCAAACCTGGGTACCTTGCTTAAGGTCAAACCCGTGTTCAGGTTGATTTGTAACGCCCGGGCCCATTGCCCAAGGCTCTAGTAGAGTTTCAGGAATGACGACTGGCCCCACAGACTACCACTAGCCTTAACTGCGCACTTTGTCCACACTGACGTGCAAGCCAGGATCAACTTCCCGACTGGTCACCCATCCTAGTACTACTCCAAGCTGAGCATGCTTAACTATGGAGTTCTTTAGAGATGGGCTCCCTGAAAAGGAGGTGCACCTTGGTGATATGGGTAGTCCAATCATTCCTTTTAAGATCATGTTATCCGAGGCCTCAAATCTTGGGATTTTACAATCTCCCCCACTTAGACTCTTGACGTCCTCGTCAAGGCTCAATTATATGGCCTCATAATCTGACCCCATTTCAGTGCAGACCCACAATGGCCCATGGACACACAGCTCCCGTCCACGGCTACAAGCGCAAGGGCGGCTCCATCTCGTCTCTACGGATAGCCCTTTCCAACTTGCCTGGACCGCATGGCTCAAGATAGGCATGCCACATGCCCATGTGGGCCCCACCTACTGGAGGGGTTATGGCTCTGATACCATTTGTAACGCCCGGGCCCACTGCCCAAGGCTCTAGTAGAGTTTCAGGAATGACGACTGGCCCCACAAACCACCACTAGCCTTAACTGCGCACTTTGTCCACACTGACGCGCAAGCCAGGATCAACTTCCCGACTGGTCACCCATCCTAGTACTACTCCAAGCTGAGCACGCTTAACTATGGAGTTCTTTAGAGATGGGATCCCTAAAAAGGAGGTGCACCTTGGTGATATGGGTAGTCCAATCATTCCTTTTAAGATCATGTTATCCGAGGCCACAAATCTTGGGATGTTACAATGTGGGGTCTGGCTTGACCTTGTATAGTATACAGAGTGTGTTATACTCCTATATGCTCTTTTGTAGTTCTTTTGATGGTTAGTAATATTTTATCTTATCCAAAAAAAAATTCTAGGGTTCTTAGGAATTTATCTTAATTCAATGCGACATAAAAAACTTACTTTTCACTACCCTCATCTTGGTATAAAATTCATTAAGGCTATTCACAATACATGGAAATCCAATTTTACCATTTCCACACAATTCATCCATCCGTTCTATGTATGCATTGATTTTATTGGGTCATTTGAATCAATCCCTCATACTAACATTAAAAAAGGAATATCCACATTTCAAACCCTCAATTGGTCATTATGTGCATGAATTTAGCAAAGATATGAAATTATAGTGTAGGAACACATTCTTATTAAGTTCAAATATGATTATTTACTTGTCAACTCAATTTCCAAGCAAAAGATTCGTTAGGCTGATTTCTAGGCAACATAAGTATAAAACAACATAATTATCAATCCATGAGACTTTTTATACATAATGAATCAATATATTAGGAACTAAACAACTGCATATCAATGAGAAATAGTCTAAATCATTGGAGTTCAATTCCCTAAAGTCTCCCTGATTGATTACCCAATCACTGAATTCCTTGTTTAAATAAATGGATAATGAATCTCATCTATCTTTGAATTAACTAGAATAATGAGAAGGGATACCCCATAGAAAATTCAACCTAACACCTACTTATATACGTAGGAATTCTATATGTTTTCTTCAAAAATGGTCACAAATGAATCTGTTGTTTGAACTATGTTTAAAACTGATTTAAAAGGTGATTGAATTAAAAGTAAGCTTGATCTGACCTTTGCTTTGATGTGTGACTCAAAAATTTCAATTAGTTGGGGATATTAGATAGTCATATAGATTTTCTTATGATGGTATGGATAGGTAAACATGTATTTATCACTAGTGTATTTATCAATGGGTAGAGGAGCAATTGAAGAAAACTAAATATGGTAGAGATGAAGGATAGACCAAATGTTCCAATTCTATTGGAACCAACCTATCTCATATATAAATAATGTGTAGAGCTTGTCTAAAATTGGATAAGAACGACTTCAAGACTTTTCTCCACATGGATAGAAACTTTCTCAAGATTATCCTAAAGTTCTATAGTTTTCATGAATGCACAGATTCCAAGGATCTATAGATAAAGAGGAAGATGAGTTGTTCTTATTTGGATATCCTTCTTTTATCCTTAGTACTCTTAGGAAGTTATCTCCTTGCCTTAACATCTCATTTGAACCTTCCTCATAAATATGCCCTATTCAAGGTTGCATACAAGTTATTTTCTCGTACCCCACCATTCTCTAGCTTTACTTTAGTATTCAAGAAATCCCCTTTTCTTCTCTTATTCTCTTATTGCACTTTTCAACGAATATTTATTTTTCTTCACATATAGGTAGAAAATACATGGAAAAGGAGAATCTATATGAAGCTAATATTATATCCATTCAATCATTTTCTCACTACTTTTCTTTCATCCAAGTCCAATTGATGAATCTTTATCACATACCTTTAATTATATATTTTTTGTGACTCTTCACCTTTTCAATAAAAAATGGATTGTCTCTAAAGCTTCCATCCATGTATCATCTTCATGTGACATGTAAACCTTATATCCAATATTATTAAATTTTCTTTGAGTTCTCATTTATAACCATCATAACACATTCCCTTGTTATATTTCTTATTATCTCTTAAATATTCTCATAGTTTGATTTTTCAATTAACATTTTCTATTAAAAATTTGACCATTTTAACTTGGTGTATAATATGTCTTTTAATTCCAAATCACATAACATTTGTAAGGTTCAAAATTTTCTTTTCATATTGAGATCATGTTTCTCAAAATATTCATAATCATGTATCTTACTTTTTTTTATCACTATCTTCATCTCTCCCAATAATATATAGTCACAAGGAATCCATTGAAATACATCAAAGAAGAACAAATAGTTTCTCTACAATGGCACCGATTTCAAATAAGAAAAAAAACAAGTACTTATAAAGGCACACATATTCATATCCTTCCTCTCAGGTAACCTTTATCTTTATTAGGTTATAGTCTTTCTTCATCCACACTCTTTTAATCTTGATTTCTTATTATGATCTAATCTTTTGTATGTCCATGCAATACGATTTAACTTAATATGTTTGATATTACTTATGAATATATATTTCAATATTATCTGACTCTTTTCCTCTTAACGTTTATTTGTTTAAATTTTTGAATAGGATGTATCAACTAACTATGAAATCCAGTTTTCTTAGCATGTTCTTTCTTTATCATTTCTTTATATGTACTTCACTTATCTTGGCAAGCTTTTCATGATTAGGTTTATTCATACTAGATTGATTGTCAAACTTTTAGCTTCACTTAAATTCCATTCTTTTCATAACTTTCTAATCTTATCTCAACACTTTAGGTCTTTACTCTTGAAGTTCTCAATCTAACCCTTTTGTCATTTACTATATTTTTTCTTTCTTTTTCTAAACATTCCTCATTTTAAACTATCAAACTCCTTTAGATTTCTGGTTTTAAGGGTTCCTTTCTATTATGGACAATATTTCTTCCTTGATACTATTTTTTAAATGCTACACTCCCACTTTATCTATTCTCTCTCATTTATTACCCTATGTTTGGTTTAATTGACTCCCTTCATTTTGTAAAACCATTTGTACCAAGGGTTCCTATCATCCCTTTTAGATGATATTCATTATTTATATGCTCCATACTAATTGTGTCTCAAATTATATTCTTTCTCACTGTACACATCAAATTAGGGTTTCATGTTTTATGTTCAAACCTTGCACATAGTTATTAAATCCATCTGAGTATTTATTATTCCACCCATTCCCTCATATCTTAATATCTTAGTGTATGTACATTCTAATGCATTCTAGATTTACATTATCTAGAGTTAACCCTTAGTAGATTGCTAATAGAAGTCATGAGATTCTAGTAACACATCCTACCAGTCAGACTAGGATGGGCATGCAGTCTTGAAGGCAAGAGCTACTTGGTGTTCACCAAATCATATTTATATATGTGGTAAATAAGATGAGAGAATAGTGAGATATATGTTTTCGATAGACAAAAAACTCCCCTCATGTATATAAGAGAGGATGGAAGTACAATGAAGAAAACCTAACCCAAATGGGCCAAACATGCTTCGGCCCTTTCACATGCCAAATGAAATAATAATAACTCTAGCACTGTCCCTCAACGAGTAGCATCGGTGAGCACATGTCCAACTTGATAATACATGAAAATGATAAAATAGTCCATACAGAAAATGATATCCCCTGACAAGTAATAGTCTCCCCCTACGTCTTGTAAATAAAAATTTGATGCACTCTAACACTCCTCTGAAGAAGATATAGCATCAATGGTAGTATGCGGTCTTATTCCCCTGATGTAGGTAACAACAATCCAGAAGCAATAATAGAAAAAGAGACTCCCCTTGAAACTAATAATTTCAAAAACAAATAAGAGCAATCATGAATGAACATTATAACCTTTAGAAAACATCAAAAATAGTAGACGGTGGAGAGAATATATATATATATATATATATATATATATATATATATATATATATATATATATATATATATATATATATATATATATATAAGTCATCTAACTCGCCATTTTTGGTGAAGTAGGTGCACACAAGAAGCACTAATATCAGATTAATGTGTGATATTTGGGATAAGAGCATTGTTATAAGCATATTGTGCTATAGCAACCGTCGATGTCTTTGAGATATGTTTCTATAGGAAAGATGTGCCACAACAGGTGTCCACAAAGCAAAAATATATGTGAAAAAACTAGATAACATGGTCAGATGACATGTCTTCTTTTTATATTCATACATCAACTTCAATGGTTTAAAATATTTTCTTACATTTATGGACAATTTCTCTTGAATGTCATGTCTCTATCATCTTAAAAACATGTGATTAGGTACTTAGACTCATATATGCTTTTCATAATATGATTAGTGTTCAATTTTCTACACCTATCAAAATCTTTCACACAAATACCACCGATGAATACACCAAATGAGAAATTTTCACTTTTCTTGAAGATATGGGTATCACCCATCAATGTTCATGTGCCTACTCTCCACAACAAAATGGTATTTCAGAGCGTAAAAGTCATCATCTTCTTGACATTACACTCTCTCTTTCCATTCATAACACTCTTCCTAAAAATCATTGGATTGATGATGTCCTCACAACATGTTTTTAATCAATTGACAACCATCATATATTTCCAAAAGTAGACTCCATTTTCATTTTATATCTACATGCCAAGCTATTTTCTCTACAATTTTTTGGAAAATGAATCATGATCGCCGGATCCCGTGACCATGGATTCAAGACTAATCCAACGATGAGACATCATCACCCAGCTCCGTACTAGGGTCAACAACCATGGAATGGGGTTCTATCTACTCCACACTTTGGTGCCTCCTTTTCGTGCCCATATTCCCCCCCAAATTGTAGATTCCCTTACCTATAAAGCACCTCCCTTAACACTTTCCCACTCTTTTCTTTACCTTTCTCAAACCCTAAACCCCAATTTTGGTTCATTTTCTCCTTCTCTGGCCTCCGCCGCCAGCCCCAATTTGGGTGTCTGCGGTCTAGCACTCCTTGGCAATAAGGAGCTTCTCAATTATATTGGTGGTGCTACGACGAAGCTGAGCGGGAGGTTATGAGGCCTCACCATGGCCTAGTATGAGGCGACACTCAGCCTTTGACAATCACAAGCAGTACGATCATCATAGTGAAAGGCAGTCTGTGGGGGCTTCGTCCAGGAGTAGGGACAAATCCCCAGTCTCTAGATGAAGATGGATCCCTGGTGGTCCCTGAATCGAAGGTCTGGATGGCCTACTCCCTCCTCTCTATCTTTCACAAGGCATCATTGGTCTAATGGTGGCGGGAATTTTGGCACCTACTGAGGGAGTTGGCGGGCGGTGGCTAGAAGCTACCATCACGGGTGGGCTGGGTCCGCGCCAGGGGTGTGCTCCCACAAGCTACATGCGCTAGAGAGAAATCCAACCCACCAAGGCCCATAAGATGACAATCTAGTCCAAAAATCAAGTAAAGCATGCTCATCTCCGTGAATCATATCATTCCACTCCCTTATCCAAAACCTAACAAGTATATATACCATATTGATAAAAAAATGCCACCTTTCTAATGGTGATAATTGTTGTTTCTAGTTTTGCTTGTGCATCTAATGTTTTGTTGATTAATCATCTTGCATGCTCATTTAATCAACTAATTATATTCATACATGCAAAACTTGTGCTAATAATAACATGTGACCCCTTTTCTATGAACATTTATAACTTTTGATCACTTGAAACATGATTTAGATGACCTAGTTATGGCCCCTTGACCCATCAAGACTTAAAATATCATTCTTTTATGTACTCTCATGCTATAACTCGGTCTAGTCTTGATATTTAGCCTAAATTGTGATCATCTAAACTTGTACCCTTGAAAATTAGTGCCTCCTATTATATTTTGCCCCATGTTAATATTGGATATCATGCTAAGTATCCCACATTTGACTTATAAGGCCTTAAGTACCTACTCATGTACATGTGAAACCTTCATGTGACACCTAATGTGATGTAATGCGTAAGTTTATTGTTGTGCTATAATCTTGTTGGATCATAACCTAAATTTATAGATGATATCATAAAGACTCTAAATCATTAGATTTATCATACATGTATCACTAAAAGCCAACTTGATCGATCATATGCTCTTAATGCTCCTAAGACTTAGAAACATGATCATATTGCATGAAAGGGACCTAATGCGACCAATTATGATCTTGCATGTTTAAACAATGATGATTATATAAATTGCATGCTTCCCTTACCCATATATCAGACCTCATATCTATCTTGTAGTACTCATAATGGGTATGGTTCCCCTAGACCTAAGACCTAACATCGATACTTGTTCTACAAAATCGATACATGAACTTTGGTATTGATGTTTGATCTAATTGAAGCCAAGGTTTAAGGGAACATCTAAATGAATCATATGATGTTTAGATTATCAAAACCCTAGTGATCTAAGACTGTATGATATTTTTTATATCTTAGGTCCATTTGGGCTGAAGAATGTCTAGAGGTCTTATCCTATCTTGCTCACTACTCGTAAGGTACGCTTAATCTCTTGACCCATCTATGTTATTGGCTTGTTTATATGTATGCTCATATGAATGCTTGGTTGGGTAGTTACTCATTTGAGCTACTTGTACCCTATGATTAGTACATTCATTTTGCTTTAGATATTTTGAATAAACCTTGAACATAATTGAAGTTGTCCATTATACAAACCTGGTGTACCTACCTGTTGTAAGGAGTGGGACCCGAGGGGGGATCCACTCCCTACTAAAGAAAATTGAAGAATAAAACATCCATTCTGAACACACTTGAAAGTATGCTGGAATAGATGTAAAATTTTCAAATTTCATTAAATGATATTCAAAATAACCAAAGTGTAGCAGCAAAAATAAACAAATGACTATATTCAATTTTCACAAAAGATTACAAAAGTACATCATAATCTCCCATACGGGTTTACATGTATGATACAACAAAATGATCTAAGTAGAGGGAAGTCTAAACTACTTCAAATCTATATCCAAGCAACATCTCCAAAAGCTAGGTCCATGTTGGAAGCTATGTTCTCCTTGGTCGTGTTCCACACCTCGATCTAAACCTGGGTGGTTGGGAAAACACCCAACAAAAGGGAAAGGAAAACAAAGTATGTGTCAACAAATATGAATAGGATATCAAGGTAAGGAAAACATGTAAATAAAGGCTACTTTTCATCATAAGATGATGATTTCAAGAGTATGAGGCTATTTTCAAATAGATACTTGCCATAAAAAAAAATAATAAAAGGGTTGCATGCATGATAATTATGAATACCTTAATTAAGTAGGGTTGAGGCACCTACCAGACCTCAAATTATAGGTGAGGGGATAATTAATACATTCCCAGTCACCTACACATATTTTATGGGGGAGAATAAGACATTCCTTAGGGAGAATTAATACATGACCTATCTATGGGTGGTTGTACATAAGTACCACTACTATAGCTAAATAGTCCATAAAATCAACATGCTAGAAAAGAAATCATGGCAAGTAAAATCATCATATATTTGAAACATGGCAGTGGGGTACAAGACCCAAGAAAAAGAATGTCATTACTGATTTTGAGGCAATTTAACAAAAGAATCATGAATGGATGGAATAGGGTTCATTAAATCCTCATTAGGAAAATATAGGGTTTGGTTTGAATATATACCAACTTAGGGTGTAAGAATGCACATACCTCTCTTACTGATATCATTTACTAAAGTTCACCAATTTAATTGAGTCCAAGTTCCTCTTTGCCTATTTTCAATGTATTAACATGTATTAGAGTACATAATGCACATTCATGTATAGAAACCCTAATTTTAGACCTTTTTAGCAAAACTCAGATTTTGACTCTGAAAAACCTCACCAATGAACTTATTAAGCGCTCCTGATCAAGAAAACACATTTTTATGTTAATTTTGGAGTTATGATGATTAAGATGTACTTTTTTACGGATTTTATGCATTAAATTAATTTTCTAAAAGTCACCCTTCTTTAAACCTTGAAATCAGACCTCAAAAGCATTTCTTCTGTATATAGATTAATTTTCTAATTCAAAAACATGTTTATTTGACAATTTTGGATAAGCAGATTAAAAGATATGGAATTTTCAATTTGAACCAATTAAGAAATGACAAGTCAGAAATCCTCAAGAGAGAGGAAGAGTGAGAGAGAGAGAGTGGGAGAAAACACCATTTGACTCAAGAGCAGGGTTGGAGATGCATAGGTAACCAAACTATATCTTCTAGAGAAGGTAAAACAACATGAAACCAAAACCTTAGAAGAACATGGTAAATAGAGATGGAGATCATCGATTTTAAACATAGAAGCATGAATTTTAAGTAGTAGTAAGCAATATATGAGAAGGGGGTTATCAAAATTGCCTATAGGAAGGTGGACATGTTCAAGTAGCAAGGTTCCCAAGCTACAGAGGCTGGTTTCTCCAACAAAACTCCTATCTCGAGTAAGAAGCACCTTCTCCACTTTAAAGGTGAAAAACCCTAGCAAAAGAACATGGAGATGAGGTGTTTAAGGGCTCTAGGTGGGGTTTCACCATGGAAGGCCATAATTATGACCTGGAATAAGGTGGGAGGAAGACTAACTGAATTAAAACATAGAAGGAAAGGGGGTAACTTACTAGTTTTGGTTAAAATCACCAAGAAGGAGCTTTAGAAACCCTAAATAGAGTAAATTTGGAACGCTAGGAACCTTCTTCACCAAGGTAGGCACCCTCTTTTACCTTGGGAGAGATCCTTCATGGACAAACATAGTAGGAATGATTCTATAAGCTGGAGGAGAGTAAGAGTTTTCAGATTGGGAGGTGGGAAGGGGAAGATATGGCTTTATAAAGAAGGGGGCAAGCAATAGGTGTCTATGGGTCCTTAGCCTAGGGCTTCGTCGCCATGCAAGAGGACATCTGATAGAGTCTTCTTGAATATCAAATGTCAGTTCTAAAAGCCCACAGAGGCGTCTAAGCAATCTACACTGACCTCCAATCAAATAAATAACCCCATTGATTGATTGCTGTTAAAGACAAGCTCATTTATAAAGTGGGTAATCCCTAAAATGCCCTTGGAGAGAAACACCTTCAAACCAGGGTGCAACTAGGTGACCCATGGTTAAAAATCTCAAGAATGGTAAGGGAATATCTAATGAATATAATGCATGTGATAATTTGCAAAGAAAACCTCCCAATTAGGTAAATTACATAAAAGTCCAGAATGCACTTAAAATTGTATAACTTGCACAAACAACATCCAAATTGAACCAAATTTGAAACTTAGGCTCATTTTATGATTTCAAAACACATAATAAAGTTATGTTAAGGTTTAGAACACTTAATTATGGTATTTAATCTTCTTCAATACATTAATCAAGGTTTGGGGCCTTGCACTTCTAGCATGAGTTTATTTACCATGGTTCTACTTAAGTTGTGATTTTACATTTCTGATCCATAAATAAGCTTTCACTGAGGTATTTGTGCATAAACCCTTCCATTGGTATAATTACTAAGTTCACCAGACCACTATAAATTCCATAATTTAAACACAAAGGCCAAAAAGGATAGAAATAATAGGAAAAGCTTGGAAAAGGGCCAAAAAGAGAATATGTCCAAGTTTCGGTATGTTACACCTATATTCTAGGGGTAAGAGCACAAGGTTGGGTGCCTTACTTGAGATGTCAAGATAGGGCAAACCATGTCGATGAAAGGGTTGGTTGATCTTGAGCACCCTTACAGACCCTTCCAATGGGAAGCTGGTCAATGCCCATGGTATGTTGTTAAATATAATGGAAATACACTTAAAACTTACTTTGTATAGAAGAATTTCTAAGTGTTTTATGCCTTTTTCTACTTCTTGATTATTATGATGTTTCTATCCAGGAAACCTTTATACTACTCTTAAGCTATGATTACATGTTTTTCATAGCGTACTTAATGCTTTAGCATTAATATATTTTGTTTATCAAATTTGTAGTTCCCAAATTAAGATTTGCTGCACTCGAGACTCTAAGCTCTGAAATACAATACAAATGGGTATACTTGAATCAAGAAATGGGTACATATAATTTATCTCCATGTTTAGCATCTTTTTATGACTTATTCTTACTACTTTTACATATATATTGCATGTGTGAAATATTTGTGCCATTCTATAGACGGACGCCCAAGTCCATTTGCCTTTGGCTATGTATCCATTAGGAGTGTGGACCCTAGGGTAACAAATAGTTCTGTGACACATGTATTATCTTAAATATTAGTCTTAATGACTCTCTTCATGTTATCATTGTTCTCTAGGACGTCGGGTGAACCCAATGTATTAATAGTCACTACTCTCTTATGAAATCATTCTTACACTAGGAATACTTAATCAAACCTTAGTCAAGCAACTTCTATAGGCTCTTTCTCATGTGAAAATCATCTAAAACCTAACATTTTTTCATCCTAGATCTTTGATCCATAATATTACATATCTTATATCGCCATATCCTCAAAGCATCCTCATGTACAACCTTAAAGTCTTTTAGACTCCTCTAGAAATCATCATACCTTAACCTTAAACTTAGTTCATAACATCAATTCTATTATCCTCAATCGGTTTCCTTAATAACCATCATTATTCAAATTGCAACTACAATTCCTCTTTGGGATGAAGGTCCTAAGGACATCAAGAGTCCTATAATATCATCAAGTATAGTAGGAAAAGAACCTCATCTCCCTCCAATAATTATTCCACTTAAAAACTAAGTCACTCATCTATCTCAAAATATCTACCCTAGGGAGACATTATTGTGTTCTAATAGGTATCCAATTAGGTTTAGGTGACCATCTACATCATACTTTTTGTGTCAACTCTTTTTTATCACCTCCCAATGCATTGCAGCTTGTCATACATCTAAATATGTCATGTCTTATCATATTTATCTCACCTGACAGTATACATGTCCCATTCCATACACAATACAAAAGGATAGCTCGATAGTCAATAGGTGACATGGAAAAACCAAGCCCATAAGTGGGAATGACAAGTAGGAATTCTTGACCATGGCCAGCTTAGAGAGAAGTGAGGATAGCTAGTTTTTGTTCGGAGAGGGAACTTGCAGCTAATTTCTGGACAACAATTTTTTTAGTTAGATTCTGCCAAAATAGACTGGGCCTTTGGATTGGTAGAATGCGTACATGATAATTTGTACCAAAAAAAGGATGGAAAGATCTTATGGATGACATCATTTGTGATAACAAAAAAGGATTCTATAGGCACATATCCAACCTACTACATGATGTGAAATTGGAGTTCATAGGTTTGGATCCTAGAGGAAACATAAGCAAACTTGCTGGAATCATGTGAAGATTTGATGCCAAACCATCTGAGGTGCATAAGAAGTGTGGCAAAAGGACACTATAGATCATTGAATCCTGGTCCATCACCAACCATAATTTGTGCAAGACATTGACAAAGTCCATGATTGAAATCATCAATGTAGAACCGACAGATGTTGAGGTGTTGTTCGAAGAGCAAATAATAACTCCAACATCCCAAATGATCAAAAGAAGAAGAAACTCACACTGTGGGTCCTTAAGAAAAGCTAAGGGATCCATGATGTTGAGAAGCTCCAAGCATAGACCTGCATAAGTGGAAACAAGGCCTCCTATGATCTTCACTCAATGTGTAGGGTGGACTATATTAGGAGGGAATATATCAAACTTTGGGGTTCATCTTGGGTCATACAAAGGGCAAAATATTTTCATCTTATTAATATTGATATGAATAACGAAGTCTGGACATAATTCTTGAATAATAGATAGCACCTTGGAGACTTTGTTAGTTTCAATAATGAGATTCCATCATCAAGATAGAAAGAAATAAGGTTGATATGGCATCTTTCAGTTGCAAAATAAGAGGATGAAAATCCAACAAAAAAAGAAGTGGCCTCAGCAGATCACCTTGTTGGAACCTATCCATGGGGAGAAGAGGCTCACTTTGATCCATGTACATAGGAGTTGGAAAGCCATAATAGAATTCAACCCAACGTGTAATAGCTGGGCAACAGAGATGAACCTCCTTAAATATGGTCGATCTATCAATCATATTAAATCATTACTAAAGTCAACAAAGGCCCTTGTAAGAGTGGTAAAATAATATTGCTCATGGACATGGTGAGTCAATGTATAGAAAGGTGTCACCATCCTAGAAATACCAACACCAAATTAATGATCCTTAAGATAATTGAGAACATTGGGAAAGACACCCTTCATTGCAATCTTAGAAACAAGGCAATGCCAAATCATTCCAACCACAATTGGCCACATGTTGTTGTTTGGCTTGAGTAGAGGGTCAAAGGAGAACTGGAAACATAAGGAGCTAGCGAGGCTCGACAATGAATGGCAAGCCAAAGGTTGCACACGATTGTCATTGCCTTCAAAAAGTCATCTTTAACAGATGTTGTTGCACAAATCATAGTGTCAAGAAGGTATTGTACATGGAGACCATCACATACAGAAGATGTCCCTTTCTAGAAGGATAAGATTTCCTCTTCAACCATAGCATGAGAAAAAAAATGGAGAGAAAGAAATATCTAACATAGACTGCACCATAAGAGGGGGGTGTTTTGCTTCAAGCTCCAAACCAATAGTAGGGTTAGAGGTGGAAACACCCCTATAGGAGAGAACTCAGATGGTAGTTGAAAACTGTCCATCCTTAATCTTTGTCTTGGCATGGGAAACTTTGTCTTTGATAGATTGTTCAAGCACAAAAGGACAATGGCGAGTCAAGATCCAAGCAAGGAGTTGTTGGATTCCATTAGGTCCCAAATTCCAATTTTCTAGAGCCTTAAGGATCATAAATTGTTGGAATGAGTGCTTTCATGTAGAGCGTTCTTGGGCACACTCGAGGGAAAAGTGGTAGATAATGCACATAGGGTGCAACAAAATAAGAACCCAAATATCAACAGAACAAGGAAAAGAAGCCACTTCTAGTAAGACAACACACATTGTATTGAAAAATGACATACGACAAAGAAGTGGGATTCTCTTTACCATAGGGACACTGACACCTCTTCTAATTTCTTCAAAGTATTATTCTTGTAACCGCGACTTCAATAGGCAGTGGTTGCTGCATCAACAGTTTCATTATTGATGTTTTCTATTTTCCATTTGTCTGCTTTTAAAATCATACAATTGTAATTTTACTTTTATGGTTTGTTTGATTTTTGTTAGAATTCAGTTGCGGTGGAGAAGGGAAAAGTGAGGCAAGTTTTCAACTGTAGATTTTTTTTGCAACAGTAGTAGAGGTCCCATTTAAACCATGTAAAGATTAGTTTGATAGTAATACTAAATTTTGACTAGACGATACTCTAAACAATTGACCCAAAAAGGTATCACCAAAAATCTATGCATTCAATATACAATGACTTCAAAAACTCATATTGTGTTGATTAGAATACTTGTTGTTGATACAGTTTTTATAAAATGCATGCAAGTAAGTGCATCTGGTGCATATTTTTCTCCGAGATGGTATTCAAAATGACTCACTAAAAAAATCACAAATTTACTTTTTCATTACAAAATATATAATATTAACATGTGTTGATTAGAGTTGTTAGTTTCAAGAAATCATGTGTGAGAAAGTTCTCTCCATGTTATGTGCATGACAAAGTACATACCACAAAAGGTTTTATAAATATGATATTCTACACTAGAGAACAAATAAATTTGTCTAGTGTGATGTTTGATATATAATATGGGTATTGAAAAGAATTAGGATTTAAATATATATATATATATATATATATTGTGTTTAGAATTTATACATACATATAGATAAAAACAATACCAAAATAACATCTATGTTTTGTTTTATCAAATACAATCATACTAAAATTTGACATTTTAATGAAGATATGTGTTATAAAGTTTATTTTATGTCAATCACCATAACTGATATATCCTTTTAGTCATGGAGCCAAATGCTCACGATGTTTTTTTCATACTAAAATTGTGATGACGGTTACCAATGACATGCTTAGATTAGTATTTCAACCAATCATTTTGTTATTAGTTGTCGATTGATAAGCACTATTGAGGCTCTAATCCATTAAAGGAGCAATGGGTAGTTTCTTGTATGTTCTTTTAGTTGATTGAATTTATATTATGGAAGCCATTATAATAGAATATGTGTAATAAGTACGATTAACAAAATATGTTGGTGATTGATGTATTGAATGTATTGCTATCTATTTTTTTATTCTTATTAAATTTTGAGATATTAGTAAATATAAACTGTTACCTTATTTAATATAAACTGTTCATGATTGCTTCATTCACTTTATTCAAATGGAAAATATAAAGTCCATGTAGATGTATTAAAGTTAATAAAACTAGCAATGATAATTTCAATGTCAACATCGAGAATGGAAAGATCATTCTCTATCATGAATTACTAAAAATTGTTAGTAAAAATCGATTGAAGGATGAGTTTCTAAATGAAAAAGAAATATTTGACACCATTACTAATAAAGAAATAGTGGAATACTTTTATGGGATGAAAAAGTTTAGGAAAATTTTAAACTATATCAAAGAATAATATATTTTTCATTATAGAATGTATTACTCTATCCAATAATTATTAGTTTGAGTGTGCTTTAGATAATAATTGAAACCACTAGTGTTATTGGTTTTTCTAATTGTTTGTTAATGACTAATTTTACTTGTGATTCCCTTTGAAAACTGGCTGACTCTGCCCCCATCTAACATAATTATTAAATCCAAGATAATTATAATTATATCCAAAATGTCACTTCTATAGGTTTTTAATCTCTGGGCTATTATTACCACAAATTCAAACTAGACTCACATTTTAAATACACTTCTAAGCTAAAATTAGTTTTGGTTTTTGGTGTTTAGAAATTTCCAAATTTACAACTTATCCAGACACAAGTACATATCACCTCGGGTCTAATTTTTATAAAGTTATAACCATGAACCTGAGGTTGACCAAGATATATATCGGTCAAGAATATTTAGCTACAACTGAGAACGATCATCTAGTTAGATCACACTAGGTGTCAAAATGTTTGCATTAAACACAAACTGTTAAATGAGTTGTTGTAACATCTTGAACTTTAACTTCTGATCCGACGAACCAAGAGATAACAAACCCAAAATGTTAACTATTATGTATACACATAAAACAATTACAAAGGAGCAAAGACTATCAATGTGTGTGTGTACGCATGCACACACGCTTGCATACAAACACATGTTTGCGTAAGTGTTTCTATATTGTTCCAGAGAGAGGAAAATCACACGAATTTCATACAAAATAGTTATATATTGAGGTAGAAATTAAAGTTTAGAGATGTATACAGTTGACAAAATGTACAATGACTTCCTATCTAATACTTGTTTGTATTATTCAAACTTAATTCATATATCTATGTTATATATTAACCTAAAAACATCAAATTGTAAGTGAATTTCTAAGATGATTATGTGCTTCCCATTAAGAAATATATACCATAAATATGGATGACTAACTATTGATTATGAAATTATCCTGGCAGTGTGCAACAAAAAATAAATAAAATACCAATAATAATTTGATTAATAAAAGAAGAAGCATATTTGAAGTCTAATTTCTTTTATGCAGAGCATGGTGTCCACTTTCTAAAAGGAAAGGTCCATGAAAACCTCATCTCAAAAGCCAAACAACTCTCCAAGGTTGTGTCCTTCAGTCTTACAATCAAATGATTAAGAGTTGTGCCCTTGCCTTAATGTTATAGGTAAGTGAACCAAGAGTTGTTACCTTACCCCAATGTTGCACACACATGTACTGAGAGTTGTTTCCTTACTTCGTCAAGAAAGTGCATTGAGAGTGTATAATGAAATATATCGTTTATGTTTGGGCTATCAAAAGAGTACATATATAAATGAACACTAAAAATAGAGAATAAATATTTAATACAATAGAATATGACAAGAAATGCTATACAATCAAAGATATATGCAAGAGGATCCATATTATTACTCCATTCCAAATTGACTAAACATACATGAAGAGAATGTTCCCACATACATGATTTGTATTCCTACCAATATTAAAGTCAATTGAATCACTTAGACTCGGTCTCTCTTAGGAGATCATGGTCTTTGGAGGTTGGTTTCTCCATAAGGTGGGTTATATAACTCTCTACCTTCTTCTATTATTTGCACCATAATCATGCTTGCATGCTACCATTTTAATCTCTAGAACTTGATGTTAATGTGCTAGATGAAGTTATCATGATCTAGGGTTTATGACTTTGTAGTATTCTCATGTAGCTTGCTGTCTTTCTTAAACCCTAATTTCATGTGCTCGATTGATAAGTGATGGTTGAGGTGATGTTCATAAATGCATCATGATCCTAGGCTTTATTATCATGCTATGGTTCAACACTTACATTTTTCTTGAGGTTTTGGTTTGTTTTTCTTGAGGTTGAAGCTTGTTATTCTCTCTCCTAGCTTGGTTTCTTGTTTGATCATGTTGGAGATTGGTTTTAGAGTCTTGGTGATCATCTTGAATGGAGTTTTTATGTTCCTGAGCCTAATATCATTGACGTTTACCACCTATTTTGATCATGGTTTATCTCTATTTCGTGGATGGTTAGGTGGTGTTGTGATAGCTTCACCTTGTTGGTCGCTACACCCTTGATCTAGTTTCAGTCGAGACACCTTGATCTGGGATGATGGTCATTGTTTTTGGTTTTGATTTCTCTCAAAACACATGTCCTTGTGTAAACATGTTTTTACATTTGTGCCATGTTGGTTGCATGTCCATTTTAGCTAATCTGGTCATTGCTCTTTCCTTAGTTTCAGTCGTGACATGAGCGTTGGATGAGTTTTGGCTATGGCATGCTTGGTGATGTGTAGTGGGTCATTACACATGTTGAGACATTCGATAATGGTCACAACCCTAACCCTAATGGGCTGATGATCATAATACTTAAGGGTCGCTACATATACTTTTAGTTGATGTTGTGTTTCAGTCAAAATGTCTATTTTGATGGTTTGGTTGATACACACCCATGCTAATACATGGTTTCTACAAGTGGACCATGGTCTCTACACCATGTTGGTTGCTACATGTGCATGTACAAACAATTGATGGTTAATACATAGTGTTAATTGGATGATTGTTTTGTTAACCCTAATCATGTTCCTTAACCCTTATGTGTTCCAAGAAAGTGGGAGATGAGGTATCTAGGGTTTGGTGATAAGTGATGAAATGGAACCCTAATCGGCTAAGTGTGTGAAACCCTAACCCTAATTCTTAGGTATTCTACGCTTATTGAGTTTTCTTGGATGAATAACATGTGATTATATTTTCCTCTTCCTACTTGTGTAATTCTAACCTTGCAGGTTGAATGTGACCATATGTTGTAAATGTTATGGTGGTAATCATATGATACATGGTGATGGCTATGCGGCTTGACGAGGCATGTTGAGATCATAATGACGTGACATGTCTTATGACCTGTCTGAGGCTTAATGCCTAGTGAGAGGTGTTATCCTCCAAAGATGTGATGAGATTGATATCCCATAGCCGTGCAATTGTGGTGATAACCTTGTATGGTTGTGTGATATGTTGATGGCCTTGATTTGGCAGTAGTATCAAGTCATAGTGTGACAAGTTGCACCTTAAACATTTTATATCTTCTAGAGTTGTACTATTCCCTTATCTTTGTAGAATTTGTTTAGGGTTTATACATTGTAACTTGATTGGTGCTAAAAGACACCCAATTGGACTAACTAATCAACTGAAACCTTGATCATGTAGGTTACCTGTGCCATGGATCCATCTTCAGCATCAATACTTCATTGGATGGTGAAACATGTATTCCCAAGGGAAACCTAAAGCACAAACTATTGAGCAAGCAAGGTGCAAGTGACTATGTGTCCTTGACATCTTGTTCCCAAGTCTTTGAGAATAACTATGGTTGGGCCTTAGTGATCAGCATGTGATATGATGTGATAGAGGACAATTGTGGTAGTACCTATATGATTGGGTCATATATCCTGGTTTCTAGTGTTGTGCGTGTACCAAGGCAGGCTAGGTGTTTTATAAGACCACAACTTTGACTATGAGTTACTGTCTCCATAGGGCCATTGATTTGACTATGATCTGGTGTCTTAACAGGATTATACCTTTGACTATAAGTTGTTGTCTTTGTAGTTTTACTATATGTCATTGTGGTTCAAACTCGTACTGACTGAGCAGTGCAGGAGAAGATCACATGTTACGACTCTTCCATTGATCTTGTATGGGACCAGTTTTGAATTCACACTGGCTATTAGGATTTGAATGGTACGAGTCAAATCCTCAGGGCCAATAAAATGTGTAATACAATCGTGTAGTATATTTGTTTCAGGTCAAACATGATTCACATTGGACGACCCATTGCCTTATCTTTGTGCTGATTTCTTGAGTTATAATGCGGTAAGAGATATCAATTGTTATACATATGCTTCATATTTCTTCTTAAAGTTTAAGTTGTTCTATTGCTCAGTAGTAACTACCTAGCTTGCTTAATCTACATTATCAGTTTAATACATATCGTTTAGCAGAATCTACTCAACCTAATTATTATGTTATCTATCCACTATAATCTACTTGTGCTTATAATCAACGTTGGAAGAGTGTTATATCTCTTTCTAGGATGTTTGGCCTCACCCCGTGGGTTTCCACATCTTTTAGGTGGTCATGCATGATGAGGTAAAGATCGTACGGTTGATGCTGAGCAGTAAGAGGAGCAGTAGATGTGAAAGGTTGGATGTGCTGCTAGTATTTTGTAGTAGAGTCATACGTGTTTCCCCTTTACTCTCAGGTCCTTGAGGAGGTTTTGTAGATGTTTTATATCGAGACGATGTTTGTGGTTGTATGCCTTGTTGTACAGATATGGCATGTATGTATGTGAACATGCTACCTCTTGTGCCAGGTTGTGTCCAGTAAGCCAGTGAACAATATCTTGTAATAATCTTTGATATGAGTTATGATAGGTGGCTTTTGTGGAATCAGATGTAATATTCTAGCACTTGAGATGTATATGTGATATTGGTTTTAATCTCCTATGTTTTACAATAACCTGGTTGATTAGTATTAGTTATGTGTTTTGTTTTGAGTAATCTCACTTAGTGGCATGTTGGGGCATCACAGTTAACGTTGGTATCCTAAATTTAGATTCATTGAGTGTACAAGGACATATGAGTAGGGTTTGTGTTTGTTCCACTGTTCTCCAGAGATTCACCATGATTGTGGAGTTAGACAGGAAGGTCGAGCGATGTGTGATGGAGAAGCGTGAGACAAAGGCCAAGAAGAGGCATGCACAAGATCATGGACAATCATCTCAAGGCTTTTAGAATCCTAGGTTTTCAGCACCTCTGTCACAATAGAGGTTGGCAAGTCAATCTTAGTGGTCACCAAGCATAGGTGTAACGACCCCGCCTCCCAGTAACCCCCAATTAAGGGAGTAGGTGTTATCCCAATTAATCAGATCAAAGGTTCAACAAATAATCAGTAATAATTATAAAATTCTACCAAACTATACTAAAAGCTGGTATAAAATAAAACTTTACATAACTTTTAAAAACTTTGGATATCTACTTCTATCCATAGCTTGAATCTATTCTATCTAATCCTCCTCACACTTTATTTCTTATTTTCACAATGTGTCACTTTACTGTTTGTTCTTTTCAGGGTTGTACCTAAAACACCGACAAACAAAACGTCAGTCAACATAAATGAATATGCTGATATGTGGGGACAAAAAAAAATACCACACATAATGCTAACAACCTATTTATCACAATCAAGGTAATTAACAATTCAATTTACATTTTCAATGTGTCAATCTCCACCGCTTTTGCCCTAACCCTGGAATACCCTCTTTAGGGTTTCTCTTTAGCCATTGACTTAAGGCCACCTTCTCCATCCTGAGCTTGGTGCCCGGGGTCACCTCTCATGGTGCCCATTAGTCATGCAATAAAGGTCATCTTCTCTATCCTGAGCTTGGTGCCTGGGATCACCTCTTATGGTGCCCATGGGTCTTCCCTCTTGGGCTTGACCTCATTGCCTCATCCATTAGGGTGGCATGTAGGTGCGAGAATACACACTTATATCATAATTGTGATAATCATAGTGACTTTATGATTTACAAGTATGAACATCCAAACTGATAGGTTGCATTCAATGCGATCAATCATCTGGAAAACCTTCGGGAAACTAATGTGATTAACCATAATTAACCACATACATGATCCAGAGCAACTTGACGTCTAATCAATAATGATAAAAAATAATCAAATAAGAAATCAACAATATCCTGAAATTAATGCAATACATCCAAGTGTTATAGTTTATCCAAAGCATTCTCAAGATAGACTTGGATTCCACCTTAGGCTTTCTAGCCCACCTTTAGGTTTCATTAGGGTTTTATACTTCATAATGCTTTTATCATGTTTAATGCTCTTTTAGTTCACAAACCCTAATTTCAACATCATAAGCATAGTTGAATGTCAATTAAGTCTAGTATATCTCTTTTACACTAAAACTACCATCTTTATCCATTTAATTCATGGCTAGATCATTAGGCCCAAATATCATTTTTGGTTTCTTTCAAATTAACAACTCATATTTTATTATGGTCTAATTCACATATGAACTCCATTTATTACTAATATTACATTATTTAACTAGAAAACCCTAATTACCAAATTAAGGGTATTTATCCACAATTAGAAACTTTTATACTCAAAATATCTTAGAACCATCATATCTCAGCTTTATAAATGAATTTTGACCAATTAAAGCCATTAAGAAACATAATTACTAACATTAGGGTTTCAAGGCCCATTAAAGCTTATTTATGCATATGGAACCCTAAATTAATCAAATTATGCATAAAGTTCATCCTTTTAGATGTAATGCATCTTTTTATAATCAACATGTTAATATCAACTTTAATCATCCATATAACCCTTCTCAATACATTAATCATCTTAAATTAGGGTTTCTTAATCATTAATGCACTAAAGTTGATAACTTCGACTACTTTTCTAATTGCAAGAGGAATTAGCTTCTAAATCTATTTTTACTGGATTCCTCACATATTTCTGAGCAAAAATCACTATTTACTTTTATTTTTCGGTCAAAGGATCTATTTTTAGCGATTTAAACAAGATTCATAACTTTTCTTTTATTTCGACCAGAGGGGCGGCCAACCTGGATTTTTAAGAAAAACCTCGGCCGTCGAATCGTTAGTCGCTGTAGACGACGTGCGATCATGCGGTCCCTGGCACGCACACCCACTCACTGCTAACTTGGGGTGCAGAACTACTAGGGTCGTTGATCCTCCACGCGATCTATGGTGGACACCAATCGAATGGCTACTGAGTGTTGCCTCAATTCGAACCAGCAAAACACCTCATAGCGGTGCTGCGACTGAGAGATCATCAGAGCTACCTAAACTCACCAACCCAGGGTACGAAAGAAGTAGGGAGATGGCCGGTTGATAGTGTAACCATGAGTAGTCGAGAGGAGGCTATTTATATAGGTCTTGGGGTCAATTTTAGGGTTTCCCAACCCTCGCCGTTGCCTACCTTTTTTAGGCAATTGGGAGTTTTCTCTAGAAGCATCTAAAGCGCAAAGAACCTAGGTATAAGTTGCGCAGAATCCTCTCCGGAATTCAACCATACACTTTCCTTATCTGCAAATGTGAAGATTCACGAGAAAATTGAGTGGAAAGATCCCACTGTCACCAACCTGTTCCTAGTTCGACTAGAACTAGAAGACGAACGACCCTCGTTGGATCAGGATCCAACGATCCTCATCACTCACGCCCAAACAAAAGAAAAGTTTGATTTCTATTTTAAGGAAAATCCTTTTCATTTTAGGATAAATTGGAAAAATCATAACTCTTAATCCATGGCTCCATTTTATCCCAAATTTTGAGGGAATCTTATTAATGACTTAATATATCATCATGCCAAATTTGGAATCATTATCTAAACAAATCGGGTCCCTTTCTTTAGTTGCAAGTTATTACTTAATTATGTATATTTCTCACCTATTTTCTCTTTCCTTTGCTATTAAATTATTATCTTGGATTCCTTGGACCTCAAGGAACCTTAATGGCTCGAAATCTCATCTTGGGGACCTTTCTTTAGCCTCTTTCCTTATCTTTTATCCTTTTTCTTATTTATTCCTTTATTCAACTAAATTACTTTTCCTTTTCTTTTATTTTGACTACTCTTTCTATTAGAAATCATAGGTATACGAAAGTTACTCCATTGTGGCCATTAATGCCACTTTCTAGAGATTTCCATGTATTTTTATAAATACTTTGCTTAATATTCATTATCTTGTATCTTTTTCTATTATTTGGACTTTTCTTCTTTTCTTCTCTTGTATATCCATTATTGGATTAACATAATAATATGAATCACGAAATTCCTATCACAAGGGAGATTTGCAAAGAAATCCATCATTTGAAACAAAGCATACAACCTTTTCAATTAAGCCCATATTCATAAAATCATTACATTTCAATTATGAAAACATATGCAAAAATTGAGGTTCTAACATCCTTCCCCTCTTATAAGAATTTTGTCCTCAAAATTCCATCAAGCATACAACTATTCATGATAAGACGTTTCCATGTCCATCATTGGCCATGTGGATTTACCCTTGCCATGAAACTTCCAAAGAACCTTTATCATCACATATTCTTTTCTCTGAGTTCTTTCACCTTGGCATCTATAATCCTCATAGGTGACTCAGGACATTTCAGCCTCCCTTGGGGCAAACTAGGTTCATTGCTCAGTACATGGCTCGGGTACCTCACATAGTGCTCTAAATTGGACACATGGAACTCATCACACATCACATTATCCTGAGGGGTAAGGCTATAGACAAGCATCTCCACCAATCCATCTCAAATGGACCAATGTATCAGGGACTCAACTTTCTCAACTATAGCTCAGAGGGGTCAGATCTTCATATCACATATTCTCCCATAGTGAATTGCATGTCAGTCTACTTTGCATTAGCTCATGACTCATGTCGCCCCTGGGCTCTCTTTCAGCCATCACACGATTCAAAGCGACTTCATCTACACACACTTTGGTCCTTTTCTGACCTTCATGAGGTCCCTTCACCAACATCATCTTAATGAAGCGATGACCGACACAACCTCCCTTACAGAGCTTCTTATATCTTGATACTGTCTATGGTTGCTATCATCACAACTTTCATAGGATGAGAATTGTCCCCATATATCACCCTGAATGAGCACACATTCTCTCATCAGACCCTCTAGTCTGGATCATGCTAACATCAGTTAGGGGTGATAAGTTGTACTGACATCAAGTTTTTCATGTATCTACTTCCACCTCATGGAAGTGAATCTTTAGGTCATACTTAAGAACCTTTGAACTCACATAATTGTTTCTTTGAACCATCTCACTTACATGTGGTTCAACCGGATCTATCTCCCAATAGTATTCTCTCTTTCTCTTAGATCATGACATCTAGGTAAGGCGATCTACCATAAACCATATTGCATCTTGACCTTCCTTGGTGTATGGAAGACTTACCACAACATCCATAGTGATGAACTCCCATTCCCTCTCGAGGACTTTTTATCCTCTATATCAACTCACTGGGTTACTGGTGTTCGTCCTTCACCTCCTGGCATGCATGACGAAAAGCCACATGCAACTTCATCTTAGGTATCTAAAGTACTACCTCAACTTACTATCTTAGTAGTACCACAGTGTATGATGAACTTAAAATCATGATCTCATGTATGTCATGTTTCCTTAAGGTTGATTCCTCAGAAACCCTAAAACACTCTAGTCGGGGTTTCATCACCTTCTTTTCCATAGAAGTTCATTTGAGGTTCTACAACCATCCTTCCATCATGACAAGCCCTAGACTGGCTAACTAAGCAACCACTAACTCGATCAATGATCTCGTTACATCTGAGTGTTAGCCAAACATATCTCACAAACTTAGGGTTCACCAAACCCCCTCTTCAGTCTGTCCACTAGCTAAACTAGATAGATACCTCTCAACAAGAGCATCCATTACCACTTCACATCCTTATGTGTTAGGTAATGTTGAATGACATTCACTTCCATGTATTCCACTTACTATCTCATATCGGGCTCTAATTCCATCTTCATCAAGAAAACTCAGAGATCATCCTATTGGTTATCAAACTCAACCTTGTATATCTCATAAATTCCACATAGCTCATGATAAGAACATCCTCATAAGATGACTACCTTAGTTCTCATAGTGTTTGTAAACCATCTACGCATCGTACACTCCACAAAGGTACACTATTATCTCTATCCTCATACATCATAGCAACGTTTCCACTCACATCATCTTTATCCTTGGTGTATGGCAGGCATATTGCCCTATCTCTCACTCCCATAACGAGAGGAAATAAGCATTTGGCTACAGTCCAAATACAGAGTTCTTCCTATTTCAAGAGTAGAGATGGTGCATCCCACTTTGTCGGTACACCTTCTAGTCTAGGTTGAAACGTGCAACACATGTCCCTACATCATGAACATCTCAATATCAAGGTTACTTCCATAGAAAACTGGTCTTGAACCCACTTGGGTCACCACACAATCCTTGGTCATCTCCTCTAGGTCTGTAGGGTGTCGAAACATTTGGGGTCATCCCTCTTCCCTGATGCATCAGAGAGTGCCCTCCTCATTTGCCCTTTGGGTCCCATGAGTTCATGAAGGTGATCAATCTCCTAACCCATGGCCCTCAGACAATAATAGCTGTTACCTACCGACCCTATGGTCATGTGCAACTAGGGAATAAGGCAACTCCTACTTCCATCGATCTTATCCCTACCTAACCCTAGGATAGACTTATGATTCAAACATAGCACATATCCAACTTGAAATCTTACCCAAGTATCCATCATCTCTCTCAACTTTTGTGGTCTAAGTTACATCCTTTCATAGGGATAATGGCAACCTACGTACCTTGGTTGGGGCCCATACTAGTTACCTCCATGGTAACTCATCCACATGCACTTAGAGATGGTTATCTATGGGTCCGTAGGTTCATTCTCTTACTATGTACTCTCCACTCAGCTTCTCAAGATTCTATGAGCCCTCTTAGGGTTTCCTCAAACCCAACAAAAGTTGATTCATACCCTACAAAAGGGTCCTCTCCCAGGATGGGAGGAAACTATCTCTTGATAGAAACAAAGGTCACCAACTTCCTAGGGTTTACATCAAGATGAGTATGCTTAACCCTGTGAAATTACTAAGGCACATAGCTATCAGGAGGACCACTTACTAAACCATTCTAGGTCTCCATGGTAGGTCCTACTTGTTCTCGTTCCTCAACATTGGACCCACATCATACATACATAGGTCACCAACCTACATATGAGGGGTTCATCAAACATATACCTTAATCCAAGGGGCTTCCCATTCCTCTAAACATGAGGAGTGACATGATCAAATCTATGGAAACTCAAATCTCTTCATGAGCATCAGGTACACCCATCACTACTACTTCCCCTCTTAGGTCTAGGAACCCTAGGTTCACCTTTCTGATGTATAACTCCATGCTCAACCCTGTCACCACGTACCAAGCATGTTCAAGGTATGGCATGCACTTCCTATTATCCTTGTACTCGAGTAACACCTCAGAGTTGAGTCCTCCTCAAGGACAAACAACTAGGTATAAGGCCTCACAACTTGTTACCAAGCCTCCTCAGGGTCTAAGGAACTCTTCTTCCTATCCTCAGAAGGTCAGCACTTACGTCCTCTATTCATAGGTACCAGCAGCTTCATCCTTCTTATTAGGGTTTGGTTCCTTTAAAGTCAACCCAAATACCATGTACGAGGCAACCCCAACCATCCACTTAGGTCGCATCAGACCCGACTTCTCAGGGTCCCTCATATCCTGGAGTCTAAACTTCCAACCTGCTAGCTTGGGCCCTACTCTCTCTCTCTCTAGATCTTAACCCTACAAACAACCATATTACTATAGGTCCTCTCTTGAAGGTGGATCAAGCTAACCAGCATACACCTACGTGGGTGAAACCTATGTTTGCTCCAGATTATCTATAGTTCTTTATGCTCATCTCATAAGATATCCATCATACTCTCCTAGCCAGGGTTTTAGCCTACTGTCAGCACTACTGACGTACTCTGAGTGCATACTATGCCATGATCATATAAGTCCATAGGGTTGCTATATGGTCATCACTAACCTCATCAATGAAGGAGCTATCCATCACTCTACCATGCATCACCCTTCCCAGGGTTGGGTCGCCAAAGGTACTAGGTCATCCAACCTCACATGGCTCATATCATCATGGGTATCCAAACCAAAACCATGTCCACCCGCACACCTGGTCTACCATGACATCTAACTCATCGTGTCATCCCTCTCTAACCACCACTTAGGGTTAGGGTTAGCATCATCCTCAGAGGATGTGCCAGGTCTCTACCTTTAATGGAAATATCTACCTCCAAGAGAAACTCTCTACTCGTCCTCCTAACCAGAGGGTCTAATCTCATGTCTCTCCTAAGGGAATGAAAACATGTGTCATACGACCTAAGCATGCATTTATTCTTTAGTTTATGCTAGTATTAAGCTTATGTCCATGACATCTTATTTACATGCTTTTTTATTAATTTTGGTGGAGGATTCCTTAACCTTATCACACATACCCTATCCTCAAGAGGGTGAGGAAGAGAGAGAAAACCCTAAACCTCAGAATCTTAATAGAATTAGGGTTGAGAAGGGACAAAAATAGATGAGAGAGCCCTAATGGTATCTTATTTTGAGTCAGATCCTAAGACATTGGCCAGGCAGTCACACAGATCTGGGAGTCCTCTTATTCTAGCTAGCGGTGTGGAGGAAAATCTTGTCAGCCCCTAGACTGTGATCCATTTCTTGACACCTCAGTCATCAGAAAGTCCTCTAATAACTCCCTTGGGTTCTACAAAGTTTGTAAAATTTAATAATTACTAAATATTAGATGAGGAACCAGTGCTTTGATACCAAATGTAACGACCCCGCCTCCCAGTAACACCCAATTAAGGGAGACAAATAGGTCAGAGTCGTTATCAAAATTAACCGGATCAAAGGTTTGACAAATAATCAGTAATAATTATAAAATTCTACCGAACTATACTGAAAGCTGGTATAAAATAAAACTTTTCATACCTTTTAAAAACTTTGGATATCTACTTCTATCCACAACTTGAATCTATTCTAACTAATCCTCCTCACACTTTATTTCTTATTTTCACAATATGTCACTTTATTGTTTGTTCTTTTCAGGGTTGTACCTAAAATGCCGGCAAATAAAACGTCGGTCAACATAAATGAATATTCCAGTATGTGGGGACAAACAAAATATCACACATGGATAACAACCTATTAATCACAATCAAGGTAATTAACAATTCAATTTACGTTTTCAATGTGTCAATTTCCACCGCTTTTGCCCTAACCCTGGAATACCTTCTTTAGGGTTTTCTTTAGCCATTGACTTAAGGCCACCTTCTCCATCCTGAGCTTGGTGTCTAGGGTCACCTCTCATGGTGCCCATTAGTCATGCAATAAAGGCCACCTTCTCTATCCTGAGTTTGGTGCCTGGGGTCACTTCTCATGGTGCCCATGGGTCTTCCCTCTTGGGCTTGACCTCATTGACTTTTCCATCAGGGTGGCATGTAGGTGCTAGAATACACACTTATATCATAATTGTGATAATCATAGTGACTTTATGATTTGCAAGTATGAACATCCAAACTATAGGTTGCATTTAATGCGATCAATCATATGGAAAACCTTCGGGAAACTAATGTGATTAACCATAATTAACCACATACCTGATCTAGAGCAACTTGACATCCAAGCAATAATGATAAAGAACAATAAAACAAGCAATCAACAATATCCTAAAATTAATGTAGTACATCCAAGTGTTATAGTTTATCCAAAACACTCTTAAGATAGACTTGGATTCCACCTTAGGCTTTCTACGCCACTTTAGGGTTTCATTAGGGTTTTAGCCTCCATAATGCTTTTATCATGTTTAATGCTCTTTTAGTTCACAAACCCTAATTTCAACATCATAAGCATAGTTGAATGTCAATTAAGTCTAGTATATCTCTTTTACACCAAAACTACCATCTTTATCCTTTTAAGTCATGTCAAGATCATTAGGCCCAAATATCATTTTTGGTTTCTTTTGAATTCAACTCGTATTTCATTATGGTCTACCTCACATATGAACTCCATTTATCACTAATATTACATTATTCCACTAGAAAACCCTAATTACCAAATTAAGGGTATTTATCCACAATTAGAAACTTTTATACTCAAAATAGCTTAGAACCATCATATCTCAGCTTTATACATGAATTTGACCAATTAAAGACATTAAGAAACATAATCACTAACATTAGGGTTTCAAGGCCCATTAAAGCTTATTTATGTACATGGAACCCTAAATTAATCAAATTATGCATAAAGTTCATCCTTTTAGATCTAATGCGTCTTTTTATAATCAACATGTTAATATCAACTTTAATCATCCATATAACCCTTCTCAATACATTAATCATCTTAAATTAGGGTTTCTTAATCATTATGCACTAAAGTTCATAACTTCCACTACTTTTCAAATTGTATTAGGAATTAGCTTCTAAATCTATTTTTAATGGATTTCTCACATTTTTCTGAGCAAAAATCAGTATTTACATTTATTTTTCGGCCAAAGGATATATTTTTATTGATTTAAACAAGATTCATAACTTTTCTTGTATTTCGACCAGAGGGTCGACCAACATGGATTTTTAGGAAAAATCTCGACCGTCAGATCGTGAGTCGCTGTAGACTGCGTGCGATCGTGCGGTCCCTGGCGCGCACACCCACTCACTGCTAACTTGGGGCGTAGAACTACCAGGGTCGTTGATTCTCCACGCGATCTATGGTGGACACCAATCGAACGACTACTAAGTGTCGCCTCAACTCAAGCCAGCAGAAAGCCTCACAGCGGTGCCATGGCTGAGAGCTCATCGGAGCTACCTCATCTCATCGACCCAGGGTACGAAAGAAGTAGGGATATGGCCGGTTAAAATCGTGTAACCATGAGGAGTCGAGAGGAGGCTATTTATATAGGGCTTGGGGTCGATTTTAGGGTTTCTCGACCCCCTCCATCACCTGCCTTTTTAGGCAATTGGGCGTTTTCTCTAGAAGCATCTAAAGCACGAAGAACCTAGGTATAGGTTACACGAAATCCTCTCCCAAACTCATCCATACACTTTCCTTATCCGCATATGTGAAGATTTGCGAGAAAATTGAGTAGAAAGATCCCACTATCACCAGCCTGTTCCTAGTTCAACTAGAACTAGAAGATGAGAGGGCCTCGTTGGATCAGGATCCAACGATCCTCATCACTCACGCCCAAACAAAAGAAAAGTCTGATTTCTATTTTAAGGAAAATCCTTTACATTTTAGGATAATTTGTAAAAATCATAACTCTTAATCCATGGCTCCGTTTTATCCCAAATTTTGAGGGAATCTTATTAATGACTTAATATATCATCATGCGAAATTTGGGATCATTATCTAAAGAAATCAGGTCGCTTTATTTAGTTTCAAGTTATTACTTAATTATGTATATTTCTCACCTAATTTCTCTTTCCTTTGCTATTAAATTATTATCTTGGATTCCTTGGACCTCAAGGAACCTTAATGGCTCAAAATAGCATCTTGGGGACCTTTCTTTAGCCTCTTTCCTTATATTTATCCTTTTTCTTATTTATTCCTTTATTTAAATAAATTACTTTTCCTTTTCTTTTATTTTGACTACTCTTTCTATTAGACATCATAGGTATACATAATTTACTCCATTGTGTCCATTAATGCCACTTTCTAGAGATTTCCATGTATTTTTATAAATACTTTGCTTAATATTCATTATCTTGTATCTTTTTCTATTATTTGGACTTTTCTTCTTTTCTTCTCTTGTATATCCATTATTGGATTAACATAATAATAGGAATCACGAAATTCCTATCAAAAGGGAGATTTGCAAAGAAATCCATCCTTTGAAATAAAGCATACAACCTTTTCAATTAAGTCCATATTCATAAAATCATTAAATTTCAATTATGAAAACATATGCAAAAATTGAGGTTGTAACAAGAGGTGTAGCTTTCCACCAGGAGCCCATAGTGCTGCATCAAGTGTGGACGGGTTGGGAGTACAAAGTGGTTTTTCCCAATGAAGGATGATGAGGTGACATAATAACTGAGATAAAGTCAAGTAAGGCCTCACAACGAAAACTGTTCAACAGTGGCAGTGGCGGAGGATGTGGATAGGTGTCACAGGATGGTTCTTCTAGGCAAGCTAGTAGAGGAAGGAGTTGACAATAGGAAAAGGCTTGATTATGTGTGATGAGTCAGCTGGAAGGATTGGTCAACTCATGAGTTTTGATAGGTTAGATTGAGTGATTTCATTCTAATTTGTCTTCTTCTTGCTTTATATTTGTTCTGGTTGACCCTGGTGCAACACACTCTTTTATCACTAGAAAAGTGATTGCTAGACCATGTCTTTTCGTGTTAGTCGTAGGGCTGATAGCCTTTGTTTAGAAACCCCGTTCATTGGTTCCACTGAGCTACATGAGGTGTTCCCTTGTTGTATCCATTCTTTTTCAGGTAATGACATTCAAGTGGATCTCATACCACTTAACATGCATGGATTCGATGTGATCCTTTTTTTTGGGTGAAAAAAATGGATAATTTGGAGAAGTATCTGGTGGTCTTGGATTGTAGTTCCAAAGTGGTGACGTTTGTCGATGGTGATGTTCTGTGGATCTTCCAAGGTGATAGGAAGATTATTCTAACCTATTTGGTGTCGCTGAGGGTGGCAGAGAAGTTGATGAGGCAAGGTTGTGATGCATTCTTAGCACATGTGGTGGATACCAAGTCTAGGAGTCTAAGTATCCAAGAAGTGCGAGTGGCCTGTGAGTTTGAAGACGTGTTTCTAGATGAGTTTCTAGGTGTTCCTCTAGTCAGAGAGATTAATTTTGAGATCAATCTAGTACCCGACACACAACTGATAGCACAAACACTGTATAGGATGGTTCCAGCTGAGATGTTAGAGTTGAAGAAATAGTTGCAAGAGATGCTTGAGAAAGGCTTTATTAGATATAGCATGTCTTTTTGGGGTGCCCTTATGTTGTTAGTGAAGAAGAAAGATGTATCTATGAGGTTGTGCGTTGATTACAAATAGTTGAACAAGGTGACGATCAAGAACAAGTATCCTTTGCAAGGAACTTTCAACTGTCCATGTATCATCTTAGGTTATTGCATGAACTTTCATCTGTCTATGTGTCATTCAATTTTGTTTCATCTTAGGTTCCTTGCTATCAGCATTGGAGTTATAAAGATGATTACATGTCATCCATTCCTTTCTTTTTTATTGTCTAGTATGTTCATGAATCACTTTCTGACTTTATCTACATTCACATCATGGAAAAGAGCTTCACTTTTAACATATACTTTATTGAACAAGGATCATCTCCCTTGTTCCCTTTGTCTTATCATGAGGATTGTACCTTTTACTTTCTCATACATACAGACTAGTTTGAGATAAACTCAATTTCTATTTCATTGCAGTCAAGATAAGATAGAAATACCCATACCATATTTTCAGTTTCATTATGGTCTTTAGATTGTCTCAAAATGACTACTTGATTAGAGTAATCAGAAAGATAACAATCTAAGAGTCCCTTACTTACCTTGCCTTCAATAGTTGAATACTTGGCCAAGGTATACAAGTATTGAGATTAGGTAGTATGCACCTTGTTTGTATAATATACCTTACTTTTCATATCATCTAAATCATAGGACTTAGTATCCCTAGATTTTCTCCAAGCATCACTTTTACACCTCATCCTCTTTTATACAGACAAAAGAAATTATAAAACATTTTTAAAGATTACTAAACAGAATGTAAATTCATCTTCCTTATGTCCTCATAGGACTAATCAAAGGAAGCTCAACTACAACTACTTTCTTATAGTTAACAGATAAAATCAGGAAATGACATATCAGAATGAAACTATTTCATCTGACCTATCTCAACTCATGGATCGGTTACCGTCTCAGGCAGATTCATTACATAGAATCTTGTCGTTGCCTATTTCCAATGTCATACTCCATCTTCTGGTGCAGATGGACTTGCTTGGGATGCATATCCACATCCTCATGTGCCACTACTAAACCGTTGATTTTGAATCTTGTTGACTCTGTCTCGGTGGTTGGTTCATTCCCTTCTTTCTTTTCAGACAAAATGATCTAATATGCCAACACGCTCACATTTATGACATATCGTTTATGCACTACTTGGTCTTGTAGGCCTTATTACCGATGTAGAAGCTAAATCAAGAGTTCTAACTGGTAGAACATTTGGTCCTTTGCCCTTTCTTGGTAGCTACTGCCCTGGTGCATTAGGTGTTTGTTGTATTAGTGGCACCAACAACTTCCCCTTTTTAGAGCTACTAGACATATGTTCCCGTGTTTGGACAGATCGTTTATTAATTTCTACCTCATGATCCTTTATTGGATAGTCCTTTATACAATGTCCTGGTTGCCTACATTTGTAGCAAACTCTGATTATGTGTTGTAACCTAATTCTTTCAACATTTTTCACTACTCCAACATAACTATGTTGATCAAAAATCCTACTAGAGCCCAAAATTTCATCATTGGGGACTAGTAATCTTGGTTTTATTGCTTGTATCTGATCCTTGATATGCCTCAATGCTGTCATAAACAGTCTAGTGGGAGCATTAAAAATAGCATTCTCTATCATGGTTAGATGAACCTGGGGATTCTCAGGCAGTCATTCTTCTCTCGCCTGATCCCTTGCACCTTCTCTTAGTGCAACAACATTGCTTTCAACAATGTGTTCCTCATGTTCTCCAGACATTTTAAGCTTTACCCCTTTTTTTCATAAGAAGAAGTCACTATAAGATATACTGGAGGACACTAGAACAAACTCAACACCTTAGTCCTATGTCTCTATAGATTCAGTCAACCTTAAGCTCTCATACCAAAACTTTGTGACTACCCGACATCAAATCAAGCCATCACCAATAATAACTGTGGAATAATCATAAATAGAGGATTAACAAAATTACTAAAAATTAAAACCATTTTTCAAAGAGATCCTTTTCCAGGAAACTCTTATTGAAAGAACCAAAACTTTATACATATCATGGTTCACATTATACATACACTGTATCATCTCATCTCGGACAACAAATAACTGTTGCTTTGCCACAACCTATACATAAGCAATATAAAACCTTGAGGAAATGAAGAAAAAATCTCAGATCGTTCATAAAACCATTCCGTAATGACTCCAAGGACATGAGTGCATAGAGATGACACATATGACTTCTATTTACAAGATATGACAGATAGTACACTCAACCTGAGCTATTATTGTTGTCCCTGCTGTTGTTGTTCTTCCTATGCAGAACAGTCTCTACCTCCTCGTGCACGTTCACCTAAAAATTATGGATCACACAGGGTGAGACAATTTTCCCAGCGAGAGATATAACTCTCTTCCAACAGTATGTAGGTTTTTTAGGGGAGACAGAGAAGGCAGCGGAAACAAAAAATTTTCTCCCCCAACCCATACCGAGGAAACGCGTCAACGTCTATATAATAGGAAAGGATGGTTTGTGGAATCATACCTTGTCCCAAGGCTTGCTCGGCGACAATACCTCGCGCAATGCGCGGTCTTCTACTTCGGTCTTGGACGGTGTCTGTGCAGCTCCTGGTCGCACTGGGACTGACGACTCCTCCTCCTACCGGACTGTCGGATGATAGTTGTCCTCCTGAGCGGCAGTGTCCTCCCGCCTCTGTAGTAGTCCACACGGACCACCTGGAACTCCACACTCCTTGTCCCACAAGGAAGTGGAAGGAGTCACACCCTCCTGTTGACGTACTAGTCGCCAACACACTCTCCTGCTACCAGTTGCAACTGCAGTTGTCCTTCCCTTGCTGCACCTCCCTTTTGCTGGAAGCACTTGCTCAGGATCTCTCACGGTTACCAAAACAAGAGAGAACGACAACTTCGCAAAGCAACCGGCTTGCATTGAGTTGTACTTTGAGAAGCTCCCAATACCCCTATATATATAGGCGGGTCATGGGACAGGGTTCTCTGTGCCCGAAAATACGGGACTAAAGTAGGAGTAGAAGGGTTCGAGAATTTTCCACAAAAAGCAACCGGTTCGCAACTTGAAATGATCGGTTCACAACTGAACCGATCGGTTCGGCCATTGAGCCGATCGGTTGGACCTGAGACGATCGTTTGGGGCACTCCAACCGATCAGTTGGTGCCCTGAACCGATCGGTTCATGGTCCTAATCCAGCTCAAAAAGACTTTCCTTGTTTCGTTCTCAATTGGTATCGTATACCAATGTTATTCCCAATCGAATTGGGCAAGTGAAACACAAGGAAAATTCTCACCGACCTGACTTTCCCAACTTGATCGGTTGCACCAGTTGAACCGATCAGGTCAACACTTGAACCGCTCATTCCACCCTGGGCTTGAGCTGATCGGCTCAACACTTGAGCCGACCGGTTCAGCAACCTCACCCGACCGGTTCAACACTTGAACCGATCGGTTGGGAGTACAGGTTGTGCAGAATCAGTCAAATGCGATTTCAATCAATCCGATACTCCAATCAATGCGTCCAACACCTTGAACCATATGATACTGAGCTATCTACTGATTGAGTGTTTAATTGAACTACTAAACTCCTTTAGTAATCAATCTAAATGTTGCTTGTGGACAAAACTCCTCTTCCAGGTTAAATCCTATGTGTGTGACCCTGCAGGTCCATTTCACGTTGGCAGTGAAAGTCCATAACACTTATGATTTCACAAGCAAAGAGCGGTGCCTAGTCACACATCAGTGCTACCCAAGTGAAAGTAGAAAGTTGGAGAACAACTTTCATCCTACAATCCGTGAATGGTGTTACATTGAATGTATAATTCCTTTGTCACTGATATCCCGAATGAACTCGAGGCATGGAGCAGTCATCCTGTCAATGTTCATTCACTTTCTTGATCTCAGAGCAGATTGAAGGAGATATGTATGACATCAATATCACATACTGATTCACACATGCATGCGCACGCCTATCTCAATCCTACTCATCAAGTGGCCTTGGATATCAAACTCCCTCAGGAGGGACAAATCCCATATCTATCACTCACCCCTCAAAAGCCCCATGTGTCAAAGCCACCCAATCATCACCTTTATAACAACCCATGTTTCAGGACTGCGTTTGATGATGTCAAAGTGTGCCCAACGACATGTGTTGAGTGTAGTGATTTCAGGTCTAAGAATCACACTCACCACCATCACTGTGAGTACTGACTGTGACTACCATCTCATGGTTCCATGTGTCAAACTCACGGTGGGTCTGTCTGGTACCTTGTTCTCTAACAAGTACCTATGTGTTTGGTTTGATATCTCTATTTCATGACTAATGAGATTCTGTCATCAACCGACACCACAATCTAGTCTTGTGTGTCATTGCTGTCTATCTACCTTCCACAATGACATCCGACTAGGGACATAACAAGAATGTACAAACTCTTAGCATCCGTATGATCTCATCGTTCAGGTCCTTAACCTGAAAGCATACGTCATTGAGTACTGTCATTCTCTAGACATTCAATTTGTTCTATCACTATCTCATATGACTAAACCAGAAAGAATTGGAAGCTTGCCGTTGATGTTTATCAAATCAATCTTAATGTATCCCACCAATCATCCCATGATTGGCTCTCAGGGCATACATACCAACAGACTCCCACTTGCACTGCGAGCCAATCACCCTTGAATCATATTCATAGTGATTTTCAAACATGTCCCACATGTCACTGTGCTCTAGTGCCAACATAGTGAGTAATGGCAACATCTTGCCAAAGTCAGTATAAATTGCATGTCTCTCATCTCTTCGTTGTACATCGCACGTATGAGATGGAGTTGTCGTAATATGCGATCTAGTATTCCTTTGCTAACCTTTAGCCACATTGCATGATCAAGGATTCCAGACTTGTCATCAATGAGTGGAATATCTATAAGTTCATCTCATGAATTTCCAGATCCATATAGTATCCACTGTTGTTCTCTAACACACGGATACTCGACATTTCCCTTTTAAATGGTTTTATTGGAACACTTCCAATTATCAACAAACTTTCACTTTTATACATCCTATGTATATTTTGCGATTAAGTTTCTGTCCTTTCGGAAGTTCGCATCAATGTAACTCTTTACATCGAACTCTTCCTTATCTCCATAGAACTAGTACATCCCAAGTACTTATCAAGTTCTTATGGTATTCTAGTAACCCTTACTGGAAGTAGACAGACATCCACTCGTCATGTCCTACATACGAGTTATCAGGATGAGCACATCATATTGCCATGTCCTACATACAAGATGATGAATGCATTTTATTCTTGCCATGCAAGACAATGGGATGATTACATACATGATAGATCCATATCTATTCTTAGTGTTCCCATTCTTCATAAGAATTGGACATTTGGCCTTGGGATACTAATATCCATATAACATGGACAAGTTTTCTCCCACTGAATCTGTGCATACTGAACCCTTCAGTACAGATTGCCAATGTATGCTCTCTCTTTTCCAGGTCATAAGATTTGTCGAGAACTATCTCTATAGATCTCTATTCCTATCACATAGGAAACATCTCTATCTTCCTTAAAGATAATTTCCACTTTTGGATTTCCATTCTAGAACATTTCCATTTCACATCAATATGTGGAATGTGAATACGCTCCCACTAAATCACAGATCCCTTCTTTATCTTTGACATATCAGTCAAACCCTTTGACTATATCATCAAATTAAAGATCCAATTTTGAGTTTCTTATGCTCAATCAATCACATTGATTAGTCCATTGTAACTTATAGACTTCATTTGCATTAGTGGATTCATAAACCTTATAGGTTGTGTCACGTACACATCCTTGTTTTATTCCTCATAGGAATGCGGTTTTAGTATCCATATGCCAAATGTCTCAGTCATTAAGTTGCAATCAACAAGCATCATCCTTCTCAAAATGTTATCCATGTGTCTTAACACTTAAGACTCATTTGCACTTATGGATATGATCCAATGAGTGCTACCATCAAGGTCATACCTTATGGTTCACATGGAAATCATTTAGGATGTAATGGACTTATACCATAACTCAAAATCTGATTCCTCATATTCATCTAGATAGTTGACTCATCATATGAACAACTTATCACATAGATAATTGAGGTGTATCTGTCAAGAATATAAGAATTCACAACCCTTGTGATTCTTAATGTCCTTTATTAGTGTGGGGTATTCTTTTATTAAGAAGAATTTAGTTATTTGATAATCATTCTCTAACTCCTTAGAGTATGATTCCTTCTTGATTTAGACATCACCATGCCTTAATCATGAGTTCACTATGATACACTATCATAATCACTCATAAGGATCTCAAACATTTGGTCCAAGTATTTCATTCATTGATCTCATCAAGAATTAATACTTTACCAAATTTGTGCTTCATCTATGACAATCTTGAACACTTCAAGATGTTCATATTGGTATTTCTCTAAACACCATTTGAAGTATTAGCATTTGTTCCAATTGGTATGTAAATACATCACATGTAATATACCTAATAGGATAATCACTCTCCTACTACCTTTAGTGAAGATTGATTAATCATGTCCAAGATATTCATGTCTCTTAATGGTTCTCTAACCAAAAGAGTCTAGGTTTATCCATCATATGGAAACTAGAAATGAATTTCTCATGATTGATGCTAATTTGATTGTTTGAGTTATCAATAACTTTAGGTATCATTTTATCTTATGAATACCATGTATCACAAGATAAACAAGGCATTGCCACAAAGATCATATCTTTAAGATTGAAACATCAACTTTATTAATTGCCATCATTGTCATACAATATGCAATAATAAAGTGTTTCTATCTATTGGCAATATATGAAATAGCAGTTCTCAACTCTATTTCGTGCCCTTTAGGCTGAAATAAACTGAAAGATACTCCTATCTATGGCCGCAACACTTGCTCCAATGATGGGTACTTCTTTCTTGGTCCTTTCACAAAGGCCATCACTTCTTTGCGGATATTGCATATCATATATGACATATCCATATCTTGGTATCATATACCTCGGATAAAGAAGTGGTTCATTTCATGATACCTTAGGTGGAGATCTCCATCCCCTCCTTCATCTTCTTTTGTTCTTCCAGATATAGAAGGCAGTTCCCTCATACACCCTTTCCCCATGTGCCTTGAGGCTGAAGACGGCTTGGATTGCTGGCTAGCATCAGAACACTTCTTAGCTTTGCCCTTGCCCTTGCCCTTAAGACTTACCTTTTCTTTGATCACATCAAAGATTATGGTTTGTCTTTCTCCATCTTTGCCTCTACTATCCTCAACATGTCCAACAACTCTGTCAACGCTTGTCAAAGTTGTTCATGTTGTAGCTTATCATGAATTGTATGATTCTCACAACATTTGTAGTATCATACCAATATCCAACTCTTGGCTCAGAGGGAATCCTTCTTAATCAGGTTTTCCACATACCCAATCACATTGAGTGTGTGAATACCTTATTGGATCTCCTTCTGTCATGACATACTAGGACAGTATCTTGGAGACATCATATGTCTCATGTTTTCTCTACAACTCACAGTTCAGAGAACACAACATCAAGCACTCCTCATCAATGTCATCCTTGGTATGCTTCCATAAACATACTTTCAGCCATTGATGTGGTGGGATCGAGTTCATCTGGTTCTGGTATAACTAGGACTTAGAGCTTTCACTCTTTGATTGAGAACACTTCTCATCGTCCTAACCAATCGTGGAATTATTCCCATTTAATTTGTTGGTCTCAAAGACCCATCGCAAATAAAGTGATTTGTTGATTAACCATTTATTTAAAAAAAAGAAATATATGCAATTTTAGTCCAAAACTCTTTTGACTTGTTTGATTGATTTGAAAAGTTGACGATAAAATTAGGCCTTTAATTAATTATCGCTCCCACTATTTTAGTTCAAATTGATAGCCCTCACCATCAATTTGGAAGATTGCAGCGTACAACCTTCTAGTGGGCAAGATCCTGAAATCCTCTAAGTCATGAGTCAGCTTTGGCTGATCGCCCACAACTTAGATCTCTTAGGTAGGCAACTTTTGCCAATTGCATCATATGCAACTCTTGTTGAATGAACATGCACAACTCCTTGCCATGAACATTCCTTGCCTCTAGGCTTAGACGCTCTAAGAATCACCAATTAAGTCTAACCCAAAAGCCGACACGGTAGAACATGCACCCTGCTTTGGCAGAACCTACATGTCTACCCTTCACACTTCCACAAGATAGACGGCACACCACGCTTTGGCGTAACCTACGCTTGGTCGATCGAGCTTTTCATGTGTGCCGCTAATGGAAGGCATATAAGACTTAATATTTTAATGAGGGATTTGGTTTTATATACATATACATATCCAATCACCACAATACATAGTACGTATCATATACATGCTATATACCACATAAAACATGCACAAACGATAAAAAGCGATGATTATGGCCATCCTAATGTGATTCCTCGAGCCAAGAGGAATCACGGTCATCTAGGTCAACATCACATGCAACCTGTACAAGATGAACTCTGTGCCTTGCCATCCGAGTAGATCAACTCATCACATGAATGATCAGTACTCTCCAGCCGGTCGTCTGGGTGCCACCAGCCGATCAGTTGGCTCCTCCAACCGATCGGTTCGCCTGGTCGTCGTGCATCTCGTCATGTCTGCCACCCGCTCGTCTCGTTCCTCGAACCGGTCATCAACCGATCGGTTCACTCCTTGAACCGACCGTCTGCAAGGTCAGCCGATCGGTTCACGCCTTGAGACGATCGTCTGAGCAGTCGTCTTGATGTCCTTCGGTCTTCGACATAACAGGAAATAAAATCTATCCTATTATTACATTGCTTAAAAGAAGAAACCCCGAGTTACATTCGGGGGGGAGCAAAGGTAGGAAAGAATCTCGAATTATTTTGAGTTACATCAGGAATAAGAGAGGGAAGATCGGTGCGCAGACCGAGATGCAAGCAACCACAAACAACCACACACAGATAGGGGTTTATAGGCCATAATCACGCTACACACATCCACCACAAAACTCATTTAAGGGCGACGCATATCGAGTGCATTAATAATACATATCATATATGTAATTAGGTATTTGTGGATTTAGGATTGGACATGCATAAAGCCGATATTATTCACATCGTATGCAATAAATAAAGGCGACAAACCAAAATCGATCATATCGATATTCCTAAAATATAGAACAGCTGACGTGGCTCTAATACCACTGTAGGTTTTTTAGGGGAGACAGAGAAGGCAGCGGAAACAAAAAATTTTCTCCCCCAACCCATACCGAGGAAACGCGTCAACGTCTATATAATAGGAAAGGATGGTTTGTGGAATCATACCTTGTCCCAAGGCTTGCTCGGCGAAAATACCTTGCGCAATGCGCGGTCTTCTACTCCGGTCTTGGACGGTGTCTGTGCAGCTCCTGGTCGCACCGAGACTGACTCCTCCTCCTCCTACTGGACTGTCGGATGATAGTTGTCCTCCTGAGCGGCAGTGTCCTCCTGCCTCTGTAGTAGTCCACACGGACCACCTGGAACTCCACACTCCTTGTCCCACAAGGAAGTGGAAGGAGTCGCACCCTCCTGTTGATGTACTAGTCGCCAACACACTCTCCTGCTACCAGTTGCAACTGCAGTTGTCCTTCCCTTGCTGCACCTCCCTTTTGCGGGAAGCACTTGCTCGGGATCTCTCACGGTTACCAAAACCAGAGAGAACGACAACTTCGCAAAGCAACCGGCTTGCATTGAGTTGTACTTTGAGAAGCCCCCAATACCCCTATATATATAGGCGGGTCATGGGACATGGTTCTATGTGCCCGGAAATACGGGACTAAAGCAGGAGTAGAAGGGTTCGAGAATTTTCCACAAAAAGCAACCGGTTCGCAACTTGAAATGATCGGTTCACAACTGAACCGATCGGTTCGGCCATTGATCCGATCGGTTGGACCTGAGCCGATCGTTTGGGGCACTCCAACCGACCGGTTGGTGCCCTGAACTGATTGGTTCATGGTCCTAATCCGGCTCAAAAAGACTTTCCTTGTTTCGTTCTCAATTGGTATCGTATACCAATGTTATTCCCAATCGAATTGGGCAAGTGAAACGCAAGGAAAATTCTCACCGACCTGACTTTCCCAACTTGATCGGTTGCACCAGTTGAACCGATTGGTTCAACACTTGAACCGCTCGTTCCACCCTGGGCTTGAGCTGATCGGCTCAACACTTGAGCCGACCGGTTCAGCAACCTCAGCCGACCGGTTCAACACTTGAACCGATCGGTTGGGAGTACAGGTTGTGCAGAATCAGTCAAATGCGATTTCAATCAATCCGATACTCCAATCAATGCGTCCAACACCTTGAACCATATGATACTGAGCTATCTACTGATTGAGTGTTTAATTGAACTACTAAACTCCTTTAGTAATCAATCTAAACGTTGCTTGTGGACAAAACTCCTCTTCCAGGTTAAATCCTATGTGTGTGACCCTGCAGGTCCATTTCACGTTGGCAGTGAAAGTCCATAACACTTATGATTTCACAAGCAAAGAGCGGTGCCTAGTCACACATCGGTGCTACCCAAGTGAAAGTAGAAAGTTGGAGAAAAACTTTCATCCTACAATCCGTGAATGGTGTTACAGTGAATGTATAATTCCTTTGTCACTGATATCCCAAATGAACTCGAGGCATGGAGCAGTCATCCTGTCAATGTTCATTCACTTTCTTGATCTCAGAGCAGATTGAAGGAGATATGTATGACATCAATATCACATACTGATTCACACATGCGTGCGCACGCCTATCTCAATCCTACTCATCAAGTGGCCTTGGATATCAAACTCCCTCAGGAGGGACAAATCCCATATCTATCACTCACCCCTCAAAAGCCCCATGTGTCAAAGCCACCCAATCATCACATTTATAACAACCCATGTTTCAGGACTGCGTTTGATGATGTCAAAGTGTGCCCAATGACATGTGTTGAGTGTAGTGATTTCAGGTTTAAGAATCACACTCACCACCATCACTGTGAGTACTGAATGTGACTACCATCTCATGGTTCCATGTGTCAAACTCACGGTGGGTCTGTTCGGTACCTTGTTCTCTAACAAGTACCTATGTGTTTGGTTTGATATCTCTATATCATGACTAATGAGATTCTATCATCAACCAACACCACAATCTAGTCTTGTGTGTCATTGTTGTCTATCTACCTTCCACAATGACATCTGACTAGGGACATAACAAGAATGTACAAACTCTTAGCATCCGTATGATCTCATCGTTCAGGTCCTTAACCTGAAAGCATACGTCATTGAGTACTGTCATTCTCTAGACATTCAATTTGTTCTATCACTATCTCATATGACTGAACCAGAAAGAATTGGAAGCTTGCCTTTGATGTTTATCAAATCAATCTTAATGTATCCCACCAATCATCCCATGATTGGCTCTCAGGGCATACATACCAACACAATATTATTATCACAAATAAGTAGTATAAAACTGAGTAGAGGTTCTTTTATATTATCAAGTAGGATTAATCATTGTTATAAGCAGAACAGAGTAATCTCTTATCTCAAAATAATGCATCTATCTATGGTAGAGCAATTAATCAACTATTCACTTTACAAGGAATATAAAGAAACATGTATAACATATATCCAATTAAGATGTATAAAAGAAGTTTACATCAGTCAATGTTTTCCATATTCGATCCTTAAGCAAATACACTACACGACTGATTACATATTACAATCACACTTATGCTTTGAGGAGATGAAGTAATAATTCGTGATCCAACCGACCGCATACTTCTCACAAGTTGGTACCATTCAAGGTCAATGATAGAGCTAGCTACCAAGACCTCACCCGTCTCGGTTAGTAGGAGACAACTGGCAGTGACATCCTGTGTCAAACTAGAAAAAAAGCTTGCCAGGGTATAGTGGCATCTTCGCTTAGAGTTACAGCCGCAACATGCACTCTCTTCAGGGAAAAATAGACCTACAACCTTCCCCAATTATAAAATTATTGAGTCATGGCATATAGCCATACTCAGAGCCACAGTCCAGTTCATCATACTCATTACTGAGTCTATGACCACAGTCGCACTTGAGCTAGGATATGGAATATAGCCAATTCCCAAGATTTTGGACGTAAGGGGATCGACCAACATATGGACGTCCAAGCTCATGCCCCCATATATTCAAAAATATGCTCTCCAGGTAATCCCGTGGGAAAACCCCATTTCACCATTTCACCAAACTCTGAGGTTGATGGATCTATGGCCATGGAAACTACATTTTATGGTTCCAATGATATATTAAGTGCATTAAAGTATTCTTTTAGCATCAAACAAGTTATAAGCACCAATCATAAACAAATGCTATAAAGAAAGGTGTAATACATCTATCAAGTACTTTTCTAATCTTTGGAACACATTCAGATACATAACACTCAGGATCTCAGCCCCTTATCATTTTTCTGGGGATTCTTATCCCTTAATCATTATCATCATTCTGATTACTAGATCTGGGTATTCAAACCCTTAGATCATCATTGAACATTATTACCTCTGTAACAAGTAACTATTACCTCTAGGTCCTCAGACCAAGGTATTCATCACACTTGTTGTACAAGTATTTCACATAGCTCAAAAGGCCCATTAAATATCTTGTCACCTCTCACTAGGCAACAAACTATCTCTTTAGGTCTTCAAACCTTTATACTTGTTGTAAAAATATTTAACATGGCTCACAAGGCTCATTTAAATATGTTTCATATAAAACATCGTAGCTCATACCTGGCTATGGTCATTATCTCAGAATTCCTTCATGATTAACACTTCATGATAAAATACTAACAGTATATGAAATCACCATGCAATTCAAGAGAAATATGTCCTTCCAATTATTAGGGTTAGGATTATGGTTTCAAATTCACATCATCACTATGTGATATAATAGAAATACATCCTTCCCATGATTAGGGTTAGGATTTCTCAATCTAATCATTTAGGCTTTTAAGTGCATACCATCACCCTTCATTAGGGTTAGGGTTTCCCTTATCAATATCTTAAGGATTCAAGATCATATTATAAAGAATCAAACCCTAATTCATACTCCACTCATTTTAGGAGTATCAATGCATGTTTATTAACATGATTATAACACATGTACACGTTTCTGTCTTATCCTTATTAGGATATTGATTGCATCATACTTTTGCTCAATCCTTCTCTCAAGGTACATTGGCCTACACTTGACACAGTGCATTACACGCTTTATGCCTTAATAAATTACTTTATATAACACAATTCATGTGTTACCCATCAATTATGTGGAATTGAAATGCTTCCATCATATTGAATACAAAGGTGTGTATTTGACACCATATCATATTTCCACATCGGGCTTGAGGTGTAACCTCAACACTGTATCGTGAATCGATATCGGGCATGTGGTGTTGCCTCACCACCATATCGTGTTTAGGGTGTGGCCCATGTTAGATTATCATGTACCCAAATTGGATTGGCTATCACTTTGATTTTATCATCTCAAGTAAGAGTTACTTAACCTCATATCGTGTATGAGCTAAATGCTTGACCTCATATTGTGTATAATGGGTATACTTGACATCATATCGTGTACAAGATGTGCACCATATTGTGCATAGGGAATGTTCTTCATCATGGTATCATTTTAGTAGTATATACCCAATACTATATCGGGTTACCATATTGGATTGGTATATCGAGTTACCATATTGGATAACATATTTGGTTAGCATATTGGATAGACCATTATGCACATATCCTTTTATACTTTCAAGGAATCAATTCTTATCATATAATTGAACAACAAGCTAGATATTTGGTTGACCTCTTTCACAACAATCCTTTACACAAAATGATAGGGTGGGTTAGGTTTCATTCCATCACCTATGGTTTCAACACTATATCAGTTAGAGTGTTGAATTGACACCATATTGGTTTAGAGTGTATAATTGACAACATATCGTGCATGAGGTATGGACTTGACGTCCTATCATGTACAAGGTGCATGTAGGTATCACTCACATCATTCATGAGATATCATTCATCTCTATATCGAGTTACCCATCATCTTGGGTTTGTCATATCGGGTTTCATATCACCATTTAGGGGTTCAAACCATATCGGGATAGGTTATAATCTTAAGACCATATCATGTAGGAGGTGAATACTTGACCCCATATCATGCTCAAGGGGTGCATATGTATTACTCATATCACCCATGAGATATAAACATCTCAATATATTGTGTTTGTGGTGTTTTCACATCAACATATCGAGTTACTTATCACCTAGGGTTTATTATATCGTGTTGGAGTTTTATGCTTGAATCCATATCGTGAATAGGGCATATAATTAACCTCATATCGTGCACAAAGTGTGCACTTTATCATCATAATGTCGAAGAGGTACATACTGATTACCATATCATTTAAATGGTATTTTCCCTCCATCATATTGGGTTAGAGGTGCTTCAACCCAATATCGGGTTGGACCTTGATGATGTCATCATCATCAACCTCTAGACTCCTATTCTTACTATTCTATATCATGGAAAACAGTCCTAAGATACTTTTGTAACTCAAAGGAACATCAATTAATCAAAGGAATTCGAAATTGAAAGTAGATCAACAAGTTCAACAATATTGAAGGTGAATAATAACATAGTTGGGTTCAAGTTATATAACCCACCTGAAGAACAACTTCAAAGCTCCAAGCTCCAAAGATTCAAGTTCCTAAGGTTTAAGATGAGCTTATACAAGGTCCAAGGCTCGTTCACAACTCCTCTATATACAAGGAATCACCATATTTTAAGAACTCGGTGAGGAAGAAAAGAAAGGAATAACTATAACCCGAGAATCACACTTCAACCAATATTGAAGATGATCATGACCTTACCTAAAGCTTGTTGCTCGAGCTTCCCTTGCTCCTTAAGCTACTATGCACGATATATAAGAGGTTATTCATGATATATCAAAGAAAGAGAGTTGTGGGGTTTGTAAACATCCATTAGTAGGTGAAAGGAGAGGTATATATACTTGGGGTTCATGAGAGAGAGTGTATAAGAGGTGTCATCACCATATACTACTAGGGGACACGTGGCCATGCATGGTTGACACATGTACATGCATGCACACATGTATATTATAACATAAAAAAGTCTTGAAGATAATCTAGAGATGATATTTCATCCATCCCTTATCTTGTTGAATAAGATATTCCATCTTTATCTCACAAATTATACAAACCGATACATCTTTTTGCAAGGAGCATCTAACTCATCATGGATCACCTCCTTGAGGTTCTTAGGCCTTCATGGCCTTTGAAAAGACTTCACAAACTGATATGGGATCCCCTCTATGACTCCTTGGCCGATAGGCACTCCCATATCAAGTCTACAACTCGATACAACTCAAGTAAGGGCTTCAACTATACATCATCTCTTGGTCTTTTCATCACCAAGAGTACCATCATTCAAAGATGATTAAAACTTGGTGTATAATTCTTTCTCTCTTCTCTAAAAGGTACATAGAGGTAGTAGGGACACTCTAGAGGTGGTAATTTTCATATCAACCCAATATCTTGGGTAAATTACAATTTGTACCAAAATTGGTTCATAAGGCACTAGCATTATTCAAACAAGCTCAAACTTGGAATTCAGGATTTCCACAAGCCACCACTTAGGATCATTCTCTATCTTATGATACTAAAACATTAAAGACACATTCAACTTGTGACATATTGTAATGTAACCCCTCATCTGGGGTACATTGCATTTTGGTCCAAAATAAGAGAACATTGCTCAAACGTTGTTCAAACAGGACCAAACTTGAAACATAAGTTTGTCACCTGATAACAAAATTCTTAAGAGGATTTTATTAAAGTTCTAAGAAACTTATATAATCCAAACAAATAGGGTTATCCCTAAACCCAGGTCAGGGATGTTACATCTATCCGACTCATGATATGGATCTAGCTTTAGTGGTTCATGCCTTGATAATCTAGAGGCACTACCTTTATGGTAGGAAGTGTCAGATCTTCACTGACCACAAGAACCTCAAGTACATGTTTTCATAGCAGGAGTTGAATATGAGGCAATGTCATTGGATGGAGTTAATAAAGTACTATGATTGCACAATAGATTACCATCCAAGGAAGGAGAACATGGTTACAAAAGCTCTAAGCATGAAGTCTTCATCATCATCATATGTTGATAAGGAACAATTATGTTCCTTGGTGTGCCACAAGAGAGACATGTTAGTTTCTTTGCGTATAATGAACGTAAAGTTCGAAGTCTCCTTGTTGGAAGGCTTTTTGTCTCACTTACAAGTAAAGCCCATGTTGGGGTAGCAGATTAGAGAGGCCCAGCATGATGATACTATGATACAGTATATTCGAGTTGAGTTTGGCAGCGAGAAGCGTGATGGATTCCATGAGACAGAGAATGGGATAGTGTGTTACCACAGTAGAGTTGGGGTTCCCGAAATTGATAATCTAAGGAAGATGGTCTTGTAAGAGGACCCATTCTTTGATGTTTGCCATGCATCTAGGTATCACCAAGATGTATCACAATCTTAAGGATTTATATTGGTGGCCTGGCCTAAAGTGTGACATGATTGAGTTTGTGGCAAAGTGTCCTGTGTGCCAGCAAGTCAAAGTGGGGCATTAGAAACCCACATGAACTTTGCAGATGTTGCCTATACCACGGTGGAAATGGGATCATGTTACGATGGACTTTGTGGTTGGCCTACCTAGGACAATCAAATGGCATGATTCCATTTACATAATAGTTGATCAGTTGACAAAGACATCACACTTTTTACCTGTGAAGACAACATATTCATCAGAGAAGCTTATGTAGATATATGTTAATGAGATCATTTGCTTGCATGGTATCCCAACTACTATCGTGTCAAATAGAGGTCCTCAGTTCACCGACCATTTTTGGGAGCGCTTGCACACAATTATGGGTACACAGTTGAAGTTCAATACAATGTTTCACCCATAGACATACAAATAGTCTAAGAGGACTATATAGACCTTGGAGGATCTGTTGAGAGATTGTGTTTTGTATCTTTTGGGTAGTTTTGATGTGAACCTTAGTTTGATAGAGTTTGTATATAGTAACAGTTATTAAAGAAAGTATTGATATGGCCCCATATGAGGCCTTGTATGGGAGACATTATAGATCTCCGTTGTGTTGGTACGAGACCGGAAAATATCATCTTTTGGGTCTCGAGCTTATGCAACAGACAATAGAGAAAATCATAGTGATCTAGCAGTAACTAAAGGCAAGACAATGTAGGAAGAAGTCTGACACTAATAATCGGGATAGACCCTTGGAATTCCAAGTGGGAGACAAAGTGTATCTCAAAGTCCCTCCTTCGAAGAGTGTTTTTAGGTTTGGGAAGAAGGTTAAGTATGCACCTAGATATATGGGATCTTACGCTTTAGTGGCATGTGTTGGGAAGGTGACATACAAGTTGGAGTTTCCCCCTGAGTTGCACATGTTGCATCTAGTGTTTCATGTTTCTATGCTAAGGAAGTGCCACCCTGATACAGAGCTAGTGTTGCAACAAGTAGAGGTTGAGCTAGATGATGATATATCTTATGTGGAAGGTCCTGTGTTGATCCTGGATAGGAGGATTAAGAAGTTTAAGAAGAAGGACATAATGATGGGTGAAGGTTATGTGGCATCACCATGGTGTTGAGGAAGCCATGTGGGATCTTGAGGAAGAGATGTGTAGAAATTACCCGTTTCTTTTTGTGTAGGATTTTGGGGGCAAAATCCTTGTTAAGGGTTATGGTTGTAAGGCCCCTAACCTATCTTAGTGCTTGATTGTGCTTGCTTTTATTAATAGATCTTTAGAATCTTAATCTAATCTTTTGAGATGCTATTATAACACGTGACAACCTTGTGCTTTCAGTTTGCTCATGTTTGGTTTATGTTTGAGCTATGATGGCTTGTTTAAGTTACAATTTACCCATCAATGAGGGTTATCTTGTAATTTGTCACATGTAGAGAGTGTTTCTTGTGCCTTAGCGTCATGAGAGAGAATATGATGTTGAGGGGTGCCTTGTTTGGACCATGATTGATGATGTGACATCACATGGTGAGATTAGGTTTTTCTTGTGTTGTTGTGTTGTTGAGTGTTGACCTTTTCTAGGGTTTGAGTGTTTAATGACTGTAACACCACTCTTGGATGAGTGTTACAACTGTTACACTAACCCTAGTTGTTTCTTGTTTTGACCATGATGACCTATAGGTGGTTTGGTTGACATGGTTGTCCTTTGGTGATCTATTTCGACCTGGGTTTCCTTGGTGACCTAGTGTAGTGATAGTTACATGTGTTCTAGGAGTTGTAATGACTGCAACAAGGGTGTGGGTGACATAAGTGGTCGATACCCAACCTAGGTTGTATCACCCATCATTGCATGCAAGTTTTTAGTGGTTTCATAGTCATTTCCTTGGTGGACAAGTGTTCTTTTGGTGATCTCTATGTTGACACCTCGTAACCCACCTTACCTCTCTCTTACCTTGAGTATATAAGCTCTCTATTCTCCATGCAAGTATCTTTTTTTGCCCTCTATCTTCTCCACTCCTTTGTGGTCATCCTTGGAGATTTATGGAGCAAAGAAGGACTGATCTTGGAGCCTTGGTGGTCAAGAAACCTTGCATGTGGTGCTTTTGAGCTTGATCATATCCTTTGTGGTGATGTTGGGTGATCTTCTTTCTTGGTAAGTAGTTTTGAAACCTTGATCACGTTTTCTTTTGGTTCTCTACCCCATATTCTTCTCCTTTCTTGGCTGTGAGACTATGGTGTCACCATGGTGGCCTTCTCTTGAGGATCTTCTACTCACTAAGGTTGAATAATATGGTGCAATCATGGTGGTACATATGTGAAAAGAATCTTTCCTCTTTCTCCTTTCTTCTTTTTTGGTTCGGCCTAGAGTTTTTCACATCTTTCTTGAGCTATCCTTTGATCATGGTATTCTTATCTTTGGAGGTGACCTTGTGGCTAAAGTGTTGATCGTGATTGGCGCTTCTTTCTCTCTCTTGGAGATTGTGGTCTTTGGAGCTTGGTCTCTCTATAAGGTGGATTATATAACTCTCTACATTCTTCTATTATATTCACCATAATCATCCTTGCATGCTACTATTCTAATATCTAAAACTTGATGTTAATGTTCTAGATGATGTTATCATGATCTAGCATTTATGACTTTGTAGTATTCCCATGTAGTTTTCTGTCTGTCTTAAACCCTAATTTCATGTGATAAATTGATAAGTGATGGTTGAGGTGATGTTCATACATTCATCATGATCCTTGGATTTATTATCATGCTATGGTTCGGTCCTTATATTTTTCTTTAAGTTTTGGTTTAGTTTTCTTGAGGTTGCAGCTTGGTCTTCTCTCTCCTAGTTTGGTTTCTTGGTTGATCATGTTGGAGATCGATTTTAGTACCTTGGTTATCGTCCTTGCATGGAGTTTTTATCTTATTGATAGTGCCTAATATCCTTAAGGTTTACCACCTGTTTTGATCATGGTTTATCTCTGTTTTGAGGATGGTTAGGTGTTGTTGTGATAGCTTGACCTTGTTGGTCACTACAACCTTGATCTAATTTCAGTCGACACTTCTTGATTTTGGGTGATGGTCATTGTGCTTGGCTTTTGTTTCACTCAAAACACATGACTTGTGTAAATAGTTCCTTACACTTGTGCTATGTTGGCTGTACGTCTATTTTGGCTAAGCTGGTCGCTACTATTGCTTTAGTTTCAGTCGTGACATGAGCCTTGGATGAGTTTTATCTAAGGCATGCTTGGTTATGTGTAGTGAATCATTACTCATGTTAAGACCTTTGATAGCAGTCACAGTCCTAACCCTAATGGGCTGATAGTCATAACACCTAAGGGTCGCTATACATGCTTTCAGTTGATGTTGTGTTTTAGTTCAGACACATGTTTTGATGGTTTGGTTGAAACACACCCATGACAATACATGGTCGCTACAAGTAGACCATGGTCACAACACCACGTTGGTCGCTACATGTGCCTGTACACACAATTGATGGTTAATACATAGTGCTTATTGTATGATTATTTAGTTAACCATGATCATGTTCCTTAACCCTACTCTGTTCCAAGAAAGTGGGATATGAGGTATCTAGGGTTTGGTGATAAGTGACGAAATGGAACCCTAATCGGCTAATTGTGTGAAACCCTAACCCTAATTCTAGGGTATGGTATGCTTATTGAATTTTCTTTGATGAGTAGCATGTGATTATATTTTCCTCTCCCTTCTTGTATGATTCTAATATTACAGGTTGAATGTGTGCCATAGCTTGTAAATTCTATGATGGCAATCATATGATGCACGCTAATGGCTATGAGCCTTGATGAGCATGCTGAGATCATAATGATGTGATGGGTCTTATGACCTGGCAGAGGCTTAATGCCTAGTGAGAAGTGTCATTGTATAGTGATGTGATGAGGGATTGATATCCCATAGTAGTGAAATTGTAGTGATAACCTTGTATGGTTTTGTGATATGTTGATGGCCTTGATTTGGCAGTAGTATCAAGTGATTGTGTGACAAGGTGCACCTTAAACATTTATATCTTTTGGAGTTGTACTATTCCCTTATCTTTGTAGAATTTGATTAGGGTTTATACATTGTAGCTTGATTTATGCTAAAAGACACTCAATATGACTAACTGATCTAGTAAAACCCTAATCATGTAGGTGTCATGTGCCATAGATCCATCTTCAGTGTCAATACTTTGTTGAATGGTGAAACATGTATTCCCAAGGGAAACATGGAGTGCACAGTGTTGAGTATGTGAGGTGCAAGTGACTACGTGTCCTTGACATGTTGATACCATGTGTTTTAGAATGAATGTTGTCTGGTCTTGTTGATAATCATGTGATATGATGTGATAGAGGACAACTATGGCTGCACCTCAGTGATTGGATCATATACCCTAGTTTCTAGCACCGTGCCTGTACCAAGGTGGGCTAGATGTTTTACAGGACCATAGAATTGACTATGAGTTGACGTCTCTATTGGGGCATAACATTGATTATGAGTTGTGGTCTTTACAGGACTATAGCTTTGACTATAAGCTATGGTCTTTGCAGTTTGACTATATGTCACTACGGTGCAAACTCATACTGATCGAGTAGTGTAGGAGAAGATCATGTATTCTGACTCTTCCATTGATCTTGTATGTCACTAATTTTGACTTCACAGTGGTCAATTGCATTTGGGTGGTATGACTCAAATCCTCTGATAAAAAAAGACGTAAGACAACTGTGTAGTATATTTGTTTAGGGACAGATACGATTAACATTGGACGCCCGCTGCCTTATCTTTGTGTTGATTTACTAAATTATAATGTGGTAAGAGAAATCAACTATTACCTTGTTAAAGTTTAAATTGTTCTATTGCTCTGTGGTAACTACCTAGCTTGCTTAATATGCATTATCAGTTTAATACATATGGTTTAGCTACATTTGCTCAACCTAATTATTTTCTTATATATCCACTTTAATATACTTCTTCTTATAATAGACATTGAAATAGAGTTATATCTCTCTATCAAATGTTTGGTCTCACCCCATGGGTTTCTACATCTTTTAGGTGGTCGTGCATGATGAGGTAAAGATCGTGCGATTGATGCTGAGTAGTAAGAGGAGCAGTAGATGTTGAAAGGTTGGATGTGCTGCTAGTGTTTTGTAGTAGAGTCCTATGTGTCATCCCTATATTCTTAGGTCCTTTGGGAGGTTTTGTGTATGTTGTATATCAAGATGATGTTTGTGGATGTATGCCTTTTTGTACAGACATGGCATGTATGTATGTGAATAGGTTACCTCTTGTGCCAAGTTGTGGCTAGTGAGCCAGAGAAAAATATCTTGTAATAATCTTTGATATGAGTTATGATAGGTGGCTTTTGTTGACTCAGATGTAATATGATTCCACTTGAGGTGGATATGTGACATAAGTTTTAATTTCTTGTGTTTTCTGGTAACCTGGTTTATTAGCATTAGTTTCATGCTTTGTTTTGAGTAATCTCACTTTGTGGCACGTTGGGGCGTCACAATTAAGATTGGTATCAGAGATTTAGGTTTGCTGAGTCAACAGGGACATAGGACTAGGGTTTGTATCTATTCTAGTGTCCTACAATGTGTCTTATGGTAACTTCTACTTATGTAGAAGAAGAAAAAGAGAAGAGGAGATTGTTGGAGAACATGAAGAATATGTTGTTGAGAGCACAATTGTTTCACTAGGTGGTGATGATAGGAGGCAGGAGAGGGTTGATGTAGTGCCTAAGATGCCCTAGTTTGACCCGACAGTGGTGGCCGATCCCACTTTCTAGTCCATGTTTGGATAGTTTATGGACACAATGACACATATGGCAGACAGAATGCATGTTCCCCAAGAGAGAGCACTAGTCCCCAAAGTGAAATCTTTGGGTTTTGGGAAGACCTTTGAAAGGTTGGGGCGTGTAGGAGCAGTTTAGTATGTGGGTATGGCAGACGCGAAAGATGCATATCTATGGTTGAATGACCTAGAAAAGGCATTCAAGATCCTTAAAATCCCTGAATAGGATAAAGTGAAGCATGCAATGTATCTATTGAAGGGGAGTGTTGGATATTGGTGGACCATTGAGGAGGACAAAAGGCCTGGTGTCATGATCAGTTGGGAAGAGTTTTGGCGGGAGTTTATGAGTTGGTACTTTACAAAGATCTACCAGGATGAGAAGATCATGCAGTTTGAGAAGATCCGACTTGGATCTATGACGATCAACGAGTATGATGCTAAGTTCATGGTGCTTTTGAGGTTTTGTTCTCATATGGAAGCAGAGAACAAGGAAAGGATCAAACATTTCGGGAAGGATTTGGGTACAGAGTTGACAACATCAATGTCTTCTTTACAGAAGAGAGAGAAGTTCACCACATTTGTGGAGTTAGTCAAGAGAGTGGAGTGAGTTGTGGTGGAGAAGTGTGAGACGAAGTCCAAGAAGAGGCCTACATAGTATAAAGGACAAACGTTTGGAGGCTTTAAGAAGCCTAGGTTTTTAGCACTGCCATCACAACATAGGTCTGCAAGTCACTCTCAGTGGTCACCAAGAAGTGAAAGAGGTTGTAGCTTTCTAGTAGCAGGAGCCCATAGTGCTGCATCAATGTCTATGACAGGGCCATCTAGGCCATGGTATGAAAGCAAGACTTGCTTCAAGTGTTGATAGGTTGGGCATACAAAGTGGTTTTTACCAATGAAGGGTATTGAGGTGACACAACAACTGAGATACAGTTATCAAGGCTCACAGTGATAGTCGTTCAATAGTGACAGTGACATAGGACCTAGACAGACATCACAGGCTGGTTCTTCTAGGCAAGCCATCAGAGGAAGGGGACAAAAACATGCAACGAGTCGATTCTAGGCGATGAGTTAACTGGAAGGAGTGGTCAACCTGTGAGTTATGATAGGTCAGATGGAGTTATTTCATTCTGATTTGTCTTCTTCTTGCTTTATATCTATTTTAGTTGACTCGGGTGACACACACTCTTTTATCACTACATAAATGATTTCTAGTTATTCTTTGCTTCATAGTGCTAGAGTTGATAGTCTTCATTTAGAAACCATGTTGGTTGGTTCCACTGAGCTGGGGGAGGTCTGTCCTTGATTTTTGAGGATGTAGCATTCAAGTGGATCTCATACCACTTGACATGCATGGATTCAATGTGATCCTTGGAATGGATACTTTGATGAAGTATCAGGTGGTCTTGGATTATAGTTCCAAAGTGGTGACCTTTATCAATGGTGATGTTTTGTGGATCTTCCAAAGTGATAGGAAGATTCTTTGAACCTGTTTGATGTCATCAATGGTGGTAGGAAGTTGATGAGGCAAGGTTGTGAAGTGTTCTTAGTGCATGTGGTGGATACCAAGGTGAGGACTCCAAGTATCCAGGAAGTGTCAGTGGTCTGTGAGTTTGAAGACATTTTCCATATGAGTTTCTAGGTGTTCCCCCAGTAAGAGAGATTGATTTGAGATCAATTTGGTACTTTGAACACAACCGATAGCACATGCACCGTAGAGGATGGCACCAGATGAGATGTCAGATTTGAAGAAATAGTTGAAAAAGCTTCTTGAGAAAGGCTTTATCAGACTGAACATGTCTCCTTGGGGCGCTCCCATGTTGTTTGTGAAGAAGAAAGACAAATCTATGAGGTTGTGCATTGATTGTAGACAGTTGAACAACGTGATTATGAAGAACAAGTATCCTTTTCTAGGGATTGATGATTTTTTTGACCTGTTGTGAGGTGTTGTAGTCTTTTCCAAGATAGACCTGAGGTCAGGATATCACCAGTTGTGGATCAAGGCAAATGGCATTACAAAGTTTGCTTTTAGGATGAGGTATGGTCACTATGAGTTTGTGGTTATGCCGTTTGGGCTAACCAATGCACCAAAAACATTCATGGAATTCATGAACATAATTTTCATAGCTTATCTTGATTACTTTCTGGTGGTATTCATACATGACATCTTGATATACAATCGATATAGTCAGCAACACGAACAACATTTGTGTCAGGTGTTGAATCTGTTGATACAACACCAGTTGTATGAAAAGTTATATATGTTGCAATATATGAATAGTTCTATTATTAATTAGGGTTTGTAAGACATACCCCAATATGATATATCATGGTCATTAATCTTCAACCCAATAGTTGAGGTTTTCTTTGAAGATATTGGGGGAGATCCCTCTCCAATGGATCTTCATGTGTTAGGCTTGGGTACCAACTAAGTTATTGGAGACACACCTATTAGTTATGCCCAAATCTCAAGATTGATTACTTCACTGCTAGACCACTTCTGACCCCCCATTACTTGGTCTCATTAGTCCTTGAATTGATGCAAACCCATTTGCCTCCTCCTCTATTCTCTAAGTTCATGATTACTCCATTTCCATATAAAATTAGACTCCCAAAGCATCAGATGCTCTAAAAATTATGGCGTTTAACCTTGGCCTCCTAGGTCCCTCCTACCACATGCCCTTGACCATGACACCACTAGGCATAGATTGTAGGTCCTAGTATCATGGAGAATTTTCAGCTACAAAATAGTTAGCCTCTGCCCTTCCATACATATGATCACACACATTATTGCATCCCAACCATGATCCATCTTAGGATCAATAGAGGTTCTCACTTCTTCCTTATGGATCTGGGAATCATTAGATGTCAAAATCTGTATTTCACCTGACCATACGCTCCTTAGCACTTGTATTGAGGATCTATGGTGGTAGAATAGATGAGTCAGTGCCAACAGGAGGGTTTTTGAGGTTTTCAAACTCACTCCTTATTACTGAAATTATGCATGAGGAGTTAAGTGAAGTAGATATTTTTTTAGTCAATGGATTTGAGGAACCAATGAGGAAGTCTACCATAAATCATGTGTTTTGCTTTCCCATCATGATTAGGCTACAAATAACTTATTAGCAAACGAGCTCAAGGATGAAACTAGGGAATAACTATCTTATGTCATGGTGATTACTTATATCAATGACTATGGTCAAGGAAAATTAATGAATTTTTAAGTTTTATAAAACATACTTCCTTCACTGAAGATCCACAACTCCAATCTAAACCTCCAATTAATACTTAAAATTTTAAAATTGCTTCGTTATCATGTAACTCTCTCTAGAGAAAATAAGATACCAAAAGATTGTTCTATTATCTAAATATCTTATTTATCAAGGCTCATTTCAAAGGACAATTCCCTCAAGTAAAATATTATAACTTGACCAAAGAACATAAAATATGAACTTAATCTATGTTGTACCTCTCAATCACCTCTAACTTTAATTAATTGCTAAAAATAATTAAATTGGTCAAAAGTCACCATGAGCTCAATAAATCCAAAAAATATCCATAAACTTTGTTTCTCTCAAACCAATTTCTCAAAATGTTTAAAATGACAACCATACCTCATTATTTTGAAAGATCATGCACTCAAAAGGATATCAAGACATCATATAAACAACTTTATTTCCAAAAAAATCATTGTTTACGAAATTCAGGTTATCTTATTTTAAAATAAGAACTTCATTTATGTTATACATAAATTTTATAACAACGTCACTTGGTATAGTTGTTGGAGGCCTTGCTTTTTATACTATGAGACCATGAACTTAGCTAATCTTAAATTTCAATTTAACCTTGATTTATTACCTTAACTAGATTATTGAATAATAATTGGTTTCCTATTGAATAAGTTGAAACCCTACTTGCTTGTAATTTGGATGTCAGAATTTAAAGTTTTCATATAAGTTGTGGACTTAATTGAAAAGTAACCATAACATAAGGGCTTAACTACAACATTTTGTATAACATAGTTTTTATTATGTATTTCATGCTTATAAGTTTCAGTATCAATTGGCTACAAAATAACTTGATTTATGTTCAACTGCACTCCAACTGCTTTAATCTTATAATATGAACATGTATGGACTTGTTTGCAATTTCACCCTAATTGGGAATTTAACTCATATCATAAGTACATATTTTATTTCCATATTTTTTCCACATATATATTAAAATTTATACCATTTCAAACTTTTTGGGTGTCGATAGAACAAGGATGTGTGATATTCAATGGCTTGGAGTCTTTTACTCTAAGAAAAGGTGATGGTATAGAGTCTTCTCTCTCTATGGATTTATATGAGACCTTTGGAATTGCATCCTTGCTATATACATGGACCCTTTTAGTGACCCGCAAGACTTTTAGAATGAGTTTGAAGGAAGATGGACGGTCATAGCTTGGGTGATATTCCTCCATCCATGCTTGTTAATTCATGTTGAAGAATAAAGGTCTTTCGGATGCTCCTTGGATATATAGCTTAATCCTAAGATCAAACCATATAAGATCCTTATTCTTATTGACCTCCCTTTCTGTTATCTTCTTCTTATTCCTTAGGCTGAGCGTCATGGATTTTCATGGTATAAGGTGGCTCATCTAACTAAAGGACTTTTCTTTCTTCTCTCCTTACCCTAAGAAAGATTAAAGCATGCTAGATAGAGATTTGATGGAGATTTTGATGGAATTTAGAGTTGGAAATAGGGTATATCTCTAATAGAAAGGCTTGTTTCTAAGGAAAAAAGGTGGGTTTCTTTCTCATTCAAAAAATTAAACATACTTTATGGTTTAATTTGATGAAAAATGCCTAAAGCCTAAAAAGTGTATCTTTGAGAACTAATTTGGATTCTTATGGTGTAATCACGAAAGTTTTGGCCTTACCTAATCTTCTAAAGAGGATTCCTGATCATAATTTTGTTCTCTATTAATCACATTAGACCTAAAACTTTGAAATCTAACTATTTATGCCTTGAAATGCTTAACTTTTCTCTAAAAAAGAAAAGACAACATAATTTTCCTCAAAGGTGAATCTTTGTGATTTATTTTTGGTACAAAATAGTGCAACTAAAATTTTTTTTACTATTGTCGTTGTTTGTATTATTGTTCATGTTGATAATTTGTTGTGCTGTTAATCTCGTATGGGATGAAAATTCAAGGTTTATGTTCATATGCATTATATATGAACCTTTTAGGGGTTTTGAGTACCCTGGAGATAGAACTCAAAATTTGTCATTCTTTTTCTTTAAGAATGATAATCTTTGATGTGAAAAAAACTATCTTGGCATTGATAGTATCTGGGAGCATTATAAAGGTTGTATTGGAGGTTCAAAGTGATATGTTTAAATTCCAAGATGGTTCATTTGTTTAAGGATTAAATATATGAAATCCTAAACCTTGAATACCACATAACATTTTCATACTTTTAAATTTTAATATGAAGTTTTGGGTGGTATTATATCTATGTTATGTGTAGACATATGGAAAATTACAAGTCATTCTAAGGTTTTTACGAGGACTTGTTTCTGTTTCGGCCTTTTTGATGTTTTGTGTACTTCATACCCTACATTGGTACCATGAGTTATCTAATGAAACAAATTATATTAACTAATTAGTGTAAATTAAAATGAGTCATTAATGAATCTAGGTGTGAATTATGAGTCCATATTTACAAAAAATAGTTGATATTTAGAACATCTATGGTTGTATTTCAATTGATATGTGTTTGTAAACACCTACAGTTGTGTCTCAAATCATATGTGTTTGAGAAATGTTACAGTCGTAGCTCAGATTTGAAGGTCATATACACCAATTTTTGGTGTCGTAGCATTTGTACCCAAGATTGACTAAGTTTTTAGCGGGATGGCTATTGCACCTGCTAGTTGTTGAGCGATTGTGTGACTACAATTTGTCACTCGTACTGACTAAGGGGGAGAGATATTTAGGAGTATAGTCATCTTAAGATCTTACACAGGGTAGATTGTGATTTTATAGTGTCACCTAGTAGTTTGAGTGGTATGCCTCAAACTACACAAGACTTAATAAAATATATACATTGGTTGTATATTTTCCAGGATTTTATTGGTGAAAATATTGGATGTTGTTACGGGTTTCTAATTATGTGCATGTTTTGGGAGTCTGGTCAAACCACGTGGTTTGTCCATGCTGTTTTAAGGTATGCTAGCACATTAGAAAGGGCAAGGTGTCATAGTTGAATTAATAAATGATGTAGTAATGTCTATAGTCTCCTTATACTATTGCTTTCTTGGGTGTTGGGTGGGTAGTTCTATATGTATTTGATCAAATGTTCCATCTTATTGAATTAATAAATAACATAGTAATGTCTAGAGTCTTCTTATACTATTTCTTTCCTGAGTGTTGGGTGGGTTTTTCTGGATGTATTTTATCATGTGTTCCATCTTAGTATCAATACATTATTATGAATCATATACCACTTGATTTGGTATACATGTTGTATCTCTAGAGATACGGACCCTGTTGTAACTTTAGTTTTGATATTAATAAAAATGTTCAATTTTGATTCACTATCGTGTTCTCTATATGATGAGTTTTATGTGACATACTCTGACATTTTATTTAGATTTTTTGACTTGGTTTTTCTCGATTACCTATTTTAGGTTGGGTTTTGTTGGAGAATTAGTCAAATGATTAGTTTTGGGTTTTATCAATGGGATGTGTACTCACAATCAGGATCGGTCTAGGCACATCTGTTATTTGAAAAATTTGACCCATATCTAACCTGCACAATATATATTTTGGTTTCACAGTCAAATTTGGGTTGACATAAGAACCATACTAAAGTGATTTTTTTATCATGAATATGTTAATACATTATTTCCATAGTATATGAAGTGTTTACTTGACACTACATGTACCACTTGTAAAACTAACACTAGTGTTTTATTAAATAACCATATATATTAAAACATTATCATCTAGATTACACACTAGAAACATTACAAGCATATCTAATGTTATGATCATACATAAAAAATCATGCATCATTGAAATTATACAATAGATCATGAGTGGAACATGTAATTTAAATTTTAAAATGTGATCTGCATGTGTCTAAACGAGATGGTTGTTAAAACACATCTAACAAGTAGTGTACCTCCCTGCCTTGGATATGGGCTCACATTCTTATGCCTCCATCATGAGCGTATGATCGACAAAGGCTCCTATTGCATCCTTGAGGATCATGGAAGTGTGGTAGTCAACATGACCAATCCCTTGATTCTATGTGCCATATTCCCTTATATCTAGGATTCATAGTGGTTGAATAGAGGGGTCGACACCTCTAGGGAGGGTTTGTGGGATTTTTATACTCCCTCCTCAACTTCCAAAAAATACATATGAGGATTTAAGGAGAACACATGATTGTTTAAGTCAAGGGAGTCAAGGACTAAAGGAGAAAATTCAGAAAAACATGCAATATGGATAAAGTATTAACAAACACATTGTAGGAAGAAACTAGGGGCCGACCACGCTGTCATGGTGAAAATTTGTATCAACAACAATGGTGTCATGCCCAATAAATCCATTATTATTCCTTATAATAAATACTTCCTTATTAAAATATACATAACTCACAACTAGAGCTCCAATTGTATCAAAAGTAATTAAACATTGTTTCCATATAGTTAAACACTATTATGGCCAAAAAAGAGACTAAAGGTCTATGTTTGACCATCCAATATCTTCTCTATCAATGCTCATTTGAAAGGGCATTTTCCTTCAAATAAAATACAAAAGACTTATCCAAAGAACATCAAATAAGCATCTGATTGATATTGTAGCTATCAATCACCTCTGATCTATTTCATTGCTACAATAAGGTTAAGTTTGTCAACAAGACACCAACAACTCAATAAATCAACCAAAATATCTGCATAACACAGTCTTCCCAAACCCTTCCCCAAAATATTTCAAATGACTACCATTTATCATTAGTAATAAAAATTCATACACATAAAAGGATATCAAGACATTATGTTCAAAATGTTACTCCCAAAACACCATTGTTTACCAGGATTAATTTAACATGTGAAAATGATCCTATAAATTTGGGATATTAGATTCACCCCACCTTAAAAGTAATTTTTGTAGGGAAATATGACATCAGATATGGCAACAAAACCAAAATTTTTACTACAATATTCACCTTAGATAGTAGATCCACCAACAACTATGAACCGAGAATGAGCGTTGCAAGGCATATAACTAGTCCTAGAGCAAGTCTAGGGACTATCCTTGCTGCAACATACTTCCTTCTCAGATTGCACTTGGAAAATGATTGATGACGACCTCCTATTTGATCACCACAGGTAGTTGTTGACAATGTCCTCCCAGTGAGTGGAAAAGTCCTCCTTGCCTTTATTTAGTCCACACAGACCACCAAGGAATCATTTCCTTCTTTTGGAATGTACAAGGAGTTGTCCCTTATAGTTAAAATGATAGCGTCGACTTTCTCTCCCTTATTTTCTCTCCCTTGTTGTCCCCCTTTTACAGATAGAACTTGCTTGGTTTCTCACATTACCACAACTGTGAGAAGACAACAATTGTCAGGGCTTATATTTGTGTCTCTGTAAAGCCTCAAATTCCCCTCTATTTATAGGAGGGTCAAGTTAAGCATTTCTAGAACAATCGAGAGTCAAAGAGACCTAATTTTATGAATTTTTCTGAACCAACGAACCATGAACCAGTCAGTTCACTACTGAACCAATTGGTTCACATGTGAGTCAATCAGTTCAACCCTTGAATCGATCAATTCAGTATGTTTTCTGTTAGTAATTGTATTGCCTTTTAATATTCCATTAATGCACAACATGATGTCAGCATCAATCCTTGATCCGATCTCATTGATCAACCAAATAGTCAATTCAAGTTCCATACATTTGAATAGATTGATTCACTACATGAACCAGTCATTTTAGAGTTCTAATTGGTTGTCTTATTTAAATTAAATTCCTAACACTTTAGTAATTGAATTTAAACCATATTCATGAGTAAACGCCTTTTCTAGGTGTATCCTATGTGTGCGATCCGATAGATTCCAAGTTACATTAGTAGTGAATGTCCATAACTGATTTATGACAAGAAAAGAAATGAGTGGTATATAGCAAGGCATCATTGCTACCCATGAAATTGGAAAGTTGGAGAAAAACTTCAACCTACAAGTTGTGCTTAGTGTTACAGTGATCGTAGAGTTCCTTTGTCTCTGATATCTAGATTGAACTCAAGGCATGGAATCATCATCCTATTCAACATTCGATCCATGTTCGTTGAACTAGAGTAGACTATCTGATATGTGTTTGAGCTCAATATCATATATTGACTCACACGATAATGGCCATGCATTTCTCAGTCTCGCTTAACAAGTGGCCATGATAGCAAACTCTTTTAGGAAGGACCAATCCCATCTACATCACTCATAATCATTCACCATGTGTCACAATGTATCTGAGCATTACCTTTATGGTAACCCTTAAGGTCACATTGGATGATGTCAAAGTACATCGAATGAAATGTTATGAGTGTAGTAATTTTAGGTTTAAGAACCACAATCACTGCCTATCACTACGAGAGGTGATTCTGACTACAAATCCATGGTTTCGATACATCACTCTCAAGGTGGGTCTGTCTGATACACTTTTTTCTAATAAGTATCTATGTGTTTGGTCTGATATCATATGTCATGACTTAATGAGATTTTATCATCAACCAACACACACTCTAGTTTTATGTGTTATTTTTGTCTATTAGATTTCACAATAATAGCCAACCAGGGGCATACAATAATGTATATACACTTAACATCTGTATGATCTCATTGCTCAAGTCCTCAACTTAAATATGTACTTCATCGAGTAACATCATTATTTAGACATTTATTATGTAACATCACTATCTCATAATTGAATAAAATAGAATAAATGGAAGATTGCCTCTATTTTTAATCCAATCATTTACAACATATGTCGTTAGAATCATCATATTATTGGCTCTCGTAGCATACATACAAATCAACTCCCACTTGCACTTAGAGACTATCACCCATGCAATTAATCCCCAGTGATGTAGCATGACCTTCATGGTTGTATTACAAAAGGGATTTTGTCAATGGGTCAATAATATCGCTTTCAGTTGGTACTCTACAAATCATAACATACACACTTTGTATGATCTCTCGAATGAGATAGAACTACTATGTTGTATGTTCTTGGAATGCTGATGTGATTTGGGTTCCTTAGCTTGTGAAATAACTCCATTGTTGTCACAATATAGCTCAATTGCATCATTCATGCTTGGAACCTCCCCAAGTTAAAGAATGAATTTCTTGATCTGAACAACCTCCTTTGCTGCATTGGAGGCAAAAATATGCTAGGAGTCTATTGTAGAATCAACATTGTCTCTTTCTTGGAACTCTTCCAACTTACAATTTTATTGTTTAGGAAACACAAATCCAGACTATGATCTATATTCAAATTTGGCGGTGTGGAAGTTACATCAATATAACCCTTTACCACCAACTCTTCCTTACCATTGTAGATAAGAAATTGATCCTTAGTTCTTCTCGAGTACTTAAGGATGTTCATTACAGTAGTCCAGTGACATTCACGGGGATCTGAATGATACTCACTAATCATACTAAGGCATATGTTACATCAGGAAAAACACATATCATTGCATTGATGATATATCCACTTGCATATGCATATGGAATCGTACTCATACACCCTCGTTCTTTATCAAAAGTGGGATATTGAGATCTACAAATACTAACACCATGATACATGGGTAAGTTTCCTATCTTTGAGTTATCCATGTTGAACCTTTTCAGCACTTTGTCAATGTATGTGCTCTGGATTAGGCCAATAAGCCTTCTAGATATATCTCTATAGATCTTTATTCCTATAGGATGTTTCGCCTAATGCTTTCATTAAGAATGTATTTCCTAGCCAGTTCTTTACCATTTGTAAAGTAGGGATGCCATTTCCCATCAATAGCATGTAATCCGCATACATTATAAGGAATATAATCATGCTCCCACTAACCTTCTTGTAAACACATGGTTCATCTTCATTTTGATTAAACACAAACCCATTGACTACTTCATCAAATCAAATATTGCAACTCCCAAATGTTTGCTTCAATCCATATATTAACCGTTATAGCTATCAAACTTTATATTCATCCTTTGGATTTATAAAACCATCGGGTTGTGTCATGTACACATCCTTAAGAACATTCCCATTACAAAATGTAGTTTTAACATCCATCTGCCAAATGTCATAGTCATGATAAGTTGCAAAGTAAAGCAAGATTCCCATGGAGTTAACAATGGCAATTGGAGAATAGATTTTGTCTTAGTCATCACCTTGAACTTGTTTGGAACCCTTTGTGACCAATCATCCCTTGTAAGTTTGTACATTATCATCCATGTCAGTCTTGTTCTTGAAGACCCACATTCACCCTATAGGTTTTACACATTCATGTGGATCCACAAAGGTCCACACCTTGTTGGTGTACATGGATTTCATCTCATATAGCATGGACTCAATCCATTACTTAGATTTGGGTCCTTTAATAGCTTCTCGATAGGGTAGTTGGCTAATCATCAATGACCGAATCATCGCCTTCTTAATTCACAAGATAACCAAATGCCTCTGGCTCAAGCGTGTCCTACCAGATCCATGAGGTTTCTGTGTTATATGAGGAATTTAAGATTCTACAATAGTTTGTGACTCTATATGTACCTCTTTGGATTCAATCCTTTCTTTTTGGTCTCAAACCTCTTCGAGTTCTACTTTCCTCCTACCGATTCCTATAGAAATGAATTCCTTTTCTAGGAATACAACATCCCTGGAAACAAACACTTGGTTGACAGATGGAGTATAAAAGCAGTATCCTTTAGTTTCCCTAGAAAATCCAACAAAATAACATGATCCGATTTGGGTCCAAGCTTTTCGGGAATCTACTTTCTCACATAACATTCACATCCCCAAATCTTCATAAAAGATACGTTGGGATACTTTCCATACCATATCTCATATGGTGATTTGATTGCACACTATTTAGTGTAAGCATTGTAGTTTGTAGAGAATACCACTAGAAGGAAGTCAGAAGATTATCAAAACTCATCATTGATCACACTAAATCTAGCAATGTGAGATTCCTTCTTTCTAATACACCACTATGTTTTGGTGTTCCAGGTGGATTCCATTGTTATACGATACCACAGTCTCATAGAAGGTCCTCAAACTCTTGTCTTAAGTATTCTCCACCTCGATTAGTAATAAGTGTCGTAATACTTTTACCAAGTTGGTTTAGTAATTCATTCTTGAAATCCTTGAACTTTTCAAGAGTTTATCACTTATGTTTCATATAGTAAACATAACTAATGTTTCATCAAGTATACATAACCAAACTTGTTGAAATCATAAGTTAAGGTAATGAAGTACTAATAACCATCTTTAGTATGTGTTCTAGAAGGATCACATACATCAATACGTATGAGTCATAATAGAACATTATCCCTCTCACTGTTACCAGTGGGAAGTCTTTTTCATCTTGCCCAAAAAACAAGACTCACATGTCTTTATTGATTCAAAATAAAAAAAGTCTAGATACCCATCTTAATGAAGTGTAGAAATGCATTTCTCCTTGATGTGCCCTATACTACAATGCCAAAGATATGTTTTGATTACATTATTGAGTTTCAATCTTTTGTTATTTACCTCATAAATATTTGTTTGTACATCTAGAAAATAATGAACATAAGACATTAGGGAACTACCACAAAAGATATCATCTTTTGAAATAGAACATTGACCATACTTCATATAAAATTCATGTACATCCTTATCCATACAAGATATAGACATGATGTTTCTATTAATGGTAGGTACAAAATAGTAGTTCCTTAACAGTATAAAAGCCATGTGGGCAGAGATAAATTAAAGGTTCCAACTGCAGTGGCAATAACTCTTGCTCCATTCGCAACATGTAGTTTGGCCTCTCCATTTCTTAAAGGCTTACTTCTTTTTAGATTTTGCATATACAAACATATGTGAAATCCACGTCTAGTATCTCATACCCTTGATGTAGAAGTAGACATATTTATCTGAATAATGTATATACCTAAGTGGAGATCTCTATCCCCTCCTTCTTCTTCAGTTCTTCTAGGTAGAGAGCGTAAATCCTCTTACAATATCTATGCTTGTGACAGTGATGATAATTGCCTCCCTTGGTAACCCCTCCTTTTGGTTTGAGTGCAGAAGTCTTGGAATTCTGGATATCTTTAAAACTCTTATTATATTTTCCATTGCCCTTGGACTTCCTTTTTCCTCTATTCATCATCATCACAGACTTGAGATTGTCTTTCTTCATTTGTGCTTCAGTTGTTCGCAACATGCCAAGTAATTTTGACTACGGCTTGTAAAAATCATTTATGTTCATGACAAACCAGCTATATGACTCTAGAAGTGACTGCAGAATCACATATGTGGTTGGCTCTTGATCCAAGAGAAATCCCAGTCTAGAATTCTTCACATAACCAATAAGCTTGAGCAATTGGGGACCTACTGTATCTCCTCACTAGTATAGTAATGGTCTATAGGGTCGATTTTTTAAGCCTATAGCGTCACTTTGTAACTGACGCTTAAGTGACCGACGCTATTGAAATTGCACTATAGGGTCAGTTTTTTTGACCAAAGAAAATTGACCTTAGATAGCAGCATCGGGTTGGTACAAATAGAAACTCGAGGCAATAGTTACACTTTTGTCACTTATATAAAAAAACCGACCATCACTTATATAAAAAAAACCAACCCTATAGCCAAAATTGATCATTTTGAATATACAAATATAACAGCCGACCCTAGAGGTCTATAAGGTTGGTTATATGCAAAAACCCGACCCTAAAGGTCTGTGAGGTCGGTGGTACTACAAAAGCCAACCCAATAGAGGTACACGAAACTAACCCTGAAAGAAACTAACCCTGAGGCCTGTAAGGTCGGTTACAATAAACTATCGACCCTATAGTGTCTGTAAGGTCAGTTATAGTAAAAAACTTCCCCTGTAGTGTACACATTTTTTTATAGAAAAATCTGCAGAACAAGAACTTGTAGAACATAAATCTACTTTACAAAGATCAAAACCTACAATAGAAAGAAGACTTGTAAATGCAAAGATGCAAGCCTAAAATTCATTCTAAAGTCACTTGCTAGCTTTTATGTTCAATCCTATTTGAATTGGTATCAATTTTCAAACCACACACATTCATAACAAAAATAATTCAACATACTCAGTTGAGGCATAATCATACACATAACACATCATAACATTCACAAAATGATAGATTGCATTAACCAAGTCTGATATGATATTAAAATTCATATCAGATACAAAAGTAAATTTGAAAGAGTTTCAAACTACATACATAAATGAAGCTAACATATGCATTCAATCCAATGCCATATCACTTCATTTAGAAAAGCATCTGACCACTCTTCTCAGAATTCATTTAAATCCTCAGGTGTGTAAGGCTAAGTTGCACATGCTAATATTTTATAAAATGACTACAACTCACTTGTAAATTTATGATGTTATTCTTTATTACCTGATCTATAGTCTGAATGTCATGTGCTGATCCTTTGACTTACACAATAGCCACAAGACAAGTCATTATGTTGTATAGGACACTACAAATCATCATCATCATCTAAGCCTCAATCCCAACTATGTTGGGGTCGGCTACATGGATCCTTCATTTCCATTCAGCTCTATCATGGGTCATATTCTGATTGAGATGTAGAGATTCAAAATCTCTATTTATAAGCTCATCCCACGTTAATTTAGGCCTTCCTCTTATTCTATTTATAGTGTTTGGCTCAATAGCATTGCTTTGTATAGGCGCACTAGTAGGTTTGCGTTGCACATGTCCGTACCATCTGAGTCGGCCCTCACACAACTTGTCCTCAATGCTCGCCATCCCCACTTTATTCCTGATATAATCATTTCTCAAACGATCTTTTCTTGTCTTCCCACACATCCATCTCAGCATACGCATATCGGCCACGTTCATCTTGTTGAGACCTTGTTTCTTCACCGCCCAACATTCACTCCCATAGAGCATGGTTGGTCGTATAGTTGTTCTATAAAACTTACTTTTTAACCTGAGAGGGATCTTCTGATCGCATAAAACTCCAGTTGCACTCCTCCATTTCAACCATCCTGCAGTGATCCAGTGACAAACATCATTTTGGACATCCCCGTCTATTTGAATAATAGAACCTAAGTAACAAAATTTGTCACATTTTGGTATATCTACTCCGTCCAACTTGGCTCCATCATTCAGACTGTGAGATTGGATGAAATTGCAATGCATATACTCAGTTTTGCTCCTGCTAATCATCAATCCATTTGATTCCAATGCCTTTCTCCAACATTCAACTTTATCATTCAATCCATCTTTTGTTTCGTCAATCCAAACAATATCATCAGAAAATAACATACACCAAGGAATATCATCCGGAACATTCTTTGTTAACTCATCCATAACTAGAACGAATAGATATGGGCTGAGTGTGGATCCTTGGTGTACCCCAACTGTAATAGGAAAAGTTGGTGTCTCTCCTCCAGGAGTCTTGACACTTGCAGTAGAGCTATCATACATGTCTTTGATCAAGTCAATGTATTGGATAGGCACACCCTTTTTCTCTAAAACCATCCATAACACTTCTCTGGGTACTCGATCATAAGCCTTCTCTAGATCGATAAACACCATATGAAGATCTCTTTTGCTCTGTCTATACTTCTCCATAAGCCTCCTTATCAGAAAAATAGCCTCTGTTGTTGATCTTCCAGGCATGAAACCAAATTGGTTGTTTGATACCTGTGTTATAGATCTTAACCTCTGCTAAATAATCCTCTCCCAAAGCTTCATCGTGTGACTCATCAGCTGTATAGGACACTACAAATAAGGAATTATAATTAGTGTTAGTAAACTATATTAAATAGAGTTGAGATAAGACTATAATAGTTGACATTAATTACATTACTATAAGAGTTGTACATAAGACTAAGCCGTCAAAGTAGCTACCTTTACATTCTTCAAACTCAATGTCTTTAATTTTGTGGGTATTAGTCCTCCACCTTCACAAAAAGCCTTTATACCCATAGTAATTAAATGATTAAGATAGTTGGCAATATAGAAATTTTAAATAGAGATACCATGTTGAAGCATAATAATTGATGTGGTAGAGATGAAATTTATGCTTACTCTATAGTTGGCAATTACAGTTTGTGGCCCCTTGTTGTTTTTCCCATTGGGTCAAGATAAAGAGTAATCAATTTTGGGACGACCACCACTAATTCCCAATGTCTAGATTTGAGTAAAGAATAAAAAAACATTAAAATAAAGAAATTTAGTCATTATTAAAAGTATATTGAATAATAAAACTTACTTGACATTAAAAGGAATTAGAATAATTTCCTTTCCCACACTAGTAAAATATTTGAATGCAGTAGAGAAGTAGTCATTTACATCCTCAATATGTGTTTCTACCTGACTAGTGACTGAAAGAACTAAGAATCCAACATTCTTTATTTCAAAGTATATGGCCTCAGTATATAAGTGGTTGTAAAACATTTGTAATAATTTCATATATAGAAATCAATTAAAAATTTGTATTGGAATTTTCTATATCGATAGATCCTTACCTTATCCATACTTCTAATATCGAAGTATTTAGCCAATCATAGCAGAACAACTCAATAATATTTCCAAGAAAAATATAATTCTCAAACTCCCTCCCAGTTGCATCTTCCTTTAAATTGACCAACATATGTGATATTGATCTTTGGTTGGCTAAGTATCAGCACAAACATTTACATTTACTTCCTAACTCATGAATGTGGATTCTGGAATGAAAGATGGCTTGGGCATAGGAGGACGGCTAGTAGGATTCAGACTTTTTGGTTTACAAACATGTTAATTAAATAACATACTTATATCACATGAGCTCATATATGTAGTCAAATAGAAAAAATATGATAGAATTTAGGTATACCTTGTCATTGAGAACCAAGTGTCTAGGCCACCCCACAATAGCACCCTCTGCTTCTTCAACTGTACTATATTTAGGATTATGTATGGGTAGTGGTTTATCCCCCATTCCGTCATACACAAGATGGATGGACACATGAAAAATGTCATCAGTATTTGGTTGGCAATGCAATGTACCACCAAGGTTGTATACCTTGCCTGCTACCACAATATTATATTCTAGAACCTCCACTGCAAGTTTTTAGTTCATACCAACCTAGAATTGAAAAAATATAAGTTTATATACGAAGCGGTAAACCAGATACCTACTATATATATATATATATATATATATATATATATATATATATATATATATATATATATATATATATATATATATATATATATATATATATATCATACTAATAACACAACATATAAAACAAACTTAATGTAGATTGGTGTGGTGGGTCATTGGGAATGCTCCCACAACCTTCTACAATAGGAGCATGGGCTTGTACCTCATCATTTGATAGACGCACAGTTTGAATAGATTGAGAAGGTTGACTAGGTTGAAATGAATACATTATTTCTATTACTTTCTATGCTACTAATGCTTCAACTTTCTCTTGTGTAAGACCTCCTGTATGACCTCTTCGAGATCGCTTTTGTGAAGGGCCAAAATAAGACTTGAATCCTTTGCCAGGTCCTAATGCCCTAACATGACCAGGATGCTCCTTCATACCAAGAGCAACTATTAGTTCATCCATGCAGCCAGTTGGGATGAACTTTCCTTCCTTCCTTTTCTCATGGAGATCAATCGATTCATAGTTAATAAAAATATTAAATCAAAATCAATTAGATATAAATATATCTTTTGTGCCACCTCCTTAGTTGCAGGGTTGGGAATTTCACCTGCTTGATTTTTTCTAGCATCAATCCACAGCAAGTGTCAGGGTGGACGCTCAACTAGAGTTGTACTAGACTCTTCTCTAGAAGAGAGTTGCTTCTCTTATAGTTGGCAACAGAAGGCATAACCATCGGGCCCCAAGTGATGGTCATGCACATTTTTTACCCACCTTTCCTTTTGGGCCTCGTGAATAGACTAATCATTGCAAATGAGGTGTTGTAATTTAGATCAAACATATATATATATATATATATATATATATATATATATATATATATAAATTGTATACAAAGTTTCATACAATACATCAGAATCTTTATTACCTGAAACTCATCTGACTTCCTAGATGCAACAAATCTTTTCCACACCTCAGGATCTACAAAAATATATTGATTGGTTGCTTTATTATTTTGATTTGGATTATCTATATAATCCCTTTTGAGATAGGTTTTCAAAGCCCTCCATCGTATACCACAACATTTTAGTACTTTTGTCTTGTGATATTTTTCATTTAGATGAAAAACGACCTATAAATACAAAAGCAATAATGTTATTTCAACAAGAATATGTTTTTCCAAGCAAACTAAATTAGAATCAAAAAACAAAAAACTTTGTAAAATAATATCACTTCAACTCAGAGATATATCTTTCCATAGGAGGTCTTTTAAGGCAATATCAACATCATGCCAATTTTCTATATCTATTGCCACCTTACTGCACATGGTCACCCCTACATAATTCTTGAAAGCACTAGCATGTTACCCAATAGGTTCTCCTATGACATCAAATTGTATTGAAAATTTCTCCCCTTTGGCCCTAAGCTTGTGCAACCTACGCATCAGTGTGGGACATCTACATTTCTTAGCATCACCAGTACTAGAAGCATCACCACTTCCAGAAGCATCACCACTACCATACTCATGCTGCTCATGCTCAGAATGTTCATCTTCAGTTACCATTTTAGAACAACCTACAAGTATGTGTGACAAAATAAAAACATAAGTGATAGTAAAAGCACAAGTGGTAATATGATGTATATTTAAAAGATTTCATGCTTGAATGATAATAAAATGTTGGTTTCAAAGATTTCATGCCTCTAGTATTGGTTGAGTTGCTAGTCAAGTAAAATTCCTTCAACATGCTCTTGACATCAATAGTATTCATCGGTGTTAACTTCAACATTTACACTTGGCAAACCAACTGACAATGGGTTGGAATTATCATACTTGTCATAGTATTCTTCTTCATTTATAGGATCTACAGTAAGTTGTCATTTTCCATGAAGAAAGACTAATTTTTATTTTTTGGGTCATCAATATAGAATACTTATTTTTCTTGGTATACCATGGTGAATGACTCATCTTTCACACAAATCTTTTCAAAATTCACCAATGTGAAACCTGACTCATCCACTAAAACTCCTTTGTTGTTATCAACTCAATTACATATAAAGATAGGAACTCTGAAATTTATATATTCCAATTCCCATATGTCTTCAATGATGTCGTAATACGACATCTCAACTTTGCGGGGTCTTTTATCTTTAGCACTAGCAAAATATAACAAACAAGGTTGAACAGTGACCCCACTATTTTGGACTATACTACTTTCATCTTGACGCTTTGTGTAGTATGAAAACCCATTTATGTCATATCCTTCATATGACATGACATACATTTTTGGCTTAAAGGAGAGCCATTTTATGTGCGCAACAACATTATTCGGTGATTTAGATAGTTGACTAAAGACATTCTCTTCAAACCACCTAATCAATGTTCAATTATGCTCTCTTGCAAGGCACATTGAACTGGATTGAGGATGATTTCTCTTAAATATGATCATTGTGTTCTGTGATGTAGCTACCATCTTCATCGATGTTGTGTAAAATATACAAATGTTCTTGTTCCCACAACTCACATCTAATTCCTTTTACTCGTGCTCCCAGAGTTCCTTTGCCTCAATAAGATTCAGTGTGATGGGAATTTTTTAGATCTCTAGAAGTTTCATTGCAATTCAAAAAATCATTGCAAAAGTCCATCACCTCCCTAGCCACATAACACTTAATAATACTCCCTTTAGGATGATAAGGATTCCGAACATCACCTTTAAAAACACTCATGTAGCGTTAAAATGGATACATCCAGTGCAAGAAAACTGGACCCAACATCTTCACCTCCCTTGTTATATATACTACAAGATGAAACATGATATCAAAAACTGAAGGAGGAAAGTACATTTCAAGCCGACACATGGTAAGAATTATATCTTTTTGTAATTTATCGAGAGCATTAGGATGTATCACTTTGTTGCATATTTTATTGAAGGAGAAATAGAGTCTTGTGATTGCAAACCTTACATGCTTTGACAATACAGATCGAATAGCCAGAGGTAATTTGTTTTGCATTTAGGTGTGACAATCATGCAATTTGAGACCTATCAACTTCAGATCCTTCTTTGATACCAATCTACAAATATTAGAAGAGTATCTTAGTGGAACCTTAATATTATATAAGCACTCACAAAAAGTCTTTTTCTCCTGCTTTGACAAAGTGTAATAAGCTGGTGGTGAATATCTGTGGCGACCCCTGATCTCCACTGATAATTCATTTCTTATACCCATTAATTCTAAATCTTTTCTGGATCTGATGCCATCTTTAGTCGTTCTGGGTATATTCAATAGTGTACCATTGATGCTATCACAAACATTTTTTTTCAACATGGATGACATCAATGCAGTGCCTAATTGACAATAATCTCCAATAAGGAAGATCCCAGAATATTGACCTCTTCTTGTATAAAGATTTGTCACATGCAAGAGTACGAATACTAGATCTCTTTCCAAATTCATTAACAATATCTTTCACCCTTTCATATACAACATGTCCTGATATAGGTTTAGGAGCAATTCATTCCATAGTTGATATATTAAAGGTTTTGCGTTGCCTTTGATAAGTATGCACTTGTGGGAGAAATCTTTGATGACCAAGATATACGATTTTACTACCACATTCAGTCAGATTGAATCAATATTTTCCTCACAAATAGGACATGCTTTATATCCTTTTATGATATATCCAAACAAATTTCCATAAGATGGAAAGTCATTAATCATGCAAAATAACATAGCACACAAACTAAAGATCTCTTCACATGAAGCATCATATGTCATAACACCTTCTTCCTATCATTTCATTAGGTCATCAATTAGAGGTTGAAGGTAAACATCAATGTCATTTCCAGGTTGCCTGGGTCGTAAGATCAATCTTGACAATATGACATACTTATTTTTCATACACAACCAAGGAGGAATATTGTATATAAAAATCATAACATGCCAAGTTCTATGTTGTATGCTTAATGTACCATAAGGATTCATTGCATCTGTACAGATACAAAAACATAAGTTCCTTCTTTCTTTACCAAATTGAGGGTATAATAAATCAATTTTCTTCCCTTGCGGTGAATCAAATGCATGTCGTAGGATTCCATCATCATTTTCCTTTAACTCCCCATACCAAGACAAATTTTGTGCATCTACAGTGTTAGCAAATAAGCATTGAAATTGTGGTGTTGTTGGTAGATACCACATCACCTAGGTAGGAGAGACATTCTTAGCTTTACCTGAATTTGTGGTCTTGTACCTTGACGCATCACATTTTGGACAATTTATCAAATTACAAGGGTCCTTCTGAAATAACACACAATCATTTGGACATGCATGAATCTTCTTAGCCTCCATTCCCATTGGGCACATTATTTTCTTTGCTTGATATGTTGAAATTGGAAGATCATTGCCTTCAGGAAGAATTTACTTTAACAAAGATAACAATGAAGTGAAACTCTTATCACTTCACCTATTTTGAGATTTAAGAGTATATAATCGCATTAAGACACTCAACCCCGTGAACTTAGTACAATCCTTATATAACAGTCTTTCAGCATCATGGACAATGTTTGTAAATAAAGAAGGTGGATCAATGACATTGTCCCGACAACCATGTAGCATCTCAACAACCATATCATCATGAATCAGTTCATCATTGACATTATCATCATTATCTATATCTTCTATGCCACAACTATTAGTATCAACATTTTTTGATCCATAATTAAATTTCTCTCCATGACAATACCATTCATTATAACCTTGTATTATCCCATTGCATATGACATGATTCTTAATTACCTTAACAATATCAACTTTCAAATTGTTACCAAAATTTCTACATGTACAATAGAACCTATATGTAGGTATTTTCCTATGTTTCACAGCAAATTTGACAAATTCATCAAGACCTTTGGCGAATTCTAGATTGCAACGGTTCTTGATAGAACATATGTGAGATCCACATATGGTATCTAGTACCCATGATGAATAAGTAGACACATTTATCTCAATAAAGTATATACATGAAGTGGAGGTCAATATCCCCCAATGCTTCTTCTTTAGTTCCTCTAGGTAGAGACGACAATTCCTCTTCTAGTTTCGAGCTGGTAATAGTGGTCACGATTGCCTCCCTTGGCCACCTCTCCCTTTTCTTTGAGTGCAGAAGACTTGGGCTTCTCGCTAGATTTTGAACTCTTCTTAGCTTTGACATTTCCCTTGGACTTCCCTTTTCCTCTTCTAATCATCATCACAGACTTGGGCTTATCTTTCTTCATTTGCGCTTCAACTATTCTCAACATGCCAAGTAATTCTGACAACATCTTGTTAAAATCATTCATGTTTAGTTCATGACAAACTAGTTGTATGACTATAGAAGTGATTGTAGAATCACATTTGTTGCCAACTCGTGGCCCCATGGAAATTCTAGTCTAGAAAGGTTCTCTAGATACCCGATAAGCATGAGCATATGGGGACATATTGGATCTCCTTGTGGCATGTTGCACTTGAAAAATGCCATGGATACATCATATCTCTCTTGTCTTGGTTGATTTTGGTACATGCTCTTAAGATGTGTTATCATGCTGCCTCTACAACTCATTGTTCATTGAGAATAGCATCAAACACTTGATATCTTTGACATATTCAAAGCACTTCTTATAAGAATCCATGTCAACCTTAGGCACAATGGGAGCAGGTTCATCTGGCTAAGGTGTCTCTTGGACATAGAGCTTGCACTCTTGTGCGAGAATAATTCTCAACATCCTAAACTAGTTGTGGAAATTATTCTCATTCAACCTATCCTTCTCATGACCGAACACATAGAATCATGTTTTTGGTGCCATTTGATTCTACAAGAGAAATATGCAATTTGTCAAAACTAAAATTTGATGATGTTTGATTAAGCCTTTAATTAACTATCACTCCCACTATTTTTCTCAAGTTGATAGCCCTCACTTATGAATTTTGAACATTGCAGCGTACAACCTCCTAGTCGGCCAAGACCCAAAATAGTTGATTTATTACCCAACCAACGTAAGCGTCCATAGCCAATTATTAAGGTAGGAAACTTTTTCCAATTGCATCTCATGCAATTCTTAGATAGATGGTATGTGAAACTCTTTGCCTTAGTCATATGTGTGCTTCTAAGCACTTAATCTCATTAAGTCCACCTAGATAAGTTTGACACAAAATCCAACGCAATAGTAATGCACCCTGCTTGGTAGAATTGCATAACTACCATCACACTTCCACGAGATGGACACTGCACCACGCTTAGTCGATCAAGCTTTTCATGTGTTTTTCCAATGGAAATCATATAAGACTCAATATTTGATTGAGGTAGTTTATATATATATATATATATATATACATATATACATATATACATATATACATATACAATCACTATATACTTATATGTGGCATATACATACTATGTCCACAAACAAAACATGCAATTATAAAACACGAGCGATGGTTATAGACATACTATTGTAATTCCTTAAGAGTCACACAGAATTATTACCAACTAAAGTCCAAATCATATGTAGCAACATGTTGTTGATGAAGATCTGTGATGGAACCAATATGGATTTATTGGTTCAACTCTTGAACCAATCAGTTGTCCACTTGGTTGGTCTATTAGTTTTGTATCAGTTGACCGGTCTTAGATTCAACTGACTTCTGGACTCCTCTAGTCGATCAGTTTGGCCACCAACCGATCGGTCAGCTCCTCTAGTCATCTAACCTCCTCTATCCTCCCGTAAAACTACTAAACATCCATATTACCAGAAACTAGGGTAAATCAAAACCAATTTAAACATTACTAACAAGAGAGGAATCATTTATACAAAGGTCCATAAACTTTGCATAACAGCATATACCATATCAGGTATTTACACATATATACAATGGCCTTAGCCACATCCTGTGTACAAAAGTTGTGTTCCATATTTACATGCCATGTACAACATCCAAATATACCAAAAACTTGAGTCATTAGATATGTCATGTACAAAACATCCCCTACCCAAACCTGAGAGTACAGAGAGGACTCTAGGACTCTACAACTTTTAGAGATACTAGCCAACCTTCAACAACAACTACTTTCCAAGCTCCTCCTCTTCAACACCTCCACACCTACGCATGTCTCCGTCGACCACCTAAAAAGATGTGGTAACCCATGAGTGTGTGACCCATGTCCCAACAAGAGATATAACTATGAACAATGCTTATTGATTACAACAAGTTATATCATTAAATAGGGGTAAGAAAGTTTAAGCAACTTAAGCAGATAAACAAGTTAAGCAATTATAATAGATTAAGTAGATAAAACTATCATTATCTAAGAACTTTTACAAATTAGTAACTAAGAAACATACTAAATAAAGAAAGGGTAAACAAACAATGTGAGTTGTGTTTAACCCTAAATAAATAGACTACACAAATGGATTACATCTTATATTAAGCCCTGGGCAATTCGAGGTATACCACTCAGATTGCAACTAACCACCGCTTGGTCGCAATCAGTTCTGCACAAGATCTAGGAGTACCAGCATCCTTAGATCTCTTCCCCTCAGTCAATATGAGTGAAAAGACAGTGACATAATAGTAAAGCTGCATGCAAGAACATATAATCAGGCTGCTAAACACCGACCCATCCTTGGTATAAAGGTCACGGTGCCCGAAACTAGGGTACATACCATCCTTTCATCTGAGGTGAAACCTCAACTATCCTTAATCACATATGCACAAGTATTAACTATTTCTCAAGCTGAGGCATGACCGCAGTCATCCTCCATAACCTTGGAATCTAGATGACAAGGACACACAGCCACAAGCACCCTACATACTCAACTGTATGCGCTCAGAGTTTCCCCTTGGGAATACTCATTTCCCCATCCAGCAAGTCCTAACACTGAATGGTTCTATGGCATAGGTCACTACATTATTAGGGTTTCACTTTATTAGTTATTACCACTTGGGTGAATTAAGGCTGCATGAAACAAGTGGACATACAAACCCTAATTCATTTCGAGAAAACATTAATATATGGAAACTCCAAAAGATATAAAACATATGAGGTATAAATCTTGTCACATCACCACATCATACCATCCCCTGTCACATAATCAAGAGGATTACACCTCCATTAGTGCTCAACCATGCATAAGGGTCATTAAGAGCATCACATCAAATCACCTACTAGAACATTATTATCTTTCCATGTCTTACCAAAGACTCAACAAACCATCACCATACCTGTGATACATATTTTTAGCATAACATTGTATTAAGATGTTCATATAACAACGCATCAGGGTTACAACAACGTTGTGAAACTATTCCAACACCACATTAGTCATACAAGAGAGCTAAGTAGAAGGAATAACCAGCATTGAATTACATTAGGGTTACATTCAACGAGCTATATTAAGTATGATCAACTATCACCACTTAGTTGTATTAGGGTTTGGTGTATGAAGGTAATCTAGATTGATATTACACATCATCTCATTATGGTGATCATAAGTTTACATTATAAGGGAAAAGGTAAGAGAACATGGTTAAGGTCATAACACCATCAGTTCTACATCATGAAAACCAAAACATCATACGTTGAGCAACACCAAAAAACAATCAGATGTTGAGGGGTAAAACCATCAAGCAAACACCTTGGAAAACCGTCAAGAGAGCCATTGAGTTGTGACCTTGAAAGAGTCACCAACTAAACCTAGACAAGATATCGTTTGTTCATATGACAAGCACCATCAGTTGTTGACTCAAAGAAAACCATCAGTCGTGGGAATGCTACACACCATCGGTTGTGGCACAATGGATCACCATCAGTTGTAGTGTCCAGTGCCACCATATGTTGTGGTGTGCAAGACCCCATCAGATCATGGAGTTAGAACCTCCGTTGGTTGACACCATCGAGAGTTGAACCAGTAGAGCCATTGGTTGGTGATCATTGTCATTGGACCATCACATTTTAGAGTCAGAACAACCGTTGGTTGATGGACCAGAAGGGCCATCTATTGTCAGACTCAGAATTCACATTTCCTGTCATCAGTAGGTGGTGAAATCAAGCCAAAAATAAGTGAAAACCATCGTTTGGTGAGGGGAAGGAAAACCGTCGGTTGTTGCCACACTAGGACACCAAGACTACCGATTCTTGATCTCCAAAGGAGTCAAAATATAAGTCAAGGTAGGACCAATGGTTGGCATGATAAACATAAGTAAATAACACCAAAATCTAACTAATCAGTTCTAGAAAGAAGGCAAACTACTGAGTTTTGTACCAAGGTGGTAAAATAGCCTTAAAACCCTAAGTAACCCATCGTTCAAGAGAGACCAAGAACCATTGTTTGTCAAGACAGGAATACCCAAAGCTTCCTCTACCATAGGAAGGTCGTTCACAAGGTTTAGAACACATCTAAAAAGATAGACCAATAAGGGAGTAACACCTAAGCTTAAACTCTAGGTAAAGGTAAGATCTTTCTACTTAGAACATAGTTTTAGAACAAGATCTAGCACATGCAATCTATAAGTAAGAAATAAATGTGGAGAAAGTTATATAAATCACCTCTAGGGAGAAGAAGAGGCTCCAAATAGAAAGGTAGCTTGAGAAAGAGAGGAAGAAACCCTAGCTTTAAGAACTCCTCATGACCAAGCAAGCTCCTCTCCAAGAAAGGAAGAAAACCCTAGGTCAAGGAAGCAAGAAGGAAATGTTCTTTAAGATCTAGAGAAAGCTATTTCGTGGAACACCATGGCCACGACCAAGAATAAGGACAAAGTAGGTAGTGAAGAAAGGAAAACGAAGGAAAGAGGGGATAACATACCTACTTAAGTCAAGAGTAAGCAAGGAAAGCTCTACAAGCACCAAGATAGGGTAGATCTAAACCCTAGTTGCACATGCAAGGACATCGACCACCTTCCTCTAACTTGGGCAACCGCTGTGACGCGGGAAGCCTTAGCCATACAAGTTCTCATATAATGGTTTTAAAGAAAGAAAAGAAGGCACCGACCAGCTTTACAACTTGGAACATATAGACATAAAGGAATAAAAAGGAGTCCAAAATGTTCGTTTTCATGGGAGGTAGGAGGTTTATATAACTATGGGTGAGAGAGAAGAGAAGGTTTAGGTGTCCTAACATGTTTGCCAAGTGTACATGGCCAAGGGACATCACATCCATGAAATAAGAAGATCCATTGGTTGTGGAGTCTGATAAGCCATCTTATATTGACCCTACCAGGGTGTCCATCGAGTTTCATCACTTGGTGACCATCGGTTCTTGAAACTCTAGGTCACTAGATGGAAAACCATCGATTGATTACCCCTCCCAAGTAAACCATCGATCCAAGGGACCCCAAGTGAGAAGGCCATAGACCTACCACCTATAGAGATCATCATCAGTTGCACCACCTAATGATGATCATCGGTTGTCATCCATCCAAGGGGAACCGTCGGTTGATGGCCTCTCAAGGTAGCTCATCCATGAGAGCAAAACCCTAACGTACCCTAGAGAGGTAGCACTACCAAACCAAGGCACATCTACGTGCCCTAAGACACAAAAAAATTAATCATGATAAGAAAACATGTGAGGAAAAAAATTGTGTGAAAATTTTTAAGAAAAATTATATATGGGTAAATTTTGTAAAAGTCCAAAACATGCACAAAATTGCATAACTTTCTCAAACAGTGTCCGAACTTGACCAAAATTGAAACTTAAGCTTGTCACATGATATCAAAATATATCTTAGGATTAGATTATGGTTTTAAGCACTTAATTAAGGTAATACAACATGATAAGCCACTAAGAAAGGTTGGGGGCCTTACAACCATAAGCCCCTAACTAGGAGTTCGCCCCCGAAATCCTATGTGAACAAAGATGGGTACTTCCTTTGCATCTTGTCTATAACTCCCACATGGATTCGTACAAGGATGATACAAAAACTTAACCAAGACTATATCCTTCTTCTGCTTTAGCTTCTTCACTCTCCTATCCAGGATCAGCACGTGACCCTCAACATATGACATATCCTCCTCGAACTCAACCTCCACTAGCTACAACATCTGCTCAGTAGATGGATGAAACTTACTCAACATAGAAATATGGAAGACCGGGTGCAACATGTGCAACTCTTATGGTAACTCACGATTATATGCCACCTATCAAACATGTGCCACCACACGGTAACATGCCATATACCTAGGAGCCAAGTTACCCTTCTTAGCAAACCTAAAACACCTTCCCATGGGGAAACCATAAGGTACACACAAACTCCAATTTGGAACTCCAACAGTCTGTGGTGGTTTTTGGCGTAAGATTTTTTTCTATCCTAAGCTACCTTCAATTGTTATTGTATCACCTTGATCTTCTCTATAGTTCGATGTGCTAGCTCATGACCTAAAAGATAATACTCACCTGTCTCATACCAACAAAGTGGTTATGGATAATGTCTCACATACAAATATTTACAAGGTGCAATATCTATATTACTCTGATAGCTGTTGTTGTAGGCAAACTCTATCAAACTCAGGTGCACATCCCAACTGCCAAGAAACTACAAAACACATGCCCTTAAGAGATCTTCTAGTGTCTAAATGGCCCTCTTAGTCTGACCATCTATCAGTGTGAGGAAAGATGTATTGAACCTCAGTTGTGTCCCCATGGATGTATGCAGACACTACCAAAAATGATTGGTGAATTGTGGGCCTCTATCAGACACTATGTGTTATAACTTGGTTTTTTACATGTATTTATATATTTGAAATACAATCATTTGAACAAAAAGAATATATTGGAAATTTGTGTGCATTGTTTTAGAAGTATGATTTTCTTTTGCAAATTCTGCTTTGTTGTGAATTTTGTGGGTTCTGTTGTTTTGATAAGTGCAATAATGGATATATGGGAAAAAGAAGAGAAGAAAATACAATATTAAGAAAAGAGAAAAGATAATAGATAATAAATGGTATACTTGAAAGAGATATGTAGAATTATCTAGAATTCGGTTTGGATGACACTAATGATTATATTTTGATTTCCCATTATGTCTAATAAGAAAGGTTATAAAATGAAGGATTTAGAAAATATAAGAAAGAGAAAAAGATTGAATTAATGTGTAAATATGCCTTATAAAGGGAAGACTTGGATATTAATAGAAGTGTCCTTCCCTTTTGAATTTTTGTCTACAACCTTGTCCGCATTTATATAAAGTCATTAAAGACTTTACTCCAAAACTTGGAATTAAAAAGATTAATGAAGTGAGAGATATGGATTTTTTTAACTTTCCTAAAGTGAGGAGGATTATGGAAATATGCATTCAATGTCACAATTTAATTTAATTGTGAAAATCTGGGACCAGGTTGCCCTTTGTTTTTCATGAGGCATGTCAGCCATTGGATCAAGATCTACGAGTGACTTAGTCATCATCTACCCCATGCTAGAAAAGAAATGTGGGGCACAGTAAACTAAAGAATCCTTTCACACTTCCCTCTCTTCTCACTACTTTTTGGTTGTAGGAAACTGTTCCATTAAAATCGGGAGACAATTTCAAATGGGGTCATCCCTGGTTTGGCCACCCTCGGAAAGATATAATAGGTTTCCCCACTTTGTCAGCTGCTGGAGGACCAACCCTTCAAGGTTTAGACCTATAAAAGGGGTAGCCATCTCCTATGAGGCCACAAGTCTATTCACAAGACTTGGCTCAAACCTATATCGCTCTACTACCTACAATTTTGTTGTTAGTCTCTGCCCATCCTCTCTCTTTCTCCTGCTACCACCATCAGAGAGTCCCTTCCCTTTCTCTTCACTCCAGTCTATTCCTGGACGATTGAGGCTACCCAACATTTCACCAAGGTGTGTTAAAGGGGGAGGCACCCTCACAGTTGACTCTATCGAGAAGCTTTCTCCTGAAAGATGGAGGCGTGAGAGGTTGAAGATAAGGGACAATTTTACCATGTAGTCCTGATGTGGACATGGACAATTTTACCATGTAGTCCTGATGTGGACAAGTCTTAGACCCAAGGACACAAGGGCCATTTTTTCCTTCTAACCTAGATCAAGTGGAGATGAGACACTTTGCTCTCCTGGAGAAAGCCGTCAGGTGGCAGACTCTAATTCATTGAGCCTTGACGTGCATGGAAAGAAGCAAATATAATTCAATTGTTGACATGGCTCTACCCCATTGGTCTAAAGGTATATAATTTGGAATAATCATAATTAATTATTGGTAAATCAGATTGCAATAATTTATATATAAAAAATTCTAAAAAAATATGAGGAATTAAAAAAATATAATAAAGACCTAGATATGCCAAGTTCAGAAAGTACATAAAGATTCCATCTTAAATGCGTTTAATGCATAAGAACCTAATTTGTAGGTTTTGATGATCTCAATATGTTCAATTGATCTTAATAATCAAATATTGATCTTTTTACATAAAAAGGATAACTTGGATCTAATTTGAGGTTAACAACCCATTAATTGATAAATTAGAGTTTCCTTGATATTTAAAGTGCAAATAATGCTAAGATTAGGGTTTGCAACCCAATAAGACATGAAAAGTGAAAATTAGAATTTGGGAAGCCAAAACCAAAATGAAACACTAAAGTTGACCCCAAAACCCTATCTTGGTACCCAAGTCAGTCTTAATGGTAGATTTTGGATAAATAATAATACATGGGTATTATGCTTTAATTTCATCCTAAATTCTTGATCTATTGCTCATGTTATATTTTTCTTGGACATCAAGTACTTCTGAGAAAGGTACATGGTTATTCCTATAACTACCCACATTAGTTTGTTGATGTTTTCTAAGGATTGTCAAAATGCATTGCAATTAAATTATTTTTTGTTTATTTATTTTAGGAAAAATATAAAGTCACGATGGATATCATATTATGATGCATATAACTTGCTCAAATGCCTCATACCAACTATGGAAGTTTGAGAATACTAGGACCTGGCCCTAGATTGGGAAGGTCATGTTTGAGGATACTAGACCTCGGCCCCAGATTAGGAAGGTCATATTTGAGGATACTAGGACCTGACACAGATTGAGAAGGTCATGTTTGAGGATACTAGAACCCGACCCCAAATTAGGAAGGTCATATTTTAGATTACCATGACCCGACCCTAGATTGGGAAAGTCATATTTGAGGATACTATGACCCGACCCCAGATAGGGAAGGTCATATTTGGTCACATATTAGGAATACCAACATGACACCTAACTCCAGATTAAGAAGGTGGCCGACCAACATGGCACCTAGGCTCTATATTGAGAAGGTGGCCTTTAGTCCACTATAGGGACAAGACCTTGAAAGAGTATCCTATAGGTTGAGTAATAGTGGGTTGAGAAGTTCTAAAGAATATGTTAATTTTGATTTTGCAACCATAGTTGTTGTGAATATATTGTAAAAATAAATGTGAAGATTCCCTCCCCCACATACCAATATAGCTTGTTATATTGATTGAGTTCTTTTCTCAATGTTTTAGGATAATCTTCTATCATTTCTGAAAGTAAAATGGAAAATGAACATCAAGAGAAGTAGGCACCAAAAGAAAAGAATGATGTACTTCAGGAGGATTTAGTTAGTTAGTTTTTACATAATGTTGCAAACTCTAGAAAATAATGCAATTCCTGAATGGAAAGTTTAATTGTTCAAAGTCTATACCAATTTGGTGAAATTTATTAAGTATTTTTAGTAATTTAATAAACCTCAATCATGTATTTATGGTGATGGATCTTTCCATCTTGTTCCACCTGAATAGGGGATGATAGGGGGAGGGGGTTGTCACATTTGGTATCAAAGCCTGGTTTACCATTTAACCTCTAATAACTATTAAACGTTTAGAAATTTTTTAGAGCCCAAGGGAATTATTAGAGTTTTTTCCATAGATGAGGGTGTCTAGAAAGGACCACAATCTGGGGGCTAATAAAACTTTCCTCCACACCGCTAGTCAGCTTATGAGGACTCCCTGACCTATGCATCTAGCCTGGCCTAAGTCAGATGATTTCACTCAAAATAAAATTCCTCTAGAATTTCTCATCTGCAATCATACCTTCTCTACCTCCTTCACCCAATAACCCTAGGTACATGTAACTGCTCTCTTTATCTCTTTCAGAGTACTAGGTTTATGGATATTAAGGATTAAGGCATTGATGCACCAGATACTTCTCATTTTCACAGACTATTTATTATGGATTTTTGTGCACTTATTGTTTATTTTCAAATTAATTTGTGCATTATTTATTATCATTAGCCTTTGACACATAATTGCATCAAATAAATTTGTTTTAAATGTTCATGTTAGATTCATTATTATTTGCGAGCTTATGTTCATTTTTATTTACTTTAGGTGAATCTACAAGAAACTACATAGTTCCGTACGGTGGTACCGACATTTGCTCAGGAAGGGATAAGTGAAATCAAGCAAACTCAATAGTACTAGCCAAGGAAGTCAATACTACTGACAACCTTACAGTAAGGATTCAGAATTTCTCAATAAATCTCGGTACTACCAACATTAAGTAGGTAGTATCAACAATTTCACAGGTGATTGCAACTATTAAAGGTGTCAGTAATACTAAAACCCCATCCATAGTACCCAACACAGTGGGATCAGGAAGATCTAGGAATCATGTTTAATCTCACGGTTGGCAATTATGATGCTCTAAGTCACTTCTATGACTTAGAGGGATTTCATCCAAATCTAGGTGTCTATTTCTATTCCATTATATGGAAGTCGAGAGCAAGGAGAGGAGAAAGAAGAGAAGAAAGCCACGTTCTGGATGATTCAGGCTCTTGCGGGGGATGGATTTGCAGCCCGAGGTTAGAGAATCGACACATTCACGTGAGGGAGTCATCCATACCATCTTCTTTAGGGGTTCTTTTAATTCTCTAACGTTTCCCACATTTTTCTTCTTCTCTCTTATGTATTTGACAATGGAAATCATGTGGGGCTAATCCCCTTGTTCCTTATGACCTGGGAGTAGCCCTGTTATGCATTATAATTGACTTTTATGCATTAGTATATCTTTTTCTTTTAATTTTCTAGAAATAATTCTATGAGAATGTTACAAATTATCCATTCTTGATCACCATAGGTAATTATTTAGACCATTAATTGCTTCGAGAGAGGGTTTAAGGGTTGGAAAAGTCATAGACTTACATGTTTTATATCACACTTTGATAAAGGGCTTACGAATGTGATCAGAATAAACCATAGATTTCAGTAAAGAACCTAACTAATATCACAATTGCTACGAGAGTCGGATTGGTATTAGGATAGGTAGTGCATTATGCCATGAAAGTGGGTAATTCTTGCTACAGGTCTCTTTGTCCAATGGTTAGTAGAGATAATTTTAATGATATAATGTTAATTGCAATGTTAACTGAGGTCAAACCCTAATCCTAAGGAATTCACTCCATTTAAGATCAAAACCAGTAATCTTAGATTTATTCTCTACATCTTATATAATTAAACCTTCACTCAATGTTTTCATCATCTTATTTGATCGCATCATAGTTAGTAGTTCTCTAGAGGGTGTTTCCCTGAGTTCAACATCTGGGCCTCTTTGGGCCTATATTACATTGATACGTATACTTGCATTTAACATGTGGTTTGTGTGTATTAAGTTTTTCACACCATTTTCAGGGAAATGACAACTCCAACACTATGAGTGTTGTGATCAGCCACTCTAGGCCACAACCTTTATTTTATTTTTATTCTTTCTATAATTAATATGGAATATCATCTATTCAATCATTAGTATTCGTTATCGCATTGTTTACAACAATCTTAGGACCGGTGCATGGTGCAGACGAGAAGCACCGATTATGAAGAGTCAACTCTGGAGAGCTCCAACTTTAGTGAAGAAGATCTTCAGTGCAAAGCACATGAGTATAATGACTTAGTGGTAGGATTGATTCAACTCCACCACTGACTACTCCAACACCTCCACTAGAGGAACCAAAACTGACTCAAATGGCAGACGTAGTAGATGAACAAACTATATGGGAGAAGATCAAGACATCTTCCTCAATAGCTCAACTAGGGCCAATCAAAAGACAAACCATAAATGTGGGCAGCTACAAGATAGATCCTCAGTTGGTGGCATTGGTCAAGTCACAAGATTGCCATGGACACAACGCTGAGGATCCAATGACACACATCAACAATTTTTTTGAGAGATGGGATATGGTAAAGATTGACAGAATTCCGACAACTATGATTTATCTGAAGTTGTTCCCATCATCACTGGCAGACAATGCTAAGTCTTAGTTCTACAACCTGTCTCCTGAATCCATTGAGACTTGGGAAAAGATGATAGACAGTTTCTTTGAGTGTTACATTCTGCCCCAGAAAATGAACGAGTTGGTCAAGAATATTTACAACTTCAAGCAGCAAGCAGAAAAGTCTTGTTATGAAGCGTGGAAGATGGTCTAGAAAATTTTGAGGAAGTTCCCTCATCATGGGATTGATCTTTATGGGCAGGCAAAGATCTTCTATTGTGTGATGCATCAAGGAGAAAGGACCACAGTTGACAGTGCAGGAACAAGCTTCTTCCTCAATAACAAGCCATCTAGGCGTCACAACATTTTGAAGAACATGGTAAAAACCAGTCATGGGAAGAGGGAAGAGAACGTCCAACAACCATTTTAAGTGTTGGATACTCCAAGTTCATTACAACATTGAATGGGAAAATTAGATTTGATTGCTGAAAAATTATGTTACAAGGATGGAATCTCTTTTGGAGGAGAAGAAGATGATTGCATGTACCTACATCAGCAATATCAATAGGACAAGGGCCCTAGTAAGATATAGAAAATTGAAGACATGCTAGGCAAGCTAGTGAGTCAAAATGAGACCTTATTGGACCATACAAAATGGGTGCAATCATGCGGCACAGATCCAGAGCATCCAAAATCAAATTTATTAGCTAGAAATAGAAGTGGCCTCCTTAAAGAAGCCCATTCAGCAAGAATTTCCTGGGAATACAAAGATAGCTCATCAACATCACCAAGTGAAATTTATCTCTATTGTCAAGGAGCCAGAACATCCCACTGAGGAGTCACAAGAGAATCTCATTTTAGAGCCATATTGGATTTATGTACCAAAAGTACCATTCCCCCGTAGTCTATATGGATTACCAGGAGGATGCGGAATGCTAGACAAGGTACTTCACAGTTCTACCATTCAGTTCCACCATTTACGTGTCACATCTCCGATTTCAGATAAGGTTTCTATGCAAGAAGAACATGTGAAGGTTATAATCTATAGTGGAATAGTCACAACCAATAAGGAGGCATCCATAAGTTAGGAGAAGCAGCCACAGGCCATTCCAACCATAGGGGATGTGCCAAATTCTATCCTAGAAGGTGGCATTGAAGCAAGGTTAGGGGAGTATAATCCTAATGTGCCATATATTCCACCACACAAGTGCATAGAGAAACCATATGTTCCATTCTTGGATAGTCTGAAGCTGAGAAAAGAGGAAGGGAAATTAAAGAAGTTCCTAGACATCTTCTGAAAGCTCCACATCAACATCCCACTCCTGGAGGGATTAGAGAAAATCCTTGCATATGGAAAATTCTTGAAGGAAATCATCAACAAGAAAAGATAGATAAAAGATACAGATGTATTATGTGTTGATGAAGTGATGAGTGAAATGATCCAAGGAAGACTGTCGATGAAGAGAAAGGATCCAAGATGCTTCTACATTCCTTATTCCATAGGCAGTCAACAATTCCAACAAGCACACTGTGACTCTGGGGAAAGCATAAATCTCATGCCCCTTACTACTTTCTAGAAGTTGGGATTGAAGGAACCAACAAAAACATCCATGACAATCGAGTTGGCAGATTGATCTATTGTGAGGTCGTATGGGATATGTGAGGATGTTTTAGTTAAAGTTGAAAACTTCATATTTCTTGTTGATTTTGTAGTCGACAATCTAGGATGAAGAAAACTCATCTTGTCAGGCCTAGGACATTAAACAAGGGTGCTTGTTGGGAGGCAACCCAGTTTTTTTTTCAGTCTTTTGTTGGTTATATTTCATACTCTGCATGTTAGATTTTAGTTGATGTAAAAAGGTACCTTGATGCTCTTATTTGGTGTGTAGGTAGAGTCAAATTTAGTTCTATTGACATCCAAGTCGATAAGTACTGACTCTTTATCAGGTAAAAGTTTGTAGAAAGTTGATACTACTGACATCAAAGTCAGCACTACTGACTTTTCTTAAAAAACAAATCACTAGAATCCTGGAATAAAGTCAGTACTACTAAAACCAAAGTTGGTACTACTGACTTTTCTTATAAAAATTTGACAAAGCTTCAGAAAAAGGTTGTAGATACCACTGACACACATGTCAGTGGCACCACCTCATCAAGCGCAAAGAAGGATAGAAAATTGTAACGCCCGAGTCCACTGCCCAAGGCTCTAGTAGAGTTTCAGGAATGACGATTGGCCCCATAGACCACCACTGCAAGCCAGGATCAACTTCCCGACTGGTCACCCATCCTAGTACTACTCCAAGCTGAGCACACTTAACTATGGAGTTCTTTAGAGATGGGCTCCCTGAAAAAGAGGTGCACCTTGGTGATATGGGTAGTCCAATCATTCCTTTTAAGATCAACGTATCCAAGGCCTCAAATCCTAGGACGTTACAATCTCCCCCACTTAGACTCTTGACGTCCCCGTCAAGTCTCAACTATATGACCTCATAATCTGACCCCATTTCAATGCAGACCCACAATGGCCCATGGACGCCCAGCTCCCGTCCACGGCTACCAGCGCAAGGGCGGCTCAATCTCGTCTCTACGAATAGCCCTTTATAACTTTCCTGGACCGCACGGCTCAAGACTGGCATGCCACATGCCCGTGTGGGCCCCACCTACTAGAGGGGTTATGGCTCTGATACCATTTGTAACGCCCGGGCCCACTGCCCAAGGCTCTAGTAGAGTTTCAGGAATGACGACTGGCCCCATAGACCACCACTAGCCTTAACTGCGCACTTTGTCCACACTGACGCGCAAGCCAGGATCAACTTCTCGACTGGTCACCCATCCTAGTACTACTCCAAGCTGAGCACGCTTAACTATGGAGTTCTTTAGAGATGGGCTCCCTGAAAAGGAGGTGCACCTTGGTGATATGGGTAGTCCAATCATTCCTTTTAAGATCAACTTATCCAAGGCCTCAAATCCTAGGATGTTACAAAAATGGTATATCTTGGCACCAATAAGAGGGATATATGCTAGCATAACTTGATCTAATGAGCCACTAATCATCCATCGCCACCACCCTTCAGAGCAACTGGTACCCTCATTCCACCTCTAGGTTTTGATTTTGACTATGACGACATAGTCAAGTTCAAGCTTATGGGGGTGTTGGAACGTCTTTATCTTTTTATCTCTTATTTTTGTTAGTTATTTTGTTTTTGCAAGTATAGGATCCACATCTATCTAGTGTAATGTGTATCTTAATTTTCATGATTTTTGTTATCATTATGAGTGTGCTCTTTTGTGCCTTCGCAATGGAATCTAAAAAAAAACAATATATCTTTCATATCTTCAAAGGCTTAGTTGCAAATTCTCAAGGCAACATCACAAAGAGGAAGTGTATGGGTTAGTCAACTTTTGTACACTTGATATGAATGGACATCTTAATTATTCATGTAATGTGGATGAAGATGGGGTTTGAGCATAAATTGATCAAATAATTAAGGGGGCCTTAAATTGAAATTTTTGAAAGAAATGCTAAGGAGACCTATACACAGATCATTAGAGAGGGACATATCATAGTTCGTGAAAGGCGTCGTCTCTTAATTGTGTGATTCCATCCATTTTCCATCCATTTTGATTCACCACTTTAAGATGATCAAGTAACTCAAATTGTTTCCTTTTGATTGTGTTTCATGGCATAATGGTGACATGATAGTTAGTTCTCTTTTATTGCATTAGCTACAAAATGGAAAAAAGGTTCATAAACAATTTTTGTGCATATCATCTAGTTGCATAACAATTACATTTAGATTGCATGCAATTTTCATCATTCATTTTCAGATCATGTGGTTATATTATTTTCTTCTGAAATAAGAGTATAGGGATACAAATCCATACATGTAGAAAAAAAGATGAAAAAAAGTAAATGAGATATGTTAGTGAATCCCAAGCATAACTTTTCTTCATGCTAAAATAGTGGGCCAATTAAAAGAAAAAAAAGATAAAATTTAATGTTTTGAAAAAAAGAGGGAGAAAGGATGCCCTAAACTTGGGTTGCAATTTTACTTCACAAATAAATGGAAACATGCACATGATTTAGTCTCTTCTTTACTTCATTCTCATCGATTTGATAAGATTTTCAATACATACATCATTTCACCCATAAAATTAGGCACTAGGATTCAAGCATTTCTCATTATGTCCACGATATAGGTTCATCTTGTTCTATTTTTGCATAAATGATTTAGATGCTACTTGTGATTTGTCACGGGTTAACAACCTAACTCCAATCTACACCTCAGGCTCCAACATAAGGTGTACATTAGAGTTAAATTTTCCCGTCCCTGAGTGGATCAAACACTTGAATATTTAAATGCACCAAATAAAAAACTTCAATACATAAACCAAATTGTTCATTACATAGGGTGTAACGACCCCACCTCCCGGTAACCCCCAATTAAGGGAGACCTGAAGGTCAGAGCCGTTATTCAATTAACAGGATCAAAGGTTCGACAAATAATCAGTAATAATTCATAAACTTTACCAACTAAACTAAAAACAGGTATAAAATAAAACTTTTCTTACCTTGGAAAAACTGGGATTTCTAAACTTCTATCCAGGAAGATGTTAATCTAACTAATCCTCATGTGCATGTTATTTCTCATTCAATTCCACATATGTCACTTTACTGTTTGTTCTTTCATTTGTACCTAAAACGCCGACAAACAAAACGTCGGTCAACCAAAGCTGGTATGTGGGGGAAACAATAATTGTGTAACTATGTTAACAATGTAATCAACCAAATATCATTTAACAACCAAGATTACGTTTTAAGAAATACTACTCAATCCTTGCCTATCCCCTTTCTTTGTAATGTCCCTGTAGTGGACATGGATACCACCTCTCTCATATGGTAGATCCTTACCCCCATGGCTCTACCACACAGGTAGCCAATACCTAGGGTTATGGAGTCGCATGGTCCTACCCAAAGGTAGACCAATCCCTGACTCATGATGACTTGATGGACCTACCCCATTGGTAGCCATTTACTAAGTCATTTAATGACCTGATGGACCTACCCTCATTGGTAGCCATTTAGTAGGTCAATCTATAAAGCTACAGAGGGGACTAGGATCTGAGCTAGTAGGCATATTTCTTATGTGATAGTCATATTCACATTATACTTTGCATGAATTAAATACACCCAACAGTTTAATTCAAACCACGATGGAAACATCGATAAAATCCTCGAAAACTAATTTGGGTAGTCATAAGAGTAACCACATACCTGTACATGTAGATTCAGGTGCGAGAATAGTCCAAACAACAATGAGCAAGCAAGCATTCAATAAGATCCTGAAACAATTATACAATTTTCTTTTATTACTCATGTCATTAAGATCTATCAAATCTAGCTCGCTTCTTAGGATTTCTAGTCCACTTTTAGGGTTTCCATTGCAATTAGGGTTCCCCTTCCTCTTTTACTATTTTAAACCCTAATTGATCACAAACCCTAATTATTTCCACATCTATTCCTCAATTCTGGACTAAAAGCATATTTAACCATTAATTAAGCTCATTAAGCCTCTTTTTATTTAAGCTACTATTTTTATCCTTTTAATCCATGACAATATCATTATACGCATTTATCATTAATTCATGGTTCATTATGATCCAAATCACTTATGAACTCGATTTGCCATTAATTCCACCTTTTATTCATGAGAAAACCCTAATTACTACATTTAGGGTATTCTTCCACAAATAGGAACTTTTATACTCAAAATAGCTTTGAATCATCGTATCTCAGCCTTATTCATGAATCTAAACATTTAAAGTCATTAAGAGTTACAAAGACTAACATTAGGGTTTCAAGGCCCATTAAAGCTCATTTATATACATGGAACCCTAAATTAATAAACTTTACATGTAAAATATATTGAAGATCGACTTTAATATCCAACAGGTTATTACTTCACAAATTAACCTATTAAACCATAAAGATTTTTCCTTTATATTCAAATAGAGGTTCTAAGTGCTTAATCATTCTTAGTTGAGGTAAAAACCCTAAATTATGCAAGAAACATCTAGATCAGGTTCAAGTTCATTATTAACTATTCAATAGGTTGCAAAAAAATACTCAATTTCATCAACTAAGCAACATGAACTTAACCAATATGCTCAATTAGGGTTTTTTAATCTAATACATAAGCACTTTTCTTTAGATTAACACACTTTTGCAAATAGGAACATAGTCATGTTCTTAAACCAATTTTATTGTGTCCCTCGTATTTTTCTTAGCAACTTTCATGTATTAAGTTTGTTAATCCGAGATTCCTAGTAAATTCCATGAATTTTGCAAGGCAAAGCAAGATCTTCGATTATCTGTTAGTTTTAGAAATTCATTGGCCATCTGATTTGTTGTCCCGTGGACCATGTGATATCCAAGGGTCCTCAGAGACCCGCCTCTCTTTTGCGATTAAAATAGAAACAAAAGACAGAAAATTCCTTACCTTCCTTCACAAACATCAGGGGCAAGGAAGTCATTCCCCCCTTTCTCATCTTCTACCTCGCACCTCTCTGTTTGCGGTGCAGCCTTGCCCGGTGGTCAACTGCTAAGTTGACTCCACGATCCTAGCTTCCCCAGCAACCGGTGAAGCCTCCTCCTCCTTCACCTTGAGCCACCGAACTCGATGGTGGTCTCATCTTTGCTAGAACCGGACGGAGGAGCTCTCCTCTAGCGAGGGAGCTTGGACCAGGAAGGGTGAAATCCAGTGCCCAAAGCGAATTTGTTTTCCGGGTCGTGATCGCGAAGAGCAAAAGAATCTCTCGGAGACGTTTGCATCTCAGTTGGGGGTCAGCAACCCTCCTTTTATAGGAGGAAACTCAGGGAATCAACCTGCCTCTCTGGCAGTTGTGGCGAATCTGCTAGAAGCAATGAACCCCTATGAAATCTAGGGTTTAACAAACTCGGACCGAAATCTAGGGTTTAACAAACTAGGGAATCAACCTTCCGAAGTTGTTGATCCAATTCCCAAATCTTCTCAACCAGTCTTCCGCAAGAGATTTGATTTGGAAAACCTGATCGTTATGTTCCCCTGCCTGTTTCGTCTGGGGGTAGATGATGACCGCGTCACCCTTGGATCATGATCCAATGGCTGACGTGCCACGCGAAGAACAAAGGAAATTAGTCTTATTAAATCAAATTGTGACATTTATTGTTTTCCTCCACACAATAGGAAATCTTACAAAAATCGTATCTCCCAAACCACTTATCATTTTAATCTCAAAATTTAGGGGAAAATCTATAATGACTTAAGATACTTGTGTGCAAATTTTGAGACCACAAATCTAAAGGAAAAACCAATTTTATTCATATGCAATTCCAATACCTATAAGGCACATATTCTGTATTAAAACACCTATTTTCTCTTTCCTCTCTTCCTATTTTCTTTATTTGAATTCCTTTTACCATTAGGAATCCTTGGGATACGAAATTCCACCAAGGATAACTCAATTATACCTCTTTTCACTTGTTTTCCACATTTTACAATTATTTTCAATTTCTTTCTTAATAAAGAAATACTTAATTGACCTTTTCTTTTCTTATTGCATTTTCTTTGCAACTTTGGACTCTTTGGAATCCAAGGAACCCAAGAGGCACGAAATCCCTCCTTGTATTTGCCTTCTAGAGGTTTCTACCTCTAACTTTTCTCAAATATTCAATTATTCATTAATTAATTGAATTTCCTTGTTATTGGGCCCAATAGCCAATAAAGCCCACAAATCAAACAACAAGGCTATTTTAAACGAAATCCATTTATTCACAACAAATTATATTATTTGTCCAAATATCTTTAATATGAGAAATTACATTTCTCACCAAAGGATCCCAAAATTTGGGGTTGTAACATCCTTCCCCTCTTATGAGAATTTTGCCCTCAAAATTCCATCAAGCAAGCAAACAAACAGGATACGTCTTCTTATATCCATCAGGGCTCCCATGTGGCTTCACCCTTTCCATGATGTTTCCCAAGAACCTTCATTATCTCATTTTCTTCCATATGAGTTCTTTCTTACCTTGGTATATCGTACCCTCATAGGTGACTCAGGACTTTTCAGCCTTTCAAAAGCTGAATAGGTTCAGGGCACATCACCTGGCTTGGGTACCTCACATAGTGCTCTACATCGGACTCATGCAACACATCATTTTATCCTGAGGGGTAAGGTTAACACAACCATATCCACCAATCCATCTCAAATGGACCCAAATATTGGGGACTCAGCTTTATCAGTTGTAGCTTAGAGGGGTCAGATTTTCACATCACATATTCTCCCACAGTGAACTGCATGTCAGTCTGCTTTACATCAGCTCATGACTCATGTCACCCTTGGGCTCTCTCTCACCCCTTGCACGATCAAGCGACTTCATATGCACACACTGTGGTTCTTTTATGACCTTCATGAGGCCTCCTTCACCAACATCATCTTAATGAAGTGGTGACTGACACATCCTTTCTATAAGACTTCTTGCATCCCGATAAAGGTTATGGTGGTTAACATCACATCATTAGAACTGTCTCTTGGTATCACCCTGAACAAGCACACTGGCTCTCATCAGACCCTCTAGTCTGGATCATACTAACCATTAGAATGGGGTGATAAACTGTACAAACACTGAGCTCTTCATGTATCTACTTCCACCTCATGGAAGTGAACCTTTAGGTCACAGCAAGAACTTTGAATTCACATCATGGTGTAGTTGAACCATCTCTTTTCATATGTAGTTCAACCAGATCTATCCCTTGAAAGAACTTTTCCTTTCTCATGTCATCTAGGTAAGGTGATCTACCATAACCCATATTGTATCTTGACCTTCTTGGTCTAGGAGAAACTCCCATCATCCACAATGATGAACTCCCATTCCCTCTCGGTAACTCTTTATACTTTATATCCATGCACTGGGTTAATGGTGTTCGTCCTTCACCTCCTGGCTTGCATGACCACATGCTACATGCAACTTTGTTTTAAGCATCCAGAATGCTACCATCACTTACTATCTTTGTAGTACCAAGGTATATCATGTCCCCCTGTATTGTTATGATTCCTCAAGCTTGATACCTTGGAAACCCTAAACCACTCTCAAAAGGGTTTTATTACCTTCCTATCCGAAGAAGTGTATCTGAAGTTCTATCACCATCCTTTTACTACATCAAGAACCAAACTGGCTACCCAGACAACCATTAACGTGTTCAACATATATTATTACATCCGAGTGTTAGCCAAAATACATCTTCTTTCCAAACACAGGGTTAGTCAAACAACCTCAACTTCTTCTAGCTTCGTGCTAGCTACATCTCAACCAGAGCATTCATTACCACTCCTTATCCTTAGGTGTTAGTTAATGTCGAAGACACACAGCGCCATGCATTATACTTATCATCTCATCTCAAACTCTAAGTTTGTCTTTATCAAGAAACTCTGAGCTCATCCTCATGGTGATCAAACTCAACCTTATGATTCCTTATAACACTTGCAAAAGAAAAATCCACTTAGTTCAAGATAAAACGTCCTCACAAGATGATCTCCTTAATACTCTTAGTGTGTGTAAACCATCCATGTATTATTCCCTCCACAAAGGTATGTTATCATCTCTATCCTCATACCTTGTAGCAACGTTCTAACTTCCATCATCTTTATCCTTAGTGTAAGGCATGTGTACTGTCCTATCTCTCACTCCCATAACAAGAAGAAATAAGCATTTGGCTGCAGTCCAAATATAGAGTTCTTCCTGTTCCAAGAGTAGAGATGGTACAACCCACCTTTCCCGTACACTTTCAAATCCAAGTTGAAACATGCAACTTATGTCTCTATATCACAAACATCATGATATCCACACTACTTCCAGGGAAAACAGGTCTCAGACTTACTTGGTCCAAGCATAATCCTAGGTCATCTCCTCTAGGTCTATAGGGTGCCGACACTTTTGGGGTCATCCCTCTTCCCTTATGCATCCAGAGAGTGCCCTACTCATCTGCCCTTTGGGACCCATGAGTTCATGAAGGTGATCAATCTCCTAACCCATGGCCCTCAGACAATGATAGATGTTACCTCCCGACCCTATGGTCATGTGCAACTAGGGAATTAGGCAACTCGTTCTTCCATCAGTCTTATCCCTACCTGACCCTTGGATAGACTTAGGATTCTAACATAGTACATGTTCAACTTAGAACCTTTCCCAAGCCTTCATCATCTCTCTCTGCATTCACGACTGACTTTCATCCTTTCATAGGGATCATGGCGACCTGCCTATCTTGGTCATGCCCCATACCGGTTACCTTCATGGTAACACATCCATATGCACTTAGAGATGGTTAACTATGCGTATATAGGTTCAATTTCATGCCATGTACTTTTCACTTAGCTTTCTCAGGATCCTATAAAGCCTCTTTAGGTTACCTCAAAACCAACCAAATTGGTATACTCCCTACCAAAGGGTCGCTCTCCCAGGATGGGAGGAAACTACACCTGTTGACAACAAGGTCACAACTGTCCTTAGGGTTTACATCCTACTGTCAGCACTACTGAAGTACTCTGGGTGCAAGATACACCCTACTTGCACAAGCCCATAGGGTTCTATAGGTTCCTTTCTAACTTCATCCATGAAGGAGCTATCCTTCGCTCAAACCTGCACGACCCTTCCCAGGGTTGGGTTGCCAAAAGTTCTAGGTCATCAACTTCTCATGGATCATATGGCATCCAAGGCACGTTTATCCAAACACTTGGTCTAATCTCATCATGCCGTCTCTCTCTCTAACCTTCACTTAGGGTTAGGGTTAACATCATCCTCAGAGGATGTGCTAGGTCTCTACTTTAATGGAGATCTCTACCTCCAAGACTCACTTTCTCTACTCATCCTCCTGACAAGAAGGTCTAGCCTCAGGTCTCTCCCGAGAGCAAAGACAACTTATATCATACGACCTAAGCATGTATCTATCCTTTTACGCTTACTCTATTAAGCTTATGTCCATGACATCTTATTTACATGCTTTTTATTAATTTGGTGGAGGATCCCTTAATCCTTATCAACCTTACCCATACCTCAAGAGGGTGAGGAGAAGAGAGGAAACCCTAATCCTTAAGGTCCTTAACAGAATTTGAGTTGAGAAGGGATGAACAAGATGAGATAGTCCTATAGGTATCTTATTTTGAGTCATATCCTAAGACTTGGCCAGGCAGTCACACGGATCCGAGAGTCCTCATATTCCGACTAGCGGTGCGGAGGAAAATATTGCCAGCCCCTGGTCGTGATCCTTTTCTAGATACCTCTGTCTTTCGAATAATCCTCTAATAACTCCCTTGGGTTCTATAGAATTTGTAAAATTTAATAATTATTAAAGATTACTTGAGGAACCTATGCTCTGATACCAATTGTAACGACCCCACCTCCCGGTAACCCCCAATTAAGGGAGACCAGAAGGTCATAGCCGTTATTCAATTAACAGGATCAAAGGTTCGACAAATAATCAGTAATAATTAATAAACTTTACCAACTAAACTGAAAACAGGTATAAAATAAAACTTTTCTTACCTTGGAAAAACTGGGATTTCTAAACTTCTATCCATGAAGATGTTAATCTAACTAATCCTCCTGTGCATGTTATTTCTCGTTCAATTCCACATATGTCACTTTACTGTTTGTTCTTTCATTTGTACCTAAAACGCCGACAAACAAAACGTCGGTCAGCCGAAGCTGGTATGTGGGGAAACAATAATTGTGCAACTATGTTAACAATGTAATCAACCAAATATCATTTAACAACCAAGATTACGTTTTAAGCAATACTACTCAATCCTTGCCTATCCCCTTTCTCTGTAACGTCCATGCAGTGGAAATGGATACCACCTCTCTCATATGGTAGATCCTTACCCCCATGGCCCTACCACACAGGTAGCCAATACCTAGGGTTATGGAGTTGCATGGTCCTACCCAAAGGTAGACCAATCCCTGACTCATGATGACTTGATGGACCTACCCCATTGGTAGCCATTTACTAAGTCATTTAATGACCTGATGGACCTACCCTCATTGGTAGCCATTTACTAGGTCAATCTATAAAGCTACATAGGGGACTAGGATCTGAGCTAGTAGGCATATTTCTTATGTGATAGTCATATTCACATTATACTTTGCATGAATTAAATACACCCAACAGTTTAATTCAAGCCATGATGGAAACATCGATAAAATCCTGGAAAACTAATTCGGGTAGTCATAAGCGTAACCACATACCTGTACATGTAGATTCAGGTGAAAGAATAGTCCAAACAACAATGAGCAAGCAAGCATTCAAAAAGATCCTGAAACAATTATATAATTTTCTTTTATTACTCATGTCATTAAGATCTATCAAATCTAGCTCGCTTATTAGGATTTCTAGTCCACTTTTAGGGTTTCCATTGCAATTAGGGTTTCCATTCCTCTTTTACTATTTTAAACCCTAATTGATCACAAACCCTAATTATTTCCACATCTATTCCTCAATTCTGGACTAAAAGCATATTTAACCATTAATTAAGCTCATTAAGCCTCTTTTTATTTAAGCTACTATTTTTATCCTTTTAATCCATGACAATATCATTATACACATTTATCATTAATTCACGGTTCATTATGATCCAAATCACTTACGAACTTGATTTGCCATTAATTCCACCTTTTATTCATGAGAAAACCCTAATTACTACATTTAGGGTATTCTTCCACAAATAGGAACTTTTATACTCAAAATAGCTTTGAACCATTGTATCTCAGCCTTATTCATGAATCTAAATATTTAAAGTCATTAAGAGTCACAAAGACTAACATTAGGGTTTCAAGGCCCATGAAAGCTCATTTAAATACATGGAACCCTAAATTAATCAACTTTACATGTAAAATAGATTGAAGTTCGACTTTAATATCCAACAGGTTATTACTTCACAAATTAACCTATTAAACCTTAAAGATTTGTCCTTTATATTCAAATAGAGGTTCTAAGTGCTTAATCATTCTTAGTTGAGGTAAAAACCCTAAATTATGCAAGAAACAACTAGATCAGGTTCAAGTTCATTATTAACTATTCAATAGGTTGCAAACAAATACTCAATTTCATCAACTAAGCAACATGAACTTAACCAATATGCTCAATTAGGGTTTCTTAATCTAATACATAAGCACTTTTCTTTAGATTAACACACTTTTCAAATAGGAACATATTCATGTTCTTATACCAATTTTATTGTGTCCCTCGTATTTTTCTAAGCAACTTTCATGTATTAAGTTTATTAATCCGAGATTCCTAGTAAATTCCATGAATTTTGCAAGGCAAAGCATGATCTTGGATTATCTGTTAGTTTTAGAAATTCATTGGCCATCCGATCTGTTGTCCCATGGACCATGTGATATCCAAGGGTCCACAGAGACCCGCCTCTCTTTTGCGATTAAAATAGAAATGAAAGATAGAAAAGTCCTTACCTTCCTTCACAAACATCAGGGGCAAGGAGGTCATCCCCCCCTTTCTCATCTTCTACCTCGCACCTCTCTGTTTGCGGCGCAGCATTGCCCGGCGGTCAACTGCTAAGTTGACTCCGCGATCCTAGCTTCCCCAGCAACCGGTGAAGCCTCCTCCTCCTTCGCCTTGAGCCACCAAACTCGATGGTGGTCTCAGCTTTGCTAGAACCGGCCGGAGTCACCAGGACGGAGGAGCTCTCCTCCAGCGAGGAGCTTGGACCAGGAAGGGTGAAATCCAGTGCCCAAAGCGAATTTGTTTTCCGGGTCGTGATCGCGAAGAGAAAAAGAATATCTCGGAGACGTTTGCATCTCAGTTGGGGGTCAGCAACCCTCCTTTTATAGGAGGAAACTCAGGGAATCAACCTGCCTCTCTGGCAGTTTGGGAGAATCTGCTAGAAGTAATGAACCCCTACGAAATCTAGGGTTTAACAAACTCAGACCGGCCTTCCGAAGTTGTTGATCCAATTCCCAAATCTTCTCATCCAGTCTTCCGCAAGAGATTTGATTTGGAAAACCTGATCGTTATGTTCCCCTTTCCTGTTCCGTCTGGGGGTAGATGATGACCGCGTCACCCTTGGATCAGGATCCAATGGCTGACGTTCCACGCAAAGAACAAAGGAAATTAGTCTTATTAAATCAAATCGTGACATTTATTGTTTTCCTCCACACAATAGGAAATCTTACAAAACTCGTATCTCCCAAACCGCTTATCATTTTAATCTCAAATTTTAGGGTAAAGTCTATAATGACTTAAGCTACTAGTGTGCAAATTTTGAGGCCAAAAATCGAAAGGAAAAACCAATTTTATTCATATGCAATTCCAGTACCTATAAGGCCCATATTCTGTATTAAAACACCTATTTTCTCTTTCCTCTCTTCCTATTTTCTTTATTTGAATTCCTTTTACCATTAGGAATCCTTGGGATACGAAATTCCACCAAGGATAACTCAATTATACCTCTTTTCACTTGTTTTCCACATTTTACAATTATTTTCAATTTCTTTCTTAATAAAGAAATACTTAATTGACCTTTTCTTTTCTTATTGCATTTTCTTTGCAACTTTGGACTCTTTGAAATCCAAGGAACCCATGAGGCACGAAATCCCTCCTTGGATTTTCCTTCTAGAGGTTTCTACCTCTAACTTTTCTCAAATATTCAATTATTCATTAATTAATTGAATTTCCTTGTTATTGGGCCCAATAGCCAATAAAGCCCACAAATCAAACAACAAGGCTATTTTAAACGAAATCCATTTATTCACAACAAATTATATTATTTGTCCAAATATCTTTAATATGAGAAATTACATTTCTCACCAAAGGAACCCAAAATTTGGGGTTGTAACATCCTTCCCCTCTTATGAGAATTTTGCCCTCAAAATTCCATCAAGCAAGCAAACAAACATGATACGTCTTCTTATGTCCATCAAGGCTCCCATGTGGCTTCACCCTTTCCATGATGTTTCCCAAGAACCTTCATTATCTCATTTTCTTCCATCTGAGTTCTTTCTTACCTTGGTATACCGTACCCTCATAGGTGACTAAGGACTTTTCAGCCTTTCAAAAGCTGAATAGGTTCAGGGCACAGCACCTGGCTTGGGTACCTCACATAGTGCTCTAGATCGGACTCATGCAACACATCATTTTATCCTGAGGGGTACGGTTAACACAACCATCTCCACCAATCCATCTCAAATGGACCCATATATCAGGGACTCAGCTTTATCAGTTGTAGCTTACAGGGGTCGGATTTTCACATCCCATATTCTCCCACAGTGAACTGCATGCCAGTCTGCTTTACACCAGCTCATGACTCATGTCACCCTTGGGCTCTCTCTCACCCCTTGCACGATCAAGTGACTTCATCTGCACACACTGTGGTTCTTTTATGACCTTCATGAGGCCTCCTTCACCAACATCATATTAATGAAGTGGTGACCGACACATCCTCTCTGTAAGACTTCTTGCATCCCGATAAAGGTTATGGTGGTTAACATCACATCGTTAGAACTGTCTCTTAGTATCACCCTGAACAAGCACACTAGCTCTCATCAGACCCTCTAGTCTGGATCATACTAACCATTAGTATGGGGTGATAAACTGTACAAACACTGAGCTCTTCATGTATCTACTTCCACCTCATGGAAGTGAACCTTTAGGTCACAGCAAGAACTTTGAATTCGCATCATGGTGTAGTTGAACCATCTCTTTTCATATGTAGTTCAACCAGATCTATCCCTTGACAGAACTCTTCCTTTCTCATGTCATCTAGGTAAGGCGATCTACCATAACCCATATTGTATCTTGACCTTCTTGGTCTAGGAGAAACTCACATCATCCATAATGATGAACTCCCATTCCCTCTCGGGAACTCTTTATACTTTATATCCATGCACTGGGTTAATGGTGTTCGTCCTTCACCTCCTGGCTTGCATGGCCACATGCTACATGAAACTTTGTTTTGAGCATCCAGAATGCTACCATCACTTACTATCTTTGTAGTACCAAGGTATATCATGTCCCCCTGTATTGTTATAATTCTTTAAGCTTGATACCTCGGAAACCCTAAACCACTCTCAAAAGGGTTTTATTACCTTCCTATCTGAAGAAGTGTATCTGAAGTTCTATCACCATCCTTTTACTACATCAAGAACTAAACTGGCTACCCATACAACCATTAACTTGTTCAACATATCTTATTACATCTGAGTGTTAGCCAAAATACATCTTCTTTCCAAACACATGGTTAGTCAAACAACCTCAACTTCTTCTAGCTTCCTGCTAGCTACATCTCAACAAGAGCATTCATTACCACTCCTTATCCTTAGGTGTTAGTTAATGTCGAAGACACACAACGCCTTGCATTATACTTATCATCTCATCTCAAACTCTAAGTTTGTCTTTATCAAGAAACTCTGAGCTCATCCTCATGGTGATCAAACTCAACCTTATGATTCCTTGTAACACTTGCAAAAGAAAAATCCACTTAGTTCAAGATAAAACGTCCTCACAAGATGATCTCCTTAATACTCTTAGTGTGTGTAAACCATCCATGTATTATTCCCTCCACAAAGGTATGTTATCATCTCTATCCTCATACCTTCTAGCAACGTTCCAACTTCCATCATCTTTATCCTTGGTGTAAGGCATGTGTACTGTCCTATCTCTCACTCCCATAACAAGAAGAAATAAGCATTTGGCTGCAGTCCAAATACAGAGTTCTTCCTCTTCCAAGAGTAGAGATGGTACAGCCCACCTTTCCCGTACACTTTCAAATCCAAGTTGAAACATGCAGCTTATGTCTCTATATCACAAACATCATGATATCCACACTACTTCCAGGGAAAACTGGTCTCGGACTTACTTGGTCCAAGCATAATCCTAGGTCATCTCCTCTAGGTCTATAGGGTGTCGACACTTTTGGGGTCATCCCTTTTCCCTTTTGCATCGAGAGAGTGCCCTACTCATCTGCCCTTTGGGTCCCATGAGTTCATGAAGGTGATCAATCTCCTAACCCATGGCCCTCAGACAATGATAGTTGTTACCTCCCGACCCTATGGTCATGTGTAACTAGGGAATTAGGCAACTCCTTCTTCCATCGGTCTTATCCCTACCTGACCCTTGGATAGACTTAGGATTCTAACATAGTACCTGTTCAACTTAGAACCTTACCCAAGCCCTCATCATCTCTCTCTGCATTCACGACTGACTTTTATCCTTTCATAGGGATCATGGCGACTTGCCTATCTTGTTCAGGCCCCATACCAGTTACCTTCATGGTAACACATCCATATGCACTTAGAGATGGTTAACTATGGGTCTATAGTTTCAATCTCATGCCATGTACTTTTCACTTAGCTCTCTCAGGATCCTATAAAGCCTCTTTAGGTTACCTCAAAACCAACCAAACTGGTATACTCCCTACCAAAGGGTCGCTCTCCCAGGATGGGAGGAAACTACACCTTTTGACAACAAGGTCAGAACTGTCCTTAGGGTTTACATCCTACTATCAACACTACTGAAGTACTCTGGGTTCAAGCTACACCCTACTTGCACAAGCCCATAGGGTTCTATAGGTTCCTTTCTAACTTCATCCATGAAGGAGCCATCCTTCGCTCAAACTTGCACGACCCTTCCCAGGGTTGGATTGCCAAAAGTGCTAGGTCATCAACTTCTCATGGCTCATATGGCATCCAAGGCACATTTATCCAAACACATGGTCTAATCTCATCATGTCGTCTCTCTCTCTAACCTTCACTTAGGGTTAGGGTTAACATCATCCTCAGAGGATGTGCTAGGTCTCTACTTTAATGGAGATCTCTACCTCCAAGACTCACTTTCTCTACTCATCCTCCTGACAAGAAGGTCTATCCTCAGGTCTCTCCTGAGGGCAAAGACAACTTATGTCATACGACCTAAGCATGTATCTATCCTTTTACGCTTACTCTATTAAGCTTATGTCCATGACATCTTATTTACATGCTTTTTATTAACTTGGTGGAGGATCCCTTAATCCTTATCAACCTTACCCATACCTCAAGAGGGTGAGGAGAAGAGAGGAAACCCTCATCCTTAAGGTCCTTAACAAAATTTGAGTTGAGAATGGATGAACAAGATGAGAGAGTCCTAAAGGTATCTTATTTTGAGTCATATCCTAAGACTTGGTCAGGCAGTCACACAGATCTGGGAGTCCTCGTATTCCGAATAGCGGTGTGGAGGAAAATATTTCCAGCCCCCGGTCGTGATCCTTTTCTAGACACTTGTGTCTTTCGGATAATCCTCTAATAACTCCCTTGGGTTCTACAGAATTTGTAAAATGTAATAATTATTAAAGATTACTTGAGGAACCTATGCTCTAATACCAATTGTAACGACCCGACCTCCCGATAACCCCCAATTAAGGGAGACCTGAAGGTCAGAGCCATTATTCAATTAACAGGATCAAAGGTTTGACAAATAATCAGTAATAATTAATTAAATTTACCAACTAAACTGAAAACAGGTATAAAATAAAACTTTTCTTACCTTGGAAAAACTGGGATTTCTAAACTTCTATCCATGAAGATGTTAATCTAACTAATCCTCATGTGCATGTTATTTCTCATTCAATTCCACATATGTCACTTTACTGTTTGTTCTTTCATTTGTACCTAAAACGCCGACAAACAAAACGTCGGTCAGCCGAAGCTGGTATGTGGGGGAAACAATAATTGTGCAACTATGTTAACAATGTAATCAACCAAATATCATTTAACAACCAAGATAACGTTTTAAGCAATACTACTCAATCCTTGCCTATCCCCTTTCTCTGTAATGTCCATGCAGTGGACATGGATACCACCTCTCTCATATGGTAGATCCTTACCCCCATGTCCCTACCACACAGGTAGCCAATACCTAGGGTTATGGAGTCGCATGGTCCTACCCAACATTAGACCAATCCCTGACTCATGATGACTGGATGGACCTACCTCATTGGTAGCCATTTACTAAGTCATTTAATGACCTGATGGACCTACCCTCATTGGTAGCCATTTACTAGGTCAATCCATAAATCTACAGAGGGGACTAGGATCTGAGCTAGTAGGCATATTTCTTATGTGATAGTCATATTCACATTATACTTTGCATGAATTAAATACATCCAACAGTTTAATTCAATCCACGATGGAAACATCGATAAAATCCTAGAAAACTAATTCGGGTAGTCATAAGCGTAACCACATACCTGTACATGTAGATTCAGGTGCAAGAATAGTCCAAACAACAATGAGCAAGCAAGCATTCAATAAGATCCTGAAACAATTATACAATTTTCTTTTATTACTCATGTCATTAAGATCTATCAAATCTAGCTTGAAAAACACTAGAGGGGGGTGAATAGAGTTTTTAAATTATTTTAACAATTATTTAACTCAAACAACCACAATTGAAAATGGAAGAAGGAGACAAGTGTTTAGAGTGGTTCCAATCTTAGCAAATACTAAGATTGTCAGTCCACTACCCGGTTGCTTACCCAACCGGGATTTTGTAAGTATTAATTTTATTACCTTCACAAGGAATTACACAAAATACAATACTTTCTTACACCCCTTGAACAACATTCACTTGAAGTAGATGCACCAACCCGAGGTAACCTTCTTGAAGTAACTCCAAGCTCCCCCTTGAAGTAGCCTTCCTCTTTAGAAGTAACCTCCCGTTGCACCAGCCTTCTTGAAGTAGCTCAAGGTCCCCTTCTTCACCAAGAAGATCTCCAACCTCTCCAATCCGCAGCCTCCAACCTAGGAGTAGCAAGGAGAGTACAAACAATAAAAGTGAACAAGAAAGGAAAAAGGAAATTACAACTTATCCTTTGAAGCACAAGGCTTGATTTGCTTAGATCAAGCGTATAGATCTCCTAACCAATGTGTATGGAATTGTGATTGTTGTGGATAGGAGATGCTAGCCTATAGGACATGAAATTTGAGCTGAGAGAAGAAGTAGCCAGTTGTCAATATGCTCAATTGCTCACAAACAGATTGCTCAATGTAAGTGTATGCTCAAAGATTGCTCAATTGTAAAAACAAGTGAGTTTAGGTGTCCTAAGGCATGTCCTATTTATAGGAATGTCCTACAAGTGCTTAAGGACGTTCTAGACACTTTCTAGGGGTTTCTAAGTGCTTAACTAGCCGTTAGATATAAGTTAGTTGCTTTAACAACGGCTAGTAAATTAATTCTGCAGTTGCTGTCAGAGACCATCTCGGTCGAGAAATGGTCGACCGAGACACCTACTCGGTCGAAGTTTTGTCGACCGATAGGCTCTCTGGATCAAGTGTTTGCAACGTTTATCTCCAACTGCCAACTATCTTGTCAGCTGTGTCTAACGGCTACTTGGGCCTTTCTCGGTCGAGAAGTTTGTCGACCGAGAGTGTCTCGGTCGAGGATTTTGTCGACCGAGATAGACCTTGTTTCAATGTTTCAAAAGAAGACATTAAGTGTGTGAATGAGTGTGCATATGTGACACTATTGAAGGGGATGGCCTATCTAAATGTGGTGTTTAGCTAGGGAAGATCTAACGCTTGATTTACATGAAGTCTAAGTACTTGTACATTATATATTTGTACAAGTTTACAATTGATTACATTTCATGATATTTACAATCATTCAAGCATATAGTTTCCCTAGTGCTTTGTCATCCACCTTATTCCTGCAACACTCAAGTAGCACGTTAGATTAACAAGAATGAAATGTTTGTCATTATCAAAACAAAGGGATTTACAGATGTCCATTTAGCCAACATAGCTTGCTTCTTAGGATTTCTAGTACACTTTTAGGGTTTCCATTGCAATTAGGGTTTCCCTTCCTCTTTTACTATTTTAAACCCTAATTGATCACAAATCCTAATTATTTCCACATCTATTCCTCAATTTTGGACTAAAAGCATATTTAACCATTAATTAAGCTCATTAAGCCTCTTTTTATTTAAGCTACTGTTTTTATCCTTTTAATCCATGACAATATCATTATATGCATTTATCATTAATTCATGGTTCATTATGATCCAAATCACTTATGAACTTGATTTGCCATTCATTCCACCTTTTATTCATGAGAAAACCCTAATTACTACATTTAGGGTATTCTTCCACAAATAGGAACTTTTATACTCAAAATAGCTTTGAACCATCGTATCTCAACCTTATTCATGAATCTAAACATTTAAAGTCATTAAGAGTCACAAAGACTAACATAGGGGTTTCAAGGCCCATTAAAGCTCATTTATATACATGGAACCCTAAATTAATCAACTTTACATGTAAAATAGATTGAAGTTCGACTTTAATATCCAACAGGTTATTACTTCACAAATTAACCTATTAAACCTTAAAGATTTGTCCTTTATATTCAAATAGAGGTTCTAAGTGCTTAATCATTCTTAGTTGAGGTAGACACCCTAAATTATGCAAGAAACATCTAGATCAGGTTCAAGTTCATTATTAACTATTCAATAGGTTGCAAAAAAATACTCAATTTCATCAACTAAGCAACATGAACTTAACCAATATGCTCAATTAGGGTTTCTTAATCTAATACATAAGCACTTTTCTTTAGATTAACACACTTTTGTAAATAGGAACATATTCAGGTTCTTAAACCAATTTTATTGTGTCCCTCGTATATTTCTAAGAAACTTTCATGTATTAAGTTTGTTAATCCGAGATTCCTAGTAAATTCCATGAATTTTGCAAGGCAAAGCATGATCTTGGATTATCTGTTAGTTTTAGAAATTCATTGGCCATCCGATCTGTTGTCCCGTGGACCATGTGATATCCAAGGGTCCACAGAGACCCGCCTCTCTTTTGCGATTAAAATAGAAACGAAAGACAGAAAAGTCCTTACCTTCCTTCACAAACATCAGGGGCAAGGAGGTCATTCCCCCCTTTCTCATCTTCTACCTCACGCCTCTCTGTTTGCGGCGCAGCCTTGCCCGACGGTCAACTGCTAAGTTGATTCCGCGATCCTATCTTCCCCAGCAACCGGTGAAGCCTCCTCCTCCTTCACCTTGAGCCACCAAACTCGATGGTGGTCTCAACTTTGCTAGAACCGGCCGGAGTCACCGGGACAGAGGAGATATCCTCCAACGAGGGAGCTTGGACCAGCAAGGGTGAAATCCAATGTCCAAAGCGAATTTGTTTTCCGGGCCGTGATCGCGAAGAGCAAAAGAATCTCTCAGAGACGTTTGCATCTCAGTTCGGGGTCAGCAACCCTCCTTTTATAGGAGGAAACTCAGGGAATCAACCTGCCTCTCTGGCAGTTTGGGAGAATCTGCTAGAAGCAATGAACCCCTATGAAATCTAGGGTTTAACAAACTTGGACCGACCTTCCAAAGTTGTTGATCCAATTCCCAAATCTTCTCATCCAGTCTTCCGCAAGAGATTTGATTTGGAAAACCTGATCGTTATGTTCCCCTTTCCTGTTCCGTCTGGGTTTAGATGATGACCGCGTCACCCTTGGATCAGGATCCAATGGCTGACGTGCCACGCGAAGAACAAAGGAAATTAGTCTTATTAAATCAAATCGTGACATTTATTGTTTTCCTCCACACAATAGGAAATCTTACAAAAATTGTATCTCCCAAACCACTTATCATTTTAATCTCAAAGTTTAGGGGAAAGTCTATAATGACTTAAGCTACTTGTGTGCAAATTGTGAGACCAAAAATCAAAAGCAAAAGTCAATTTTATTCATATGCAATTCCAGTACCTATAAGGCACATATTCTGTATTAAAACACCTATTTTCTCTTTCCTCTCTTCCTATTTTCTTTAGTTGAATTCCTTTTACCATTAGGAATCCTTGGGATACGAAATTCCACCAAGGATAACTCAATTATACCTCTTTTCACTTGTTTTCCACATTTTACAATTATTTTCAATTTCTTTCTTAATAAAGAAATACTTAATTGACCTTTTCTTTTCTTATTGCATTTTCTTTACAAATTTGGACTCTTTGGAATCCAAGGAACCCAAGAGGCACGAAATCCCTCCTTGGATTTTCCTTCTAGAGGTTTCTACCTCTAACTTTTCTCAAATATTCAATTATTCATTAATTAATTGAATTTCCTTGTTATTGGTCCCAATAGCCAATAAAGCCCACAAATCAAACAACAAGGCTATTTTAAACGAAATCCATTTATTCACAACAAATTATATTATTTGTCCAAATATCTTTAATATGAGAAATTACATTTCTCACCAAAGGAACCCAAAATTTGGGGTTGTAACTTAGGGGCCCAAAGGCATAGGAGTTCTATAGAAGAAAACTTAATACATGAGAAACTAATTATAGAAGAAAGAACATAATCTAAGAGTCCCATTTAGCTTTAGCATCCCCATGATAGATCTGATTTTTGTGAGCCAGCATATAGAGTAGTGACATCATCTTCCTTTCATCATAAGCATCATAAGCAGAATGTACCTATAAAACATATGCAATTTGTACACATCGGCACAATATATAAATATATTGTACTGAGTACGCCTACATGTCATTTAATTTAACTCTCATCATATCTTGGCAATAACATTAAAAGTAAACTTGGCAGTAATAAGCAATATGGAAAAATCAGGCTTGAATAAAAGTAAGTTTATTAATAACAAAGAACACATATATTTTAAGCATATTTTCCATTATATCATCCATGAATTACTACAAAAAAGTTGAATGCCTTAAAGCCTTTAGCCCTATTTGGCAATGGACTGGGATTAGTCCAGTCATCCGATTATGAAATCCGGACTAGGATTGGGGTTTCCCACTTGGCCCTGTTTCGAAAACCAATCCGTCTGGCCTCGTAACTTGTGTTTTTTCAGTCTTGTATATAAAACAAAATACACAAAAGATAGAGCCTAATCCAGACTGGGATTCCTAATCTTGATACTGGAAGGACTGAGATAGTCCAGCTTTTGAGATTATGAAATCTCAAAATGGGGTCGTTTCTCAGTTTCCAACCAAACGCGCAAGTGCAGAACCAGACTGGATTAGGACTGGATCTGCTGATGTGGCATAGACGTGGCCTAATAAGACAAGCCTAAATCTCATCCTAGTCTGTTTCCAAATAGGGGCTTTATGATCACTACCAAATAGTTGGATCATGTGTACAATGTGACCACTACTGAAGAGTTGGGTCCAAGCACACTACCAAAGAGTTGGTGCTACCATATGTATAATGTGACCACTACCAAAGAGTTGGGTCACTTCCAAGAACACTTCCAAAGAGTTGGTGCTTTTGATATAATGGATAGAAAAATATATTATGTTTAGGTTTTGCAAAATATATATATAAAGCACACCATCAAAGTTGGATACTCATATAGCTATATTTCAAACAATACCATATGCCAAGTTCATACACTATTTTACAACCATACATTATTATAGGCCAAGTGAGAGTTAATGGAATACCTTCTACTCAAAAGTGGGGAGTCTAGAGATGCTCCTCACTAGTACCTTTTATTTCCTGAAATTATTGGAGATTTGGTATTTATTAGTTATATTGTTCAAATCACCATTATTCTAAAGAGTATATAAAAGGGCCTTTTATTAGTTTTGGAGTCTTGAGAGTTGAGTATGAATCTTGGAGTATGTATTCAAGTCCTAGATTAGTAATGTCACATCATAGAAGGTTTATAAGGTCAAAGTCATGATCTTTAGATCTTATTGACTAATTATGCACATTTCGGAAGATCAAAATAGGGAAAAGAGTGATAATTAGGTTTGATTGATAATTGAGTCACAATATTTAGATCTGATCATTCCATAATTATATAGATGCAAAAATATGATGATCACAGGTTTTTGGTGATTTAATCAGGTTTGAGTATTTACTAAATAATTAAACAAGATATGAACATATTTGGGCAAGATCCTTTATTTGAGTCAAATTTAGGGTCAACATATGTCAGATTAATGATCTTCGTGTTTTTCTAATAAAAAAGAGTACTTGTTTATATTTTTCTGACACTCCTACAATTTATTATGATTTTCTCAAGATCAAGGTACTTTCTAACAAATTTTGAAAATCAAAGATTAATAACGAGAAGGGAAATAATGACAGGCCATTGGATGCTTAGATCCAACAGTTAGGATTTTATCGTACAATCTAAGAGGGCTGAGGTGGATTTACCCCAGTGGTTCAACTGGACTCAAGTGGGTCCCTCTCTTCTTTGCTCAGTGCTTCACAGCAGGTTGGCAACTCGATCTCCGACGAGCTTGTGTGATGGCTGTGCTCCTCCTCGTGCATGGGTGATGACTGGGTTAGCTTCGCGAGGTCCTTCCGTAGCTGGACGACCAAGCCTCGGGTCGTGGCTCCCTCCCAATCTATGGGTTGACTAGGAGTCTGGCGAGCTGCACTGCTCACGGTAGAGGAAAGTTGAAGGGGGAGCAGAAGGTGGTTTTGAGGTGGTTTAGGGTGCCGTTGAGGTGGATGAAGGTACCCCGAAGCTATTTGCAGGATTGATTCGAGGCGAGGTTTTAGGGAGCAACCAAGTCAGGAGCTAGGTGGTGGCAGACAGGAAAGAAAGGGGTGAGCTCGAGGTCAGGGATCTTTGGGATCTCTTTGGGAAAATTGGAGGGTGAGGTGTAGCAAAGGGGTGTCGATGAAGTTGTAGGTGTGCTTAAATAGAGGAGGAAATGAGAGAGGAGAGAACGCCCTAATGGGTTCAGTTGCAGTTGGAGAACAGGTCTCTCCGACGTGGTCGTGGAGAGGAGTGTGGGCAGTTTTGGAGGTCGTGTGAGGGGTCAACAGGTTCATGGAGATGAGGTGGAGGTGTTGCCTCGATTAGTTTCTCGTGAAGTGGGTCCGAGCGAGGAGTAGGGGTCGAGGTTGTGGATTCGTGGTTGTAGCCATGTCTTCCCGAGTGGAGCAGAGGTTAGGGATGATCTTCTGGCCGTCAGTTCTTCCTTGGATCCATGGACGCGCCATCAAGTGGTCAAGGTGGCTCCGGGGAGAGGGAGTCGTGGATTGCTGACCTCAGCTCCACGCGACAAAGGAATAAAATTACAAACTTAGGTTACAAGATGGAAATCGTGACAAAAATTTAATCAAACTATAGACAAAAATTGTAAAACCCATAGAGGGATCTTGAAATGTCCAAATGACATGAAATTTGGACCATAGTTTCACCATATCATACCCCACATGTTAGTAAGGTTTGGGATCGAGATATCAATCTTTGAATGGTTAATTAATCTTTATGTGAATTAGGGTTTTGAAATGGATTAAAGATTAAAGGAACAAAGTATAAAAGAAATTAGAAAACCCACTTTATCACATCCTACTCACCTTAAAAGAAATTTTGTCCTCAAAATTAATCTGGATGAAAGAGGTGAGGAAAACGTTGCTCCATATCTGCTCATAGTTCCCAAGTTGCATCTTCAGCACCATGATGGTTCCACTGCACCTTCACCATATGGATTTGCTTATTCCTGAGTTCTTTGACCCTGGAGTTGAGAATCTTTGTAGGTTGTTCTGGATAAGAGAGATTCTCCTACAACTCAAGTGGCTCGTTGTTTAGCACATGACTATCATCCTTCACATACTACTTCAAATTGGACACATGAAAGACATTGTGCATCATGTTGTATTGTGGAGGAAGAGAAAGCCGATAAGCACATTCACCAATGCGCTCCAAAACTTTAAAAGGACCCACATATCTCGGACTAAGATTCCCTTTGTTCTTTGCTATGGCACGGATGGGTCTGATCTTCAAGAATACATAGTCACCATCATTAAATTGTTTGTCAGACCTATGTGCATGTGCATATGAATTTTGATGATCCTAGGCCTGTTTCAACCTCTGCTTAATCAAGGACACCTTATCAACATAAAGTTGCAACTCCTCAAACTTTAGCATCTTCCTTTCTCCAACTTCATCCCAATGGAGAGGGGATCTACATGGCCTACCATAGAGAGCTTCATAGGGTGGCATATCAATGCTTGATTGGTAGCTATTATTGTATGCAAACTATGCTAATGGAAGGTAGTATTCCCAAGATCCTCCCCAATCTAAAATACATGCTCTGAGAAGATCCTCCAATATTTGGATAGTGTGTTCTGACTGGCCATCAGTTTGGGGATGATATGCTATGTTGAAATTCAACTGTGTACCCATCTCATTCTATAGTTGCTTCCACAGATGTGATGTGAACTTTGGATCCCAATCTGAGACAATAGAAATTGGTACTCCATGCAGTCGTAAAATCTCCGTTATATACAACTCAACAAGCTCAGGAACCTTGGTCGTAGTCCGCATAGGTAAGAAATGTGTAGACTGGGTCAACCGGTCTACTATGACCCAAACCACATCATAACCCTTCTTGGTTCTGGGTAGTCCCACCACGAAATCCATGGTGATATTTTCCCATTTCCATTCGGGAAATGGTAAGGGTTGCAATACACCACCGGGACATTGGTGCTCGGACTTTATCTGCTGGCAAGTGAGACACTTAGAGATAAACTCAACTATATCATTCTTCATACCTCTCCACCAAAAGTGTCTTTGTAGATCCTTATACATCTTAGTAGATCTAGGATGTATGGAATACTTAGACCCATGTGTCTCTTGCAGTATGCACTTCTTAATCTCTGACTCTTCAGGTACCCACATCCTATGCTTTTACCTTAGTCCACCGTCCATACCAACAGATAGATGTGTCTGGGGCTTTACCACAAGAGTTGTCATATCCTCTAAGCTACAGATGTTCTTTTGAGATATCAGGAGTATGGAAAGAAGACCAGGGATAATATTGATATTTGCCAGAATAATAGAGCCAGATTCTGCTGGAGATGACCCAGAATATGAAGGTTCCAGACACATTGATGCACAAATCGACTTCTTACGACTAAGAGCATCAGCTACAACATTGGCCTTGCCTGGATGATATGCAATAGTGAAATCATAATCTTTGAGATATTCCAACCATCTCCTCTGTCGAAGATTGAGGTCTTTCTGAGTCAAGAGGAATTTGAGACTTTTTTGTCTGTGAATATGTCAAAAGTAGCACCATACAGATAATGTCTCTAGATTTTGAGAGCATATATAATGGCAGCTAATTCCAAATCGTGAGTTGGATAATTGACCTCATTAGGTTTCAATTGTCTAGAGGCATAGGCAACCACTTTACCATCTTACATGAGGACACAACCCAAACCCATTTTAGAAGCATCAGAAAATATTACAAAGCCATCATTACCAGAAGGTAAGGTCAAAACAGGAGCAGAAGTCAAGAGAGATTTCAATTCTTGGAAACTGGCCTCACACTCAGGAGTCCAAACGAATTTGGCATCTTTTCTGGTAAGTTTAGTCATGGGTAGGGTATTTTACTGAAATTAAGGATGAAATGACGGTAATAGCTGGCTAGGCCAAGGAAGCTACGAATTTTAGAAGCATTGGTAGGGGCTTTCCAATCAAGGACAACTAAAAATTTGGCAGGGTCAACAGAAATTTTCCCACCCAAAATGACATGGCCAAGAAACATGACTTGGTCAATCCAAAACTCACATTTAGATAATTTAGCATACAATTTCTGGGCTCTCAAAACATCAAGGACTTTCTGGAGATGTTCACGATGTTGATCAACATAATTTTAATATATAAGAATATCATCAATGAAGGCCACAACGAAGTTGTTAAGAAATGGCTAGAAGACAGTATTCATCAAATTCAGAAATACTCCAGAAGCATTATTCAAGCCAAACGACATCACCACGAATTCATAATGTCCATATCTAGTTCTAAAAGCTGTCTTTGGAGTATCGCAATCTTTTACTCGTAATTGATGATAACCAGATCTAAGGTCAATCTTGGAGAACACAGTGGCAGTACGAAGCTGGTCAAACAAGTCATCAATTCTTGGGAGGGGATATTTATTTTTAATGGTGGCTTGGTTGATCATGAAATAATCAACACACATTCACATTGACCCATCTTTCTTTTTAACAAAAAGGACAGGAGCACCCCAAGGAGAAGTACTAGGACGGATGAAGCCTTTATGAAGAAGTTTCTCTAGTTGTTTCTTGAGCTCTATAAGCTCGGCAGGTGCCATTATATAAGGTGCCTTAGAGATTGGTGTGGTGCCCGGTGCTAACTCAATTGAGAACTCAATCTCACAATCTAGAGGCAACCTTGGAAGATCCTCAGGAAAAATGTCTGGGTAATCCCTCACCACATCCAAGATCTCTAAAGGTCTCACCTTAGAATCAGACACGGATACAATAGTAAGATAGGCTCTACATCCTTTGGCTATCAAAGTTTCGGCTTTAAGAGAAGAAATAATCATATTTTGATTTCTTTCTTTTCTCCCAGAAATAGTCAAAGGTTTAGAATTGGGTGCATAAAAGACTACTTTCTTGCCTCGGCAATCAAGCATAGCAAAGTAGGAAAAGAGCCAATCCATCCCCAAAATTAAGTCAAAATCCTCCATATCAAGAAGAATGAAAGCAGATTGAAATTTATGACCACCAAAAGAAAAAGGCAAGGTTTTGGTTTTCTGAAGAGAAGTATAAATTTTTCCACTGGGAGTTGTCAGATCTAAGATATAACCTAGATCATTAATCTCTAACTTGATCACGGAAGAAAGATTTCTAGATATGAAGGTATGTGTCGATCCTTAATCGAACAGGGCCAAAATAGGATGATCTTGGAGACATATTATACCTACATTATGATTTTGTACGAGATCATGGTTTTCAATGATTCATTATAATAAAGAATTATTAACATTATTACCTTCAATCAGACGGTTGTTATTAGACTTAGCTTCTTCTGCATCAATTGCAAAGACTCGGCCCTGAAGACGTTCTGGCTGAGCCTGATCTATAGGGACAGCTGGCTGAGCAGGTGGGGCTCTAGTCTGAGGTAATGGGGCAGGACGGTTCTGAGGTGCCCCCTGGACCAGAATTGGGCAATTGAACTTCATGTGCCCCTCCTTGTTGCAATAGAAACAGATTGGCTTTTCAAACTTGCATTTTCAAGGATGAAACCCACCACATATTTTGTATTTGGATCGCCCATATGATCCACCTTGGCCTTGGCCTCCTCAGTTTGGTCCTCCTCAGTATGATTGACCTCTATGGTGATTTCCTCCTCCTCCTCTTCCCATGCCATGGCTATTAGGCTTCTTCCTATCCTTCTCTTTCTCCTTTCCCTTGGTGATGGATGCATCGGTTAGACCTAGGTATCCTAAGCTTGGTGTTTTATTCTTCCCTAAGGTTCTTTCTTGGGTAAGGGCATTATTGATGGCATCTTCAAAGGTAGGATGGGTGGAGGTGCAAAGTCAAACTTTAAATTCTTGGTTAAGACCATCTATGAAGTGTTCAATCTTTTCATATTCATCAAGGTTACGAGCATGACGCTCTAGGAGTTTAAAGGCCCTAACATAGTCTACAACAGATAGGTTTCCTTGGGTGAGGTTATTGAACTGTTTCTTCTTCTCCTTCCTAGCAGATATGGGCATGAAACAGTTGGAAAAGATCCCCTTAAACTCCTCCCAACCAATGGGGTCATCTAGAAGTGCTCGTGTATGGTAATAATTTTCCCACCACAACTTCACGGACCCCCTAAGTTGGTAGGTAGCAAATGTGACCTTATCTTCCTTAGGATACTTAAGGGCTCTAAAGGCATTTTCAACATATAGGATCCATGCATCAACTTTATCTAGGACTTCACCTAAGTCTTCTCCATGAAAGGTTTCATGTTTAAGATTAAGGAAGTCACTAATGGTGGTTTCTGGGTTTGTCCTAGAGGATGAGCCACTATTGTTGGTTTCTTTTAGGGCTAGGGCATGCATGCATTCCAACATCATCTTCTTTTGTTCTTCTCAATTGCCTACAACCATGGTCTTACGAGGGCATGATTGAGATTCATCACTAGAGCCATCATTAGATCTTGTTCTCTTAGACCTAGTTTTTGGAGGCATATGCAATTTTGTATAAAAGATAGTTTAGAGATTTATTTGAGATAGATCATAATGCAACCAATAAAGATTTAGCAATCATGGCATATATTTTTCCAATTTTTTATGTCTTTTAGTTATTCCCATTTATCCTAGTCTACCCACATAATATAGAGAGTATATCATTGATCATGGTCATGAGAGAGGACTAGATGAGAAGCCTAGTGTGTATCATTCACTATATAGATTGGCTGGGGGTAGTCATTAATTGGGTAAAGATGAGAGGAAAGATTTTTCTAAGGTAAGCATGCCCACTTTAACAATAATTGTGTTAGCCATGAAGATAACTTGCGGCGGGAGACCTCACACCGTGAAAATGAATGCGGAGAGTGATTATGTCAGAACCTTCTGCAAGGTACCCTTCTAGACACCTCGGTGAACCAGCATATAGAGTAGTGACATCATCTTCCTTTCATCATAAGCATCATAAGCAGAAGGTACCTATAAAACATATGCAATTGGTACACGTCAACACAATATATAAATATATTGTACTGAGTCTGCCTACATGTCATTTAATTTAACTCTCATCATATCTTGGCAATAACATTAAAAGTAAACTTGGCAGTAATAAGCAATATGGCAAAACCAGGCTTGAACAAAAGTAAGTTTATTAATAATAGAGAACACATATCTTTAAGCATATTTTCCATTATATCATCCATGCATTACCACCAAAGAGTTGAATGCATTAAAGCGTTTATGATCACTACCAAAGAGTTGGATCATATGTACAGTGTGACCACTACCGAAGAGTTGGGTCCAAGCACACCACCAAAGAGTTGGTGCTACCATGTGTACAATGTGACCACAACCAAAGAGTTGGGTCACTTCCAAGCACACTTCCAAAGAGTTGGTGCTTTCAATATAATGGACAGAAATATATTATGTTTAGGTTTTACAATATATATATATATATATATATATATATATATATATATATATCAGGCTAGTGTACACTCGAGTGTACCGGAGGCACCGTACACCTCAGTCATTTTTGAAGATGTAACAATTTTTGGAAATATCTAAACCATTGATCTTCTTAATTATCATAAGAACATACTATATAATAAATTTTAGCTCATTTGGACACTTCTAGGTCATGCATCTAAAGGAGGCAAAAATCATGTATTTCAAATTAGTTTTGTGCGTCGATTTTGTTTTTCTTGGATGAGTGATTTACACTCATCCAAATGATTTCAAATTTTGTATGTGACCTATTATTATTGTAACCATGAAGATCAATGGATTATATTTTGGAAAAATATGGTCTAGATAGGCAAACACCATTGAGGTGTACGACGTGATCTTTACACTCGAGTGTATTCTAGCCTGACTCTCTCTCTCTCTCTCTGTATATATATATATATATATATATATATATATATATATATATATATATATATATATATATATATATATATATATATATATATATATATATATATATATATATATATATATATATATATATATATAAAGCAAACATCATCAAAGTTGGATACTCATATAGATCTATTTCAAACAATACCATATGCCAAGTTCTTATACTATTTTACAACCATACATTATTATAGGCCAAGTGAGAGTTAATGGCATACCTTCTACTCTGAAGTGTGGAGTCTACATATGCTCCTCACTGGTATCTTTGATTTCCTGAAATTTTTGGAGATTTGGTATTTATTAGTTATATTGTTCAAATCACCATTATTCTAAAGAGTATAAAAGGCCCTTTTATTAGTTTTGGAGTCATGAGAGTTGAGTACAAATCATGGAGTATGTATTCGACTCTCAGATTAGTAATGTCACATCAGAGTAGGTTTATAAGGTTAAAGTCATGGTCTTTAGATCACATTGACTAATTATGCACATTTCGATAGATCAAAATAGGGAAAAGAGTGATAATTAGGTTTGATTGATAATTGAGTCACAATATTTGGATCTGATCATTCCATAATTATATAGATGCAAAAAGATGATGATCATAGGTTTTTGGTGATTTAATCAGGTTCGAGTATTTTCTAAATAATTAAACAAGATATGAACATATTTGGGAAAGATCCTTTATTTGAGTCAGATTTAGGATCAACAGATGTCAGATTAATGATCCTCATGTTTTTCTGATAAAAAAGAGTCTTGTTCATATTTTTCTGACACTCCTACGATTTATTATGATTTTCTTAAGATCAAGGTAATTTTTGATAAATCTTGAAAAGCGAAGATTAATAACGAGAAGGGAAATAATGGCGGGCTGTTGGATGCTTAGATCCAACGGTCAGGCTTTTTTCACACAATCTAAGAGGGATGAAAAGTCAACTGAGGTGGATTTACCTCTGTGGTCCAACTGGACTCGAGCGGGTCCCTCTATTCTTTGCTTAGTGCTTCACAATAGGTTGGCAACTCAATCTCCGGTGAGCTTGTGTGATGGTTGTGCTCCTGCTCGTGCACGGGTGATGATTGGGTTATCTTCGTGAGGTCCTTCCGCAGCTGGACGACCATGTCTCGGGTTGTGGCTCCCTCCCAGTCTATGGGTTGACTAGGTGTTCGGCGAGCTGCACATCTCACGGCGGAGGAAAGTTGAAGGGGGAGCAGCAGGTGGTTTCGAGGTGGTTTAGGGTGTCGTTGAGGTGGATGAAGGTGCCCCGAAGCTATTTGTAGGATTGATTCGAGGCGATGTGGTAGGGAGTAGCCAAGTCAGGAGCTAGGCGGCGGCGGACATGAAAGAAAGGGGCGAGATCGAGGTCAGGGATCTCTGGGATCTCTTTGGGAAAATTGGAGGGTGAGGTGAAGCAAAGGGGTGTCGACGAAGCTATAGGTGTGCTTAAATAGAGGAGGAAATGAGAGTGGAGAGAACGCCCAAATGGGCTCGGTTGCAGTTGGAGAACATGTCTCACCGGCATGGTCGTGGAGAGGAGTGTGGGTGGTTTTGGAGGTCGTGCGAGGGGTCAACAGGTTCATGGAGACGAGGTGGATGCATTGCCTTGATTAGTTTCTCACGAAGTGGATCAGAATGAGGAGTAGGGGTCAGGGTTATGGACTCGTGGTTGTAGCTACATCTTCCTGAGTTGAGCAGAGGTTAGGGATGCTCTTCTGGCCGTCAGATCTTCCTTGGATCCATGGATGCACCATCAAGCGGTTAGGGTGGCTCTGGGGAGAGGGAGCCATGGATTGCTGACCTCAGCTCCGCGTGACAAAGGAATAAAATCACAAACTTAGGTTACAAGATGGAAATCGTGACAAATAATTAATCAAACTATAGACAAAACTTGTAAAAGCCATAGAGGGAGCTAGAAATGTCCAAATGACATGAAATTTGGACCATAGCTTCACTATAGCATACTCCACATGTTAGTAAGGTTTGGGCTAGAGATCTCAATCTTGGAATGGTCAATTAATCTTTATGTGAATTAGGGTTTTGAAATGGATTAAAAATTAAAGGAACAAAGTATAAAAGAAATTAGAAAACCCACTTTATCACATGATTCTTCAAAAGCCACCTATTTCGTGCCATCCATTACTCTTATTGGTAGGCCACATATATGACTGATCTCCTCATTCATTCTTATAAGGAGAAATGCTTCCAAGTAGTTGGTTGTTACGAAAGAGCAATGTAGATAGGGAGTCACATGATCCACCAAGAGAATGCCTGATTGACTATGATATTAACTACTCTATTGATAGTGTTTCACTAATCTAAGGGTGGACATCTTTTATGGATATTTTTATTCTCTTGAGAGTAATTGATTATTCAGTGGCCAGTAAAGGCCGGTTTGGACCGCCAGGTGGGGATAGTTGAGAAAAGAAATTCATATTTTATGTTTTTTTCTGACTTGTCTCAAATAGATATGAGGGTGTGTTTATCGAGGATGAGAAACATTTCAGCTTATGTAAGTTTGATGCACCAGATAATTGTCATTTTCATAGGCTATTTATTATGTATTTTTATACACTTATTGTTCATTTTCATATAAATTTGTGCATTATTTTTATTATCATTAGCATGTGACACTTAATTGCATCAAATAAATGTGTTTTTAATGTTCTTGTTATATTCATTATTAATTGGGAGCTTATGTTCATTTTTGTGCATTTATGGTGAATCTACAAGAAACTACACAGCTCGGTACTACTGACTTTATTGTCAGTGACATCGACACTTGCTTAGGAAGGAACATGTGAAATTAGAAAACTTGGTATTACCGACCAAGGAATTCGATACTACCGACGACCTCACAACAAGGATTCAGAATTTCTTGAGAAATCTCAATACTATTGACATCAACTCGGTAGTAACGACAACTGCATAGGTGACCGCAACTATCAAAGGTGTCAGCAGTACCAACATCCTGTAGGAAGTACCAACATAGTGGGATCAGGAAGATATGGAAGTCGTGTTTAATCCAACGGTTGGAAATTAATGATGCCCTAAGATACTTCTATGACTTAGGGGGATTTTGGCCAAACCTAGGTATCTGATTCTATTCCATTCTATGGCAGTCAAGGGTAAAAAGAGGAGAAAGAAGAGAAGAAAGCCATGTTCTGGGATATTCGGGCACCTCCGGTATATGGATGTACAGCCTGAGGTTAGTGAATCTGCATGTTCACGTAAGGGAGTCATCTGGACCATCTTCTTTGGGGGTACTTTTTTCTTCTTCTCTCTTATGTATTTGACAATGGAAATCATGCAGGGTTGATCCCTTTGTTCCTTAGTTGTCGGGAGTAGCCTGGTTTAGCATTGTAATTGACGTTTATGCATTAATATATCTTTTTCTCTTAATTTCTGGACATAATTCTATGAAAGTGTCACAAATTATCCATGATTGATCACCATAGGTAATTATTTAGACCATTAATTGCTTTGAGAGAAGGATTAAGGGTTGGAAAACTCATATAATTACATGTTTTATATTGTACCTTGAAAAACGGCTTACGAATGTAAAGAGAATAACCCAAAGCTTTTGGTAAAGCGCCTAACTAATAACACAATTTCTATGAGAGTTGGATTGGTATTAGAATAGGTAGTGAATTATGACAGGAGAGTGGGTAATTCTCACTATAGATCTCTTTGTCTAGGGGTTAGGAGAGTTAATTATTAATGATATGATGTTAATTGCAATATTAACTGAGGTGAAATTGTAATCCTTAGAAATTCACTCCATTGGAGATCAAAACTAGTAATCTTAGATTTATTCTCTACATATTAGATAAATAAACATTCACTCAAAGTTATCATCAGCTTTGTTGATCGTATCACAGTTAGTAGTAGTCTTTAGAGAGTGTTTTCCTGAGTTTGACATTCGGGCCTCTTTGGGCCTATATTACATTGATACATATACTTATGTTTAATGTGTGGTTTGTGCGTATTAGGCATCATCCGACATTTAATAAAACATATGTAAACAAGATGTCATGGACATAATTTTATGATGCTTTAATATCATATGTATGAAACTGAGGTTAAAAAATCTAGCTTATATGAAAAGGCATGGACCGCACCAAGATCACTATCATCCTTGACTGCTAAGAGGGAAGGCTCTCCTAACCAAGAGAGAATGTATCCAAGGGGGATGATGGAATAAGAGACTTCCAAGAAATGGAAGAGGCCAGAGGAGGCCACCACTGAGGAAGGTTTTGAGCCCAAAGTTTCCCCCTCTGACATCCTGAACCCTAATGATAGTTCAAACTTTAGTTGCAAATCTATGATGGAAGATGAGCCCAAGGATGACCCCAGCCATGATTCTAGTCCTAAACCTAAAGTCAGTTAAGTTCATACACCTAATGCTCTTAGGCTAGGACAACAATACAAACTCATCGAGACTATCAGTATTTACAACCAAGGATGTTTCCAGAGGTGAGAATGATGAACCCTACCAGTCCGCCCTCATCATGAATTCATCATCCTCGACTTCATCAAGTTTGGTATATAAAAGTTATGGGATCAAGACAACCCTCAGGTGGGAGCATGGTTGCTCCACATGATCTGATACCATATGACATGGAACTAGAATCCCAGTCCCATGAACCAAACGAATACCAAAGAAAACATGTGGATGTGTGAAATGCTTAGCACACATGAACAAGTAACAAGATAAAGGCACCAACATAGTCTCAACATTCAACAAGTATAAATTATACAAAATGCATTATATTCATGAATTCAATTTTATATTTCCAAAGTCAAGGTACAAGTCATTCATGTGCACTAAATCTAGATCTTACAACAAGTACACCTAGCATAGCTCACCAAGCCCATCCACCTTCTATCCATCTCTGAACCTAAAAACAAAATACGAGAAATGGGTCAACACATGAGGTGTTGAGTATGGGACAGAAAGATACATATATATGTATAATCTTAACATAATTTGAAAAGATTTCAAGACTAAACAAAAAAGAATAAACATGTTAACTATTTAAAAAAAATACAAAACCATATTTTATGTCATTTCACTCCATTATACCAACAATATCAAGCATGTTTAAGGCCTTTGACCATCTTCCCTTCGGAAGGGTTTGTAAGGGTGATCAACATTAGCTAACCCTTTTATACGAGAGGGACATCAAGGCCATAGACAAGAGCTAACCCTTTATCAACAATATTATAATGGAGTTCTATATATATATGTGAGTTGAAGTTATAAAACCGACGAGGAAAACATCGAGTAAGACATAGCAATACTACATGATGATATTTATCTTTCTCTCTTAATCCCATACATGACGATATTTGAGCAAGTAAACAAACAAGCATACAATACATGTCTTTTCAATCAAGAAAGTGATATTCATATAACTAGATAAGGCCCATATCTAATTCAGAGATTCATAATCTAACTTATCCTTCATCATCTTGCCACATGCCAAACCTATTTAACAACAAGATTTTATAGATGCATTAGATTCTCATCATTAACCCTAATTATCTTCATTTTAAGGGTTTTGGCCAAGTTAGGTTACAAGTTGCTTATTAGTACATTTGATGACCTTATAATAATTTAGAGCCCATCATGTGGGTGTGGTTCAAGTGTCATGCCATTATGATGTTACATGCACTTTCTGTGATCATATCAAGGTTTAAGGTATTTACATGCATTCTAGGGTCAACAGACTCACAATAGAGAACCATAGATCATAATTCCTCAAGTCAAGAGTTCCAGACCTAAAGGTGATTTAGATCAGCAACATTAATCATCAGAAACACATAATAAGATTAGGTGGTTGACCATTAGCAGCAAGATTAGCAATCTAGGGCAAAGTTCATCATTAAAGTCCAAACTAGGCACATATGTACACGAAGGAGCCATTTATGTGAAATAGGGATAGTAGGACCTTCATTCAGTTCAAGTATACATCATAGGTACTGATTTAAGGATCATAGGGTAGATTGAGAACTCAAGATCAAAGTTTGCATCAAAATCATAAATCAACTATACTCCAAATGATTAAAGTATTCATATTTTGGGAAAATAGGGAACACCCTATGAAATTAAACCCTAAAACCTAGTTCATTGCGTAGATCTTTTCGAACGGATCAATTTTATATATAGGTTCATATGTTTTGGCCTTAGGATCAGGGATATATCAAATTTTAAATATTAAACCAAAAACTATATGGAAATCAATGCAATGCTCCCATTTCATTAACAGAAAAATGCCATCTATTCGATGTGGTAGCACAATGAATCCATCAATCCTATGATCTGCATCACATGGCTTCCCTAGGTGTGGGCTTGACTTCTTTGACCTGGGATGGCTGGCGGCTTGGGTGATCCTAGTTGTTCGTCGCCCGAGTCCATCGTGGCTCCAGGATGGATCGACGACCCACACTCCAGCCCACTTTCAGTCGTCTTGAATCCCTTGTTCTGAACAGAGGAGGAACAGGGGCAGTGTGCAGCACCCCTACTCATCGATGGAGAGGAAATGGAGAGCTTCCAAATATTGGGGTAGCCCCGCACTAGAGCGTTGTCGACGAGCGGCCATGGTTTCGTGGAGTGAGAAGGAGCTCCTGCTCTTGCTTCCCTTGGTGGCGGCGTCAGACCCTAGGTCGAAGCAGGTATTTGGGCATGAAGCAGAGCTGGTCGTGTACGGCCAAGCATGGGTAAAGAAGAGAAGAGGGGAAAAGGATGGAGATGTGAGGTTTATATAGGTGCATATTAGAAAGACAAAATATCATGGTGTTGAGGTTCAAAATTAGATAGAAGAAGGTGACATGATATAGCAAGATACTTAGTTTAAAAGTACAATTGTAGTCACACATTGCAAAATTGACCATTGAAGTCACCAAATTGGAAGATCACAACTATCCAATTATGAAATTAATATCAAAATGAGTAAGATATACTTTATGAGAGAGGAGGAGTACAATTGATGAGAGAGGAAATCGAGGTTGTCACAACTTCTCACCTGGTTGAGCGAACAACAAAAGTTTAGTGGGAGAATTACATCACCAACCAAGATCTGATCACAGAAATGATGGCCTGGAAGGACTTCCATACCATTCTCTATTCCTACTTCTCTCTGGACATGGAGGAAAATTTTATGACTGTTCAAAACCCACCTAAAGTATATATAGGGTTTGTAGAAGGCATTTCTGCCCCAAGGAATGATAATGGATAAGGGAAGGGTCGTAATCGCATAAGTAATATGAATGATAGAAAAGTAAAACCTTGGTTCAATAATTCTAGACCCTCCTTCCATACCTTCAGAATGAGGCATTACGGTTGATGTCAATATGAGAATAAAGTTTGTTATCATTATTGGCAAGAAGGACATATTCACGATGACTGTCCTCTCCCAGACCCACGAGGACCAAGCCCAGTAGTAACTCAAACAATGACTATAAAACCATGAGGGGTAGTACTAGTTGTTGAAGAACACTGATAGATGCAAGTTTTCTCTAGTGATGAGGGAGACAGACTAATGCAGATTGACTTCTAGGAAGTGGCCATCCCTAAAAAGTTGTAGTACACCTTGTATTAGAAAATGTATGGCTTAATGACATAATATGGTTCTAAGCATGAGAATGTGATGTATCAGATCTTTTGTAACCAAACTAGAAATGAAGCATTTGATAGTGATCCAATTCATGAATGGTAATTCACATGGTATAATATTATAACTCCCAAGTAGAAAATGCATGAATGGAATAATAGGAAATGTTCCTAACAGACATGTCCTCGTATAATAATAAAAATTTTGGATTCGTGTATGTTTTTGTGGTATTTGGCGCTTCTAAGTATTAATTTATCTTGTATTGGGATAGGAACCTTCCTAAAAGGGTTCAGAAATTAGAGATAACATTAGGGGTCACTTAAAAACTTGACAGATTAAGTGCATGAATCTCCAGAAGCACATATATTGAGTATGCCTCTTTGCACCCATGTATACCATCTCTAAGGGATATGAGGAAAAGTCTCTAAGGAAGTAACCGATAGAATGGGACGAGGCCCAAATGAAAAGGTCACCATGAACCCAATCAAGGGACATAAGGAAAACTATATGTTCCCTACGAAATGAAGGAAATTTGGGTGGAAGAATAATAAGGGATATAATGTGCGTGGATATCATCAAAGAAACATCAAGTAGAATATGTGATGAAATAAAATAAAGTTATGATGTCTCAACAAAACCCTTAAGAAGGGTAGGGAAATAAGTCAACCCTAAGATCTTGTAGGATGATTATAAGTATATGAAATTTATGATGAGCAGGAAAGATCATGTGGTAAGAGCATAAGGCCCTTAGGAGTCAAGAGGAGATCATTCCAAAGGTTCCTAAGACCTAGAAATCTTGAAGGAATGATTAAGGCTAATGATATATGAGATGTGTACAAAAAGGCATGTGATAATGTTTGGATAAGGATCTTAGAAAGGAGTTATGCTTAAGACTCGAAGGTTATGAGAAAAGTTTTTCCAAAAGTGTGCATAGACTTAAGGGACCAGTGGTATTCATGGTTTGCAATCATGTGAGGAATGATTCAATCTAGATTTGAAAATGAAATGGTAATGTGTGGTGCACTATCTCTACTCTTGGAATGGGATGAGCTTTGCATTTGGACAACAACCAAATGCTTATTACATCTTGTTATGAGTGTGAGAGACTAGACATACACATGCCATATTAGGAATGGAAATGATATGAGAATTATATAATTAAATAGAAATCCTTTAGGATAATTGAGAATTTGAGGTATTACCACGCCCTTATGAGAGAATATTGAATATATGATTTGGAAACAAAGGTGAACAAGATAAATTTCCAAATTGAAATATCAAGTAAGAATGGAATTATCAAGTGGAACTTGAATTCTATAGGTATAATATCAAATCTGGTGATTAAAGTAATGAATGAAAGAATCGAGGTACAAAATTAAGGTAAACTAATCATGACTTGTTAATCAAGCTTGTAATAGCCCAGTTAGATTACCCAAAGTTAGATGAGGTGAAGAGTTTGATGGAGAAGCCTCAGACACATCTCTTGGTGGATGTGAATGGTGGAACCTGATAAGAAAGTCATATTGAGTTCCTGAGGATTCCCCCTTGAAGACTCATATCTTGCAAGAAGCTCATGGTTCTAAGTATACATTACATCCAAGCACCACCAAGATGTTTAAAGACTTACTATCATAGTTTTGGTAGCCTAGAATGAAAGAAGACAAATGTAACCACTTATCTCACATGACTAGATGGTGAAGGTTGAACTTAAACAACCCAATGGGTTAAGACAACCAATTGAGATTCTTGAGAGGAAATGAGATCAGAACACTATGAATTTTCTGTGTGTCTCCCAAGATAAAGAAAGGTTATGATGGAATATATGTTCTAGTAGACCGCCAAAGTAAGATGGCACACTATCTTGCCTTAAAGATTACTTCCAAGGTGTCAGACCTAGCTGAACTACATATTTGAGAAATAGTTTTCAAGGCATGATGTTCCAAGTTCAATTATCTCCAATCCTAACCCTAAGTTCACTTCAAAATTATGGAAACAAGTTCATGAGGAATTCTATGGTTGGTTGAAATTTAGCATAGTATATCACCCCCAGACTGATGGACATATTACAATCCAGACATTAAAAGACCTATTGAGAGCATGTGTGCTATATTGGGGTGGATCATGGGAGTAATACTTGCCCTTAGCTGAGTTTTCCTATGATAATAGCTACCATGCCAGTATTGGGATGTCTCTGTAAGAAGCTCTTTTTAGGAGGTCATGTCGATCACCACTTCACTAGAATGATGTCGGTGAGAGGACCTTGTTGAGGTCATAGGAACTATAGTTATATGCTGACAAGGTCGCTTTGATGAAGCAAAGGCTAAAGAGGCCTAGGATCAAAAAAATTCATATGTTGATGCAAAATTTATAGATTTGCACCTTACTATAGGTGACTATGTGTTTTTGAAATTTTGACCTCTCTGAGATATAGCTAAGAATAGAGGAAAAACTAAATCCCCGGTACGTGGGTCCATTGAGATTCTAGAATGGATTTGTGGAGATTCTAATCGACTAGCCTTACCCCCACATAATGCATGATGTGTTCCATGTGTTCAATATAAAGTGCTATGTGAATAATCCTAGTCATGTGCTAAGAATTGGGCCTATTGAACTCCAAACACCCTGAGTCTCCTGTGAAGCAACTGGATACCAAGGTGAAAGAGCTCAAGTATAAAAAGATAGAAAAGGTAAAGTTTATTTGGAAGCACCATTAAGAGGATGACGCCATGTGGAAATGTCTTATCCTCAATTGTTTGTATGATTAGTCAAATTTTGAGGAAAAAAATTCCTATAAGAGGGGAAGGATGTTATAACTTGGTTTTTCACATGTATTTTTATAATTGCAATATAATTATTTTCACCAAAAGGACATAATGAAAATTTCTGTGCATTGTTTTAAAAGTATGCTTTTCTTTTGAAATTTCCCCTATGTTGTGAATTTTGTGGATTCTACTATTTTGATAAGTCCAATAATGGATATATGGGAAAACGACGAGAAGAAACTACAATATTTAGAAAAAGGCAAAAGATAATAGATAATAAATTATATACTTGTAAGGAATATGTGGAATTCTCAAGAAAATAGTTTGGATGACCACTAATGATTAGATTTCGATCTCACATAGTTTCTAATAAGAAAGGTTATCAAATAAAGGATATAAAAGAGATAAGAAAGAGAAAAGGATTGAATTAATGGTTAAAATAAGCATTACAAAGGGAAGACTTGGATATTTAGAAAAGTTCCTTTTTCTTTTGAGTTTTAGTCTCACATCTTGTCCACAGTTAGATAAAGTCATTAAGACTTTACTCCAAAATTTGGGATTAAAAAGATTAGAGGAGTTAGAGATATGGATTTTTCTAAATTTCCTAAAGTGAGGAGGATTATGGAAATATGCATTCAATGTCACAATTTAATTTAATTGGTAAAATCAAGAACCCAGTTTCCCTTTATTTTTTGTGAGGCATGTCAACCATTGGATCAAGATCCAAGGGTTACTTAGTTGTCATCTATCCTAGGCTAGAAAGGAAAGGCAAGAGAACCCGAGAATCCTTTCACACTTTCCTCACTCACTATTTTGGGTTCCAAGTAACCCTTCCATTAAGACCAAGAGATGATTTCAAACTAGGAAATCCCTAGTTTGACAACCTTTGGAAAGATATAATGTGTTTCCCCAATTTTTTGGCTGTTGGAAGACCAACCCTCCATGGTTTAGACCTATAAAAGGGGTAGCCATCTCCTATGAGGCCACAAGTCTATTCACAAGACTCAGCTCAACCCCATAATCACTCTGCTACCTATAATTTTGCTTTTAGTCTCTACACATCCTCTCTTCTTCCTCCTACTACCACCATCAGGGAATCCCTTCCCTTTCTCTTCGCTCCAGCTTGTCCCTGGCCAATTGAGGCTACCAAGCAATTCGGTAATGTGCGGAGAAGGGGGAGGCAGCCTCACATGAAATTTGGAGACTCAGAGAACCAAAGTCAACTCTTGAGTTGACTCAGTTGGGAAGCTTTATACCAAAATAAGAAGGCGTCGGAGGTTGAAGATAAGGGCTAACAATTTTACCATCTTTCCATAATGCAGATAAGTGCAAGACCTAAGGATGCACGGGTCGTTTTTTCCTAACCTGGATCGAGTGAAGAGGAGATGCTCTGCTTGTGTGGAGCAAGTCTGTGACAAAGTGAATTTCTTGAGCTTAATTTCGAGGACGAAATATCTTTTAAGGTGTGTAGGATGTGATGGAGTGGGTTTTGGAAATCCATAAATCTCCAATAACATATTAGAATCCATATCTTGAGTTATAATGAGAGTTCCAAGTGTTTTGGTAAAGTGGAGATGTTAAATGAGATTTATATAATGATTAATATCTCTCTTTTAATGCCTTTTTGATGAATTTAATTGGATGACCTAACAATTAAGTTTTGGCACCAAATTCGAGTACAAGGTACCTTTAATAGCAAGGAAGCTATGGTTAAAAATTTGGTGGCAATTGGGTCCTCCTAGAGAGAGATAATAAGGTTTGAAGTTTGGGAAATAATGTGCTTATTTGATGATTTGAGAACCTAAGTTGCTAATGAATATCAATGTCACGCACCCCTTTGATTGAGGGCGGACTATGTGGCCAGATCCTGGCCGTTTGTGTCTAATCCAATGACTGGGAGTGCTAGCTTAAGTGAACCCCGGATTTGGTCTTGTAAAGGCCTTGTACAACCGTTAGATGCTCTTTGGACGGCCCTGAGATCTTCTCCAAACTCCGGCCTTGAAGGAGAACGTGGAGCAGTCACTGATGTTGAGTCCAAAGCACCCCCACGTCTTGGTCGTGGCTTGAAGGGAGGATTTGAGTGGTCGGTTGTTCTCAACTCGAGTGGAGGAGTGCGGAGACCCCTAAAACGAGCTGTGCGATTGCTTCAGTAGAGAGAACGGAAGCCAACTCCCCACTGTCTCTCCATCGTTGCCTGCAGTTGCGGCCATGAGTAGAATAAGGAGCTAGAAGGTCGTTTTGAGGAAGATGAAGAAGGAAGAAGCAAGGCTGAACCTAGGGGGAGTGTTCGTCAGTCCGCAGAAGAACGGATCGCTGAGGAGGAGACACCACAGCGACATCATCCTGGAGCTAGGCAGCGATGGCGGTGCTTGGCTGCACGGCGCCGGAAACCTTCCCCAGGCGACGGCTGCGTCGTGGAAGTCGGGAGTCCCGCTACGGACTCTAACACGAGAGATAGATGGAGGCAAGCAGAGCACGGCCGGCCTCTCGACAGCGTTCCAGGCCAGTAGCGACGGTGGTCTGGCCTGAGAACGATGCTCTCATGGCAGCAAAGGTGGATCGCGTGGAAGCAGATCGTGCGAGGAGAGGGAGAGTCCAGTCATGCGAGAACAGAGGAGAATCCACCACCATGCGTACCACATCGGAGAAGCAGACGGGAGCCCTACGGCGGTGGCGGCAGCTCCGTGCTAAGAGAAGCAGGGACGCGATTTGCCCCAGGGCTGAATCGCGAGATCGCGAGGAAGAGAAGAGCGGGGCTGAACCCCGATTCAGTCGCCCAAATCCAACCCGGACCGACCCAGCCTGAGCCACCCTTGAACCGGGTCCAAGTGCTCCTGAACCGGCCGGATCCACCCTCAAGCAGGAGCAAGGAGCCGCAATCCTAGAGGACACGTGGCGTCCTGTGATTGGTCGGATGAGGTAAATAATCAGAAATGCTCAGTTTTTCAATAAATCGTAGAAAATAGCCTGATACTCAGAAAAATACATATAATATACCAAAATGTTCAGAAAAATGTGTAGAATAATATGAAACCATCATATCGGCCTTTTTATGCACATATATCAGCAATATTATGTAAGATGTGTGATGCTTGTTTAATGGATAATAATTAGCAAACAATGATATAAAATTATGAGAAAATACCAGTAAGTGACAAATCATATCTGTATTGCACCTGATGTCAAGGATGATCATGTTGATGTATGAAATCATGTAATATGCTTAATATGGCTAATTAGGGCTTTTAACCCTAAATAAAATGCAATAACTACATATATGCTCAATAAATGATGAGATTTACAGAAAACCTTCATGTCAGTAACTGGAAGATAACATGTAGATCTGAGATCAGTTTTATACATGAAATTCATATTATAGGAAGAGAACCCTTAATACATGTCATGAAACCCTAATTTAAGTTAATGATGTAATCTAGGGTTAATTAATGTGCACAAAAATGCTATGGAAGATAATGTTCAGATAATGGACCATAATCTGGAAAGTGACATCAGTAAGATAATTCTAAGTCAAGAAGACAAGTAATAATGTATATAACATAATGATCTAAAGGAAACTCTAATAGGAACACGATTAGGGTTAAGATGAGATGTATGAGGATGAGAACCTGATGATAGTATATGATCTTGTCTTGATCAGGTTTGAACAAGGATATAGTTGACATCAGGAATATGTTGTGAGTAGGATGTCTCTTTGGAAGGTACGCCATTACCTCTTACTTGGATTATTATACAATATGCTTGTGTTATATGTGTAGTAAAATACTTGGCATATGATATTGGACGAGATGATTGTTCTTGCATGATATGTTGCTTGACTTTCAATACTTATGGCTATGAACACCTGCAAACATAATATAGATGTTCCATCATAAGATAGCTCATAAACCACTAGGTGGTAGAGAACATGCATAATGATCACAAGCCACTAGGTGGCAGATCATATGATGTTTGTATAATGATCACAAGCCACTAGGTGGCAGATCATAAGGCCTAAAGACGTCAAAGCCACTCGGTGGCAGACGCACGAGATATATGATGGAAATGTGCTTAAAATATGTGTTCTCTTTTGTTAATGAATATCTTTGTGCAAGTATGTGCTTTTCTTATATTCTTTTGTTACTGCCAAGTACGTTAGTTTTACCTTATTGCCAAGATATGATGAGAGGTAAATAAAAGACACGTAGGCGTACTCAGTACAATATTCATGAAATATTGTGCTGACGTGTACCGCATGTAATCTTTTTGTTTAGGTTTTGGTTATGCTCTTGAAGATCCAGGATAGTGAGAGTTGTGTAGCGAGCTGATGTACAGGTGGACCTGTTGTCTTAAGATCTTGTAGTTTAAGTGTAGTACATGTATATGTATAGTTTGCTGTTCAATATGTAATATCAAATGTTGTAACAATTCATATTGTAATTATATGTTGAATGGTGAACATGTGTGTATGGTTTTATTATTGTTCATGTACATGTCCTACTGATTGTTTCCTTTTGACTTCCTCTGATTTTCTTCTTCTTAGCCTGGTGTGGGGTGTTTAAATTGGGATTCTCGCTGAGGTGAGGGTTTCAATTTGGACGTCACACATCAGATTAAGTTTTAGAAAATCTGGGGACGTCACAAAGTCACCACGTGGCAGACTCGGATTAGTTGAGTGTGGACCCACATGGAAATAATAGGATATAATCCAATTGCTGATGTGGCTCTACCCCATTGGTCCAAAGGTATATAATTTGCCATAATCATAATTAATTATTGATAACTCATATTGTAATAAGTTATACATGACAATTTCTCAGAAAAATATGAGAGATTTGATAAAAATATAATCAAGACCTAGATCTACATCTAGTTCAAAAAGTACATAAAAATTCCATCTTTAATTTGTTTAATGCATAAGAACCCTAATTTCTGTGTTTTGATGATCTTAATATGTTCAATTGAGCTTAATAATAAAACATTGATATTTTTGGATAAAAAGGATATTTGAATAAAAAATGATTACTTGGATCTAATTTGAGGTTAAAACCCATTAATTGATGAATTAGGGGTTCCTTGAGATTAAAAGTGCAAATAATATTAAGATCAGGGTTTGAACCAATAAGACATGAAAAATGATAATTAGGGTTTGTGAAGCCAAAACCCAAATTAAACCCTAAAATTGACCTCAATACCCTATCTTGGAACCCAAGTCATTCTTAATGGTAGATTTTCGATAAAATAATAGTACATGGGCATTATGCTTTAATTTTAGGATAGTTGCTGGATTGTTTTCTCTTCTTTTCATTTGCTCGGACATCAGTATTTCTGAGAAAGGTATGTGGTTATGCCTATGACTAACCACATTAGTTTGATGATGTTTTCTAAGGATTTTCAAAATGGATTGCAGATAATTTTTTGCTTGTTTATTTATTTCATGTGAACTATAAAGTAATTATGGGTATTACATTATGATGCATATAACTTACTCAATCCCCTCATACCAACCTGGGAAGTTTAAGAATACTAGGACGCGACCCCAGATTGGGAAGATCATGTTTGAGGATATTAGGACCTGACCCCAGGTTGGGAAGGTCATATTTGGTCTGGCCCTAGATTGGGAAGACCAACATGACACCTATCTCCAGATTGAGAAGGTGGCCGACCAACATGGCACCTGGGCTCCAGATTGGAAACGTGGCTTTTCATCCATTGTAGGGACACAAACCTGAAAGGGTATCCAGAGGTTGAGTAAAACCGGGCTGAGAAGTTATGATGAAAATGTTAATTTTGATTCTAGGCCATAATTGTTGTGAATATGTTGTTACAATTACATGAGAACATTTTGTTTCCCCCACATTTTAGTATAACATGTTATAATGATTGACTTGCTTTCTTGGCATTTTTAGATAATCTGCTATCATTTTTGCAAGTAAAATGGAAAATGGACATCTAGAGAAGAAGGCACCAAAAGAAAAAAGTAATGTAATTCTGGAGGATTTAGTTAGTTATTTTTTACATCATGTTGCAAACTGTAGAAAATCATGTAATTCCTTAATGAAAAGTTTATCTTCTTCAAACTCTTTACAAATTTAGTGAAATTTATTAAAAAAAATTATTTAATAAACCCTGATCATGTATTTATGGTGATGGTCCTTGTCCTCTCAACCTACCTAAATAGGGGATAATAGGGGGAGGGGGTTGCTACACTATGATAATTGAATACATGAAAGTAGAATATTTTATCATTATATAATTGTGCCAGCTTCTCTTCTATATATGTCATCTTAACTGGAAAGAAGTGAGATAACTTGGTCAATCTATCCACAATCACCTAGATGGAATCATGACCTTTGGTTGTCCTAGGAAGACCAACCACAACATCCATGGTGATATGATCCAGTTTCCATTGTGGTATCAACAAAGGTTGCAAAGTCTATGTCAGCTTTTGATGCTCAGCCTTGATCTGTTGATAGACGGGACATCTAGCAATGAATTCTGCCACATCACGCTTCAAGCTAGGCCAACAATATAGTTACTTCAAGTTATGGTACATCTTGGTACTGCTAAGATGCATCACATACACCGAGGAATCAGCTTCCTAAAGAACCATCTTCGTGAAACTATTAGCATATGGAACCACTGTAAGTCATGATAAAACAATGTCCCATCTTTTGTATCATGGAAGCCATCATGCTTCCCATTGCCAAATTTTAATCTCATCTTGTGTATCACAATATCATTCAGTCGTGCATCTCTAATCTACTACATCAATGTTGGCTTAACCTGCAACTGAGCCAACAGTCCTACCAATAAGGAAACCTCTAAATTCATGTTCATCTAGCTAAGGGACACTAACATATCTCACTTGTGGCACACCAAGGCATGCAACTAAGCCTTATCTACAGATGATGATGAAGATGACTTCCTACTCAACACATCAGACACCACATACACCTTTTCGAGATGGTAGTCTATCGTCCAATAGTAGTACTTGATCAACTCCAGCCATCATCTCCGTCTCATGTTCAGATCTTGCTTCAAGAAGATGTATAGAAGGTTCTCGTGGTCGGTTAAGAAATGACACTTCTCGCCACACAGATAGTGCCATCAAAACTTCAAGGCATGGACCACTACTACAAGCTCTAGATCATACATCTGGTAGTTATCCTCGTGTTTCTTAAGTTGTCACAAAGTCAAAGCAATCACATTCTTGTCCTACATCATCACACCTCCCAAGATGTTCTTTGACACAACACAAAATATGATATAACCTTTCCCTTTCTCTGGTAGAACTAACATGGGCGTATTGGTCAACTTTCCCTTCAGTAGCTGGAAAGAACAATGACACTTGTCATCCCATAAAAATGGAACACCTTTTCCCGTTAACTTCATTAGGGGTAGCGTCGCGGAGGTGAAGTTCTTGATGAACCTCCTATATTATCCTTCCAAGCCGAGGAAGCTTCAAACTTCTATTGGTATCTTGGGATTCTCCCACTCCAGTACTAATTGAACCTTCTTCGAGTCTACACAGACACCCTTAGATGATATAACACACCCATGGAAAGACACATCCATCAACCACAACTCACATTTGCTGAACTTGGCATATAGTTGGTGTTGTCTCAATGTCATCATTGTCAGGCATAGTTGTTATTCGTGCTACTGATTTTCTCTAGAATCTATCAATATGTCATCGATGAACACCACCACAAATAGATCAAGATATAGTCTAAACACCCTATTCATAAGATCAAAAAAAGCTATTGGTGCATTGGTCAACCCAAACAACATAACCACAAACTCGTAGTGACCATACCTAGTCCAAAAGGCTGACTTGGGTATGTCATCCTCCTTGATCCTCAACTGATGGTAATCTGACCACAAATCCATCTTGGAGAACATTGTGGCACCTCTTGACTAATCAAACAGATTGTCTATTATTAGCAATGAGTATTTATTCTTGATCGTGGCCTTGTTCAACTAGCGATAGCCTATGCACAACATCAAGGAAGCATCCTTCTTCTTCACAAACAACACGTGAGCACCCCAAGGGGAAGTGTTTGGTCTGATGAAGCCTTTCTCTAACATCGCTTGCAACTATTTCTTCAACTCTTGCATCTTTGTCGGTGCCATTTTGTATGGTGCTTGTTCTATGGGTTGTATTCCAGGAACCAGATTGATCTCAAAATCAAATTCTCTAGGAGGGGGGATGCCAAGAAACTCTTCATAAAAGATATCCTTGAACTCATGTACCATCTAAACCTCTTAGATACTAGAACCTCTCAACTTTGTATCCATAATATGAGCCAGGAAAGCCTCACACCCCTATCTCATCAACCTCTTCGCTAACATGTCTGACACCAAACATGTGGGAAGAATCTTCCTATCTCCTTGGAAGTTCCACCAGATACCTCCATCATAGAATGTTGTCACCTTGGAACTACAATGCAAAACAACCTTGTACTTCTCCATTGCATCCATTCCAATTATCACATTGAATCCATGCATATCAAGTGGAATAAGATGCACTTGAATGTTGTGTACCAAAAAAGAAAGAACATAGGATGGACACACCTCCCACAACTCAGCGAAACCAACAAGAGGGGTTTCTAACAAAAAGGCTATTAGATCTATGACTAATATGCAGATTACAACTACTTATCACCTCTTTGTGATAAAAGAGTGTGTCACACCTGGTTCAACTAGAACAAATACAAAAGAAGAAGTAAACAAATCAGAATGAAAGAGTTCCATCTGACTTGTCATGACCTATGGATTGACCACTCCTTCTGGCTGATTCATAGCATAGAATCGAGCCATCTGATGTAGTCATCCATGTCTACTATTGTTGGCCCAGAAGATCCTTCTTGTGACACCTGACCGCATCCTCTACCACCTCCACTCTTGTACTATCATTCCTATGTTTGTCACTTCCTCATCCTTCATAAGGCATGTCCACTTGATATACCCTACTTGCCCACACTTTTCACAAGTCCCGGTATCATGCTACATCTTAGACGGCCCTGTCACAAATGCAGGCACATCACCACGTGCTCGAGACAGTGGAAAATTATGACCTTTACTCTTGCTCAAGGACCACTGTGACTATACAGTGGTTTATAAAATGTCAACCTCTATTGCGGCTACGGTGATGAAAGCCTCAACTTTTGAAGCCACCAGAAGACTATCCTTGGAACTGAGTTGGCCTCTTCATAGCGTTGGCTTCACACTTCTCTATAGTAGACTGCTCGATCCTCCTCACCAACTCCATGAAGGTGGAAAACCTCTACCTATTCTCCAAAGCAGATATTGTTGTTGTCAACTCCGTGCTTAGGCCCTTTTCCAACCTATAGATTGTCTCCTTATCCATTGCCACCTTGTGCGGACAAAACCTCTGAATCTCCATAAACTTAGCTTCATACTCATTGATGGTCATGGATCCTTGGCGCAACTTCTTGAACTGTGCTAACTTCTCATCTGGATACGTCTCTAGGAAGTATCAAATCAAAAAATCCTACCAAAAGTCTTCCCAATCGATCATGACTCCCAAACTCTTCTCTTATTCTATGGCCCACCAATGGCCAACACTACCCTTTAGTAGGTATACAATGTGCTTCACCTTGCCCTCATCAAGGATGTTGAGGATCATGAATGCCTTCTCAAGTCCTGTTAGCTACATGTCTGCATCTGATGGGTTAGTTAAACCTGCATACTCAACCGCTCCTATGTACCTCAACCACTCGAACATCTTTCTCGAACATTGGGATTCTGCATTTTGGATTGCATCCCTAGCTTGGGTATAGGTGATTGGTCCACTAAATGCGTAATCGTGGACATAGGTTGTTTAAACATGGACTTAAAGAAAGGTTAACCATTGTTGTCAGGTCGACTGGGGCATCATGGGCAGTTCTGGCCCTATTTCAGGAACTATATCTTCATGTGCTTGCCTCCTTGTGCCATGTCCTTCATGCTCAACAAAGCTACTCTCACCATGTCCTTCATGCTCTTCAAACATATCTTCTAAGCAGAAGATATGGTCAGATGTGCTGGATAATGTAATAATAGACACAAACCTAAGTCTTGTGTCCTTAGAGACTCAGTGAACCTAGAGATCTGACACCAACCAACTTGTGACGCCCAACACCCAACAAATGAGATTTCTCAAAACAAAACAAGAAATCAACTACTAAAGATCCATATTACCAAAAACTAGGGTGAATTGAAATTGATATAAGCATTACTATCAAGAGCGGAAACATTCACTTACAGGTCCATAAACTTTACATAGCATCATATACGATATCATATATTTACACATCTATATAATGGCCTTAGCCACATCCTGTATACAAAAGTTATGTTCCATATTTACATGCCATGTACAACATCCAAATATGCCAAAAACACGAGTACATTGTTACATATATCATTTATAAAACATCCCCTTCCTGGACCTGAGAGTACATGGATGACTCTAGCACTCTACAACTACTAGAACTACTAGCCAACTGTCACACCCCATTTTTCAGGATCTAATTTAAACCTTAGAATGGGTTTTTACCAAACAATAATAGTTGAGGGGTTTGATGTAAAAAGACAATGAAAGTATACCCTTATAGAAAAAGTAGAGTCGAAAAAAAAACTAAAAAGAAAACTAAAAATATATGTTCTCCTATAGTTATGCTATAATGAGTGGTTATTAACTAAAGATGTTGTATTTATGTGTTCCCTTTTTACTATTCACTATCCTTCAAAGAAGTTTCTCATAAAGGCATAAAAAGGTATATGAAATAACTTTTGAGTGGGTAATAAGTCATTATTCGAATTTTGACTCATGGGATAACAAAGGGAAGTAGTTTCCCAAATTACCTGAAGTATCAATGCATTACATTCAAGTTCAATGGCTAATATGGGAACAAGGGGACTAACTTGTAAAAAAATATCAATTTGAGGCATTTAAGTTCAAAATCATTATTCTAGACTTTTCCTAAGGATATGTTTAGTGAAGAGAGAGGTACATACAAAATTTGGTTAACCAATTACTGCATTAATATGAAGAAAAATAGATTTTCTTTCAAATAGTGTGTTTTAAGTATTGAAGTTTCCCAAAATGCAAAATTGGTTTCAGAATTAGATTCTTTAGGTTCTTAATAGTCTATCTACCAATTTTGGTTTTATTTGGACTTTATTTGGTCATCCAATTTAAAAGAAAAAGGGGGAAAATTATATTCATATCACTTTATCTAATTTAAAAGAAAAATTGAAAAAAAATGGTTTTATTTGGACTTTATTTGACCTCACATGTTTCTTTTTTTTCTCACGATCCAAAGGACACAGGTTTATCCCCTACCCCCTGACCTTCTTATAGTTTGAACATGACAACCTATCTCTCCTCTCTCAATCCTGTTCTCACTCCACACTACACCTCTTTACATGATTTTTCCTCCAAAAAGATCGTGACATCACTGTGAGTATAACCACCCTGATTTTTGAGGTGTATCCTTCCCTTGAAAGGAAACCATATTAGGGATTTCCTCCCCTCATTGCCTGAAGATCCTTGCCGCCAACAGGATACCTACCATCCATATTTGAAGGGTCAAAAATGACCTATGGATCTCGTGAATCCTTCCTCCATTTTCAATTTTATCTCCTTCCCTCTATGACACCTTGACAAACTAGGTTTCCATCTCCATAAGGGACATCATAAGCCCCGACTCCTCTGCTATCTCCAGCCAAATTGACTGCCTGATAAGCTTCCCTGGCTTTTGTGCATCAGTTCTGAACCACCAGTTAGCCACTCCCTATTCCCAACTACCATGTCGACAAAATCAGTCAAATTAGTTGTGTGAGTTGTTGTCTTTAGCCTGTTTTACCAAATTTCTTTCCCATTTCTTCTCTTCCCAACTTTAGTGGATCTTTGCAAAGTCTATTCATATATCCTTTTCTTGATTTCACTGACGACTCCTTGCTTTCATGAAGTCTAGCCTTGTTGTTTTTCTAGCCATGATGTTGGATGCCATTTTGGCCTCAAGGCACCTCGTTGCTCCCTGTTTCAGTTCTCTACAGTCGGATGGAGCCAAGGAAGCCAATGGGAGTGTTTCCATGGCTGAGGCGCAAAGAATCACCATCAACAATTGCATATTGTTCCACGGTTTTGAGTTCCTGAGAACTCTAGTTTTCCTCACCAATGAAAGACTAGGGAGTGTGATTTCTCATTTTTGCCCATTTTTGTTTAATAGTCTGATCTCTCACGCAAGTGTAATTTTGGGTTTTACTTATGTTGCCAATTGCTTTTGGTTTTGAGGTGTGAATCCATCATGGCAGTTCCTATTGGGCCATGAGATCAAGGCTCAGGCCTATATCTGCTGAATCAGATAAAAGCACCCACGTGGCTTTTCTTTTTCATTGGTTCATTCTTTGAAAATTTGTTTACTCAAAAAATGACAAATAAAGAGTCGTTGGAATGTATTTTTCAAGTAGAACATGATTTTAGGGTTTTCAAACCATGATTTGCTTTCATGTTTTGATGTTTTTCTAAGGGAATCAAAAATTCTAATTTTAAGTAATATGATCATTAATTTATTAACATTAAATCGAGTTTTATCAAACAGTCTGACCTAATCAGTAAACCTAACCCTAATTCAGTATAACAAGACCATGTTTTCCTAAAGACCAAATTAGGGTTTAAAATTCTAGTTAAAGCGATAATTAATAAGGATGATGTTATTTTCAGGTGACTTAGGGTTTGACTCAAGGTATCAACCTAGGAGTCAATCAATATTAAAGACACTAAGATAGGATTTTCTTCGCTCTAGGTAAGCCGATCATGCCACTATACATCAGTACCTTGGTTGAATTGTATGATATGTATGATTTATGAATTATTCTTCAAATTTCAAGTTCAATGCTCTAATCAAGCACACATATAAAATTGGTTGATGATGTATGTATCTTACATCTTATGGTTATCATGCTCATTAAGATTATAGATTATGGTTTTTGATTAAGGATTAATGATTGTTGAAACTAATGTTCAAGTTCAAGGCCAAGAAATCCCATAATTTTAAAGACTTAATGTTCAAGATTATGCTAATGTTCGTATTAAGAATCATGTTATAAGAAATTTTTAAGTTTTATATGCTCTCACCATCATGTACCTCAAGGGGTCGTTATGGGGTTTTCAATCTAATTATGGGATTTTATAGCCAATCATGGACCTCAATAGTTGTTATGGGCCTTTAGGCCAAAAAATGAGAATTTGTGCCAATTATAGGCCTTTAAGTGGGCAAATCATAGAGAATGCATATTTTACTTGTTCAAATCTTCATGTTACAGTAATCAAGTAGTTAAGGATGCTTAATTCCAATACATGTCAAGATTTCTTTTCAAATCAAGTTATATGCTTATTTTTCAATCCTTATAAAATGTATAGTTCCACTTGCTGATGAATGTCTTTGTTTTTGCATGGTCGTGGGACGAGATGTCCCTAGATCAAGGAGCAAAGGAGAACTGAAGCGAGCATTCAACATAGTTGACATCAAGGAGACTTTATCTTGGTGGGGTCAAATCTACCACTCAATAGATTATATAGTCAAGTTTGTTATCTCATGTTTTAGATTTACATGGATTACATGTATTAGGTTTGGAATCTAGATGTGACAGTTTATAATCTCCCTTCAAGAACAATGTATGAATCTTTATTTTGATTTAATGCATGGTGTATCATTTAACTTGTTGTTATTGAATATCATGTTTTGTAATGTTCCTCCAAGCTATATGACCCATGTCATGGACAACATAGGGTTTGCTTTTGCTGACATATATGTTCTTGGAGGGGTGTTACACCAACCTTCAACAACTACTGCTCTCCAAGTTTCTCCTCTTCAACACCTCACATCTTCCCACGTCATTGGTGACCACCTAAAAAGTTGTGGTAACCCATGAGAGTGAGACCCATGTCCCAGTCAGAGATATAACTATCAACATCGATTATTGATTACATCAAGTTATATTATTAAATAGCATAAGTAGTATAATAAACTTAAGCAAATAAATAGGTTTAGCAATTATAAAAGATTAAGTAGATAAAACTTCATCATCTAAGATGTTGTACAAAGTAGTAATTAAGCAACATACTAAATAAGGCAAGGGTAAACAAAAAATGTGAGCCATGTTAAGCCCTAAATAGATATACCATATGGTTCATGATGTCTTTAATTAATCCATGGGTAATTTGAGGTATACCAATCAAATCCCAACTGAACACCACTTGGTCACAATCAATTCTGTACAAGATCTATGAGTACCAACATCCTAAGATCTCTTCCCCTCAGTCAATATGAGTGAAAAAATAGTGACATAATAGTCAAGTTTCCTGCACTGACATTTAGTCATGCTGCTAAACACCATCCCGTCCTTGGTATAAAGGTCATGGTGCCCGAAACTAAGCTATATACCACCCTATCATCCAATCTACAACCACAATTGTCCTTAATCACATATGCACAAGTATCAACTATTTATCAATTTGAGATTTGACAGCATTCATCTTCCATAACCTTGGAATCTGGATGACAAGGACACACAGTCACAAGCATTCCACATACTCAATAGTATGTTCTCTGAGTTTCCCTTGGGAATACTCATTTCCCCGTCTAGAAAGTCCTGACACTAAATGGTTTGGCACTACATGATTAGGGTTTCACTTTATTACTTATTGCCAATTGGGTGAATTAACACTGCATCAAATAAGTGGCCATGCAAACTCTAATTCATTTCTGGCAAGCATTAATATATGGAAACTCCATAAGATATAAAACGTATGAGGTATAAATCTTATCACATCACCACATGATACCATTCCCTATCACATAAGAAAGAGGATTAAACCTCCATTAGTTCTCAACCATGACTAAGGGTTATTAAGACCATCACATCATAATCACCTACAACAACATCATTATCTTTCCATGCCTTACCAAAGACTCAAAAAACCATCACCATACAAGGTGTAGATATGTTTAGCATAGCATTGGATTAAGATGTTCATATAACAACACATTAGGGTGACAACCACATTATGAAACTATCCCAACACCACATTAGTCATACAATAGATATAAGTACAATAAATGACCATTATTATATTACATTAGGGTTAAATTTAGTGAGCTAGATTAAGTATGATAAACTATCACCACTTCGTTGCTTTAGGTTTTGGTGTATCAAGGTAAGCTAGATTGATATTACACATCATCTCATTATGGTGATCATAATTTTATATTCATACGAGAGAAAAGGTAAGACTACATGGTTAAGGGCATAACACCATTGGTTCTACATAATTAAAACCAAAACATCATACCTTGAGCATCACCACAAAACAATCAGATGTTGAGGGGTAAAACCATCAAGCAAACACCGTGGACAAACCATAAAGAGATCCATCGAGTTGTGACCTAGAAAGAGTCACCAACTAAACCTATACAAGCCATCATTTGATCATATGATAACCACCATCAGTTGTTGATTCAAAGAAAATCATCGATTGTGCGAATTCTACCCACCGTCAGATGTGGTGTCCAATGCCACCACTAGTTGTGGTGTGCATGTTTCTCATTGAATCATGGAGTCAGAACATATGTTGGTTGACACCATTGAGTGTTGAACCATTAGAGAAATTAGTTGGTGATCATAGATCATTTGGCCATCAAGTTTGGAGTCAGAACAGCCATTGGTTGATCGACCAGAAGGGCCAACGGTTGTCAGACTCAGAACTCCCATCAGTTGTCATTAACAAGTAGAGAAACCAAGAAAAATACAAGAGAAAACCATCATTTGGTGAGGGAAAGGCAAACCATCGGTTGTAGCCACACTAGGGAACCAAGACCATCGACTCTTGAGCACCAAAGGATTCAAAATAGAACTCAAGGTAGACCCATTAGTTGGCATGACAAACACAAGCAAAATAGCACCAAAAGCTAACCCATTGGTTCTAGCAAGAAGGCAAACCATTGAGTTTTGCACCAAGGTGGGAAAACAACCTTAAAACCTTAAGTAACCCATCATTCAAGAGATACCAAGATCCATAGTTGTCAAACAAGAAATAATCAAAGCTTCATTTACCATAGGAAGATTGTGCACAAGGTTTATAACACTTCCAATAAGATAAACCACCAAGGGACTAGCACCTAAGCTCAAACTCTAGGTAAAGGTACGATCTTTCTACTTAAAACTTAGTTTTAGAGCAAGATCTACAACACGCAAGCAATAAGTAAGCAATAAACATGGAGAAAGTCATATAACTCACCTATAGGAAGAAGAATCTCCAAACAACAAGGTAGCTCAAGCAAGAGAGGATGAAATCCTAGCTGTAAACACTCCTCATGGCCAAGCAAGCTCCTCTCCAAGAAAGGAACCAAGAAGGAGATGTTCTTTAATCTCTAGAGCAAGATCTACCATGGAAAACCATGGCCACAACCAAGAAGAAGGAGGAAGGAGGTAGGGAAGAAGGGAAAATGAAGGAAAGAGGGGACATATTACCTACTTAGGTTAAGAGATGGTAAGGAAAGCGCCACAAGCTTCAAGAGAGGGTAGATCTGAACCCTAGTTGCACATGCAAGGAGATCGACCACCTTCCTCTACCTTGGGAACCTTATTCTCCACTAAATCAAGGAGGAAAAATCACTAGACATCACGGAATAGAAAGGAGTCCAAAAGTTTCTTTTGCATGGGAGGTAGGAGGTTTAGTATAAATATGGATGAGAGATAATTGAAGGTTTAGGTGTCCTAACATGTTCTCCAATTGTCATTGGCCAAAGGACATCATGTCCATGCAACTTGAAGCTCCATCAGTTGTTGAGTCTAATAATCCATCAGATCATGACCCTCCCAGGGTGTCCATTTAGTTTAATCACTTAGTGACCATCCATTCATCAAACCCTAGGTCACTAGATGGAAAACCATTGAGTGACCACCCCTCCCAAGAAAACATCGATACAAGGGACCTCAAGAGAGAAGGCCATCATCCTACCACCTATACATATCACCATAGGTTGCCCCCACCTAATTATGACCATCGGTTGTCATCCATCCTAGGGGAACCATCAGTTGATGGCCTCTCAAGGTAGCTCATCCATGGGAGTAAAGCTCTAACTTACCTTGGAGAGGTAACACCACCAAACCAAGGTACATATAGGTACCCCAAGCCACAAAAGCTCAAGAATAATAATAAAACATGTAAGGAACAAAAATTGTGTGACAAATTGCAATAAAAACCTCATATAGGGGTAAATTGCATAAAAGTCCAAAACATGTATAAAATTGCATAACTTTCTCAAACTGTGTCCAAACTGGACCAAATGTGAAACAAAATCTTGTTACATGATATAAAGAATATTATGGTTATATTAAGGTTTTAAGAACTTAATTAAGGTAAGAAAGAATGATCAACCACTAAGCAAGGTATGGGACCTTACATAATCGATTCGACTTCTGAGTCGGTCAGTTTGTATGATTCGGAATGTCTTCTTTGCTATAAAAAGAAATAAAATTATCCTAATCATATTTCTCTTATTAACCTATAATCGAGAAACCTTGAGTTACATTCTAGGGGAACATAGGAAGGAAAGAATCAATACTTGTACATAAGGAAAAGGAGAGAGAGGCTCAGTATGCAAATTGAGATATAAATAGAAATAACAACCATCTAAACCATCATGAGTTATTGGCCATAATCATGCTTCCATCCACCATAAAAAAAAATTAGGGTGACACATATAAATTGCATATATATCATATCATCTATATATAAAGCGATCATATGTGGTATTTAATCGGATTTTCACATTAATCATTTGAATATTCAAATCTCATGTAATAAATAAATGATAAAACAAAATCTGATCAAATCGAGTAAATCCTAAAATATAATAATTGATGTGGTTTTGATACCACTATAGAGAAATATATCATCAGATATGACAACAATTTTTTTTACTACCATATTCCCCTAAGACAACATCTCACATCAATAACTATGAATTGGGAATGAGGGTTTCAACATATATACCTGGTCCTGGAGCAAGTCCAATGACTATCCTTGATGCAACCTGGTTCTTTCTCAAATTGCACCATGATAGCTGTCGGCGGTGGCCTCCTGGTTGATCACTATGGATGATAGTTGAAAACATCCTCCTAGCGGGTGGCAAAGGCCGCCTCACCTCTACATAGTCCAAACGGACCTCCAAGAAATCTTATCATTCTTTTAGAACTGATAAGAAGGAGTTGTCCCTTCTAGTTAACGTGCTAGTGTCGACTTGTTCTCCCTTGTTATCCCTCCCTTTAATGAGTAGGACTTACTCAGGATCTCACGTTACCACAACTGTGATAAGATAACAATTGTCAAAGCTTATTGGTGTGTCTCTAGAAAGCCTAGACTTCCCTTCTATTGGAGGGTTAGGATCAGGATTTCTAGATCAATAAGGAATCAAAGAGATGGAATTTCATGAATCTTTTAGAACCTACAAACCATGAACCGCTCATTCACTTCTGAACTAATCAGTTCACATATGAGCCAATCAGTTCAACCCTTGAATCAATTGGTTCACTGTGTTTCCTTTTTGCAATCATACTAATTTTGATATTTGATTAATGCACAATATGACACCAGCACCAATCTTTTATCCAAACTCATTAATCAACCAAATGGTCAGTTTACAACCTAAACCATTCGATTCATACATCTGAACTTATCAGTTCACTAGATAAATTGGTCGTTTCAAAGTTTTGATGCCAATCTTATGTTTTAAATTGAATACCTAACACTTTAGTAATAAATTTTAAACCATATTCATGAGTAAACTCATTTTCTGTGTGTATACTATGTATGTGACCCTATAGGTTCCAAGTTTCATTGGTAGTGAATGTCCATAAATGATTTATGACATCACAAGCAATGAGTGGTATTTACCAAGATATCGCTTCTACTCAAGTAGTTGGATATTTGAAGAGAAACTTCAACCTACAAACTTTAATTAGTGTTATAGTGATTGTATAGTTACTTTGTCTCTATATCCATATTAAACTCGAGGTATGGAATCATCATCCTCTTCAATGTTCAATCTATGTTCTTCGAACTAGATTATATTGTTTGAGAAATATGTGAGCTCAATATCACATATTGACTCACACGATCATGGCCATGCATTTCTCAATCTCGCTTATCAAGTGGCCATGATATCAAACTCCTATAGGAGGGAAAAATCCCATCACATAACTCACAGTCATTCCACATGTGTCACAATGTATTGAAGCATCACCATTATGGTAACCCTTATTCAAGGTCACGTTTGATGATGTCAAAGTACATCAAATGACATGTGATGAGTGTAATGATTTTAGGTATAAAAACCATAATATCAATCTATCACTATGAGAGATTCTGACTACCAATCCATGGTTTCCATGCATCACTCTCAAGGTGGGTCTGTCTGATACACTTTTCTCTAACAAGTATCTATTTGTTTGGTTTGATATCACATATCATGACATAATGAGATTTTGTCATCAACCAACACACACTCTAGTATTATGTGTTATTTCTATCTATTAGCTTCCACAATAACAACCGACTATGGATATAACAAGAATGTATATACTCTTAGCATATGTATGATATTATTATTGAGATCCTCAACCTGAAGACATATGTCATCGAGTAACATCATTCTTTAGACATTTATAATGTAACATCATTATCTGATAACTAAATAAAATAGAATAAATGGAAGACTGCCTTTATTATTAATCAAATTTTTTATAAGATATGCCATTACAATCTTCGTATGATTGGCTCTCTAGGCATACATACCAACAATTTTGTCCTCAAAATATGATCTAGCTAAATTGTGTTGGTTTTAAGGTCATTATTTCCAAATTAATAATGTCACATTCCCAAGGTTCCACCTGCAACATGACCAAGAGTAAACATGATATTAAACTACATCCAGTCTTCAAAGAACCAGCTAAGCATAGACACCCAAATTATGTTAGTTATCACCAATTATTTTCATAGATTCATTATTTCTCATTAGAATAGAGATTTAACATTTACGCATCATGATTACTTAATCTATAATCTAAGAATTCCTCAAATCAAATGCAAATATTAGAATTAAATCATACATGTAGGGCATGTGTATGCATATTCTCGGTCAAGCTTATCTGATTCACATGTCATATGTATATCATATTCTTAGCTCAAGTAAGATTCTTTACATCATCATACATCACCTGATGGAAAATGTGACTCCCAAAATCAGGATTCCATAGTTATCTCACTTGCATCAAAACTTGAAATTCTTCATCACTAGCCACTCAACCAAAGATGTGACCAAGTCAAATCATTTCATTTTGACCACGTGATTCTTACCCATATCATAAGTTTTGTTATATAAAAATATTAGTTGTGGGTGCAACAATAGATTTCTTTAAATGTAACTACCAAACAGAGTATGAGTATCTTTCATGAAGACCAAGTCTCACATAAATACTAAGGTTTTAAGAGTCTCCCTCACCCAAATGGTGTTTCACATATATTTAGAGGCCTCACTCCCTAGGTTTAGGTCCTTTCACACGAAGTGTAGGGTTCAACTATATCGTAGGAACAACACACTAGGTAATAAAACTCAAGTACTCATAGCTTTTATATCTTTCGACTCATATATCACATATTTCATATTCCAAACCTTTCAATTTCTCATTTTTTGGAGGTTAGGTCCTCTAAGCTTCTTCCACATTCCATACTAGAGATCATCCTTTATAAAGAGTTTGATGCTCATGTTAGAATGAACCATATCTCACTTACTATATTTCAACTTATATTAGCCTATCTACATGCATGTATGCAATCCCACTACCTATGTGTAGCACAAGTGCACTAGAAAAATAGCAAGCTATATCATGTATGGTGCATACTTGATGAGGTTGCATTTTCAAGAGTTATCTTACATCATCTAAACATAACTCAAATCCTAAAATCTTAAGTCATATCATCATCATTCAAATTTATCTGTGATAGACTATATACCTAACCTAACCTTTATCATGGCTCTAGATGATCTAGATTCTACATGTATCATCTAGGGACTCTAACCTGTTTTGATGCTACATAATTTTCTCTTAGGTTGCATGGATACAATTCCATTCAATGTGGAGTAACAATTTGATACTTATATATAGGTCACAATAGGGATTTGAAAGGAAATCAGAGAGTGATTTCTTCTTGGAGAAGGGATCTCAGAAGAATACAATAAAATAAAAACAATCATGTTGGTCATAATAGATAAACTTTAAAGATAGATCAAAAATATGTATTTTATCTCCATTTATATATATACACACATATATAGAATATTATATATAAAATGTAATACAAATTCTATGTATATATATTTATAGATTTATATATATGTTGAAAAGAATAATGTACCTAAGTGCATGTAGATTTTATGAACCTGTCTTCATTTTACATGAGATGCAAACGTGTAAATAACAATCCATCCTTATGGATTCAATCTATACTCCTTAAGTTGCATGTGTATCTAAAATCACCTCGAGCTGACATGTTTGGATCCTCCAATAATTGAAGTTATATATTTTGTAGTCAATATTGTTGGTATATTTGATATGGTCATACAATCTATTTTGCTTGTCTTATACTCACACTTAAGTGGGGCTTCTATAACCCACTTATGTGTCCGCACTCCTATATGTATAGAAGGCTATATACTCTCTTTTTACTAACTAAATAAACACTCCTTTCTACATGGTATCAAGATCAAGTCCCTAACCCTACCCTCTTCCCTTCTTTTTCTTTTTCCTTCCCACACAAACCCCTGGCTGGAGCTAACCCAGTAGTTGTTGCCTCCTCCCTCTCTCCCCCATGCATCCTATCCTCTTCTCTCTCCTTCCAACGATAGGGTCAGCAACAACACCATCAGCACCAGCGCAGCCCACCCCACCCACCCCTATCCTCCCCCACCCACCCCACCATCCCTTCTTTCCCTTCTTGATAGGAGAAGCATGAGGGCAACACGCGTCTCCATGGCCATTGTGCTGCAAAGGCCTTCTAGAGGAGTACCTTGCCTACTATCCTCCCCTATCTTCTTACATATTATTTCTTCATTTTTTGTCATTATTGCATAAAAAAGAGATATATCAAAAGGCTTCATGTTGAATTATAAAGAACCAATAAAGAAGGGTTGCAACCTCTATCCTTCTTCCTATTCATGTAGTTCCCCAAATATACATGGTTGAGTGATTTTCTTAAAAATGTTGGGATTTTATTTTCATCTATCCTACATTTCCATTAATCTAGAAGCGCTTACTATTTTCATATCGAGATCCATTCCTGTAGTTCCACTCTTGTTTATGTACAATTTATTTTTGGTAGTTTCTTTCTTCCTACTGAGTTCCATTCTAATACTGTCACTCCTCTTTCCATCGAGCTTCCATTCTAATAGTATTTTTGTTCTATTGTTTGTCTTGTGATATATTCTAGTACCTTAGTATTCTATTCTGATCTTTGTATCGTGCTACATTCTAGTAGCTTTACTCTATATTTGTGTCGTGCTTCTTATTTTGACACTACTATTGTCATAGTATGGGTGACTCCACCAAGCCACCACATATCATTATTGATATGATATGCCCATTGATATGATATGCCCAATATTACTATTGTCAAACTCATTGATTATGATTTTCTACTATGGATGAATGGTTTTTAAACATTTATAGAATCATGGGGTAAATTCATGTTTATCATTGAGGATTCCCCTACCGAGATGGATACTTCCTGGACTACAGGGAATAGCCAAGTTCTCTCCTAGCTTTGTGGGCGTATGGAGCCTAACAAATCTTGACATTTTATTCTAATTTTTTGACCAGGTTTTCTTTGGTTACTAGTTTTACATTCGGTTTTGCTTGAGGATTTGTCCTAATGATCAGTCTTGTGTTTGGTCAATGGGGTGTTTCCTCAAAATTAGGATGGGTCTAGGCACATCTAATGTTTGAAAAACTCGACCAATATCTGACTTGCATAATAGATCTAGGTTTCAAAGTTAGATTTTGTCTGACATAAACACCATACTTAAGTGAACTCTTTTTTCATACATATGTTAATACATTACTTTCATAGTATAGGATGTGTTTATTTGTCACTACATTCCACTTTTGAAATTAATACACTAGTATTTTATTAAATAAACATATAGATTAAAACATTATCATCTAGATTAGACATTAACAAAATTGTAATCATATCCAATGCATATGATAATATATATATATATATAATCATCCAACCATTCATTGAAGTTATACAACATATCATGATTGGAAAAATTAATTTTTATTCAAAAAGTGCTCTACATATGTGTAAGTGAGATGATTTTGAAACACATCTAATAAGTATTGTATGTCTCTATAAAATAATATTAAGTTACAGATAATTTCAAGCAAGTTAGTATCAAATCTTACATGCAACTTACATGTACTCATGTACATTATTCTATTTACCTTGAAAATATGACTTTCAAAATAGATTTTAGATAAAATATAATTTGGAAAGTTGGTATTCATATAAATCCTAAGAAGATATTTAAAATATATAAACATGTGGTGTATATTGAATTGAAATGAAAATATATTATATCAAAACAATGAAAAGAACACTTTGCTGGTGAGCTCCCACTCTTCTCATCAAAGGAGGGAATTGAAATTCCCATCATGGCTGAAGGTCCATTGACACATATGTGTGTATGAATGTATACATGTACATATGTATGTATATTTGGGCTAAAGAGAGACATTCTCTCCCCCTCTCCCATGCCCCTGATGGAGGCCGAACCTCTGGGAAGGTGGTAAACCAAGGCGGCAGCTGGGATTTGAACTTGGGTCCCTTCGTGAGGAGACACCGTGCTTGACCACTTGAACCAGTCTTAAAATTATAGGAGGTCACGAGTTACATATAGTCCAACTCTATAACACAAATCAAATACAACTCACTCTTCTATCTAGCTTGTAGCTTACGTTTAACACATTCATAAACTATTATAGCTATCCTCCTTGTGTTGCTGGTTGTACCTTGGTGTCTCCTAGTACTTTTCTCCTCCCACATATGATAGCAGAGAGTAGCAAACAAGATCCTCTTTCTACGTATATGTATGTATATGGGATTAAGAGAGAAATATTTCTCCCCCCCATGCCCGTGGCGGAGGCTGAATGCCTGGGAGAGTGGTAAATTAAGGTGGCAGTTGGGATTCAAACTCAGTTCCTTTATTAGGGGACACCGTACTTGACCACTTGAGCCATTCCTTGTCGGAAACATATATGTATGTATATGTATATATCAGAATCAGGTAAATATATTCCGACTACCCCCTACAAATGCAGGGGGTCAAGAGTTACATATAGCCCTATGCTCGCTATACATCGTGTACGTGAGCAAATCACACATCTAGCTACAATGCAATCTTCTTTTTACATTTTTACAAATTTTGTTGCAATAGTACTCACACCACTATCTAAATCATCATGCTTATGAGCATTCCTTTCATTCCAAACATAGAATCATAGGGCAGTAAACAATATTAGCTTTTTCTCCCCATAGGCGCAACGCTTGATTGTCTTTTTTATGTCTTCATTCAGCTCGATTCTTAGTTGAAACTCTTTGCAAACTTCCTCCCATAGAGCCTTAGAAAATTTCATCCACCAAACAAGTAGTTGAGGGTTTCCTCCTTCTCTTTCTATAGGTAACAAATAATAAAAATATTGTTGTTCCACTCATGAACCTTGTCCAAAGTCGCTAAAGCACCATGTAGAATTTTAAAAGTACATGTGGACCATCTGGGAACATACTTACCATTCCAAATTTGCGTCATAATACCATCTTTTTCACCTCTTCTCCTCGTGATCTCCCACATGTAGGCTTTCAATTTGTCATGTGCCACTCTCCGACTTGGTTCAGAATAAACATATGCTTGACTTGCGTCCATAGACTCATCATCATGTGAATGGTGCATGATATACCTTCCCGGGTATGGGGCTGAAAATCCAGCCCTTGTGGATATCTTTCTCTCATCCATCTCCCCCAAATAGAACCACCTATTTGATATAAGATTATCCTCTTTAAGGTCCCCCATCTAGCAATATCTCTTGGAGTTTTTAGCTACAAACCACCTTCATCTTTGGGTAAGGCCAGCCTAGCATATCGCATGGGATGGTACTCACCCACCCAGATGAAGGTTGAGATTTTCATCTCCATCCTGTCAAACAATGCACCCATATCTCACCTTGTTGCACCCAGAATATAAGAAACCCCTCAATAGCTTCTCTAATAAGGGTAGCTCTGCCCGCCATTGAGGTCCTTCAGGTAGGCCATCTTGCTATCATCTTATCTAATATATCAATGCATTCAGCAAAGTCTTTGACATGTAAGTTGCCCGCTGCAAGCGAAAAGCCTAAGTATTTAGTTGGGAATTTGCCAAGCTCCACGCCCAACACTTCTTGTAGTCTGGCTTCCATGTGGTAACAATTTTTAGAAAGATAGAGATGAGTTTTATTCACATTAATCCGTAGTCCCGTCTTCTCCCCAAAATCATCAAGAAAAATTTTCAGCTTCAATAACATGTCAGCTTTAGCCTCCAAGAACAGTAGTACATCATCCGCAAATATGATATGGCTCAAAACCTTCATACCATGGACCCTATAGGCTTTGATCAACTTCTTGTCTTCAGCTTCTTTCAGTCTCCTAGTAAAATATTCCATGACAATAGTAAACAGGAGCGGTGAAAGAGGGTCACCTTGTCACAGGCCATTACTTCCTTTGAGCATACCCGCCGATGTGCCATTAACTAGCACCAGGAAACTAGTGGTCCCAACACATTGATGCATCCATTGTATCCACGTTTCCGAGAAGCCCATTTGTCACATAATCCACCGTAGTTTCTCCCATATGTATATATGTATATATGTATGTATGTATGTATGTATGTATATATGTATATATGTATGTATATGTATATATGTATGTATGTATGTATGTATGTATATGTAATTAATCAAGATATTCAAGATTTAGGATCAAACTTTACATTATCGGGCCCACAACATATAAAATTTCAGTTGAATTTTTGGATTGGAAACCCTTGTAATAATTAGGAAGGGTTTTGAGTCTAGTTTATGTTGGTTGAGAATTGACCCCAATTAGGACAGTCCATACTAGTTCTCATATATATTTAGAACTGACTCAAACCCAAAACCTTGCCTTCGAGAAATACCAATAGTTGCAAACTTGAAAGGTGTCATGTGTAAATTTGGATCCAAAATTTAGAGAAACATGGTAAAACCATTATTGACTGGTCATTAAATAAATTTTGAGGAAAATGTTATACTGTTGACTCAAGGTCAATTAGGTCAATTTTGACTCATGTCTAAATTGACTAAACCCGTGTTTTGATGATGACTAACCATTCCACATATTGGTCTCTAACGTCTCTACTTGAGTGATTTCAGATTAGGTATAGAACACTCCAATTGCCCTAACCTACACATATCAAATTGGAGAAAAGACAAGTCAAAATCAATACAAGTGCACATTTTTGTAATATGATGTAAATCCATTAGAATCATGTTGTAAATCACTTGTAATGATTGTATGACTTGTAATTAAGCTTAGAAAAATATCAGGAGCACTTAGATCGAATATTAAAGCACTTTAGATGCAACTTTGAAAATTGATTACAGGCACTTTGTCGGTCGAGTTTCCCAGCCTGAAAACTCGACCGTTCATCCTTGATCAATTTTTTGGAGATTGCATTGGTCGAGTTGTGTTTACACAGAACTCGATCGATGGAGTAACTGACCAAATCGATTTTCATTGGTCGGTCGAGTTTCCTCAGGACAAACTCGACTGATGGTCTGAATATCGGCTTTGTCTTTTACTCTATCGGTTGAGTTACCCTTATAGAAACTCGACCGATTGCACTGTACAGAAAAGTGGAGAAAAGTGCTTCTAGCCATTGTGGAGTTGCAATAAGTGAAAATAGATCTGTTGCAAGCCACAAAATGGCTAGTTTTCATTCACAAGTGTTCCCAAAGGCTAAGAGGCATCCCCAGCTATAAATAGGACCCCTTGGGCTTCATTCCAAGGTTGAGCATTCATTGCAAAACTCTATGTGAGGCTCCTATTCTATAGTTGAGTTCTTCCTATAGCCTCCTCTCTCTCTCTAAGCTTAATCACTTGCTACATCCATTAGAGTGAGTAGGAAATATGTAAGAGAGCTAGTCCTATATGTATATCTTGTGAGGCTCTCACTTCCACAACCTCCCAATCTCTCTTTTCAATCATGAAGATGAAGGTTCTCTCTTTTGTCTAAGAGAGGTGAAGAAGAACAAGGGAAGGCGTCCCTTGGTGAAGATCAAGGCTGAAGACTTTGAGCTACAGTGGGTAAGCCCTTGGTGAAGGCAGAAGACTCCTTGCTCAAGTAGGTAAGTCCTTGGTGGAAGCTTCTCCGAGTGAAGGTGAAGTCAAAAGTTGAAGATCCAAGAAGAGTGGGTAATCCCTGCAAGGCTGAAGACTTGTGCTAGAGTGGGTAAGTCCTTAGAGAAGGCCGAAGACTCTTGCAAAGTGGGTAAGTCCTTGGTAAGGTTGAAGACTCTTTGTATTGGATATGTAAGTCTTTTGTTTGGTCATGCATTGTATGTCTTATGAATGAATATAAGAGTGAAATAGTTTGGAAGTCCTAGAGGTCGACCTCTCTAGGCAAGTGGACTGACACACTTCTAGTTTGAAGTGTGGAACCACTCTAAATTGCTTGTCTAATTGGTGCATGTTCAATCTCTCTCTCCCTTGCTATGTATGTTTTAGTTGCACACAAATTTCCTATTTAGAAACCTTATTTTGTGATATATCTTGAAGGTTTAATGAATTTTGTTTAAGTGCTTTCAGCTCTATTCACCCCCCTCTAGAGCATCTAATCACCCATCTAGGATCCAACAATCAACAACTATTTTACACTCATTTTTACACCTAAATATGTACACAAACTGAAATTATACAATTTACATAGAAAATCACACAAACTTTACATAGATAGTACACAAAGTGTCCACTAAAGTATATAACAAAAAGAATAATTACAAATTGTTGATGTGTTATAATTAGGTTTTTAGCTCGTAGAATTTCTCTATATTTCTCAAAATACACAATCATATAAGGAAAGTTACATAAGGTATGCATAGACAATGCACATCTATATCACTAAAGGACGCAAAAATGCTATTGTAAAACCTTGTTGCATTGTAATTGAGGTATTTGCTCATAGGTAAAATATTCTAAGTATATGTTTATACAAAGATTAGCACTCAATTAAATTATATAAAATTATTGCACAAAATATGATGAAGAACACATAAAAATATGAGTTGCTATTGACTGTTAGTGGGTTGTTTTTGGATTGTTAATCAGATTTTGTTTCTAGGGGTGTGTACAATTGTTCAAATTTTGTATCCATAACCTACCATCCTTGAATCATCATAGATCTATATTTTTAGCAAGTTCTTTAAAAGGTAAACGTCTTTATTCCATATAGTTAACAACATTTTAAATAAAAAAAATGAATTGAATCCTCATTTGTAGTAAAATTATGCCCCAAAATCGACTCACACGTAGTGACACATTGACTATTTTTTCATATATTTATGAACTTAGAGTTGGGATGGACATAGAGATTGTGTGCATGATTTATTAGCAAAGTTTTCTACCTAGACCCACATATATACAATATAATATATATATATATATATATATATATATATATATATATATATATATATATATCATCTAAGCCTCAATCCCAACTATGTTGGGGTCGGCTACATGGATCCTTCATTTCCATTCAGCTCTATCATGGGCCATATTCTGATTGAGATGTAGAGATTCAAAATCTCTCTTTATAAGCTCATCCCATGTTAATTTAGGCCTTCCTCTTCTTCTATTTAATGTGGTTGGCTCAATAGCATTGCTATATATATATATATATATATATATATATATATATATATATATATATATATATATATATTGTTATGATATACAAACTCAAAATTAAATATGACAAAGGGCCAATTGATAGTCCAACAACTACATGAATCAATATGGAACAATTCAGTTATTATGTATTAGTAGTGTATATTTTGTATAGTGGTTGTTTATATTTTGTGTACTTGTTAGTATATAAATGTGTATCATAAAAAAATCATATATCTCGAGCAATTAACTCAATATGACATGCAATGATATTGCATTTTTGTACTATGATGTGTTGTATTGTGTAATATTGTGTATTATTTGTAAATATGCAGGAGTACAATGAATAATGTAATGATAATCCACTAATAATTTTGCAACAGTCTATAAGGATTCACTTTTTAACTGATTGTCGTGTAATAGATGTGTAGACATTGTACCATTCTTCTAATTATATACCTTACAAATGTGCGTGTAATTTTTCTATTTGGTAGATTTTGTAATCTCGATAATATTTAGAATTTCTGTCCAAAATTATTATGTATGGACCATAAGCATACCTGCTTTCAGAACCGTCACAATTAGTGTATTTGTTGCATATACTTGTATTCTAACTACTGTGTAAATATATATTGTAAGTAATATAGATATCGCCTAGCAATGAATTCACGATATATTTATTAACTATAATTTTTTGACACCCTACAGTTTGTGTATTTTTGCTTCGTATAACTGTGTACTATGGAAAATGAACTAAAGGATCACTAACGGCTAAGAAATTAATTATTACATGACATTTTCTGCTATCGTGTAATATTTTGCATATCATATGTGCAAACATTGAGATTCATTTTTAGATGTGAAATGGGTGCTTGTGCAGCAATATGGGGATCCATTTGCATTAAGGAAACCGATCCATGAGCCGTCGTATCTTATCACAAGGACTTACCGATTGTAAACTATATACCTATATAGAAAAGTACACAAATATCATAGCCGATACACAAGTTTGATAACACAGTACAGAAAAAATGAACTTTTTTGATATCGTCGTTTTGTTTAATTTGAGATCTCGTAACTGTGTACAGAAAAGTGAAAAAAAAAAAGATATATAGTACACGACCATGACATGGAGCCATTGCACTACATTACCGGTACAAAAGGAGTATAATGTAGGTATATATGGGCATAAAAAAAGTACAAGATACATATTTTATGGGACACAACAACTACAGCAAGTCTAAAACAGCAGATTTGAAAGTACAGCATAGGGCTGTCCGATCGATATAGTAGTTGGTTTAAAACGGATATGGATATCCCTCCCATTTATTCATATAGAAATATACCGATACCAGACAAATTTTTTTTATAGTAGAATTTGATCCAAATCCATACTACTCAGTCTCAAACAAATGGCTGACTTAAGATCATACTTCACAATCCAGTTGTGTGCCAAACAGAAGCTAGGGCACACTATTTGATCTATCTACCGCTTTTGTGCATGATGGAATAAGTATGTTTGTCGTTACCTAGCTTATAATCTCTGTATCTGATATAACTCTCTCTCACACGTGAATGACGAAGCTTAGCCTAAAACCGCGATCATCTTGTCGTCTTGGACCAGTCTACCAAACCCCTTCATCAATCCGAGATCCGTGCTTATAATGAGAGGAATAAAGAAACAACACTGTTAGTGAACCATGATAGTTGTGATAGTATTAAGAATTAATGATAAGCTTAACTGGAAAAAAACAATACTAGTTGACACGGAAGTTTGATGATGATGATGTTAGGCCAGCTTTCCACAGTTTTCCATACAAGCTCATACGTCTACGCACCGGCGAGAGATGGATCCAATCATGCCGGGGCGCGCACGGGCCGCGACCGGTGAACGAGGAGGAGGGAGATATCGAGCTACGGACTGCGTCCGAGGTCATCAAGATTTTATCTATTGAAAGCCATCACGATGCTGGCCGTGCGTTGTGCAAAGGATTGCATTGCACCTGCTCGTGTCACGCTTTCGGGGTGCCACAGCAATAATTGGGGTCATCAAACCAAGCAACACCACTGCCCACTACCATTCGTCACTTACCACTGGTCCTCTGTCTCTCTTTCTCTCTCTCTCTCTCTCACACACACACAATCTTTCTCCATCTCCCTCCCTACCCCTCTCTCTCTCATACATAAGAATGCAGGAAGCAATTATTGGCCCCCCAAGTAGACTTGGCGCAAGCGTGTCGGTGGCTACTAGCTGCATGCTTGCTTTCTTGATCGTGTATGATGATAGATCTCACGGTCCTCTGTCTCTCTTTCTCTCTCTCTCTCTCTCACACACACACAATCTTTCTTGCCTGCTGTCATGCTCGGCAATCCTTGTTTACTTCATCATCACATGTAATCCTTTTTTCTCATTACAAACATAGAGGGTTCAATTCATGCTGCTAATCATGTCTACTCTGCCATTTTTGTTTTCGTTACTTAGCACTGCACCACTGCAAGTAGAATCTGCCTACGATGTGGGTGAGAAGGGCACATCCGATCTTGCAGTTCCCGTCATTAGTGTCATGTGTTTTGGAGCATGTGCTCGATTCAAAACTCGCCGATTCAAATTTACATAAATGTGAATCTAACAAAGGATCAAGTGGAAAACAGAGAGCCACCATAATATACACCAACAGGTCCAGTTACATTTCTGATAGCCCCTCATCGAAAGGTTGTGGCAATAAAGACCGACGTTAATGCATAGTACATTTGAACCAAATAATTTATCCTGATTTATATTGCATAAGATGATGTTGATAGTGATAGTGATTATGACAATGACAACAACGCCATTTACGCTGATGATGATTGTTATTATTATTATTATTCTAGACTCACATTTGCTTCTTCATGGAAACATGGTATCTTTGTATATCCTATGTCCAGTTACCTTAATTCCAATTGCTCAATGAACGTAAATAGAGATTCTCACTATCAAGTTTTACAAGAAATATACCTTGAGTACGTGTGTCTCGTATAAATATTTTTGGCATGACTAAATATGGTCAAACTATGACAATGTTTGAACAAAAAGATAGAGCAACAACACTCCCAACGGCCATAGCCTTAAATCATTCACCATTCACCATATCATATTCAAGAATTTGTTGTTACATACATTTTCCCCCCTTAACTGTAAGAAACAAAATTGTTGTACTAATAGACAATATTTAAAATAAAATGTGTTCAATGGTAGCAACACATAGTATTCCATAAATTGGCAACAATGACAAAAATGCATTTGCCAAAATGGTCAATAAAATATTTGAAAAGACATAGTATAATACATTGTACTCATGAAAATATCATCAACCCTTTGTCACTTAACGAATGATATAAAAAGCGGGGGTGCTAGGAAAAAAAATGAGTCTTCCGCTACATCCTTTTTTTTTACTTTTTAGATTCATGTTGTTTTTCACCAATCTTCATGTGTACTATTAGAATATCATTCACATCAAAATATCAATTGTTCATAATGAGTGATTGCCTTTGTGATACTTCCACTAATGTACTACACTAAACATGTAAACATGATTTTTTACGAGAGTTCTGGTCGGTTCAATCACATTGAACTGGTTAGTTTAAGGGCAAAACTTATCCAATTTGAACTCTGATCAGGCTGACATCCCAAATGACCATCTCAAGAGTCATTCATGACAAATTAAATTGTTATTATGCTTGTATGTATCCCTTTGTATAATTTATTAAGAGAAACAAGCATCATTCAATCCTAAATGAATGACAAGGACATCAAGAATAAGAATGTACAAACAATCAATATCGATTACATAATTATGTCTTTATTACCTAATGGGATTCATGTATAACATTTTAGCTTTAGCCCATTCTAGTTTTCTTAACATGCATCGAAATAGCAAATCATATCATGTTTGAGCAATCTCCAAGAAAGAAGAACAAAGAATATCCCAATTGAGGGATCTCAAAGAAAGACATGATAGTCTTGAGGTTCTGTGGTAATTATTGTCTCGTAAACAAATACAAGATAGCAATATTAGTACTAACACCAATATAACAAATTCTAAAACAAATAAGTAGAAGAAGATATGAAAATTCTTAACATAAGTTTTAGTAAAATAATTTTTCACATGGTATCAATATACTCCTTGAGAAATATAATACTCATTGTTGTTGATTATCAACTCCAATGACTTCCTCAACTCCACCTACTAAGTGGTGCAAATTAAGATTCTAGCTATTATTTCTCAAAACAAAATATCAAATAGACCATCATGGGTTAAGATCCAATCCCCTTTCTCATGTGAGATTCATATCAAGAATCCTAGCAAAGAGGAGTATAAAGATGTACGCCCCTGATTGAAACAATTCACAAATATACATTATATATAAATAAGCATCACATTCCATAGATTAACCAAAATGTTCATACATGGGAGCTAGAACACTAATAAAAAGAAAGACACATGAGGGTTTAATCTAAAGATGAAATGAATAAATTTGATCTTAGAGTCCCATAAAATTTCAGTATCAGAAGGAGCTTTTGTGACTTTAAGTTCATCTTACATCATCATCAACAAAAACATTGATATGAAGTAACGACGTCTAAAAACTACATGGGTTGTAAATGTCGTTGCATTGGTGCATTTACAATGGAGACATAAATATTATTAATAAACATTTTCTTCGTAGGAAATAATGAGTAAGCACATAATGATGGCATTGTCATCTAGCACATAATGCGCATATTATTGATATATTTTTAACATAAAGAAAAGATATTGTTCCTCAACTATTAGGTTTTCTATAAAAAAAACATCATACTATAAAAAATATATAGTGCATTTCTCATTATTGTATCATTAAGCAACATCATTTATGTATAACACAATGTACATGTAAGGAATAACATGCCAAGTACTCCTGAATTTAGAACTAGTTCAAACTATGTAATGCCAAGCTTTAGAAGCCACATATTATGCATCCAATATCATATAACTAGGAAAATTAGGAGATAGAATGTATCCAAATTTTATAAGTGGGGAGTCTAGAGATGATCCAAATGAAAGATCTAGGGCCTCCTGAAAAGTACAATAGTGTGTGTAACATTCTACCTTGGGATCAATGCATAAGCATGGCCCGAGGCAGGGTGATCCCTGGAAATAAAACAAAAAACAATAAATCGGTCATATATTAACTAATATCACTCAACTAAGAAGGCAATGAAATGCTCAAATAAAATATATAACAAGATTTAAATGTATGACCATAGGAAAAGGCTCATTATTCATCATTTATTACAAAATGTTACAAGCCATGTATACAAAATATTATGCATGTTCATAGTTACAATATACACATAATAAACAAGACAATTCATATTATTGAAAAATATAATCGTAGATACGTTATCATGAAAAAACACCCTACCAAGGACCCGAGTGTAAAAGCATGACTCTAGACTCCTGAAAAGGATAGAATGTCAGCCATTCTACTATTGGTCCCTCATCTTGGTACATGGCATGGGTACAATAGAGAAAAAAATATCATAATTCAGAATATTTTGCACATTTTACATTACACATTTTCTCATTGTCTATTCTTTATGGACATAGAATTTGATAGCAAAGGGATTTAAGTTTTGTATCAGTCACCAAGTGAGATATATCTAGATCATGGTGGTCTAACATTTAAAGTTTAGATCTACTCTCCATAAATCCTTCTCATAATGCTCTAATTACTTTAAGAAATCTATTGCATTTCCACAGAATGGATTTTGGGGAAACTCACTCTAAGTTCTATGAACTAGATTAACATATAAACATGTTTCTTTAATGATACTTGACTTCTTAATTTGATTTTGAATATAATTTATTAAGTATAGAACCTAATCTTATTCAATTTTCACTTTGTTTGCCCTAATATAATGATCTGTTGAATGTGTGAGGACCCATATGTAATTTCATCATGCATAAGGACATATTTACAAATTATGTACAAGATACATAGTTATATGTTTACATATGCATGCCCTTAATTTTATGTCCCTTCTATGCTCACTAGTACATAACCGGCCTTTAGTGTCAGTTATTTAAGGCCTTTGGCGTCATTTTCAAAATGACACTCAAGTGGGCGCCGCTAAAATTCAAAACCTTCACCGTCGGTTTTAACACCGACACCATAACCCATCCCGTCACCAAAAACGCACCAGCAAGGGCACTATAGGCATCGGTTACTTAATAAAACTGACACTATATCTAGGTCAAAGACATCGGCGTTTCACAAAAACCGACGTCATAACCCTTCCCGCCATCAATAAAATGTGCCAGCAAGGGCACCATCAGCTTCGATTTATATATATAACCGACACTAAATCCACATAGACGTCAGTTTTTTGTTAATAACCGACGTTATATGTCTTTGTTGTCATTTTCATACTAATAACCGACGCCTATGTTCTGATTTTTTTTCTTATCAGTGTACAGGCCTGCTGTATGGTTGGTCAGTAGGATGCAAAACCTGCAGTTCTGTTCTGAACTGCAGGTTTATAGCATCCATTGATATCAACCAACAACAGGCCACTAACCTGCAAAATTAACAAGATGGACAATATTATATATGGATCATGTGATTCACACACATGTATAAGTACATATTCATATCATTTTTCATCACACACATGTAGAAACCAGTAGTTCCATTTCAAATTTCCTCCATTTTCACACACATTTAGCAACCTGCAGTTCCATTCATTTCATCTCTTTTCATATTCAGACACATGTAGAAGCATTCATGTATTGATCATCTTCACATTCACACATATGGCAATTCAGAAAAATTCATTCACATTCGCACAAAAATAATTATGAGAACAAAGTTTAGAAATATCATTCTTTATTCATCATTGTCATTATCGCCATCACTATCCCAATCATATTTAAAAATTCTCACTACTTGTAGGGCTTTTGCCCATTGTTCTCTTACATCATTTGAGTCTTCCCTCGTATAGTATGTATGTACATATAATAACTTTCCACCTATAGTGAAGTCAGTTTTAAACACTTGCAAAGAGAATGATGTATATATATAATTAATATTTTTTTTGAAGTTAATATATATAATTAATAATATATAATAAGATTGATATATTTATATTATCTAATGAGACTATATATAATACCTGATGTATAGTATCAATTTCCATTGTGGCATGTTTGATGATTAGGTTCATAAATCACATCACATAGTATGCACATGCCCAGTCGTTGTCTTGTGTAGCACACTATAAATTGAAACATACAAAATATTCAAAAATACAAATAAGCATAGTTCACATAAATAGTATATACATTGGAGTTGGGAAATTACATTCACATTCTCTCAAATTAGTGGTTGATTATTTTTCTTGGAGACCTTTCCTCTAGCTTTTTTGAACTCATGTAATGCCCTACATGTTAATGTAACACATTAAATTCCACAATTAAATAGTAATGTAATAACAGATGTTAACAGATATAAAAATATAAAATATTTCTCGCGGGAATAATGGCCTTTTCATTGTGTGTCCATATAATGTATTCAATTCCTTCCCCGCAGGATCTAGATAATAGACAGTGAACGTCTTGGGGATAATAACTAGTAACTCCCAATGCCTACTACTACATGTAAGAAAGTTAAAACTTAATAACTCAAAATCCACAATAAAAATGTAATTTTCTTAAGTCCAAATTATAAGCAAAGTAAACTTACTCGACATTGAATGGAGCTATTATCACCATCTTCTTTTTTTACCAAAATATTTAAAAGTAGCACAGTAGTATGAAGTAACTGAAGAAGGGTCTTTATCTATAAGACTAATCAAAGATGGAACCAAAAATCCCACAATGGAAAATGAAAATTTTGTACATATCGTGTGTCAGTGGTTGCAAAACATGTATTACGTATGCATTAATATATAAGAAACCAGATCATCATATATAAAACAAGGTATATGGATGTATAAAAAATATCTCACCATATCCATAGCTCTATCATAGATGTATTCAGCCAATCATAACGAAACAACTCCAAAATATCTTGTATACATAGCTTGTTATTGTATGATTAACCTGCAACATCCTCCAAAATGGAAACATTTATAGGGGAATTTGTATTATGTTTGCCTATCCATACTACCATACCCCTACAATTAGGACCTAAGGAGGCGTGTAGGTCCCTTGGAAGACAACTTGGTACATCAGGAGGTGGAGGTGGAGGCCGAGATGTAGCGGGTGTCTTCCTTTTGACCTATATATATATAATTTCAGATCAATTGACTCATATATACACACTAACAAATTAACATAATGTAAATTTACCATACAATATTAGTATAGATGACATCCACTTTGGGCCACATTATCACTCTGCCTTATGCCTCACCAAGTGTTTCAGAATCTAGGTGGGCATATGACAATGGAAGATCCCTCCAATTGGGGAGTACATGTATCAGTCTCACACGAACCGCACCAGCTGGTACTGGAGTCCCATGAAACATGTCCCCTAGAAGGGATAGGTAAGCCTTTGCCTCTACAATGATATATTCTTGACTTTTGAAACATCATGGCTTTAGCCCCTACAAATTTACATAAAGAATGTTATATACATATATACATAAACATATCATCTTGAAAAGACTAGCTACTATGTCATAAAAATACTTACAACGGGTGTGCTAGGTGGTGGGTCTACAGGATTACTCCCAACCTTTATAGTAGGAGAAGAGCGGCCTGCCACTGGTACTATCTGAGTGGGAGTCTGAGATGCCTGCCACTTCACCATTGCTTCTTGGATTCTCCTATCAATTAACTGATCTACCTATACATGGATAAAAGAAATGATAGCTTCTAATTATTGAATTCTCTTTCACAATAACATTCTAAAAAAAGAATAGGTTACCTCAACTTGTGAAAGTCCTACTTTTGGGACAGGTTTGCACTGGGATGGCCCAAAGAACGCTTTGATGCCCACACCAGTGTCTGCACCCCTAACACGTCTAGGATGCTTTGGGTTACCCAGAGCAACTGTCAATTCATCCCTTGTGCCCTCAGGGATGAACTTACCTTCCTTCCTCTACTCGTGCAGTTCCCACTAATCGCCATCAATAGAAATTGGTTAGTAAACATAACAATAATCAATATCGATTGATTGCTCTAATAGTTGAATTTTACCATTTTTGCAACCGACTCAGTAGTTATGGGCTTCGTTATATCTCAGTTCTTGTTTTGCCTCTAAGCTATCCACATATCATGGTAAGGAAGAGGTGTGGGAGCAATAGTAGAGAACTCTACAGTCTCCTGAGTAGCAGCAGACTGAGCAGTAGACTCAACTTGTAGTCTTTGGTGAACACCTGCATAGCCTCTTGGACCCATTGTGTGGTCATGCACATTCAATGCACGCCTTGCTCTTTGAGCATCATTGATATCCTTGTTAGTAAGCACATTAATTTGGTTAGTAACACTAAAGGTTAATCTTGAATAGGTGAATACATAAGAACGTATATTAATTAAATTGGGAGTGGCGCTTAATACTTTGAATTCATCCATTTTTCTTTGTGTAACAAAATACTCGCAGTCTTTGGGGTCCAGGTAGTTCCATTGCTTAGTGTCTTCCTTCTTCCTAAATTTATTTTTTAAAGAGAATACAAACAAAATTTATTAGTGTAGAGTTAGTCAAAAAGTGATCAATGTCTAGAATTGGAAATCAATCAAGAACCTCTTCTCAGCATCACGTATGTAATCTTGGGTGAGATTTGTCCTAAAGTTCCTTAGGACCCTCCCACCACGTTGCATCATGCATTTATGATGTAGCTTTTCATCCAGATCAAATATATTTTGCAAAATAGAATTGCTATTAACTAGTCTCCTAAAAATTAGTAATCTACAAAAATAGAATTGCAAATAATAATAACTCACGCATAGTTCCTTCAATACTAAGTCTTTCTTCCCCTTAGGAACTTTATGTCAGGATTCTAAGTTAGGACTACAATGGTTGCGAGTAAGAACCCCAAGATATGAAATAAATGAGTTGCGGTTCACTCCAACTAGATTTCCTTCATGATCGAAATCCACAGCCAGTTTGGGTCCATTGCCCCTTTGCTGTGGTACTTGTTCATCATTGTGATGCCCCTCACTTTCTCAATTTTTTTTGCTGCTCATCAAGTGCCCCAATTTCTTCAGGGGGGTACATCACCAACCTAAAATTTGACAAAAAAACACACTTACAGGATATAACTATAAATGAACATATAGATAGAAATATAGGATATATTTTTAAAACTTACATTGTGAGGCGGCACATTGATATCCTCACCCTCACGGTAATCATCATCACGGTCATCATGCTCATGCTCAACCATCTGAAAGTGTCATTAAAAAATCAAACATTTAGCATTTGACATAACTAGAAGATAATAAAACATTGTAAAGTTCACATTTAAAAAAATAAAACATATAAAAAAAATATAAACATGCATGCCTCTAATATTGCGATCTTTTATCAATTAATAATCCTTCATTGTGATCTTCGCGCACATACAAGTCATCATTAGCTTCAATATTTGGTGGTGTTGGCAACCCAACTGAGAATGGACTAGAGTCATCATACTTATCATAGTACTCTTCTTCATCTATAGGATCTTCAATGAACTATCTTTTACCATGAAGAACAACTGACCATTTATCATTTGCAGGATCATCGATATAAAATACTAGTTTCTCCTGTGATGCCAATATGAATGGTTCACCCTTCTCGTCAATCTTTTTAAAAGTTCACTAATGTGAAACCCAATTTATCCACTATAACTCCTTTGGTGTTATCAACCCAATTACATTTAAAGAGCAGAATCCTAAAATATACATAGTCAAACTCCCATATGTCTTCAATGACACTATAATATGACATTTTAGCTTCACGTGGACTCTTATCTTTTACACTTGCAAAAACCAATGAAGACGCTTGAAGGGTGACCCCATTGTTTTGGACGACACTCTTATCGTCTTGACGCTTTGTGCAATATGAGAATCCATTTATGTCAAACCCTTGATAAGACATAACATTCAATTTTGGTTTAAAGGTGAGGCATTTGATAGTTTCAGTAAGATTATCTGGTGTTTGAGATAGTTGATGTAAGACTTTATCTTCAAAGCACTTAATAAATGTCTTGTTATGCTCTCTAGCAAGCCACTTTGAATAGGCTTGAGGATATTGTCTATTGATGAAATTGGTATGTTCCTTGATATACAGACTCACTTCATTGATGTTGTGTAAAATATACAAGTGACCTTGTTCCAATTTCTCACGGCTGATTACTTTCATCCGTGATCCCAAAATTCCTTTGCCAAAATGCTTCTCAATATTCTTTTCATTAACAAGAGCGTCATTACCACTCAGAATGTCATTGCAAAAATCCATAACCTCTCTAACCACATAACCCTCAATAATACTCCCTTCAGGCTGTCAACAGTTTTGAACATCACCTTTAAAAACGCTCACGTATCATTCAAAGGGATACATCCAATGCAAGAAAACTGGTCCCAACATTTTCACTTCCCTAGTCAAGTGGACAACAAGATGCACAATGATATCAAAGAACAAAGGAGAAAAATACATCTCAAGTTGAGATAGGGTAACAGCCACTTATCTTTGCAATTTATCGAGAGTATTAGGGTCAATAACTTTGTTGTACAGACTGTTGAAAAAGAAACAAAGTCTGGTGATTGCAAACCTTACATGCTTCGACAATATAGATAGAATTGCCACGGGCAATATTTGTTGCATTAGAGTGTGATAATCATGAGATTTAAGACCTATCAACTTCAGACCTTTCATTGATACCAATCTACGGATGTTGGATGAGTAACCTTGTGGCACCTTAACATTTACCAAGAATTTACAAAAAAATTTCTTCTCCTTTCTAGACAACATGTAACAAGTGGGAGGTAAGTATGTTCTCCGATCGCTACTAACTACTTATGTTAATTTTGTCCTTATTCCCATTTCACATAGGTCCATTCTAGATTTTATCTCATCTTTAGTCTTACCTGGTATATTCAACAGAGTACCAATGATGCTATCACAAACATTTTTCTCAACGTACATGACATTGATACAATGCCTGACTGCCAAAGAACTCTAATAAGGAAGATCCCAAAATATTAACTTCTTCTTGAATAAATATTTTTCACTCTGTGTGGCCATGGTACATTGTGATCTCTTACCAAATTCATTGGCAAAGTCTTTTACTCTTTCATAACCAACCTCCCCTGGTATAGGTTTAGGTGCACTCCGTTCCTCATTTCGTCCATTGAATGCTTTGCACAACCTATAAAATACAGATGGAATTTTAGAAGAAACCTTCGATAACGAAGATATACAATCTTGCCTCCATGTTTTAGTCGTATTGAATCAGTGTTCTCTTCACATATAGGACACACTTTAGATCCTTTGACAAATATTCAGACAAATTTCCATATGTTGGAAAGTCATTAACAGTGCAAAAAAACATAGCGTGAAAACAAAATGTCTCTCTTCGTGAAGCATCATAGGTCATCACACCTTCACCCCAGAGTTTCTTTATGTCATCAATCAGAGGTTCAAGATAAATGTTGATATCATTTCCAGGTTGTTTAGGGCCGGATATCAATAGAGACAACATATCATATTTATTTTTCATACACAACCAGGGAGGAATATTATATATAACAAGCATAACTGGCCAAGTGCTATGTTGGCTGCTCAATGTCCCGTACGGATTCATCCCATCTATACAAAGCCCAAGTCTTAGATTCCTAACTTCTTCACCAAATTTAGGGTACAATAAATCAATCTTCTTCTACTATCGGGAATCTGACGCATGTCGTAGGAACCCATCATTATTTTTCTTAACATCTGCATCCCACATCAAATTCTTCACATCTATCGGATTGGCAAACAAGCGTTGAAACTGTGATATTATAGGTAGATACCACATCACTGTGGCAGGAGAACCAATTTTGGTCTCCCTCAAAGTCGTCAATTTATACCTTGACACACCACATTTTGGGAAATCTTTCAAATCCACATATTCCTTTTGAAATAATACACAATCATTCGGGCATGCGTGTATCTTCTTGGCCTCCATTTCCATTGGGCACAACAATTTCTTTAACTGGTATGTTGAGATTGGTAGCTCGTTTCCTTCAGGAAGAATTTCTTTCAACAAAGACAACAATGACATGAAGCTTTTTTCGCTCCATCTATTGTTAGCTTTTAGCTTATACAATCTCAACACAGTGCTAAGCTTCATAAACTTAGTACAACCTGTGTATAACGGTATCTCAACATCATGCACAATGTTTCTAAACATGGGAGGTGGATCAGTGTGCTCTACCCCACAACTATCCAACATCGCATCAACGATGTCTACTGGAACTGGTTCGTTCACATCAACATTATCAGAGGCAATTTCTTCTTCCACACAAACACTGCTATCGACATCCACTGATTTCAGGTTTGAAATCTCTCCATGCCAGTGCCATTTTGTATAGCCTTGTACAATCTCGTTACACATGACATGCCTTTTGATTTCGACACCAGTGCTGACTTTCAAGTTGTTGCCGCAATGCCTACATGGACAGTAGAACCTATCTCCAAGTTGTTTCCTATGTTCCTCGGCAAATCTAATAATCTAATCAAGACCAAAAATAAACTCTGGGGTGCAATAATTTGGAATGGACATCCATGATCTATCCATTCTATGATCACAGAGAAACAAGTATATATTAGGTTTTAGGGTTAAAAGATTAGGTCTTATATATAATAAATGTGTACCACCTATCCCATTCTTGAACACCTATTCTCACTAGTAAGTGTATAATGTGTGTTGGGCTTTCAAGAAAATTTCAGCGACATTTCCCCGTTGTTCTCCAAGTACATATGTACTTAGAGAACAAATGGGGAAATGCTACTGAAATTTTCTTGAAAATCCAATACACATTATACACTTACATCCTAAGTGAGATTAAATGTTCAAGAATAGTCCCAAATTGGGGACTATCCAAGATTTACTCCTAATGAGTAAATCTTGGATGGATTTTTAGGCCAAAAAATACATGTATGTTGTTATTCTTATACCTACAATCCTAGTTTCATCATTCATATCCTATGTTTTGTGTAACATCATTTAATCATGCTTGTCAGTAAATATTAAATAGTAAATAAACCATGATTCTATATATCAAAGATTTGAATCAAAATGAAGTCTAATGGCACATTGGGAGAGTGAGAATATTATACCTCACTTGAAAGTTGAAGAAGAAATATATGCAAATCAACAACAAGTCAACAAAACCTACAACAACACAAATGCACGATTCAATTCTATTATAATGTACTAATTAGGGGTCAATCTTGAAGTTTTAACTAGAGCTTCATATATCAACATACATACTAGGTCATATTTCAAGTCAAGATTTAGGCATTTAATCACCTTAGGGCGCATACATGATTCATAGGGTATTTGGGTGCACAAAGAAAAATATATGTTACTGATTTAGGAGTTCATATAATCATTTTAGAAATAGAAGACTCACATTTTATCTTTGGGCATGGCCATTACGTAACAACCCATCACATTACTACTAATTTCAAGTATAAAAGGGGTTTGATATAATAGAAGACCAAGGTTCCCCAATTGACTTAAGGTATGACCATGCCTCACCATAAGGGGGTCATAATCACGCATATAAAGTCATATAGACAAACTATCAATAAGGGAGATGAGGGGCTAATAAGAGTGTCATGTATGACCACAAAGTTACTGTTCTTCAAGTTAGGGTGATTATTGATGTATTTAGAAGCATGATTGGCAATCTAGGGCAAAGTTCATCATTTACATTCCAAGCATGTCACATGAGTGCATTAGAGTTCATCATTAAGCAAGAAGGGTGATTAGGATTCTCAATATATGTATTTGTTAAAAATAAGTTGTATTGGATAGACCCATAATGGAAGTGATCATTGAAAAAATACTAGACAATCATTATACTTTAAGAAATGATGTATATGATCGTTTGACCTAAAGTTCATGGGTCCCATCACATATGGTTTAGAAGGTCATACACAAGGTTTAGAACACATACAAGAAGATAAACCACCAAGGAAAAACAAGGAAAATGAAGGAAAGGAGGGGTAGCTTACTTGATTAAGTCAAGAATAAGAAAAGGAAGCTCCACAAGCTCCACAACCATACTAAGAAACTACTCATAGACCCTTGCATATGATTGATAATCATATAGCATGATATGGTTACATTAATATAGCATGATAGGGTTGCATATGATTGATATACCCTGAATGACATACTCCAGCTAAGCAGGAGAAATGACAAGCTGCTGGTTGTTAGTCTTATCTATTACTTGTGGCTTGCAAGAAACAACACCATCTTCGAAGGGAAAAAGGTAGATGTTAATCATATTTGCAATTTAATTTTCAATATTTCTCAAAGCTTAATTGTACAGATAGATCATCTATAGATCGTATCCCTCTTGTATAGAACTTACATAGGTGAGAAATAAAGAGAGTCCCATGCTTACTGATAAAAAAAATGCTACAAATCTAAAGAAAAAGGAAAAAAGACTAAAAATACCTAATGCAGGCATGATGGAAATTAAACTAAATGGGCGAAAAGGTGAAATGAGGGACCTTCTTCTCTGCTCAACCTAGCAAACAGTTGGTATAGAAGATCTCAACTTGAAAACTCCCAGTCCAGTGGAATATCTCAACAAACAAAACCCACACTTGATTTCCTCATCTCCTAACGACCTCGACGACCCCTTCCAAGGGTCATGAGGTGATAAGAAGAGGGATTTAGGCCTCCCGCCATGACTGGAAAGGAGGGAAAAGAACAACAGTAAAAAGTGGAGGATAGAAGCACACCTTTGAGCAGCGGCAACAGAGAAGTAGGCGAGAAGCGGTGGAGGAACAGTAGGCAATAGGCGGCAGCGGCAGTGGAGCAGTAGGCGGCAGGAGGCAGCAGTGGCAGAGCAGTAGGCGACAGGAAGCAACGGTGGCAGAGTAGTAGGTAGCAGGAGGAAGCGGTAGCAGAGAGATCGGTGGTGGAAGGAATCGCCAGACCCTAAACTAATCAGGAATGAAACAGAAAGGGGAAGAGGCTGGTTCGCGCGGGCACTATTAAGTTAACTATAGATGTTGGTTATTCTAAACAACCGTCGCTTAACACAATAGGTGTCAGTCACCACAAAACAACCTACACCTATGTTCAATCATATTCATCAGTTTCGACTAGAAAAACTGACATCTATCTACAGATGCTGAAAAAAAATGTTCTTGAAATAAGATCATAGTCATCAGTTTCCATACAAAACCGACGCCAAAGGGGGGTGAAAATTTTTGCGGGGACAACACGTGAATACACATCTATGTCAGTTATTGTAAGAAAATCAACAAAAAATGGGGTCGATTTATATCTCACGAAAAACCTTTTGTCGTCGGTTACTTGGTCAACAACTGATGCCATATGTCAAATTTCGAAGGTAATTTTTTTGCACTGGAAAAATTGGATTTGGCGGGCGATTTTATGTGTCAGTTTCTTATTGAGAAACTGATGGTAAATAAAAAGTGATACTCGTGGCTGGCCGGTCTTCACATATAGATTTTAGTTTGTGTTTTCAGCTGACGTTGTAGGGTTTAGGCATCTGTTGTTGGGATACAACTGACCCCTCTAAATGTGATGTTATAAGCCATTTCTGTAGTAGTGCTTTTGAATATGGTTTATCATATATCAACATTAGGTTCTAAGCCTAACCCTAATCAAGGGTTTAGGTTGAGTAACTGAGGCTTGATAGCCTTGAACCTAGACCTTGATAGGTCTAGGGTTAGGAACCTCAATACCCTTCCTTAGGACCACCCTCTATGGATGTGATTCATATTTGAGATGAACGTTGATGAGTTGGTGAGGTGGTGACTAGGTAAGTTGAAGGTTGGGGTATCCCAACCAGTGAAGTGGGATAGGTGTAGTGGGTTGGAGTCCAATGGGTCATGGAGAGGGGACCTTGATAGGTATAGGGTAGGTTGATCCCCAATAGGTGTGGTTTGGTTGAACCTTGATGATTGCATGGTAGTGAAGTGTACCTGTCGAGTGGGTTGTGGAGATATACCTTGGTAGGTATAGGGATTGCAAACCTAGATAGGTGGGGTTGTTTGGAGACTCAACATACCTTGAAGGAGGGAACCTCAATGGTTCACCCTCAATAGGGTGGTATATGAAATGTCTTGATAGGTCACCATGCATGTGTCTCGATGTCTATATTTAAGTGGGGTTAGTTTAGACTTTTAACCACCCTTGCCATGGTAGGGTTTGGGTATATATAGGCAAGGGTGGTTAAAAGTCTAATACTCCATGGATTAGGTGTAGAGAAATAGCGGCGACAGATAAGGCAATGGAAACAAAAATTTAAATCCTGATTCACTTTAACGACAAGATAGTGTCAACAATAATGTATCTAGGAAGGAAAGTAAGAAGAGTTATACCTAGTCCTAGAACAAGTCCAGTGATAACTCTTGATGCAGTATCGTGCTTCTTCTCCAAGAAGCAACGTGCTTCTTCTTTAGGTAGCAACTTGCTTCTTCTTTAGCAGTCCTCAGATAGTCCTCAACAACGGCCTCCTGGTTTAGCGCCACAGATGGTGGTTGATTTTGTTCTCCTAGTGGCAGACAATGGCCTCCTGCCTCTACAATATTCCATACGGACCACTGGGAACTCCATATTGCACTACTAGAGCCAGCAGGAAGGAGTTGTTCCTTTCGAATGTCAACCTACTAGAATTGATTGATTCTCCTACAATTGTCTCTCCCTTGCTATCCCTCCCTTTGTCGGGTAGGACTTGCTCGAGCTCTCTATTGGTTACCACAACTAGAGAGGAAAATAATTGTTAGAGAAACTGTTGTATCTAAGAAGCTCCTAGTACTCCACTATTTATATGAGAGGCCAAGGTCATTATTCCCAATCTAAGCGAGAGTTCAAAAGAAGAAATTCAAAAAAAAATTAGAAACATAAAAAGGTGAACTAGTCATCTCACATAGCCAACCAATCGGTTCATGTCTCATGCACGAACCAATCAGTACTTCCCATGAACCATTTGGTTCATGTGTCTTCTTGTTCTAAATCAAATTGGTATTGAATGAATGATCAATGCAAAACATGACGTCATCACTAATCCTTGGTCCAATTGAATTGACCAATGAACTAGGTAGTTCATCCCATGAACTAGTTGGTTAGTACATGTGAATCGGTTGGTTCACTATGTGAACCGATCATTTCACACAATTGTTCAATCATTGATTAGCCAATGTTGATTCCAATTGACATGACACTCCAACTGATCAGTTCAACATTTGAACTAGTCAATTCAGAGTCCAATCAATCAACTTTGAACCTCAGTTGTTTAATTCAACACCTAAACACCTTTAGTAATCAAGTTAAACATCATTCATGAATAAACTCATGTTCCAAACATATCTTATGTGTGTGATTCTATAGGTCCAAAATTATGTTGGCAATGAATGTCCATAACCAACTTATGGCATCACAAGAAAAGAGAAGCATCTAGCAACTCATCATTGGTACCCCAGTAATTTGGAAAGTTGGAGAACAACTTCAACCTACAATTCCTAATCATTGTTACCGTGATCGTATAATTCCTTTGTCTCTAATATCCTGATTTGAACTCGAGGCATGAAATCCTCATCCTCTCAACTTTCAATCCATGTTCTACAAACTAGAGCAGACTGTCTAAGATGCATGTGAGTTCACAAATCATGTAATGAATCACATGTGTGTAGCCATACAGTTCTCAAAATCTCTTATCAAGTGGTTGAGATATCAATCTCTTGTAGTAGGGACAAGTGCATCTACATCACTCAATCCCCATGCGTCACAATACTCCCAAGAACCACCTTTATGGAAACCCTTATTCAGGATCACAATGGATGATGTCAAAGTACATGAACGACATGTGATGAATGTAGTGACTTCATGTCTAAGAACCACAATCACCACTATCACTATGAGAGATAATTCTAACTACCATTCCATGGTATCCATGTATCACTCTCATGGTGGATTTGTCTAATACGTTCTTCTCTAACATGTAAATGTGTGCTTGACTTGATATCACATATCATGACTAATGAGATTCTATCATCAATCAACACACACTCTAGTCTTATGTATTATTGTTGTCTATTTTTCTTTGACCTAACTAGAGACATAACAAGAATGTATGTACTCTTATCATACATATGATCTCATTATTCCGATCATCAACCCAAATACATATGTCATTGAGTAACATCATTCTTTAGACATATACTATGTCTATGTCATCATCTCATACTGAGACAAATATAATAGACAAAATTACCTTTATTATTATCAAATCAGATATCTAATGCCCCATTGCAATCGTCATATGATTGTCTCTCTGGGCATACATACCAACAGACTCCCACTTGCACTTAGAGTCAATCACCCACTAATCTTATTCCAAGTGATCTTAACATCTCCATCATGTTTCTACTACACAAGCCCTTCTATAGTGGGTTAGCAACATTTGCTTCATGTTTCCATTTGCAAGTTTCAAATTCTCTTCATGATGTGAACTTTCATATGAGATGGAAGTGTTGGAATATGCTATCTGGGATTCCCAGCCAATCCAGTAGATCCATTATTGTCATAGTATTCTATTGTGTCATCAATGGTTGGAACCTATCATAAGTTCATCTCTATGAACTTCTTGATCCATACAGTATCTTTTCTTATTCACATAACACCAAGATATTTAGCTTCTATTGTAAAACAATTGTATCTTGCCCAAAAATCTTCTAGCTTATTGTTCTAGTTTTAAGGTCAAGCACAAATTTATATTGCAATCATTAATTTTAATTATCACTTTGAAAGCTTGCATCGGTGTAACACTTTACACCCAATGCTTTCGAATCAGCATTATTTAGGAATCAATCATTTTAGTGTTTCTCAAGCACTTAAGGACGTTCTTTATGGTAGTCTAAGGACCTTCATTGGAATCTGATATCCATCCAATCGTCATGTCCACTACATATGAGATAACTAGATGAGTATATATATCCACTTGTCATGCCTGATAGATACGAGATAACTGGATATCCTCTCATTATGTCTAATACATATGAGATAATAGGATAAGTACTTAACATTGCATACATGATAGATCCAATTACAACTCCACATGGCATCTTACTCATGTTTTCCCATTCTTCACAAGAACTGAGACATTGGGCTCTTGAGAGACTAACTCCATGAAACATGGATGAGTTTTCTCTTATTGAGTCTTACATGTTGAACCTCTTCAACATCTTACCAATGTATGTGTTCTCTTTCTTAGGTCAAGAAGCTTTCTAGATCTATCTTTATAGATCTTGATTCCTATCACATAGGATGCTTCACCTAAACTCTTCATAGAGGAGGTACTTTCTTTATCTGGTTTTAATATTTGTAGGATATTACTCCCCACCATCATGTAGAATATAAATATGCTCCCAATAAATCTTTTGTAATCATAGGTTCCATCTTCATTCTGACTCAAGTCAAACTCTTTCACTGTCTTGTCAAATAGAAGATTCTAGCTCTAAGATGCTTGCTTCAATCCAAAGATTCACCTTTGTAGATTATAGACTTTATTTGCATTAATGGATTTATAAAACTTTTATATCATGTCACATACACATCCTCATAATCATTCCAATTAAGGAATGTGGTTTTATCATCCATGTGCCAAATCTCATTAGTCATAATAAGCTACAATAGTAAGCATGATCCTGATGGATCTAACCATGGTAACTGGTGAAATATGTCATCATGTTCAATACCTTGAACTTGTTTGAAACTCTTTGCAACCAATATACCCTTCCATTTTGGTCTTTTTCTAGAAGACTTAATTGCACCCTCTAGGTTTTTACCCCTTCCGGTGAATCCATCAAGATCATACCTTGTTGGTGTACATGGAGTCTATCATGGATCTCATGGCCTCAAGCCATGCTTCAGATTCTGGTCTATCAATTGCATCTAAGTAGGTTATTGACTCATCATCTATGACCAACTTACCACCTTCTTGAGCCATAAGATCATAATCTTTCAAGGCTAAGGTGTGTTCTACTAGAACTACAAATTTGTTGTGTTACATAAGGAAGTTGGGATTCCACATCATCCTGTGATTCTCCATGTTCCTGTTGTACCTCTTTTAGGTTTAATGTTTTCTTGTTTGTCTTGAACATTTTGAGTTCTACTTTTCTCCCACTGATTTCTTTAAAACAAAGTTCCTCTTTAGGAAAACAACCATCTAGATCAACAACGAACTTTGTTGTTGAATTGGGATAAGAGTAGTATTTTAACAAAATAACATGTATGTGATTTTTGGACAAAGATTTTCAAGAAGCTATGTTCTTACATAAGCTTTCAATCCATATAAAAGACATATCAGGACATCTCCCATGCCATACATCATAAGGTGTCTTTTGAACCAATTTATACAATACATTCTTTTAGTGTAAAGCATGTGCCCAAATGGAATTGTAAGATTAACTAGATTAAATGATAATCACACCATGACTAACATGGTGTGATTGCTTCTTTCTGATACACCAACACAATACACTATCATTGTGTTTCAGGTGTAGTTCATCATGAAACATTATCATGATCTCCTAGAAGGTTCTAAAACTCTTGGTTAAAATATTTCAACATCGATCATATTGAAGTATCTTAATACTTTTACCAAGTTGGTTACGTACCTCATTCAATATCTCCTTGAATACTTCAAGTGATCTTATACTTTTATTTCATTAAATAGAAACTTTCATTTCTATTGATAACATTAGTAAATATAATGAGGTACGGGTAACTACCTTTAACATTTATTCTAAAAGGTCTGTATACATTAGTATGTATAAGACCTAATAGAGAAGTCACTCTCCCACTACATCTAGTGAAGATGTTTTTGTCATATTGCACAATAAATAAGACTCGTATGTCTCTACTGGTTCAATAACTAAAAGAGTCTAGATAACCATCATTATGGATTCTAGAAACAAATTTCTCATGTATGCACTCTAGATGACAATATTATAGGTATTCATTGTTTGAGTCATCAAGTCATTCAATATATATGTCATACACATTTTTCTCTTCAACTATCAAGTATAGATCATGAGGCGTACGGTACTACTATATAAGGTCTCATCTATTAAAATGAAACATCAATTTCTCTATAATATTCTTGTCCATACAAGATACATGATGTTTTCATCATTGGCACATATATAACATCAATTCACTAATTTTATTACATGCCTATGACATATTTCAATTGTAGTAGAAGCAACTCTTGCTCTGCACAATTATAGCTTACTTCTTCTCAGATCCTGAAGTAAAGATCTCTATCTCGTTTTTCCTGATATCCTCTTTGTAAAGAGGACATTTTCTTTTTCCAATGTCTATCCAGGTGACAATCATGACAATTTCCTTCCTTAATCATTTAAGTGAAAAGGATAGATTCCATTTTCACTTATCCCCTATCTTGAGTGCAGAAGACTTGGACTTCAGCTTAGCCTCATAACTATTTTTGGCCTTGCCTTTGCCCTTTGGACTCACTTTTGCTGATCACCATCACAGATTTTATCCTTCTTCTTCCATGCTTTAGCATTAATCAACATGCCAAGCATTTGATAAACTAACTATATGATTTAGGCAATGATTGTAGAGTCATATTTGTGGCCAACTCTTGACCTAAAAGAAATGAGGCTCTACATGCCCAATCATTTTAAGAACATGAGGCTCTACCGGATCTCCCTCTATTAGTTTGCACTCATATAACACTTTGGAGACATTATACCTTTCTTGCTTTACATGTTTCTTTAAGATGTGTTACCATATTGATAATATCCATGTTTTCATGTTGCTCATTCAACTAATAGTTCATACAACATAGAATAAGGTACTCAATGTTTGCAACATCATTGGCATGCTTCATGTAAGCATCCATTATAATCTTAGGCGCATTTGGAGAGGGTTCTCCTGGCTTTGGTCTTTCAAGGACATAGAGCTTTCGCTCATTGGTGAGAATGTTTCTCGAAGTTCTAAACTAGATGCAGAATTTAATCCCATCTAATTTATCCTTCTCTAGGACTGATCACTATGTTAATGTGTTTGTGTTTGTCTACAAAAAGAATATTGCAAATTTTGTCATAAAACTTTTAATTAATTTGATTTGATAAGTTCGATGATATCAATTAGGCCTTTAATTAATTATCACTCTCACTATTTCATTCAAATTGATATTCCTTGTGTACCAATTTGGAAGATTGTAGCGTACGATCTTCTAGTGAGCCAAGATCCATATTTCATCAAATCATGACTTAGCTTTGGATGATCACCCACAACTTAACTATTTAGGTAGACACATTTTTTCAATTGCATCGCATGCAACTCTTGGATAGATTGTATGTGTAACTCCTTGTCGTATTCCATCTGTATGCTTCCATGTGCTTAATCTCATTAAGGACACTCGGTTAAGCCTGAACCAAAAGTCAACACGATAGAGTATGTACCCTCACTACTACAGAAACAACATTCAATGTCGCTTTTCTGGGCGTCAGTTATTTAAAAAAACTGACACCTATAATATTCAACGTCAGTTATTTAGGAACCCTGACGTCTATATTTGAAGACCAGCCAGACACAGGTACTGCTTTGTATTCAGCGTCGACTGGGTAAAACAAACTGATGCCTAAAATTTCCCGCAAAATCCAATTTTCGAGCAAAATTTTTTTTTGCCCCAAAGTATCACATACAGCGTCGGTTTTTTAACTACTAACCGACGACGATATAAGATGAAAATTTCCGCAAAAAGTTCCAATTTAGACGTCAGTTATCCTTTGATAACCGACACTAATAATGGTTCCCGCCAAATAATTTAGGGCAAAGATTGTCTAATTGGACGTTGATTTTTGACTATAAACCGACGCTTAAAGGTAAAAGGCGTTAGTTTTCCAGATAACTGACGTTGTTGACAAACTTAATAGATCCGTATCACCCGACTCTTCCCCTTCCTTCCTGTTTCATCACGATAGTTTTCTGCTATGATTGCCGCTCGCCTAAAATCGCCCGACGACCCCGCTGTTGCTCATCGCCGCTGCTGCTGGTGCCGCTCTTCTCATCGTAGCCGCCATGTCCTCTTTCTCCTATTGTCGTTGCCACTGCTACTCGCCAGTCTGCTATGCTCTTCTCCTGGTGCCACTGTTGCTCGCCGCTCTGCTCTGGTCTTCGCCTGCTCGCTCCCACTGCTGTCGCCGGTCGCCGCCGCTCTTCGGTAGTCGTAGCCTCTTTGCTTCCTTCTCTGTAGCTCCTTACCAACAGTAAGCATGGTCGTGGCTATGTTGTCCTACCACCCTGTGCTGTCCAGCACGGCCGTGCTTACTGTTGGTAAGGATATGAACAAATCTTTCTGTAATGCATTATGTAAATCCTAGGATACAAACAACACTTTTGCTTGCATATATTTGTGTTTCTAATCCTAATGATTGACCTAATTCAGTAAATTTTGATGCATGTTGAAATAAGATTTAAACTTGTCCATTCTAGCATCCTAATTTGATTTGATTAAACCCTAACATTGATGAAACCCTAACATTGATGAAATCCTAACATCAATTGTGATGAAACCCTAACATGTACATATCTATTATTGTGTTTGTTGGCCTAGAAACCCGTCCAAGATTTACTCATTAGGAGTAAATCTTGGATAGTCCCCAGTTTGGGACTTTTCTTGAACACCTAATCTCACTTAGGATGTAAGTGTATAATGTTTATTGGGTTTTCGAGAAAATTTCGGTGGCATTTCCCTATTTGTTCTCTAAGTACATATGTACTTAGAGAACAGCGGGGAAATTCTACCAAAATTTTCTTGAAAACCCAATACACATTATACACTTACTAGTGAGATTAGGTGTTCAAGGATGGGATAGGTGGTATACAGTTTTTAAATATCAGAATGACACCACATGTGTTTGTTGGCCTAGAAACCCTGAATGTCACTACTACAGAACATGTCTTTGTCGTCGGTTTTTTGTGCCCTTATAGAGATGGTTCTCAAGCGACGCCTATGTAGGCACCGCTAAAGGTCGAACTCTTCGGCGTTTATTTTATAACCGACGCCAAAAGGCTTTGCACCACCAAAAATGCACCAACAGGGCACCGATAGGCGGTACACATTTATTATATATCAGAATGACATCACATGTGTTTGTTGGCCTAGAAACCCATCCAAGATTTACTCATTAGGAGTAAATCTTGGGTAGTCCCCAGTAGGGCACCGATAGGTGGTACACATTTATTATATATCAGAATGACATCACATGTATTTGTTAACCGTAGACCCTAATCTTGTCCTAATATATACTTGTTTTCTCTTTGATCATAGAATGGATAGATCATGGATGTCCATTTGCAATTGCTGCACCCCAGAGTTTATATCTAGTCTTGATCAGTTTATTAGATTTGTCGAGGAACATAGGAAAGAACCTGGAGATAGGTTCTAATGTCCACATAGGCATTGCAGTAACAATTTGAAAGTCAGCACTGGTGACGAAATCAATAGTCATGTCATGTGCAACAGGATTGTACAAGGCTATACAGAATGGCACTGGCATGGAGAGATTTCAAACTCAAAACCAGTGGATGTCGATAGTAGTGCTTGGGTGGAAGAAGAAATTGCCTCCGATGACATAGATGTGAAAGAACCAGTTCTAATAGACATCATTGATGTGATGCCGAATAGTTGTAGGGTAGAGCACACCGATCCACATCCTATCTCTAGAAACATTGTGCATGATGTTGAGATATCGTTATACACAGGTTGTGCTAAGTTTACGAAGCTTAGAGCTGTGTTGAGATTGTATAAGTTGAAATCTAACAATAGATGGAGCGACAAAAGCTTCACTTCATTGTTGACTTTGTTGAAAGAAATGCTTCCTAAAGGAAACGAGCTGCCAATCTCAACATACCGGGTAAAGAAATTGTTGTGCCCAATGGGAATGGAGGCCAAGAAGATACACGCATGCCCAAATGATTGTGTATTATTTCAAAAGGACTATGTGGATTTGAAAGATTGTCCAAAATGTGGTGCGTCACGGTATAAATTGACGACTTCGGGGGAGTCCAAAACTAGTTCTCCTGCCAAGGTGATGTGGTATCTACCTATAATATCACAGTTTCAACGCTTGTTTACAAATCCAAAAGATGCGAAGAATTTGAGGTGGCATGCAGATGTTAAACAAAATAATGATGGGATCCTATGACATGCGTCTGATTCCCCACAGTGGAAGAAGATTGATCTATTGTACCCCAAATTTGGTGAAGAAGATAGGAATCTAATACTTGGGCTTTGTACAGATGGGATGAATCCGTACGGGACATTGAGCAACCAACATAGCACTTGTCCAGTCATGCTTGTTATATACAATCTTCCTCCCTGGCTGTGTATGAAAAATAAGTACGTTATGCTGTCGTTGTTGATATCAGGCCCTAAACAACCCGGAAATGATATCGATGTTTATCTTGAACCTCTGATTTATGACTTAAAGAAACTTTGGGCTGAAGGTGTTATGACTTATGATGCTTCAGGAAGAGAGATATTTCATTTGAACGCTATGTTGTTCTGCACTATTAATGACTTCCATCATATGGGAATTTGTCTGGATATAGTGTCAAAGGAGCTAAAGTGTGTCCTATATGTGAAGAAAACACTGATTCAATAAGAATAAAACATGGCGGCAAGTCTGTATATCTTGGTCATCGAAGGTTTCTTTCAAAATTCCATCCACGTCGTAGGAAGTGCAAAGCATTCAATGGATGGAATGATGAATGGAGTGCACCTAAACCTATACCAGTTGATGTTGTTTATGAAAGAGTAAAAGACATTGTCAATGTATTTGGTAAGAAATCACAACGTAGTATGGCCACACGGAGTGACAATTCTTCATTCAAGAAGAAGTCAATATTTTGGGATCTTCCTTATTGGAGTTCTTTCATAGTCAGGCATTGTATCAATGTAATGCACGTTGAGAAAAATGTCTGTGATAGCGTCATTGGTACTCTATTAAATATACCAGGTAAGACTAAAGATGGGATAAAATCCAGACTGGACCTACGTGAAATGGGAATAAGGTCAGAATTAACAGAATTACGTGAAATGGGTAATAAAAGAACATACTTACCTCCCGCTTGTTACATGTTGTCTAGAAAGGAGAAGAAAGCTTTTTGTGAATGCTTGGTAAATGTTAAGGTGCCACAGGGTTACTCATCCAACATCTGTAGATTGGTATCAATGAAAGATCTGAAGTTGATAGGTCTTAAATCTCATGATAGTCACACTCTAATGCAACAAATATTGCCTGTGGCAATTCGATCTATATTGTCGAAGCATGTAAGGTTTGCAATCACCAGAATTTGTTTCTTTTTCAGCAGTCTATGCAGCAAAGTTATTGACCCTGATACTCTCGATAATTTGCAAAGAGAAGTGGTTGTTACCCTATGTCATCTTGAGATGTATTTCCCTCCTTCGTTCTTTGATATCATGGTACATCTTGTTGTCCACTTGACTAGGGAAGTGAAAATGTTGGGACCAGTTTTCTTGCATTGGATGTATCCCTTTGAATGATACATGAGCGTTTTAAAGGTGATGTTCGAAACCGTTATCGGCCTGAAGGGAGTATTATTGAAGGTTATGTGGCGAGAGGTTATGGATTTTTGCAATGACTTTCTGAGTGGTAATAACACTCATGTTAATGACAAGAATATTGAGGAGGGCAACGGAATTTTGGGATCACGGGTGAAAGTAATCAACCATGAGCAGTTGGAACAAGGGCACTTGTATATTTTACACAACATGGATGAAGTGAGTGTTAATATCGAGGAACATACCAATTTCATCAAGAGACAACATCCTCAAGCAAGTTCAATGTGTCTTGATTGAGAGCATAACAAGACTTTTACTAAGTGGTTTGAAGATAAAGTCTTACATCAACTATCTCAAACACCAAATGATATTACGAAAACTATCAAATGCATCACCTTTAAACCAAAATTGAATGTTATGTCTTATGAAGGGTTTGACATTAATGGGTTCACATATTACACAAAGCGCCAAGATGATAAGAGTGTCATCCAAAATAGTGGGGTCACTCTTCAAGTGTCGACTATGTATTTTGCAAGTGCAAAGGATACGAGTCCACGTGAAGCTAAAATCTCATATTACGGTGTCATTGAAGACATATGGGAGTTTGACTATATAGATTTCAGAATTCCACTCTTTAAATGTAATTGGGTTGATAACACCAAAGGAGTTATAGTGGATGAATTGGGTTTCACTTTAGTGAACTTGGAAAAGATTGGCGAGAAGGGTGAACCATTCATATTGGCATCAAAGGCGAAACAAATATTCTATATCAATGATCCTGCAAATGATAAATGGTCGGTTGTTCTTCATGGTAAAAGACAGTTCATTGAAGATCCTACAGATGAAGAAGAGTACTATGATAAGTATGATGGCTCCAGTCCATTCTCAGTTGGGTTTCCAACTCCACAAAATATTGAAGCCAATGATGACTTATATGTGCGCAGAGATCACAATGAAGGATTGTTAATTGATAAAAGATCACAATTTTAGAGGCATGCATGTTTATATTTTTTTATTGAAGCTAAATGTTTGCTTTTTTAATATCAATATCATTTTTAGATTTGATGTTTCATTATCTTCTAGTTAATACAAATGCTAAATATTTGCCTTTTTAATGACATTTTCAGATGGCTGACCATGATGAGCATGAAGTCTATGATGAGCATGATGTCCATGATGAGCATGGCGAGGATACCAATGTAAGTTCTAAAAACATATCCTGTATTTCTATAAAATTCATTGTCTTCTAGTTATGTCATATATCCCATATTTCTATATTGGGCTAATTCAGTGTGTTTATTTTTGTCAAATTTTAGGTTGATGATGCACATGTACCCATTGAAGCACTGGAGGAACTTGATGTGCATCACCAAACACTTAACAAGAAAATGGGCATCACTCTGTTGAAGAAGTTAATAGTGCTAAGTGGTAGTGGATCCAGATTGGTTGTGGAGTTTGATAATGGAGGAAATGCAATTGGAGTGAACTGTAATAATTTTGTAAACTATCTTGGGGTTGTCATTCGAAGCCATTGTGGTTTTAAGTATGATAATTGGCATAAAGTTCCTCAGGCAAATAAAGACATGATATGGAAGGATTTATGCGTGAGTTATTATTATTTGCAATTCTATTTTGTAGATTACAAATTCTATTATTTGCAATTCTATTTTTGGATACTAGTTAATAGCAATTCTATTTTATAGAATCTATTTGCATTGGATCAGAAGCTGCATTGTAAAAGCATAATGCAACATGCTGGAAAGATGATAAGGAACTATAGGACAAATCTCAATAGAGAATACATAAAAGATGGTGATAAGAAGAAGAAGTCAGCCCTTGAACAGTGTAACTTCTTGGACAAAGAAGATTGGGACACGTTTGTTGCTTCAAGAAAATCTAAAGAATTCAAGGTATTAGGCGTCACTCCCAATTTAATTAATATACATTGTATTCACCTATTCAAGATTAACATTTAGTGCTACTAACCAGATCATTAATGTGCATACTAACTAGGCCCTCAGTGAGGCGCAAAAAGCAAGGTGTGCACTGAATGTGCATGACCACACTCTGGGTCTAAAGGGCTATGCAAGTGTTTGCCAAAGACTACAGGCAGAGTCTGCTGCCACTCAGGATTCCTCTACTACATGTGCCACACCCATGCCTCACCATGATGTCTGGATAGCTGGGAGGCAAAACAAGAAGGGTGAAATAAAGAAGCTCGTAACTACTGAGGTGGCTGCAAAAATGGTAAAATACAACTCTTAGAGCAATCATTTGAATATTGATTATTTGTGGTGTTAACTTACCAATTTTTGTTGATGGTGATTAACGGGAGCTACACGAGCAGAGGAAACAAGGCGCGCTCATCCCTCAGGGCACAAGGGATGAATTGATAGTTGCTCTGGGTAACCTAGAGCATCCTGGGCATGTTAGGGGTGCAGGCGCTGGTGTGGGCATCAAAGCATTCTTTGGGCCATCCCAGCACAAACCCAGAGCGGGACTTTCACAAGAAGAGGTAACCTATTATTTTTTTAGAATGTTACTATAAAAGGGAATTCAATAATAAGAAGCTAATGTTTCTTTTATCCATGTATAGGAGAATAAGAGAGTCGAGGATATAGTTGCTGAGAAGGTCAAGGAAGAAATGGTGCGGTGGCAGGCATCTTAGGCTTCCAATCAGCCTATGGCGACCCACTCTTCTCCTGATGCATAGACTGAGAGTAATCCTGTAGACCCACCTCCTAACACGTCTGTTGTAAGTATTGTTTATGACATTGTAGCTAGTCTTTTCAAGGTGATATGTTTTCAAGATGATATGTATATATGTATAATATTCTTTACGTAAATTTGTAGGCATTGAAGCCATGCCGCTTAAGAATGCAAGACTATGTTGTTGCAGAGGCACAGGCTTACCCATCCCTTCCTGGGGAAACATTTCATGGGACTCCAATGCCACAGGGCTACGCTCGTGTGATCCCGATACGTGTATTATCCGGTTGGAGGGAAGCTACATTGCCATATGTCCACCCAGATATTGATACACTTGCTGAGGCAGAAGGCGGGGTGATATTGTAGCCCAAAGCAGATGTCATCTACACTACTGAAATTGTAAGATAGATTTACATTACTTTTGATTGTTAATGTGTATATATGAGGTCAATTGATCAGAAATTATATATACAGGTTAAAAAGAAGACACCCGGAGCACCTAGGCCTCCACCTCCACTTCCTGCATTACCAAGTTGGGTTCCAACTGACCTAAAATACCTGTTAGGTCCTGCTTGTAGGGGAATGGCATGTTGGCTACGGGCACATAATATACATTGCCCTATAATTGTTTCTTTAGATACGAATTATGCAGGTCAATCATACGAAAGCTCTTTATTTATACAAGATATTATTGAGCTATTTATATATGATTGGCTGAATACATCAATGATAGAGACATGGATAAGGTGAGATCTTGTTTATACATCCATATACCTTGTGTAAGATCCGGTGATCTAGTTTCTTATATATTAATGCATACGTAATACATGTTTTGCAGTTACTTAGTCAAAAATCAATGTAAACAATTTGCATTTGACCATGTGGGATTTTTTATTCCATCATTGATTAGCATGGTAGCTAAAGACCCTGATAGTGTTCAACAATACTGTATAGATGCTTTTACAATTTTCAGTCAGCAAAAGAAGATGATAATAATAGCTCCATTCAAAGTCAAGTAAGTTTACTTTACTTATAATTTGGACTTAAGAAAATTACATTTTTATTGTGGATTTTGAGTTATTAATTTTTAACTTTTTTACCTCTAGCGGTAGGCATTGGGAGTTACTAGTTATTCTCCCCGGGACGTTCACTATTTATTATCTAGATCCTGCGGGGAGTACATTGAATACTAAAATTGGATACGTAATGAGATTGCCATTATTCTGGTGAGAAATATTTCATTTTTATATCCGTTAACATCTGTTATTACATTACTATTTAATTATACAATTTACTGTGTTACATTAACATGTAGGGGTTTAGATGCATTCAAAAAGGCTGGAAGAAAGGTCCCAAGGAAAAAGAACCAGCCAATAATTTGGGAGAATGTAAAAGTAAGTTCCTGACTCCAATGTATATATTATTTATGTGAACTGTGCTTAGTTGTATTTTTTAATATTTTGTATGTTTCAATTTATAATGCGCTACATAAGGCAACGGCTGGGCATGCACATACTATGTGATGCGATTTATGCAGATGATTATCCAATATGTCGCATTGGACATCGATACCGTACATGAGGTATTATATATAGTCTCATTAGTTAGTATGAAATATATCAATCTTATTTTTATATTATTACTTATATACATACATCATTCTCTTTGCATGTGTTTAAAACTGACCACACTATAGGTAAACGCTTAAAAGATGTACATGCTCCATATATGATGGAAGTATTAAATGAAGTAAGAGAAGAATGGGCACGAGCCATACAAGCAGTGGCCATTGTAAGATATAATTGGGATGTTGATAGCGATGTTGAATGATATTTTGTAAATGAATATTTCTGAATGTTTATACATGTCTGAATGTTTCTACATGTATTTGAATGTTTCTACATGTGTGAATGTGAGAATTGAATTGATGTCTAAATGTATCTACTTGTGTGAAAAGTATATTTGTTGATTTTGCAGGTTTGTGGCCTGTTTGTTGGCTGATATCAATGGATGTCGTAAACCTGCAGTTCAGAAAAATGAACTGCAGGTTGTCATCCAGCTGACCAGCCACAGTAGGCCTGCAAACTGATAAGAAAAAAAAACATAGGCTTCGGTTATTTATAGAACACCATCATCAAAGGCTTACAGCGTCAGTTATTGGATAAAAACCGCCACCTAATATGACAAACAACCCGACCGTGCAGGAAAGCACGATTGTGGTGTAAATGGCATCAGTTATTCGTATAACACCGACGCCTGTAGTACTAAACACGACCGTGTAGGGAAGCACGGCCGTGGCGTCTGGGAATATGGCGTCGGTTTTTTAGTTGCAAACTGACACAGATAGTGTCCTAGATGGCGCCCTTTTTGTGGTGTGAAGCCTTTTGGCGTCGGCTTACTAGTTATTCTCCGATGCCTATTGATGCCCTGCTAGCATGTTTTCAGTGGCATGAAGCCTTTTGGCATCAGTTATAAAACTGACGCTGAAGAGTTTGGTCTTTAGTGGAGCCCACATAGGCGTCGCTTGAGAACCATCACTAAAAGGGTATAAACAACTGACGCCAAAGACATGTTCTGTAGTAGTGCCTGCTTTGGATGATCTACACACCTACCATCACACTTCCATGAGATTGATGGTGTACTACACTTTGGCGTAACCTATGCTTGTCTGATCAAGTTTTTCATGTGTGTTGATTATAGAAAGCATCTTAGACTTAATATTGTATTGAGGGATTTATATATAAATACATATTCATATCCAATCACCACATACTTGTAGTACATATCATATACATGCTATAACCACAATGAGAATTATGCAATATAAAACACACAAGGTTGGTTATGGCCGTATGATTGTAATTCCTTGGAGCCAGAAGAAATTATTGCCACCTAGGGTCCACATCATATGAAACCTATTATTAATGAAGATATGTGCTTGAAACAATCTGGATTGATCGGTTCAACTCTTGAATTGGTCGCCTCATGGTTGCTCAGTTGGACTCTTGAAATGGTCGTATGGTCTCAGGTTCAAGTGACATCTGGACTCCTCCAGCCGATCAATTGGGCTACCAGTCGATCAGTTCATCCTCCTATCATTTATCCTCCATGGTTCTCCAATCTATCGATTCGTATGGTGCAGAACATTTTCTCACGACAAAACATATATTATAACTATCATATTTCTTATTATGTTGTAAAAGGGAAATTTTTTGAGTTACATTTGAGGAGATATAGGAAGAAGAGCACAAATTTACATTGGTAAATGATAGAAAGACTCAGTATGTTAAATGAGATATACATAGGAATAAATAACCATGCACACATAGATCTAGGGTTATTGGCCATAACCATGCTAAACATCCACCATCAAAACCAATTTTAGGAAAGGATTGGGGTGACAGATAAGGAAGTGGAAACAAACATTTAGTGCCTAATTCCCTTTAACAGAAAAACAACATCAAGAACAATATCTCTGGCAAGGAAAGTAACAATAGTTATACTTGGTCCTGGAGTAAGTCCATTGACAACTCTTGATGTAGTATCGTGCTTCTTCTCCAAGCAGAAACACACTTCTTCTTCAGTAGCACTGGAACAATCATCAACAATGGCCTCCTGGTCTGACACCATAGATGGCAGTTGACGGTGTTCTCCTTGCAGCAGACAATGTCCTTTGGCCTCTATAGTAGTCCACGCGGACCACCGAGAACTCCACGTTGTGCTACCAGAGTCAATAGAAAGGAGTTGTCCCTTTCGAATGCCAACCTGTTGGAGTTGATTCACTCTCCTACAATTGTCTCTCCCTTTCTATCCCTTCATTTATCGGGTCGGATTTGCTCAGACCTTCTATTAGTTATGACAACTAGATAGGACAATAATTGTCAAAGCAACTGTTGTATCTGAAAATCCCCCAGTACCCCTCTATTTATAGGCGAGGGTAGGGTCAGGGTTCGTAATCTGTGTGGGAGTGGAAAGGATAAATTTATGAATTTTTTGGAAACTTTGGATGAAAAACAGGTTGATTCTCATAGCCAACTGGTCATCTTACGCATGAACTGACTGGTTCTTCCCATGAATCGGTCGGTTCATGTGTTTTACTATTCTAAATCAAATTGGTATTCAATGCACGATCAATGCAAAACATGACGTCAACACTAATATCCTTGATCCAATCAAATTAACTGTCAAACTAAGAAGTTCATCCCATGAACCGGTCGGTTGGGACCTATGAATCAGTTGGTTCACTATGTGAACTAGTCGTTTCACACCCATGTTCAACCATTGATTAACCATTTTGATTCCAATTGACCTGACACTCCAATCTGTCATTTCAATACTTGAACCGGTTGATTCAAAGTACAGTCAGTCAACTTTGAACCTCAATTGTTTAATTGAATACCTAAACACCTTTAGTACCAAGTTAAACATCATTCATTAATAAACTCCTATTCCAAGTGTATCCTATGTGTATGACCCTATAGGTCCAAAATTACGTTGGCAGTGAATGTCCATAACCAACTTATGGCGTCACAAGAAAAGAGACGCATCTAGAAACACATCATTTCTACCTAAGTAATTCAAAAAGTTGGAGAACAACTTCAACCTACAATCCCTTATTAGTCTTGTTATGATCATATAGTTCCTTTATCTCTGATATCTGGATTGAACTCAAGGCAAGGAATCGTCATCCACTCAACATTCAATCCATGTTTCTTGAACTAGAGCAGACTGTCTGAGATGCATGTGAGTCCACATATCACATATTGAATCACATGAGTACAACAATGCATTTCTCAGTCTTGCTTATCAAGTTTCCATGATATCAATCTCTTATAGGAGGGACAAATCACATCCACATCACTCACACTCAATCCTCATGTCTCCCAATGCAGCCAAGCACTGCCTTTATGACAACCCTTATTCAGGATCATGGTGCATGATGTCAAAGTACATGAACAACATGTGATGAATGTAGTGACTTAGGTCTAAGAACCACAATTATAAATATCACTATGAGAGTTGATTCTAACTACCATTCCATGGTATCCATGTACCGCTCTCATAGTGGGTCTGTCAGATACATTGTTCTCTAGCATGTACCTATGTTCTTGACATGATATCACATATCATGACTAATGAGATTATGCCATCAGTCAACTCACACTCTAGTCTTATGTATTACTATTGTCTATTTTGCTTCCATGGTATTATCCGACGAGGGACATAACAAGAATGTATGTACTATTATCATACTTTTGATCTCATCGTTCATGTCATCAACCCAAAGAAATTTTGTGACGACCATCACCACACAAATGAGATTACTCAAAATAAAGCATGAAATTATCACTAGCAACAATACTACCACAAAATAGGGTAAATTAAAACCATTTTTCAATTCAATATCCCAAGCGGAAGTTTATCACAACAAGCCTTCAAAATAGACCATTTGTATTTCATATGTGATCAAAGTTGATACATTCCATGTTCAAGGCTAACAAACCACAATTGTTACATTTTACACCGTGTTTATATGTACAAGCCATTCTATACAATCATGGCCTAAAGACAAAATCTATGTGTCGATATATAAAACAAAAAAAATCTCCCTCAAGGACCTAAGAGTATAGGTACAACACATAGGACTCTACTACAAGATTCTAACTAGTAGCATATCCAACCTTTTGATAGTTGTTGCTCTCCTTGTTGGTCTGCCCCTACACCACGACCTTGACCTCGTCGTCCATGACCACCTAAGAAGTTGTAGAACCCACATGGTGAAACCAAATATCCCAATGAGAGATATAACTCTTTGTTGACATCTATTATAAGCATAGTAAGGTAATAGAGCAATTAAGTAAAGCAATAAATATTGGTTAAGCAGTTTAAGTACTTGCAACTGAGAAGAAGAACAATTTATTCTTTTTAAAAGGAATATGAAGAACATGTATAACTGTTATAAACTAAAGAGTACAAGAAATCAAGCACGTGATAGTATTGACCCTAAGCAAATATGATACACAAATGTTTAAACATTTTTATGCCCTGAGGATTTTAGGCGTACCACTCAAATCCAACCAACCACTACAAAGTCAAAATCAGTACCATACAAGATCAATGGAAAAGCTGGACTCCATGATCATCACCAGCACTACTTGGTCAGTTCAAGTCTACAATGCAGTGACATATAGTCATACTGCTAAACACTGCAACTTGTAGTCAAGGCTAGAGTCCTGTAGAGATATCAACTCATAGTCAAAGCTATTGTCCTATAAAACAACTAGTCTTCCTTGGTACATGGCACATCACCAGAGAACATACCCATACTTCATCATTCTATAACAAAGTATTATACCACATAGAAAAACAATTTAAGGATATAGGGATTTACCTCCACTAATACCTTGCATATTCAACAATATGCGCTTCGAGTTTCCCATAGGAATTACTCATTTCACCATCCAACTAGATACTGATGCTGAAGATGGGTCTATGGTACATGGCAACGATATGATTAGGGTTTCACTTGATTAGATATTCCAATTGAGTATCTTTCAATGCATAAATCAAGTTACAACGTATTAACCCGAAACAAACTCTACAAAATTTAAGGGTAAGATACAACTTCAAAAGATATAAAATGTATTAAGTGAGAACTTATTTCATGACCACATATGGAATATGAACCCCTCAATTTATACAAAAAGCACTTCCTAGGTCATTAGACCAATTCATACAACTCTTGTACTTTCAATATCACATTATGCCCCAACAATACACATAAACACACCCTATATTACATAGGAATAAACATAGCATACTCATAGCTATGATATTCATCTCACCTTCAAGTTAGTGTTATACAAGAAGGAGACAGAAAACACAATTGTAGAACAACAATCTTCAAATAAAGTGAACACACTTATCATGTTGTCATCTAATTAGGGTTAGGGTCTATATGTACCCTATTAGGGTTTCATAGAATCATACCACCTATAAACCCTAATTCCATACTTCCCATATTTTTGGATAGTTAAGCATTATTATTTATGACTAGCCAATCATAACAAAAACACTTTTTGATAGGCCAACACCCTATCCATTGACCATGTTCATACTTACATTTATTTGTTTTAACCACCTTCAACACATGAGTGTTGAGCTGGTCAGAAACGAGGTGTCACAACTGAGACATAACACATGTATCACGACTAAGACACATCTCATGGTTATGACCAACCATGCACCCAGTCTCAACTTTCACTATACATGGGTTTTACGACCTCTATCCAACTGGTTACGGTCGTAAAACATCAACCCCTATAATGATCAAGGAACTACACTAAATGGGGTCACAATTAGCATTATAACAGGGCATCACGACCCCATAGAAACATGATTCCACGACCGCGACACCATAGTCTTGCAACATGTCGTCACGACCGCTACACAAAGTGTGTCACGACCACAACCCAAAGTGTGATGTGTCTGTTACACAAAGTTTGTCGCGGCCTCTATCTTCAAGGGTGTTATGACCAACTCCTTCATCCAAGTGTCTAGATCACCCAACACATGGACATGTTTCAACTATTATCATGACTCAAATAGGGGCTACAACCTTCACTCTTGATTCATTTAAACTACAACATTAACCATCTATGTAACACATTCAACATTACTAGGTCATGCCAAACTGATATGTAGCGACCAGTCTAAGAGTTAGGGGGTGTCACGACTGAAAACACCCTCCAAGGAGTGTCGAACATAACAGAAGACCTAGGGTTTATCTAAACCACCTACTCCATCCATAGAAAACCTAAACTAAGGTTGAAGTAGGTGATCCACCCAAGAATACCAAACATCAATCAGAGTAGATAACACCCTAGTTCATAGTGTTTATTAAACCCTAAATGTGATGATGAAAGAACTTCAAAAGAGGTATACTTAGAAAGAGGTAGATAATGCCCTAGTTCATAATGTTCATTAAACCCTAAATGTGATGATGAAAGTTCTTCAAAAGAGGTACACTTAGAAAGAGAAACCTAGACTCTTGTGCACATAGATCAGATCAACACTATATGTTGTTTCAAGTATAACAGACCATATAGAAAGTAGTATAAAAGAAGGTTTAAGGATGCACATAATCGAGTTAGGAAAAGTTATAAAACCTGCTTGATCTAAAGAGAAATGATCTCCCAATATTTCAAGCTCTAAGATATTTAAACAAGCTTCAACATCTCATCTAGGGAATCACCTCCAAGAACAGAATAAAACCATGGTCACAACAGAGCTCAATAAATAAGAAAAATAGACCTAGCTGGTCCAAAGGAGAAAGAAGAAAGAGATGGAATCATCCTCTCCAACAGCCACCATGGATGGTCTATAACCTCATGACCGATAAGGAGGAAAATTATGAAGGATTTTCAGAAAAGAAACGTGATCTAAAGAGGAGGATCACTTACTAAGAGACGATTCTCCAAGGATGTCCACAAAAAGTTGATCCTAGCATAAGATCTTCAACAAAGCAAGATGGATCGGCCACCCAAGGTCCTAGATCTGATCTTCCTTACTCCTCAAGCTCCATGAATGATATCAAGGTAGAAGAAAGAGTTTTGGGGATGAAAAGGTTGCTTGCTTGTGAAGAGGGTGGGCTATATACTCAAAGAAGGAGAGAAGTAGAAGATCTTGAGGTGTCAACATATTAGATCACCAAGGGACACACACCCCTCAAAGAAATAACCTTATTTTCTCTTGCATGCATAAATAGAAATGGTCACGTTTATCCAGCAAAGTGGTGTGACCTCTAAGGTCAGTAGCCCTCATGTCTCGGTGGAGACACTCTCAAGCACACCCTTGTCTCGGTCGAGACACTCCAAGGTTGAATCACTAGCTCTTACATGTATATGGTCGAGACACTAGAAGACAAGGTGTTTCGACCCACCCTTCACAAGGCTGTCTCAATCATGAACATCCATCCAAATCATGTGTTTTGGCCATGACCCTCACCAAAAGTGGTGTAGGGATACAACACTCAAACCCTAAGTCAATCACTTATCAACTATGCAAACCCTACAAACCCTAATATCACATGATGCTGCGACACCATCATCCATGATTTAAACAAAGTAGCCCATTGCATCATATTCTCTTTCATGATGAGAAAGCATAAGAAGCACTCTCTCCATGTGACAATTTGCAAGATAACCCTCTCTCATGGATACATTACAAACTAGTCCAAAATAAGCACATATATTACAAGGTAGCTCAAACATCAATAAAATTGGACTAAAATGAAAATGTAAGCTCGTCACATGATATTAAGACATCTCAAGAACTTATATTAAGGTTTAAGCATCTCATTATACAAAGTTAGCACAATTAAGCATTAAGCTAGTTTAGGAGTCTTACAACATCCAAGGCGCCTCCTCCAGGATCATTTCCCTTTCCGTGGTTGTAGGAAGCTTAACGATGAAGCCCTCTATTTCTTCTGCCATGATCTCGAAGTCACCACTTGGCCGCCACTGACGTCGAATCCTGCCGAGAAGCTGACTTCGGTGCTCTCATCATCGCTCAAGCCTGGGAACCCGGTTTCCCTCTTCCCCCTCTATCCTTCTCCAAGCTTCCAGTCTGGGCTGTCCTTGAGAACCCCAGTTTTCATTAGACCACAAGAAGAATCAGTGGTGCGGCAAGCCTGGTCGACAGACCCCTGGACGTCAAGGATGTGTGCTTGTCGATTAATTTCCAGAAGGATGCGTTAGTTTGCGTGGAGTTTGAATCCAACTCAGCGTTTCTTAGGGAGGTGTCAATCATGTTTGACGGCATTCCTAAAGCCTTAAAGGTTGGATATGTGGCAAAGCCAAAGCTTTCCACTGGCTGCAATCACTTTTGCCATCGGCTCCCGTCTTGCCCTTTGAGTGCCAAAGGTAAGCCAATGCCTTGCCAAATGCAACTCAGAGCTGGGAAGATGAGTAGCAGACTGAGTATTCAAAATTATGTTGATGAGAGCCAAAATCAAGCCACACGAACTGCAGGAACTTCTACAGGGGAAGCTAGTAAGGAAGGTGATGGTGGTGTACAACCAGAACCTAAGATGTACTGCAACTCACGTGAAGAAGGGAATGAACCCCTTAATTTGGATTAGGAGGTTCTCCTCTCCAAGTTAAGTGTCACACCTCAGGGTATGAAACAGTTGGTGGTAAATACTGGATTCACCTTGGAGTTCCAATACAGATTCATTTGGAACTCTGATGAAGTCTCTTCAGTTAGCTCGTGTGATATGGATCCAGAGATGCTGGATGATTTCAAGGTGAACAAGGGAGCCAGATTGAAGAAGTAAAAGAAAAAGCACAGAGGTGCTGAAGGAGAGACGATCCCTAGGATTGAATTCTCAAGATCTTTCTACTTATCAGTGTCCAGTGTTTATAACCAAGGTTCCAATTGAGATCCCTAATCTAGTAAAAATGGTGTTATCGATAGAAGGCTTTCCCTGGTCTACTATAGGTGGTCTTTTTCTATTTGTATCCTCTTTGTGAAGGTGAGCTGAATGTCAGAGGCTCTACCATGGCCAAATTTCAACTATAGGAGCCAAAGGAAGTTTGTTTGAGGTTATGACTTATGACCTAGTTCAAGTGTTTGATTGGTTCCTTTTTATGGTGAAGCATTGACCAGTTGTAGATGGCTCAATTCTTCAGGACGGAGACAATGAGTGGCATGCTTTTCTCTCTATTTTGAGTCTCTTGTGATCCATCTAAGAATATTGGCTAGGAGATGGGATAGGAGATGTATCACCTGTTTGAGCTGGTAGCCGAGGTGTAGTTCGCATAGGCATATTTGTGGGTGTTCTTATTGGTCCTATTTGTACTTCCTCCTCCCTCGTTAATTCTTTCTAGTTTGTTTGGAGCCTATCTTTTCTTCTGCCCTTTTTCAGTTTGAAGTTTCTTTTCCTAGTTTCGGGTCTTATACCCCCCTGTGTGGGGTTGGGACCTTTTAGTTTCTCTATAGGGGCACAATATTGTACCTAAATTTTTGGTTTATTTAGTAACATGATTTTTGCGTGACAAAAAAAGGAGTGTTACAACTATAAACCCCTAATGGGGATTTTGCCCTCAAAATCCTACTAAAAAAGAGACAAATATTTCTTCTGCATCTCATCTTCATGCTCCCATGTGGCTTCCTCTACACCACGATGATGCCACAAAACTTTGACTAACAAAATGTCTTTCTTCTTCAACTTCTTGATCCTTCTATCTAAGATCAATACATGACCTTCCATATAAGATATACCATAATCTAGCTCCACCTCAACATGCTAAAGAGTCAACTTCATATTAGGGTGACACTTCCTCAACATTCACATATGAAACACAAGATGCAACTTACTCAACTTAGGTGGAAACTCCAACTTATAGGCCACCTTCCCTACACATGTAACCATAAGATAAGGTCTCATATATCTGGGAGCTAACTTAACTTCTTTCCCAAACCTTAGAACACCTTTCCAAGGAGATACATTGAGGTACACCATGTCCCCCACTTGGAACTCTAAAGGTCTGCGATGGTTATCAGTGTAAAACTTCTGCCTATCTTGGGCTGCCTTTAGTCATCATTGAATGACTTTGATCTTTTTTTATTATATGTTGTACTAACTTAGGACTTAAAAGTTGATATTCCCCCATCTCATACCAACACAAAGGAGATATGAAATGTCTCCCATACAATGATTCATATGTTGCCATATTGATGCTCCTCTGATAGCTGTTGTTGTAGGCAAACTCTATCAGATTAAGATGTATATCCCAACTGCCCATAAACTACAAAACAGAATCTCTCAATAGATCTTTTAAGGTCTGTATTTTCCTCTTAGACTATCCATCTATCTATGGATGGAAGGAAATATTGAACCTTAACTTCTACTCATCATTGTATGTAGACGTTCCCAAAAATGATTAGTGAATTGAGGACCTTTGTATGATACTATAGTGACTAAGATACCATGTAGATGTACTATCTCATCGACATACACATGTGCAAGTTTCTCAGTTGTATATGTTGTCTTTACATGAAGAAACTGTGCTGACTTAGTCAACCTGTCTACTATTACCTAGCAGGAATCATGACCTTTGGTTGTTCTTGGAAGTCCAACCACAAAGTCCATTGTGATATGATCCCACTTCCACTGAGGTATTTGCAAAGGTTGCAAAGTCCCTACATCCTTTTGATGTTTGGCTTTAACCTATTGACAGAGTGTGCACTTAGACACAAATTTAGCTATGTCTCCCTTTAATCCTAGACACCAATAAAAATCTTTCAAATTCTGATACATCTTGGTGCTACCTGGATGGATAGCGTACATAGAAGAGTGAGCCTCTTCTAGAATTAATGTCCTCAGATTATCTACATCTGGCACAGCTACCCTGCCATCATAACACATTGTCCCATAATCATATTCATGGAATCGATAATGCCTCTCACTGCCTAATTCTACCTGAATCTATTTTACTATAATATCATTCTATTGTGCATCTCTAATCTACTAATTTAATGTCAATTTTACTTGTAACTATGCCAATAGTCCTGCTAACATGGGCACATCTAAATGTACATTTATATGTTGAAGAGAGACCAACAAATCTCTCTTATGGCACACCAAGGAACTCAATTGTGCTTGCTCAATAGTTGATGATGAAGAAGACTTCCTACTCAAGGCATCTTCTACCACATACACATTCCCTGGATGGTAATCTTTTGTGCAGTCATAAACCTTTATCAACTCCATCCAATGTCATTGTCGCATGTTCAACTCCTACTTTGACAAGGCATATTGCAGGTTCTTATGGCCGGTGAAGTTCTATCACTTCTTTCCATACAAGTAGTGTCTCCATATCTTCAAGGCATCGACCATAGTGGATAACTCTAGATCGTGTGTCGGGTAATTATCCTCATGTTTCTTAAGCTGTCGTGAAGCAAAAGAAATCACATTCTTATCTTGCATTAGTAGACAACCTGGTCCATTCTTGGATGCATCACAAAAGACTACATAACCCTTTCCTTGTTATGGCAGCACTAACATTGGTGCGGTGGTCAACCTCTCCTTTAGGATCATAAAAGATCATTGACATTTGCCCTCCCAAACAAATGGCACATCCTTTCTTGTTAACTTTGTAAAGGGTAAAGCTAGCACACTAAAGCTTTTAATGAACGTCCTATAATATTCTACCAAACCTAGAAAGATGCAAACCTCCATAGGTGTCTTCGGTTGATCCCACTCTAGAACTGATTCTACTTTCTTTTGATCCACACAAACTCCCTTGGCAGATATTATGTGCTCTAGAAAGCCACTTCCTTTAACTAGAACTCACACTTACTAAACTTTGCATATAACCGGTATTGCCTTAGTAATCACAAAGCCTGGCATAGGTGTTGCTCATGTTTTTAGATATCCCTATAATGGATCAGGATGTCATCTATAAACACATCTACAAACTAGTCTAGATGGGGTGTGAACACCATATTCATCAGATCCATAAATATTGTTGGAGCATTGGTTAGCTGAAATGGCATAACCACAAACTCATAATGACCATACCTTGTCCTAAAGGCTGACTTAGGTATGTCATCAGCCTTTATCCTCAAATGATTATAACCCGACCTCAGGTCTATCTTAGAAAAGATTGTGGCACCTCATAATTGATCAAATAAATCATGTATTCATGTTAATGGGTACTTATTCTTAATCATCAACTTATTCAACTGTCGGTATTCAATACATAACATCATCGATCCATCCTTCGTCTTTACAAATAGAATGGCAGCACCCTAAGGAGACATGCTCAGCCAAATGAAATCTTTCTCGAGTAGTTCTTGCAACTATTTCTTAATTTCTTTCATATGTTATGGGGCCATCCTATACGATGTTTGTGTTATAGGTTGGGTACATAGTACTAGATTTATCTCAAAACAATCTCTCTAGGAGGAGGTACACCTGGAAATTCATCAAGAAATACATCCTCAAACACCTGTACAATTGGCACTTCCTGAATACTAGGACCTTTTGCCTTGGCATCCACAACATGTGCCAATAATGCATCACATCCTAGTCTCATCCACTTCTTTGTTGTCATAGTTGAAACTAGACATGTCGGAAGTGTAAGGCCCCTAAACTTGCTTAATGAGTTTAATAAGATTAATTAAAGTAATTTAATGTTAGAACCCTAATCTAACCTTTTTATATGCTTTGAAATCATAATACAAGCTTAAGTTTCAAATTTGGTACAATTTGGACATTGTTTGAGCAAGTTATGTAATTTTATGTACATTTAGGACTTTTCTACAATTTACCCAATTGAGGGGTTTTCTTTGAAATTTGTCACATACATTATGTTCCTTAGATGTTATTTTATCATTATTGAGTATTTTTAGCCATGGGGCTCCTAGTTGAGCCATGGTTTGAAGGTGTTTTCCTCAAAGGTATTTTAGGGTTTACCCCTTCATATATGAGCTCCCTTTAGTAGCTATCAACTAATGAATTATTTGATTGGCTTGGAAATTCAACAAAGGAGATCTAAGCAGGTCTATATGGATGGTGGGGGAGATTCTTGTGTGTGTTTAAATATTCTTACTAGTTTAAGGCCATGGACACTTGGAAAGATACTAGAACTTCAACTTTTTCTTTTTCTTTATCTTAAAGTTTTATATACCTATCCCTAAGCACCCAAACGAACTATTTTCTCTCCACCACTTACCTCCTTCTATGAATCTTGTTCTCCCTCTATGCTTCTATGAAGTTCCTATCCAAGGAAGAAGAAAGTGGGGATCTTCTGGGAAAAAGAATCTAGGGTTGCAATTAACTTCCGTTATGGGTTCCTAAAGCTCCTTCCTAGTGATCTTGACTTACAAGTGTAAGTATTACCTTATTTCCTCCATTTATTTCTTTGCACTTCCTCCTCCGTTATTTCTCCAGGTCAGAACCTTAAAGTGGCTCTAGAACTCAAAAATCTATCTTTCCTTGTTTCTTCTTCTAGGGTTTTGCTTCTTTGTGGAGAGAAGTGGCTACTTGGCCAAGTTCAGATCTGAATCTAGGTTTTCTTGCCTTATTTGCTCTATATTCTTTCTGTTTGGGATCTGACCTACTCTATAGTGGCGAGTTATATAACGTTCTTCACTTATATTGCTTCCTATAAGCTTGTTAGTTCATGTTTATGCTTTGATGTGATGATCTAAGCATAAAGAAACCATGCTTGTTTAGGGTTACAAATTTTTTTATGGTGTTCCCTATTCTATTCCAATTCTATATGAACTTGTAAACATGTGTACAACCTATGGTACTAAGTACAAAACAATTTATGGTTCAAATTAGGGTTTTCAAGCTATTTCCTTCCCTATCACACAACTCATGGTCATACCATTCAACAACCAATGCCGTTGCTAGCTTGGCAACTTATGTTAATGGCCAAGGGTGTCAAATTTTATGGTGACAACCTATGGTCACCCCCTTAGGTCAGGTTTTGTCTCAATTATAAGTTTAATTATCATCCACTAAATATTTTAGTGATGCTATCAATCAATGATGACATTGGCTTAATATTTGATGGTGTGAAATGAATATATTGCTGATCTAACAACCAATGGTGACCTAATGATTACAATTAATGGTGGATCAGGTCATCACCACATATGGTGAGTTAAGAATGTAATTGTAGATTTGACTAAGCCTTAAACCAATGGTTCCTTGGTTCAATTGATCTAATGGTTAGACTTATACTTCAATTGGTAACCTTGAACAGTGAACCCGACCCTATGAATAATATTGAATGCCTCAACATCCAATGTAGTAGAATAAACCCCATGGTATTATATATGGGTCCTAGTAATGAGAATTCGATGGTTCAATACCATTAATTTGTATCCTTACCTTTTCTCTTGTATAGTTATATTTGATAAATCACTATAATAAGTGGATGTGTAACTCCAATGTGATATAGCTTGTTATACCTAACCTCAGCATAATTAGATGATGTTGATTGGTTATAATCATACCTCTTAAATTATTAATGTGGCAATGTATTACACTATTCTTGTGCTAAAACCACAATGTAGTGTTATTTGAATATCATAGTGCCTTGCCATAATAATAACTATGGACACATAAATGCTTATGACCTTTTGACCATTGTTTAAGGCATGGAATAATGAGGATGACCTTTCTATGAATAATGTGATGGTCTTAAATGACCTTTGGGAGTGTTGAGCCCAGATTGAGGTGAAATCATTTTCATGTTCTAATAATGGTTGAAACCCTGAAACTTGTGATAAGAAATGGATATCTTGAAATGATATGATGATAATGTAGTTAATTATAATGTAATGGATGATAGCATAATGTAATATAATTGAGAGCTATACTTCAAATATTTTATATATTCTAAAGTTGTAATGCTTATACACTTGATAGAAATGAAGAGTTTGTGTCCATTTGTATGATGAAGCCTTAATTTACCCAATTGGCAATGATTAATCAAGTGAAATTCTAATCATGTAGTGCCATGTACCATAGATCATTCTATGTGTCAGAACTTGGCTGATGGTGAAACGAGTATTCCTAAGGGAAACTCAGAGCACATACTATTGAGTATGTGGGGTTCTTGTCATCCTGAATACAAGTGCTTAGGGAGGATGATACAAGTGCTTAGGGAGGATGATTGTGGTCATACCTAACCCACTTTTTGAGAACAGCTACGGTCGTGTCTCGGTGATTATCATGTGATAAAGGTTTTGCTTTGCATACCTTGGTCTCCGGTGCCATGACTTGTACCAAGGTGGGCTAGTTATTTACATGACTTTATGTCGTTATTTGTAGTTAGACTGAGATGTCACTGCAGTGTAGACTCGTACTGATTGAGTATGGAGAAGATCTTGGAGTCCAACTCTTCCTTGATATTATATGGAACTGATTGCGACCAATCGGTGGTTAGTTGGACTTTGAGTGGTATGACTTAAACTCCCCTGGACATAATAAAATATATAATACAAGTCATGTAGTATAATTGTTAGGTTTAATATGCATCACATTGGTTGATTAACCCTTGTCTCGTCTTTATACTACATAGTTCTTACATGATGCAGACTTATGAAAATTGAGTAATTCTACTTGATGCTAAAACTTATTTTCTTAACTGCTTAGTATGCTTAAATTGTTCAATCAGTTCATATTACTTATTCAATGCCCTAACTACTCAATGTATTTATTATTAGTTAATATGTTATAATCAATATATATTGGAGAGAGTTATATCTCTAGTTGGCACTGGGTCCACCACAATTTTTTAGGTGGTCACAGTTAACGAGGTAGAGGTCACGTTGTGGAAGAGAACCATCCTGGTGATCAATAAATTCAGAAGGTGGGTTGGTTGTAGATGTTAGTAGTAGAGTCCTAGTGTCATCCATGTACTCTCAAGTCTAGGTATGGGATGTGTTTTCTGGATGATATACTCGTATCGACATGAGATTTTGGTAGTATGCCAATGTTTGTAAATATATGGCATGTACATGTGAAATATCATTTTTATGCAGGATGTGACTGAGGTCTTTGGACCCATATGTGAATACTTGTAATAGTATATGAGAATGGAATGATGGACCTTTATCTAAATGTTCTAGTGTTTATTTACATTGTTAAAATTGGTTTTAATTATTCCACATTTTTACTATGTGATTAATTAGTAGTTGATCATGTTTTGTGTTTTGAGTAATCTCATTTTGCGTGACGGGGTGTCACAGTTAAGTTGGTATCATAGCTCTAGGATTATTGAGTCTACAAGGACATAGGACTTAGGACATGAAGAACATGTTGATAGTAGCTATGTTGCACTAGGAGGATGTGTTGGGAGGAAGGCATCTGATGAGAGAGTGCTAGAAGAAGGGCTAGAGCAGCCCATAATACCCCATCTAGACCCGACATGATGCCCAATCCTGAGTTTCAATCTATGTTTAGACAGATGATGGCCACAATTACACATATCATTGACAGAGCGCCATCAACTCAATCTAGGACAGTGACCTCTAATGTGGAGTCCCAAGGTGTCAAAAAGACTTTGAATGTCTTAGACATGATGGGCGATTGAATATGTATGTACTTCTGATCCTACAGACGCTGACATGTGGTTGACTGAGTTGGAAAAGGCGTGCAAAATCCTAAACATCGCTGAAGAAGACAAACTTAAACATGCGGTATACTTGTTGAAGGGTAGTGTTGGCCATTGGTGAGCCATAGAAGAGGAGAAAAGGCCATGAGTTGTGATAATATAGGAGGAGATTCAAATGGAATTTGTTAGCCAATATTTTCTAGAGACCTATCTAGATAAGAAGATATCTCAGTTTGAGAAGAGTTGTCAGGGGGCTATGACTATTAACAAGTATGAGTCAAAGTTTATGGAGCTTTTGACGTTCTACCCACACATGGAAGCCACTGACAAAGAAAGGATATGTAGGTTCAAAAAGGGCCTAAGTACTGAGTTGACTACACTAACATCATCCCTATAAAATAGGGAGAGGTTTTCCACATTTATGGAATTTGTAAGGAGGATTGAGAGGTCTGTCATATAAAAGTGTGAAGCTAATGCTAAGAAGCGACCATTTCAATTCCAAGGACAATCATCTGGAGGCTTTAAGAAGCCAAGATTTACTCCATCAGAGTCATAGCAGAGGTCAGTTTTTAGTGAGCAGAGGTCATTCACTCCATCCCAATGGACCCCGAGTAGGGGTAGAGGTCATAGAAGGAGCTCACAACACATCATCAGTTTCAGTGGCAGGGTCATCTAGGCCATGGTATGAAAGTAAGACATGTCATAATTGTGGACAAGTGGGACACACAAAGTGGTATTGCCCTGTGAAACATGAGGAGGTGACTCAGCAACCAAGATAGAGTCAGCATAGTTCACAACAACAACAGTTTAGCACTGGTAGTGGCAGAGGATGCGGTCAAGCATCACATGTAGGAACCTCTAGACAGGCTAACAGAGGGTGTGGACGATAGTAGGCGGTGGAAATGTTCTATTCCATGACCCAGCCAGAATCAATGCTCAATCCATGACTCATGATAGGTCAAATGGAGTTATTTCATTATGATTTGTCTACTTCTTATTTCATATTTGTGTTAGTAGACCCAGGTGCGACACACTCTTTTATCACGAAAGAGGTGATAGATAGTTGTTATCTACCTATTAGTCATAGATCTGATAGCTTGTGGCTAGAGACTCCTTTGGTTGGTTCCACCGAGTTGCAGAAATTATGCTCTTCTTGTGTTCTTTCTTTTTCTGGACACAACATTCAAGTGTATCTTTTGCCACTTGACATGCATGGTTTTGATGTAATGCTAGGAATGGATACCTTGGAAAAATACAAGGTAGTCTTGGACTGTAGTACTAAGGTGGTGATGTTCCATGATGGAGATGTACAATGGATTTTCAGGGGTGATAGGAAGATTCTTCCTACATGTTTGATGTCAGCTATGATAGCTGAGTGGTTGATGAGACAAGGATGCAAGACATTCTTAAATCATGTGGTGGATACCAAGACGAGAGGTCCTAGTATCCAGGAGGTACCAATGGTGTGAGAATTTGAGGATGTCTTTCCTCAGGAATTTCCTAGCATTCCCCCTCCTAGAGAGATTGAGTTTGAGATCAATCTTATTCCAGGAACACAACCCATGGCACAGTCAGCATACAGAATGGTGCCAGTAGAAATGTAGGAGTTAAAGAAAGAGTTACAAGAACTGTTAGTGTGAGAACTCGTTACACTAAACGAGATTACTCAAAATATAAAACACAATCGATCACTAATTAATCACATACCCAAATATATGGGTAAATTAAAACTAATTTCAATGTCAGCACCTGCTCAAAAACATTTGCATAAGATCCCAACATCTTTCTTATATCCATACTATGCTAAGAATTTGATACAAATTGTTCTATCACCTTAGCCACAACATGTATACATAGGAAAACAATATTTGTATATGCCACACAACAAATATTAACATGTTAAAAAATTTCTAATTCATTTGAAAAACCATATACAAACTTTTCCTACCCAAACTTGAGAGTATAGGGATGACTCTAGGATACACTAGACATCTAATCAACTTTCTCAAAGATTCATTATTGTAGTTCCTCTTTACTTCCATAGTTCTATTTTCGTCACTGCTGATTACCTAAAAAGATGTGGCAAACCACAAGGGTGAGACCCATGTCCCAGCAAGAGATATAACCTCCAACAATGTTTATTGATTCCAACAGTTTTAGGTAATGAGATAGTTTAAGTAGTTTAATCGTATATAATAACTAAGCTCAACAACACTGATGATTAATAAAATACATAAAGGAGCATATAATAACTATGTTCATTAACCAGACTATTGTCATATCCCTATTAACCATATAAGGAGTCTAGCAGCATGAGCATCTTTAACATCATGAATAAGTCTAATATCATATGCATATATAACAATATCAACATGTCTAATAGGTTGAACATATCAACATCATAAGAAGAGCTACAACATAAGCACAACTATCTGGATAAGCATGATTAGTAGTATATGCATCTCTAGTTACAAAGGCATGGCTAGAATGCTAAACATAACTAAAAACATGAGATAGCTAGCATCATGATTATAATCAGCATTAGAAGTATAGTTATCAACACTAGCATAGCTACTGTATGTATGCATCTACAATCTTAAGCATATCCACAACCTAAGTATATCTACTATCTCTTAATTTCACTAAGCATTATCTTTATGTAAAGATAACAAACAAGGGTTATCATCCAATGTGAAACATCATGTATAACCCCAAACAAATATGCTACATAGCTATATTACATCTTTTATTATCCCCTGGGGAGTTTGAATTGTACCACTCAAAGTCCAACTGACCACCGCTTGGTCACAATCAGTTCCATATAGGATCTAGGAAGAGCTGAACGCCAAGATCTTCTCCATACTCATTCAGTACGAGTCTGCACCGTAGTGACATATAGTTAAACTGCAAAATTGTGACATATAGTCATGTAACTAGCCCACCTTGGTACAGCTTACGGTGCTAGCATCTAGGGTATTCAATCCCAATCACTAAGGTACAACCACTATTGTCCTCTAATCACATCATGTTATAATCACTGAGACCTGACCAAAGTCATTCTCAAAAAGTAGGCTAGGTATGACCCCAGCCATCCTCCCAAAACACTTGGTGTTAGGATGATAAGCACCCTGCATACTCAATAGTGTGCACTCTGAGTTTCCCTTAGGAATACTTGTTTCACCATCTAGAAAGTTTTGACACTGAATATGGTTCTATGGCACAGGGCACTACATGATTAGAGTTTCACATGATTAGTTATCTCCAATTGGGTGAATTAAGGCTGCATCAAATAAGTGAACATACAAACCCTAACACTTCTAGCAAATATTGCTATATAATAATTTTAGAAGATATAAAACATATGAGACATATTTTCATCATCTCATCATTACATGATGCTATTCACTTGCCATTCATGATACTGCACTTGTCATCATACTATCATAGGATATAAATCCTTTAAACAATATCACAGGGTATCAACCCTCATCAACACAAGAGGAATACACCTCATTTAGAGTTCAACCATGCCCAAAGGTCATTAAGACCATCATACTATTCCCTACAAGATCATCATTATCATTTTGGAATGACCACCACCAAACCGACAACCAAATCATTACTAATTAAGCTGAATAACCATAAGCAGTGGATTAACAACAATCATTAAAAATTAAAACCATTTTGCAAAGAGATCCATTTCCAGGAAAACTCTTTAAGGAAGAACCAAAACCTGTATTCATCGTCGTTCATATTGTACATACACTGTACCATCTCTTCTCGAGGATAACATATAACCGTTGCTTTCTCAAAACATATACTTAAAGCAACATCAAACCTTGAGGCATACAAGCCAAAATATTAGATTGTTCATAAAACAAACACGTACTAAATCCAAGGACCTAAGAGTACAGAGATGACACATAGGACTTCTATCTACAAGACACGATAGACATTACACTCAACCTAAGCTGTCACTACTATCCCAACTACTGTTTTTCTCCCTCTATAGTATAGTCTCAACCCCCCTTGTACACGTCCACCTAAAAAATGTGGATCCCACGAGGTGAGACAATTGTCCCAGTGAGAGATATAACTCCCCACCAACATTGTTATTATCACAGTTAAGTAGTATAAAACTGAGCAGAGATTCTTTTATATTAATAAGCAAGGTTAATCACTATGGATAAGTATATTAGAGAATTTATCATCTTTTAAAGCATTGTAACTATCTAGGATAGAGCAGTAAATCATATGTTCACTTTATAAGGAATATGAAAAACATGGGTATCATTTACCCATCATATTATATCAACATCTCAAGATTATCCTGTGATAATATTATCATGGTATGACATCCATGAATCATTCTCACTTTTATCTGTCGGCTTCAGCCAATCTGTTAACCAGGTATTAAATTGTACCAATCATATGAATATACTTCATTATGTTTAGCTAGATATTGGATAATATCAATCATGAGATCATATAGTTCTGCAAGGTATTGAACTATACCAATCCTGAGATCATAGAGTTCATCCAGGCATTGGACTATACCAATCATGAGATCATAGAGTTCATCCAGGCATTGGACTATACCAATCCTGAGATCACAGAGTTTGGCCAGGCATTGGACTATACCAATCCTGAGATCATAGAGTTCATCCAGGCATTGGACTATACCAATCCTAAGATCATAGAGTTCATCCAGGCATTGGACTATACCAATCCTGAGATCATAGATAGGCATTGGACTATACCAATCCTGAGGTCACATCTAGGCATTGGACTATACCAATCCTAATATCATAGAGTTCATCCAGGCATTGGACTATACCAATCCTGAGATCACATAGTTCAGCCAGGCATTGGACTATACCAATCCTGAGATCATAGATTTCAGCCAGGCATTAGAATATACCAATCCTGAGATCACAGAGTTCAGTCAGGCATTAGACTATACCAATCCTGAGATCACAGCCAGGCATTGGACTATACAAATCCTGAGGTCACAACTAGGCATTGGACTATACCAATCCCGAGATCATAGAGTTCATCCAGGCATTGGACTAAGCCAATGTTGAGATCACAGCCAGGCATTGGGCTATACCAATCCTAAGGTCATAGCAAGGAATTGGACTATACCAATCTTGATATCATACAATTCAGCAAGGCATTGGACTATACCAATCCTAAGATCACAGAGTTCACCCATGCATTGCACTATACCAATCTTGAGATCATAGAGTTCAGCTAGGCATTGGACTATACCAATCCTGAGATCACAGAGTTCAGCCAGGCATTGGATTATACCAATCTTGTTATCACAGCCAAGCATTGGACTATACCAATCTTGATGTCACAGCCAGGCATTATCCCTCATTCGAACAATCATACACATTCACATCCTTTATGTGATATAATTATTCCTCATATCTCATTTTAACAACTTCAAAGCACTATAGCCCTTACTTGGCTATGACCATAATGCATGTATGACCAATATTTCATTATTATCTTTGTAGTCATTTATTATTATTATTATTATGTTATGGGGTTCCTGTTTTCTTGGTTTATTTTAAACATTACCATCTCTTACATCAATCTCTTGATCAACATCTTGTCACCACTCCCTAGGCAACAACTAAACACATGGCTCACAAGGCCATTAAACTTCTTGTCACCGCTCACTAGGCAACAACTATTCACATGGCTCACAAGGCCATTAAACATCTTATCACCTCTAACTAGGCAACAACTAATCACATGGCTTACAAGGCCATTAAACATCTTGTCACCTCTCACTAGGCAACAACTATTCACATGGCTCATAAGGCCATTAACATATTATCACCTCTCACTAGGAAACAACTATCTCTAGGTCATAAGGCCTATATAAACATTATACTTGTTGTACAAGTATTTCACATATCTCACAAGGCTTATGCAATAAGAGAAATACAACCTTCACTTTATTAGGGTTAGGGTTTCCCTTTATAGCCAAATAGGGTTTCAAGTTCATATTATCAATCCACATAATTCATTGCTCCACACATCTAGGAGCATGCATTGATATCATAAGTATTCAATCATACTTATTTATTCTCATCATTTATCATTAAATTATTATCAATGCAAAGTATGAGTTTCTCTCTTATCCTCACTATGATATTAATTACATCATACTTTATTAACTTGTCTTAACCCTTTCTCAAAGGTATGTTAGCCTACACTTATCAAAGTGCATTAAAGGGTAAATGTCTTAATGTATCATTCAACATAACACACTACATGTATCACTCAATCAAGAATACTGAATTGAGGTGCTTCCACCCTATCGGGCAAAGAGGTGTGTGCTTGCTTCCATATCGCGTAAAGAGGTGTGTGTGTGCTTCACACCATATCAGGCAAAGAGGTGTGTGTGTACTTCACACCATATTGGGCAAGGAGGTGTGTGTGTGCTTCACACCATATCGGGCAATGATGTGTGTTACAACCCCAATTTTTTGGGTTTATTTGGTGAGAAATGTAATTTCTCATATTAAAGATATTTGAACAAATAAAGATATAATTTGTTTTGAATAAATGGATTTCGTTTACAATAGCCTTGATGATTGTGTTGTGGGATTTATTGGCTATTGGGCCCAATAACAAGGAAATCCAATTAATAAATGAATTATTGAGTTTTTGAGAAAAGAAAGGTGTGGAAACCTCTAGAAGGCAAAAGAACTTAATCCAAAGGTGGATTTCGTGCCACATGGGTTCCTTGGGTTCCAAGGAGTCCAAAGTTGCAAAGAAAAGCAATAAGAAAAGAAAAGATTAATTAAGTTTTTCTTTATTAAGAAAGAAATTGAAAACAATGGCAAAAGGTGGAAAACAAGTGAAAAGAGGTATAATTGAGTTATCCTTAGTGGAATTTCGTATTCCAAGGGTTCCTAATGATAAAAGGAATACTAATGAGGAAAATAAAAGAGAAATAAAGATAAATCCTCAAAAAGAGCTATTTTAATAAGAAATACACATGATAATGAGAAATAATGCATATAGATGCATTTAGAAGGATAATGAGTATCCAATAAAAAGGATTTCAAAATAGTAGAGTTTCTTGGGATCCAAGGAGTCCCAATGAAGAGGAAAGAAAGAGAAAATACCAAAATTGCAAACTAAGGAGATAATATGAGTATACAATTAATGTATTATGTGGTATTGCTAAAAAGAAAGTAATTGCTATTAAAGGGAAATAGGATTTCGTTCCTATGGATTAAAAAGGGCAAGTATAAAGAAGATGAAAGAGGAATTTCGAATTCCTAATATCCATATAATAGGGGATATTCAAAGGAAAAAGAGGAGAGAGAAAGTTTGCTTTCTAATGAAGGAATTGGATTCCTTTTGGGATAAGATCTTGCATCTTAGTGGATGCACATCTTAGGGTGTGAAAAGCCTCCCCTATAAAAGGGGTAGAGCTCAGGCACGAGTTCTGAGGAGTTTTCATGTATCCCTCCCTCTCTTCTTCTTCTTCTTTGCAGGCAACCCTAACTAAGGGAAAGAATGATATACCAAAGAAACCAGGCACCGTGAAGAGGTTACGATGGAGACCTGACGCTTCCACGACTCCACGGAGGAGTGCTGTCATCTTCCCCATGCTCTGCAGCTTGCGCACGGCCATTGAATGACTACAGGTCAGCCATGTCTTGTGGAACCAAGTAGACCCGAACCGCCACCCTTCCTGCTACCCAAGGGATGCCTCCCTATACGCAGAGGGATGGCGGAGGTGGGGCGCCATGTTCCGTGGAGTTTTCGGCCTTAGAGAGAGACGAAACAACCTCGCGATCGCTGCAACTCGTTTGTGGAGAGTTGAGGTTCGTAGGTCTAAAAATCATGTCCCCGACCATTTCGCTGATGGATGAAGACCCTGCAGGATGCGTCTGGGTGTGGCGGAGACTTAGGATGGGTTCCTGTGAGTTCTAGAGGCGGAAGCGGGGTAGATGACCCACGCAACGCTGCTGTTCGTGGAAGCATAGGGTTACGCTGGGTGGAAGACGACCTGGGGGTCGATTAGACCAAGCTACCCCTCCAGTTTACAAGAATTGAGTAGCCGCATCAGGGACAGAATATTAACTCAGTTATAATCTTCAACGGGTCGCTTTGCATGGGCAAAGGTGACGTGTCAGCTTCTGGTTGGCCCAAAAGTAAGTATTTTTGCAAAAATCATATCTCCTTATTCGTAGCTCCGATGACAAAAGTTTATATATGAATTTTGCTCAGAAAAATAAGAGGAATACAATAAAAATATAGTTAGAAGCTAATTCCTCTTTAAATTTGAAAAGTAATAGAAGTTATCAACTTTATTGAATTAAAGATTAAGAAACCCTATATGGATATAATTAATGAGATTAGTAGGGTTTAATTGATGGTTAAAGTTGATATTAACCTGTTAATGATAAAAAGGGACATTAGGAACAAAAAAAGATGAATTTTGCATGTAATTAGTTTAATTGAGAGTTCAGGTGCATAAGTATGCTTTACTGAGCCTTGAAACCCTAATGTTGGTAATTAGGACTACTAATGGCTATAATTATTCGATTTCATGAATAGAACTAAGTTTTCATGGTTATAAGCTATTTCGAGCATTAAAGTTCCTAATTTTTGGATAAATAACCTTAATATAGAAATTAGGGTTTTTGAATGAATGAAGATGGAATTAATAACAAATAGAGTTCATATGTGAATTCAATCATAATGAACTATGAGTTGATGATAAATGAGCATAATGATCTTGTCATATATTAAAAGGATACAAATGGTAGCTTTAATGTAAAAGAGGCTTAATGGACTTATTTAATGGTTAATTATGCCTTAAATTTGAAACAGAGGATTAGATGTTGAGATAATTAGGGTTTGTGATCAATTGCGTTAAATTGGGGTTTAAAATAGTAAAAGATGAAGGGAAATCCTAATTGCAATGGAAACCCTAGGAAGTGAGCTAGATTTGATAGATCTTAATGACATGAGTAATAAAAGGAAATTGCATAATTGTTTCAGGATCTTATTGAATGTTTGCTTGCTTATTGGTTGATTGGATTATTTTTTTCTCACATCAACTTGATAGGTATGTGGTTACGCCTATGAATATCTCGAATTAGTTTCTCGAGGATTTTCAAGGTTTTATCGATGACTTCAATTAAACTGTTGGATGCATTTAATTCTTGCAAATCATAATGTGGATATGACTATCACCTAAGATAAGTGCCTACTAGCTCAGATCCTAGTCCCCTATGTAGCTTTATAGATTGACCTAGTAAATGGCTACCAATGGGGTAGGTCCATCAGGTCATTAAATCACTTAGTAAATGGCTACCAATGGGGTAGGTCCATCAAGTCATCATGAGTTAGGGATTGGGCTACCTTTGGGTAGGGCCATGCAACTCCATAACCCTAGGAATTGGCTACCTATGTGGTAGGACCATGGGGGTAAGTATCTACCATATGAGAGAGATAGTATCCATGTCCACTGCAGGGACGGTACAGAGATAGGGGATAGGCAAGGATTGAGTAGTATTGCTTAAAATGTAATCTTGGATGTTAAATGATATTTGGTTGACTACATTGTTAACATAGTTGCACAATTATTGTTTCCCCCACATACCAGCTTCTTGCTGACTGACATTTTATTTGTCAGCATTTTAGGTACAAATGAAAAGAACAAATAGTAAAGTGACATATGTGGAACTAAATGATAAATAATGTACACAGGAGGATTAGTTAGATTAGTATCTTCATGGATAGAAGTTTAGAAATCCCATCTTTTAAAAGGTAAGTAAAGTTTTTATTTTATACCAGTTTTCAGTTTAGTTGGTAAAGTTTAATAATTGTTATTGATTATTTGTTGAACCTTTGATCTGGGTTATTAGATAACGGCCCTAATCTCTTGGTCTCCCTTAAGTGGGGGTTACCGGGAGATGGGGTCGTTACAATTGGTATCAGAGCATAGGTTCCTCATCTAATCATTAATAATTATTAAATTTTACAAATTCCATAGAACTGAGGGAGTTATTAGAGGATTGTCTGAAAGACTGAGGTGTCTAGAAAAGGATCACGTCTGGGGGCTGGCAATATTTTCCTCCGCACCGCTAGTAGGAATATGAGGATGGGATTGTGTGACTGCCTAGCCGATGTCTTAGGATATGACTCGAAATAAGATACCTTTAGGACTCTCTCATCTTGTTCATCCCTTCTCAACTCAAAATTCTATTAAGGACCTTAAGGATTAGGGTTTGCTCTCTTCTCCTCACCCTCTTGAGGTATGTGTAAGGTTAATAAGGTCTAAGGAATCCTCCACCAAATTAATGAAAAGCATGTAAATAAGATGTCATGGACATAAGCTTAATAGATTAAGCACAAATTAAATGATAGATACATGCTTAGGTCGTATGACATGAGTTGTCATTGCCCCTCAGAAGAAGACCTGAGGCTAGACCTCCTTGACAGGAGGATGAGTATAGAGAGTTAGTCTTAGAGGTAGAGATCTCCATTAAAAGTAGAAACCTAGCACATCCTTTGAGGATGATGTTAACCCTAACCCTAAGTGAAGGTTAGAGAGAGACATGACATGATGAGTTAGATGTCATGGTAGACCAGGTGTAGGGATAGACATGCCTTGGATGCCATATGAGCCATGAGAAGTTGATAATCCAGTACCTTTGGCAACCCCAACCCTGGAAAGGGTTGTGCATGTTTGAGCAAAGGATAGCACCTTCATGGAGGATGTTAGAGAAGAACCCATAGAAACCTTATGGGATGTCACAAGAAGGATATAGCTTGCACCCTAAGTACATCAGTAATGTGAACAGTAGGTTAAAACCAAGGCCAGAAGGATATGATGGATGGCTTATGGGATAAGGATAATCTTGAGCAGGACTCCGAGTAGGGAGGTTGGAAGCATAAAACTTTGAGGTTTGAGGAACAGTGGAGAGTTGAGGATGATACGACCTAAGTGGATGATAGTGGTTGTCGTATGATTGACCCTTGGAGGCTGATGATGTCTTGGTTGCCATGAGAGGAACCAAACCCTAGAGAAAGGATGCATCTGTCGGTACCTCTGTGCCTATGGTATAGGCATTTACCTCTTGAGATAGGGAGAAGAGTTTCTTAGACTTGGAGAGGTTTAGTAGCAGGATGTGAGGCCTTATACCTAGTTGGTTGTCCTGGAAGAGGACTCAACTCAGAAGTGTTGCTCGAGTAGAAGGATCATGGAAGTACATGACATATCTTGGGCATGCTTGATTCGTGGTTAAGAGATTGAGTATGCAGTTGGACACCCGAAGGTGAACCTAGGGTTGCTAGGCCTAAGAGGGGAAGCAAGGTATCCGATGCTCATGATGAGATTTGATCTCTATAGTTTTGAGCATATTACTCCTCATCTATAGAGGTACAGGAAACCCCTTATGTTGAAGGAATGTGTGATGAACCCCTCACAACTAAGTTGGTCTAATGTCGAGGAAGAGAACAAGTGTGACCTAGCATGGTTTAGTAGGTACGCTTGTGCCTTAGTAGTTGCTGGTTTAAGCATGCTTATATGGATGTAAACCCTAAGGACACTTGTGACCTTGTTATTAAGGTGTAGTTTCCTCCCATCTTGGGAGAGGTACCCTTTGGTAGGGAGTTTACCAGTTTGGTTGGTTTTGAGGTAACCTAAGGAGGTTTCATAGGATCTTGAGAAGCTAAGTGAAGTGTGCATGGCATGAGAATGAACCTATAGGCCCATAGATAACCATCTCTATGTGCATGTGGATGTGTTACCATGGAGGTAACCGGTATGGCGCTTGACCAAGGTAGGCAGGTTTCCATGATCCCTATGAAAGGATGAAAGTCATCCCATGAATGTAGGAAGAGAGATGATGAATGCTTGGGTAAGGTTCTAAGCTAGACATGTACTATAATGGAATCCTAAGTCTATCCTAGGGTCAGGTGGGGATAAGACCGATGAAACTAGGAGTTGCCTAATTCCCTAGTTGCACATGACCATAGGGTTGGGAGGTAACATCTATCATTGTCTGAGGGCCATGGGTTAGGAGATTGATCACCTCCATGAACTCATGGGACCCAAAGGGAAGATGAGTAGGGCACTCTCTGGATGCATGAAGGAAAAGGGATGACCCCAAAAGTATCGGCACCCTATAGACCTAGAGGAGATGACTAAGGATTGTGTGGTGACCCAAGTAGGTTCAAGACCAGTTTTCCATGAAACTAACTTTGATATCAAGATGATTGTAAAGTAGAGACATAAGTTGCACATTTCAACTTGGATTTGAAGATGTACTAGCAAGGTGGGATGTACCATCTCTACTCTTGGAATAGGAAGAACTTTGTGTTTGGAAGGCCGCCAAATTCTTATTTTTTTCTTGTTATGGGAGTGAGAGATGGGACAGTAAGCATGTCATACACCAAGGGCAAAAGATGATGCGAGTTGGAACGTTGCTACAAGGTATGATGATAGAGATGATAACATACCCTGGTGGAATGAATGATACATGGATAGGTACAAACGATAAAAGTATTAAGATAATCACCTTGTAAGGATGTTCCTAGTAGAAGCTTTGTGGAATTTGCAAGTTATACAAGGTTGAATTTGATCACCAGGTGGATGAGCTCAGAGTTTCTTGATGAAGATAAACTTAGAGTTTGAGATGAGATTATAAGAATAATACATGGAGGTGTATGTTACCTAACACCTAAGGATAAGAAGTGGTAATGAATGCTCTAGTTGAGATATAGCTGCCTAGTTTAGATGGAAGCTAGAAGAAGTTGAGAATGTTAGGCTAACCTTAAGTTGAGAAAAAGAGATAAGTTTAGCTAACACTCATATATAATGAGATCTGTTGAACAAGATTAGTTGTTGTTTGGATATCCAGCCTAGTCCTTGATGTGGTAGAAGGATGGTTGTAGAACTCTGGATACACTTCTTAGGATAGGAAGGTAATAAAACCCTGATGAGAGTGGTTTAGGGCTTCCGAGGAAATCGACCTTGAGGAATCATGACATACAGGAGACCATGGTTTTAAGATCACCAAACATCGTGATACTACAAAGATAGTAAGTAATAGTAGCACTTTGGATGCTTAATATAAAGTTGCATATGGTATGTTGTCATACAAGCCAGGAGGTAAAGGACAAACATCAGTAACCCAGTGCATTGATATAAAGTGTAAAGAGTTCCTGAAATGGAATGGGAGTTCATCACTATGAATGTTGTGAGTCTCCCCTAGACCATGGAAGGTCAGGATGCAATATGGGTTATGGTAGATCGCCTTACCTAGATGACATGAGAAAGGAAGAGTATTGTCACGGGACAGATTCGGTTGAACTACTTAAGAGAGAAAGATGGTTCAGCTACACCATGATGCAAGTTCAAAAGTTCTTGGGTATGACCAAGGTTCACTTCCATGAGGTGGAAGTGGATACATGAAGAACTCGATGATAGTACAGTTTATCACCCCGTACTAATGGACAATATGATCCATACTAGAGGGTCTAATGAGAGCAAGAGTGCTTGTTCAGGGTGATACAAAGAGGTAGTTCTTAAGATGTGATGTTAACCACCATAGCCTTTATTGGGATGCAAGAAGGAGGTTGTGTCGGTCACCACTTCATTAAGATGATGTTGGTGAAGGAGGCCTCACGAAGGTCAGAAGAGAACCATAGTTTGTGTAGGTGAAGTCGCTTTGATCGTGCAATGGCTGAGAGAGAGCCCAGTGGTGACATGAGTCACGAGCTGATGCAAAGAAGACTGACACGCAGTTCAATATGGGAGAATATGTGATGTGAAAATCCGACCCCTCTAAGCTATATCTGAGAAAGCTGAGTCCCCAATATATGGGTCCATTTGAGATGGATTGGTGGAGATAGTTGTGTTTAGCCTTTCCCCTCAGGATAACATGATGAGTAATGTGTTACATGAGTCTGATCTAGAGCACTATGTGAGGTACACATGCCATGTGTTGAGCCTTGAACCTATTCAGCTTTTGAGAGGCTGAAATGTCCTGAGTCACCTATGAGGGTATGATATACCAAGGTAAGAAAGAACTCAGATGGAAGAATATGAGATGATGAAGGTTCTTGGGAAGCACCATGGAAAGGGTGAAGCCACATGGGAGCCATGATGGACACATGAAAGGCTTATCCTATTTGTTTGCTTGCTTGATGGAATTTTCAGGGCAAAATTCTTATAAGAGGGGAAGGATGTCACAACCCCAATTATTTTGGGTTTATTTGGTGAGAAATGTAATTTCTCATATTAAAGATATTTGAACAAATAAAGATATAATTTGTTTTGAATAAATGGATTTCGTTTACAATAGACTTGATGATTGTGTTGTGGGCTTTATTGGCTATTGGGCCCAATAACAAGGAAATCCAGTTAATAAATGAATAATTGGGTTTTTGAGAAAAGAAAGGTGTGGAAACCTATAGAAGGCAAAAGAACTTAATCCAAAGGTGGATTTCGTGCCACATGGGTTCCTTGGGTTCCAAGGAGTCCAAAGTTGCAAATAAAAGCAATAAGAAAAGAAAAGATTAATTAAGTATTTCTTTATTAAGAAAGAAATTGAAAACAATGGTAAAAGGTGGAAAACAAGTGAAAAGAGGTATAATTGAGTTATCCTTAGTGGAATTTCATACTCCAAGGGTTCCTAATGATCAAAGGAATACTAATGAGGAAAATAAAAGAGAAATAAAGAGAAATCCTCAAAAAGAGCTATTTTAATAAGAAATACACATGATAATGAGAAATAATGCATATAGATGCATTTAGAAGGATAATGAGTATCCAATAAAAAGGATTTCAAAATAATAGAGTTTCTTGGGATCCAAGGAGTCCCAATGAAGAGGAAAGAAAGAGAAAATACCAAAATTGCAAAATAAGGAGATAATGTGAGTATACAATTAATGTATTATGTGGTATTGCTAAAAAGAAAGTCATTGCTATTAAAGGGAAATAGGATTTCGTTCCTATGGATTAAAAAGGGCAAGTATAAAGAAGATGAAAGAGTAATTTTGAATTCCTAATATCCATATAATAGGGGATATTCAAAGGAAAAATAGGAGAGAGAAAGTTTGCTTTCTAATGAAGGAATTGGATTCCTTTTGGGACAAGATCTTGCATCTTAGTGGATGCACATCTTAGGGTGCGAAAACCCTCCCCTATAAAAGGGGTAGAGCTTAGGGACGAGTTCTGAGGAGTTTTCACATATCCCTCCCTCTCTTCTTCTTCTTTGCACGCAACCCTAACCAAGGGAAAGCATGCTATCCCAAAGCAACCAGGCATCGTGAAGAGGTTACGATGGAGACCTCACGCTTTCACGACTCCGCGGAGGAGCGCAGTCATCTTCCCCATGCTCTATAGCTTGCGCACGGCCATTGAATGGCTGTAGGTCAACCATGTGTTGCGGAACCAAGTAGGCCCAAACTGCCGCCCTACCTGCGACCCAAGGGGTGCCTCCCTGTGCACAGAGGGATGGCAGAGGTGGGGCACCAAGTTCCATGGAGTTTCCAGCCTTGGAGAGAGAGGAAACAACCCCACGATCGATGCAACTCGTATGCGGAGAGTTGAGGTTCGTATGCCTAAAAATCCTATCCCCGGCCGTTGCGCTCATGGATGAAGACCCTGCTGGATGCGTCTGGGAGCAGTAGAGACTTAGGGATGGGTTCCAGTGAGCTCTGGAGACGGAAGCATGGTATTTGACCCGCGCAGCGCTGTTGTTCGCGACAGCATAGGGTTACGCTGGATGGAAGACGACCCGAGGTTCGATTAGTCCAAGCTACCCCTCCAGGATACAAGAATTGAGTAGCCACATCAGGGGCAGAATAATAACTCAGTTATAATCTTCAACGGGTCACTTTGCATGGGCAAAGGTGACGTGTCAGCTTTTGGTTGGCCCAAAAGTAAGTATTTTTGCAAAAATCATATCTCCTTATTTGTAGCTCGGATGACAAAAGTTTATATATGAATTTTGCTCAGAGACACAAGTGGAATCCAATAAAAATATAGTTAGAAGCTAATTCCTCTTTCAATTTGAAAAGTAATAGAAGTTATCAAATTTATTGAATTAAAGATTAAGAAACCCTATATGGATATAATTAATGATATTAGTAGGGTTTAATTGATGGTTAAAGTTGATATTAACCTGTTAATGATAAAAAGGGACATTAGGAACAAAAAAGATGAATTTTGCACGTAATTAGTTTAATTGAGAGTTAATGTGTAAAAGTATGCTTTACTGGGCCTTGAAACCCTAATGTTGGTAATTAGGACTACTAATGGCTTTAATTATTCGATTTCATGAATAGAACTAAGTTTTCATGGTTATAAGCTATTTCGAGCAGTAAAGTTCCTAATTTGTGGATAAATAACCTTAGTATAGAATTTAGGGTTTTTGAATGAATCAAGGTGGAATTAATGATGAATAGAGTTCGTATGTGAATTCAATCATAATGAACTATGATTTGACGATAAATGAGTGTAATGATCTTGTCATATATTAAAAGGATAAAAATGGTAGTTTTAATGTAAAAGAGGCTTAATGGACTTATTTAATGGTTAATTATGCCTTAAATCCAAAACTGAGGATTAGATGTTGAGATAATTAGGGTTTGCGATCAATTGCATTAAATTAGGGTTTAAAATAGTAAAAGATGAAGGGAAACCCTAATTGTAATGGAAACCCTAAAAGTGGACTAGAAACCCTAGGAAGCGAGCTAGATTTGATAGATCTTAATGACATGAGTAATAATAGAAGGAAATTGTATAATTGTTTCATGATCTTATTGAATTCTTGCTTGCCTATTGGTTGATTAGATTATTTCTGTCTCACATCAACTTGACAGGTATGTGGTTACGCCTATGAATATCCCGAATTAGTTTCTCAAGGATTTTCGAGGTTTTATCGCTGACTTGAATTAAATTGTTGGATGCATTTAATTCTTGCAAATCATAATGTGGATATGTCTATCACCTAAGATAAGTGACTACTAGCTCAGATCCTAGTCCCCTATGTAGCTTTATAGATTGACCTAGTAAATGGCTACCAATGGGGTAGGTCCATCAGGTCATTAAATGAGTTAGTAAATGGCTACCAATGGGGTAGGTCCATCAAGTCATCATGAGTCAGGGATTGGGCTACCTTTGGGTAGGGCCATGCGACTCCATAACCCTAGGAATTGGCTACCTGTGTGGTAGGACCAGGGGGTAAGGATCTACCATATGAGAGAGGTAGTGTCCATGTCCACTATAGGGATAGTACAGTGATAGGGGATAGGCAAGGATTGAGTAGTATTGCTTAAAATGTAATCTTGGATGTTAAATGATATTTGGTTGACTACATTGTTAACATAGTTGCACAATTATTGTTTCCCCCACATACCAGCTTCTTACTGACCGACGTTTTGTTTATCGGCATTTTAGGTACAAATGAAAAGAACAAACAGTAAAGTGGCATATGTGGAACTAAAAGATAAATAACGTACACAGGGGGAATAGTTAGATTAGTATCTTCATTGATAGAAGTTTAGAAATCCCAGCTTTTAAAAGGTAAGTAAAGTTTTTATTTTATACCAGTTTTCAGTTTAGTTGGTAAAGTTTAATAATTGTTATTGATTATTTGTCATACCTTCGATCCGGGTTATTAGATAATGGCCCTAATCTCTTGGTCTCCCTTAAGTGGGGGTTACCGGGAGACGGGGTCGTTACAAGGTGTGTGTATGCTTCACACCATATCGGGCAAAGAGATGTGTGTATGCTTCACACCATATCAGGTAAAGAGGTGTGTGTGCTTCACACCATATCAGGCAAAGAGGTGTGTGTATGCTTCACACCATACCGGGAAAATAGGTGTGTGTATGCTTCACACCATATCGGGCAAAGAGGTATCTGTGTGCTTCACACCATAACGAGCAAAGAGGTGTGTGTATGCTTCACACCATATCGTGCCTAAGGGGTATTTTTAACCTCATATCATGCAAGAGGTGCATACTACATCACGATATCATGCAAGGAAGTATAAACTCATATACATATCATTTTAGTAGTGTAGGTGCATCACCATATCAGATTAGAGGTGCTTGCTTATGTGCTTGAACCTGATATCACTTTATTAGGTGATACCATCATCTTCAAGCTCTAGACCATCATTCTACTTGTTCTAGTTCATGGAAAACAGTCCTAGGTTACTACTAGAGCTCATGGATTCATCAATTATGCAATAAAATTCTATTTGAAAGTAGATCATTTAACTAAGGCAAGATTGATGATAAATAATAACATAATTGAGTTCAAGTTATATAACCCGCCTCAAGAGCAAATTCAAAGCTCCAAGATCCAAATATTCACGTTACCAAGGTTGAAGGTGAGCTTCGCAAAGGTCCACAACTTGATCTCCTCAGCCCTATGCATGATACCTCACCACTTGAGGCCGATATCCCTCACTTATGGCTGATATCCCTCAGTTGGTCGATATCACTTTGCAATGTGTGATATCACTTTTCTATGGGTGATACCAAAGCTCTATGCACGATACTCCTTCACCCTTGCACGATATCTAGACTATATGAATGATATCTAAGAGCAAGGGGGTGATATATTTCGAAAAATTCCACTTATGGGTGAAAGGAAGGGTATATATATTTGAGGTTCATGAAAAAGTGTGTATATGAGGTGTCATCTTTTTAAGCTACTAGGTGCAACGTGTCCATGCATGGTTGACATGTGTCCTTGCATGCACTCATATTTATATTGACATTCAAAACACTTGAGGATAATCTTTATATGATATTTCAGCCATTAGTTATCTTGTTTGATAAGATATCTCATCTTTATCTCATAAATTAAGCAAATCAATATAACTTTTGCAAGGAGCTTCTATCTCGACATGGATCACCTCCTTGACGTGCTTTTCCCATCATGGACAAGTCCAAGAGTTCAAAAACCTATATGGGATCCCCTTTATGGCTCCTTGGCTGATAGGCACTCCCATATGGACTCTACAACTCGATACAAGCTCAAATTAGAGTTTCACATACAGCACTTTCTTGGTCTTTTCATCACCAAGAGTATCATACTCAAATATAATTCAATCATGGTGTCTCCTTATTTATATCTCCTATAGACGATACTAGGAGGGAGTAGTAACACTATAGAGGTGGTAAATTGCATTTCAACTCTATATTTTGGGTAAATTACAACTTGTACCAAAATTGGTACACAAGGCACTAACATTATTCAAACAAGTTCAAACTTGGAATTTAGGCTTTCCACAAGCCACCACCTAGAATCATTCTCTTTCTTATGATGCTAAATCACTTAGGTAACATTCAACATGTGACAAATCACAATATATCCCCTCATCTTGGGTAAATTGCATTTTGGTTCAAAATATGTGAACATTGCTCAAACATTATTCAAACAGGACCAAATTTGAAACATAAGTTTGTTACCTGATAAAAAAATACTTTAGAGGATTATATTAAAGTTATAAGCAACTTATTTATCCAAAAAAAATAGGGTTAACTCATAACCCAGGTCAGGGTCATTACAAGTTTTAAACCCCTAACAAAGATTTCGTCCCCGAAATCCCAGGTAAAGGGAGACAAATATTATTCATTCATCATATCATCAAGTCTCCACATAACATCTTAATGTCATGGAGATGCCATAGAACTTTGATCAGAACAAAGTTCTTTCACACAGGGTTATCATAGAATCTGTCATACATGACACATACTCCACTGTCCTTTTCATTATTGACTGTAGAGTCAACTCTGTGTCAGGTAACATTTTTCTTAGTTGGAGAATCATTATATATACCTTATTTAACTCAGGTGTCAAACCTCGCCGATTTGTCACCTTTTCAACTTACATCTTTATGTAATAAGATCCTTTATCTGGGGGTTTTCTATACCCCTTACTTATTTTTTCATTTCTCTTTCAAGGAAAGACCAGAGTTGTGCTCTATCACCCACTTGGGACTACAAGTCTTAACATGTATTTGATGTGCCATCTAGTCTGCTGACACAACACTAAACTTTCTTATGACTTGTACCAACTATCTTCCTAGTTGTACATTCTCTTGTCATAAGGAGAGGCCACTTACTAAAGTAGAACTTATCTCAGAGGTATCTCTAGATGTTATTTACAAGTTGCCTTAACAGATCTAGATAGGGATATTCTAAGGAAAAATTTTAGCTTGGTAAGCTTTTCCCACAATGATGTTACAAATTTTCCCTCAATTAGTACATCCTTATTGATGTCATGTTTATGCAGAGCATAAACCCCTAACATATGATGTTCATATTATCATATGTAACTAAACCAATCTCAAAGTTGGCCTTTCTAGGTAACCAAGCATTAATCATCTTATTAGAAGTCATGTCCTCACCATCTCATGCATTTTAAACTTCTTGGATACTAGAATTCCTTACATTGGTATTAGTTACATGTTTCAAAAACATATTACATCCTTATCATTTCCATCCTCTGTAGTTATTTACCAAAACCAAACGTATTACTTATCACATATAGTTTTATCTTGGAACCAGAATCCAGAACTAACTGATACTTTTCAAAGTATCCCATCATAGATTACTTCAAATCTATGCATATCAAGTGTCATAAGACTTACTTGTTTGTTATGTTCCTGAAAGGAAGGAATACAAGGAAACATAGTCCTTCTTATCACCTCATCATTATTCAGGGTTTTTTATTAAAGAAAAGAGGTTATCACCTTCTTTGAGTATTGCATGAAATTTCAATTGTTCATGTGTCATTCAATCTTGTTTCCTCTTAGGTTCCTTTCCATCAACATAGGAATTATAGATATGATTGCATGTCATCATCCCTTAGCATTATCATCATCATGATTACTAGATCTGGGTATTCAAACGCTTAGTTCATCACTGAATATTGTCACCTCTCATCAAGTGAATGTTACCTCAAGGTCCTCAGACCAAGGTATTCATTATACTAAACATTTCCTTTTTTTTTATAAGTTGATCTATGATTAACTCATATTCCTTCATATATCAATTAGGATGTGGTAGAAATATTCGTGCCACATCTCCTACTTCATTATGCTCTTTAGATTCTCTCAAAATGACTACTTGATCAGAGTAATTAGAAAGATAGCAATCTAAGAGTTACATACCTACCTTGCCTTCAATAGATGAATACCTGGCCAGGGTATTCAAGAACTTAAATTAGGTAGTATGCATTTTTTTATATTATGTTTCATCTCTTTAAGTTTTACTACTTAGTATCTCAATTTTTCTTTGGGAGTTTCTTTTACTTCTCTTCATTTCATCATGAAGAGAGAAATTTCAAAACATATAAGAGAATATTGGATTGAATATAGGTTCTCATCCTTCTTATCTCTTCCTCATGTACTCATAGGACTAATTAAAGGAAGCTCAACAACAACTACCTTCTTATGATTATTAGATAGAATCAAGAGAAGACATATCAGAATGAAAAAGCTTTGTCTGACTGTCACCCCTCACGGTCATCTACCACTTCAGGTTGACTCAAACATAGAGTCAAGTTGTTTCATGTTGTTACTTTTATCTTTTTACACTAATGGGTTGTAACTTTCGTAAGCCCTGTCGAGTCTGCCTCGGTTGTTGGGTCATTTCCTCCCTTCTTTTTGAACAAAAGGGTTTAGTATGCTCAACATGTCCATATCTATGACATGTCTTATCCTCGTACCCTAGTCTTATTGGTTTTATTACCGTTGTAGAAGCTAAGTCAGGAGTTCTTACAGGTGGAAAGTTAGGACTTTTGCCTTTACTTAGTGACTACTGCCCTGATGCACTAGGCATTTATTGCACCGGTGGTACCAAAAACGTTGGCTTTTTGGAACAACTAGGCAAATGTATCTAAAATTATAGAGACCTTTCCTAAATTCTCAGATTATATTCCTTCCTTGGGCATTGCCATCACAAAGTACTATCTGTCTATACTTATGGCAGAGTCTATTTTCTTTCCATATGTTAATCGTTCCCACATTTTCCACTGTTCCAACATGAATATGTCATTTAGGAACCCTTTCAGAACCCAAAGTTTCTACATTGAGGGTTAGTAACCTAGGTTGTATTGCTAGTATCTAGTCCACTATATTCATCATTATTGTCCTAACCTACCCAACAAGAGCATAAAAAGTAGGATTCTCTATCATGATTGGGTCAAGATGAGAATTCTCAGGCACTCATTCTTCTCTTTCCTGATACCTTGCACCTTCTCCTAGTACAACAACATTGCTCTTAGCAACATATTCCTCATGTTCTCCAGTCATTTTTAAACTTCACCCTTTCTTCTTTATAAGAAGAAGTCATGGATATACTGAAGGACACTAGAACAGACTCAACACCTTAGTCCTATGTCTCTATAGACTCAGCAAACCTTAAGCTCTGATACCAACACTTGGAACAACTGCCACCAAACCGACAGCCAAATAATTACTAATTAAGAGAAATAACCATAAGTAGCAGATTAACATCAATCATTAAAAATTAAAATCATTTTGTAAAGAGATCCATTTCTAGGAAAACCCTTTAAGGAAGAACCAAAACATGATATTCATCATTGTTCATATTGTACATACATTGTACCATATCTTCTCAAGGATAACATATAACCATTGCTTTCTCAAAACATATACTTAAAGAAACATCAAACCTCGAGGCATACAAGCAAAAATCTCAAATTGTTCATAAAAAAACACGTACTAAATCCAAGGACCTGAGAGTACAAAGACGACACATAAGACTTCTATCTACAAGACACAACAGACAATACACTCAACCTGAGTTGTCATTGTTGTCCCTGCTACTGTTGTTCTCCCTCTATAGTATGGTCTCAACCCCCCTTGTGCACGTCCACCTAAAAAAATGTGGATCCCACGAGGTGAGACAATTGTCCCAATGAGAGATATAACTCTCTTCCAATAATGTAATTATCACATTTAAGTAGTATAAAACTTAGTAGAGATTCTTTTATATTAATAAGAAAGGTTAATCACTATGGATAAGCATATTAGAGCATTTATCATCTTTTAAAGTATTGTAACTGTCTAGGATAGAGTAGTAAATCATCTGTTCACTTTATAAGGAATATGAAAAACATGTGTATCATTTGCCAATCATATTATATCAACATCTCAAGCTTATCATGTGATAATATTATCATGGTATGACATCCATGAATCATTCTCATTTTTATCTGTCGACCTCAGCCAATCTGTTAACCAGGTATTAAATTGTACCAATCATTTGAATATACTTCATTATGTTCAGCCATATATTAGACTATACCAATCATGAGATCATAGAGTTCTGCCAGGTATTGGACTATACAAATCTTGAAATCATAGAGTTCATCCAGACATTGGAATATACCAATCCTAAGATCACAGAGTTCAGCCAGGCATTGGACTATACCAATCTTGAGATCATAGAGTTCATCCAGGCATTGGATTATACCAATCCTAAGATCATAGAGTTCAGCTAGGCATTGGACTATACCAATCATGAGATCATAGCCAGGCATTCGACTATACCAATCCTGAGGTCACAGCCAGGCATTGGACTATACCAATCCTGAGATCATAGAGTTCAGCCAGGCATTGGACTATACTAATCCTGAGATCACAGAGTTCAGCCAGGCATTAGACTATACCATCCTGAGATCGTAGAGTTCACTCGGGCATTAGACTATACCAATCCTGAGATCACAGAGTTCAACCAGGCATTGGACTATACCAATCATGAGATCACAACCAGGCATTGAACTATACCAATCCTAAGGTCATAGCTAGGCATTGGACTATAGCAATCCTGAGATCCTAGAGTTCAGCCAGGCATTGGTCTATACCAATCCTGAGATCACAGCCAGACATTGGGCTATACCAATCCTGAGGTCACAACCAGTCATTCGAGTATACCAATCCTGAGATCATAGAGTTCAGCCAGACATTGGACTATACCAATCTTGAGATCACAGAGTTCATCCAAGCATTGGACTATACCAATCCTAAGATCATAGAGTTTAGCCAGGCATTGGACTATACCAATCCTGAGATCACAGAGTTCAGCCAGGCATTGGACTATACTAATCATGAGATTACAGGAAGGCATTAGACTATACCAATCCTGAGGCCACAGCCAGGCATTATCCCTCATTCAAACCATCATACACATTCACATCCTTTATGTGATACAATTATTCCTCATATCTCATTTTAACATATTCAAAGCACTATAGCCCTTACTTGGATATGACCATAATGTATGTAGGACCAAGATTTCATTATTATCTTTGTAGTCATTTATTATTATTATGTTACGGGGTTCCTATTTTCCTATTTTATTTTAAACATTACCATCTCTTACATCAATCTCTTGAGCAACATCTTGTCAACTCTCACTAGGAAACAATTAAACACATGGATCACAAGGCCATTAAACATATTGTCACCTCTCTCTAGGAAACAACTATTCACATGGCTCACAAGGCCATTAAACATCTTGTCACCTCTCACTAGGAAACAACTAATCACATGGCTTACAAGGCCATTAAACATCTTGTCACCTCTCACTAGGCAACAACTATTCACATGGCTCACAAGGCCATTAACATCTTGTCACCTCTCACTAGGCAAAAACTATCTCTAGGTCATAAGGCTTATATAAACATTATACTTGTTGTACAAGTATTTCACATATCTCACAAGGCTTATTATATAAGAGAAATATGACCTTCCCATTATTAGGGTTAGGGTTTCCCTTTATAGCTGAATAGGGTTTCAAGTTCATATTATAAATCCACCTAATTCATTGCTCCACACATCTTGGATCATACATTGATATCATAAGTATTTAACCATACTTATTTATTCTCATTGTTTATCATTAAATGATTACTAACGCAAAGTATGAGTTTCTCTCTCATCCTCACTAGGATATTGATTACATCATACTTTATTAACTTAGCTTAACCCTTTCTTAAAGGTATGTTAGCCTACACTTATCAAAGTTCATTAAACTATAAATGTCTTAATGTATCATTTGACATAACACACTACATGTGTCACTCAATCAAGTATATTGAATTGAGGTGCTTCCACCCTATCAGGAAAAGAGGTGTTTTCTTGCTTCCATATCACGTAAAGAGGTGTGTGTGTGTGTGCTTCACACCATATCAGGCAAAGAGGTATGTGTGTACTTCACACCATAACAGGAAAGGAGGTGTGTGTGTGCTTCACACCATATCGGGCAATGAGGTGTGTGTATGCTTCACACCATATCGGGCAAAGAGAGTGTGTATGCTTCACACCATATTGGGTAAAGAGGTGTGTGTTCTTCACACCATATTTGGCAAAGAGGTTCGTGTATGCTTCACACCATACCGGGCAAAGAGGTGTGTGTATGCTTCACACCATATCAGGCAAAGAGGTGTGTGTGTGCTTCACACCATAACGAGCAAAGAGGTGGGTGTATGCTTCACACCATATCATGCCTAAGGGGTATTTTTAACCTCATATCATGAAAGAGGTGTATACTACATCACCATATCGTGCAAGGAAGTATAAACTCATATACATATCATTTTAGTAGTGTAGGTGCATCTCCATATCGGATTAGTGGTGCTTGCTTATGTGCTTGAACCTGATACCACTTTATTCGGTGATACCATCATCTTCAAGCTCTAGACCTTCGTTCTACTTGTTCTAGTTCATGGAAAACAGTCCCAGGTTACTACTAGAGCTCATGGATTCATCCATTATGCAAGAAAATTCTATCTGAAAGTAGATCATTTAACTAAGGCAAGATTGATGATAAATAATAACACAATTGAGTTCAAGTTATATAACCCGCCTCAAGAGAAAATTCAAAGCTCCAAGCTCCAAATATTCACATTCCCAAGGTTGAAGGTGAGCTTCTCAAAGGTCCATGACTTTATATCCTCATCCCTATGCATGATACCTCACCACTTGAGGCTGATATCCCTCACTTATGGCCGATATCCCTCATTTGGTCGATATCACTTTGCAATGTGTGATATCACTTTGCTATGGGTGATACCAAAGCTCTATGCATGATAATCCTTCACCCTTGCACGATATCTAGACTATATGCATGATATCTAAGAGAAAGGGGTGATATATTTCGAAAAGTTCCACTTATGGGTGAAAGGAAGGGTATATATATTTGAGGTTCATGAAAAAGTGTGTATATGAGGTGTCATCTTTTTAAGCTACTAGGTGCCACGTGTCCATGAATGGTTGACACATGTCCTTGCATGCACTCATATTTATATTGACATGAAAAACACTTGAGGATGATCTATATATGATATTTCGGCCATTATTTATCTTGTTTGATAAGATATCTCATCTTTATCACATAAATTAAGCAAATCGATATAACTTTTTCAAGGAGCTTCTATCTCGACATGGATCACCTCCTTGAGGTTCTTTGCCCATCATGGACAAGGCCAAGAGTAAAAAAATCTATATGGGATCCCCTTTATGTCTCCTTGGCCGATATGCACTCCCATATGGACTCTACAACACGATACAAGCTCAAATTAGGGTTTCACATACAACACTTTCTTGGTCTTTTCATCACCAAGAGTATCATACTCAGATATAATTCAATTATGGTTTCTCCTTATTTATCTCTCCTCTATATGATACTAGGAGGGATTAAGAACACTCTAGAGGTGGTAAATAGCATATTAAAGCTACATTTTGGGTAAATTACAACTTATACCAAAATTGGTACACAAGGCACTAGCATTATTCAAACAAGTTCAAACTTGGAATTTAGGCTTTCCACAAGCCACCACCTAGAATCATTATATTTCTTATGATGCTAAATAACTTAGGGAACATTCAAAATGTGACAAATTGCAATATATCCCCTCATGTTGGGTAAATTGCATTTTGGTCCAAAATCTGAGAACATTGCTCAAACATTATTCAAACATGACCAAATTTGAAACATAAGTTTGTTACATGCTAACAAAACACTTTAGAGGATTATATTAAAGTTATAAGCAACTTATTTATCCAAAACAAATAGGGTTAACTCATAACCCAGGTCAGGGTCATTACACATTCCGTGCCTTATAGCAAGGCTCAACAACATCACTTACATATAATACACCAGATCAACACAATATTGCATTAATGAGCTATGAGATATTTATAAACCAACATAAAAGGGTTATATTAGAATTAATAATATTCCTTTCATCAACATGCAATGAATTGAGATATGTTTAACCCTCATCATATTCATAATGCACATGTTTAGCTTAAGAAAGTATCAACCATGTATCTATGATAACCATCAATTAACACATTAAGGTTATGATCATATTAAGGAGGTTATTTCACCATCATACCATCATATAAGAAGTTTAAACTTGAATAATCATATTTGTCTATTTGCGTTAGAGTTAGGTTCAACAAGATAAATTATATTAATGTTACTAATCAACACTCATACCCAAACCCTAACTCACGACATCCCCATAAATCAAGGTGTAACCATCGGGTTATAGCATACTAGAGTTTCAACAACAATAAGAGAGTACTCCATGATTGTATTTGTCATTCAAGGACTATTCATACCCAATTACCATCATTTAGTTATATTAAAGCTAGGTATAACAAGCTATACCTCATTAGGGTTACCCATTAATTCGTTATGGTGATTATAAATCATAATCATACGAGGGTAAGGGTAAGACTACAAGTTTAAGGCATTGAACCATCAAATTCTCATCATTAGAATCATAACATTACACTGCACACTTCACCCAAAACAATGGGAATATTGAGGCATCGACTTCTAACCATTAAATGTTGAAAAGGTAAAACCATTAGTCGTTTACATAAGTAAACATCTTGAACAAACCACCTATGAAGTCATTGAGTTGTTCTCTAGAAAGATTGACCATCTAACCCTACACATTGCTTGATTAACAACACAAAAAGTTCCATTGAGAGTAGGGTAAAATGCACAAGCGATTGTTTATTTAAAACAAGCCATCAGTAAATGAGCTTCTTAAGTTGATCTCGTAAAGGAAACCATTTAAATCACTTTACTAGGACCAACATATTACATTTAGGCATCATTCCAATTTATTGGATGAAGAAACATTAGATCTTAACCATTAGGTGAAGTTCATATATTAAAACCATCAATTGGAGTATAGGTCCGACCATTGCATCAAATGACCCAAGAAACCATTGGTTTAAGGCTTAATTGATGCTACAACTACATGCTTAACTAACCATATGTTGTGGAGACATGATCCACCATCACTAGTGACCATTAATTCACCATAGATTGTTAGATCAGCACTATATACATTAATCACCATAGAATATCAAGCTAATGTCACCATTGATTGATAACATTATCAGGGGTACTTAGTTGTTGATCATTAATCTTATAATTAGACTAAAACATGACCTAAGGGGTGAACGTCAGTTGACACCCTTGGTCACCACCATCAATTGTCATGAAGACAACACCATAGGGTTGTTGCAGTGGTACCATCATCGGGTCATGGGTTTATAAAAGAAATCAGTTCAAAAACCCTAAAATTGACCATTGGTTGATAGGTGCTTAGTAGCATAGGTTGTCAAATCAACCCGATCCAAGTCATATTATACGTTAGGAATAATGTACACATGATCACAGGTTCATCTAGAACTGAAAATAGAATAGAGAATATTGTAAAAATTGAAATCCAAGTCAAGCATAGCTTTTTAGTGCATGGATCATCATTAAAGAGAAAAAACATGAGCTAGCAAGCTTATGGTAAGCAATAAATGTGGAGCAAGTTATAAAAATTGCCTATAATTAGAAGATAAACTCCCAAATAAAATAAAAACATGAGCATATAGGGTAGAAAATCCAAGCATAAGTTGTGAACTCGTCCATCTAGCACCTTTCTTCATCAAATATGCAAACCCTAAGCATAAAAAGAAAGAAAGGTAGGGTTTTAGAGCTTTAGAGAAATTTCTACCATGGAACAACAAGGTTCTGACCTGGAGAAAGGTAGGAGGAAGGATAATAAAGAAATAAATAGAGGAAAGAAGGGAATTCTTACTGTTTTAGGTCAAGATCACTAGAAGGAAGCTTTTTAAACCCTAAAAGGAAGTCAATTGCAACCCTAGATTCTTTTTCCAAGAATATCCCCTCTTTCTTCTTCCTCGGAGAGGAAACTCATCGCAACATAGAAGGAGAATGAGGTTTGTAGAAGGAGGTAAGTGGTGAAGAGAAAATGGCTCATTTGGGTGCTTGGGGATAAGTATATGAAACTTTAAGATAAAGAAAAAGAAAAGGTTGAAGTTCTAGTATCTTTCCAAGTGTCCATGGCCTTAAACTATTAAGAATATACAAGCACACACACAAGTGTTGACCTAGAGGTTATACATTGTCCATATTTTGATAATGACTTAACCATTCAATTCATATGTATCTAATATGTGTATTCAAGATTGATTTTAGGTGTTAGGTACATGAAAAGGATCAAATTACACAAGCCCTAGCTTGTCCAAGTTCAAGTCAAAAGCTATACAAGTGTGCAAATTAGGAAATCCATGTAAATGACCTTGGAGGAATTTTGTAATCACTTGTATTGATGATATGACTTGTAACTAAGATGAAAAATTATTTGGGACACCTTGCACCAAGTTTTAATCACTTTTGATGCACTTTAGAAAATCAATCACAGGTCGTTGATCGGTCGAGTTACAATCTCGACTGATCCACTGGATCCATTTTTTGGAGAGTGCATCAGTCGAGTTGTGTATTCATAGAACTCAACCGACCAGGTTACTAACCAAATCCAACTTTCATTGGCCGGTCGAGTTTCCTCAGGACAAACTCGACCGATGGTTTGAAATTTGGGTTTGTCTTTTACCCAATCGGTCGAGTTACCTTTATTGAATCTCGATCAATTGCACTGTACAGAAATTGCAGAAAAAGTGATTCTGACCATTGGTGACTTATTTGGACAAAAATAGATCTGTTGCCTTGGGGAAAATTGGCTATTGTTTTACCCTAAGTGTTCCCCAACTCAAAGGGGCTCCCCCAACTATAAATAGGACCACTTGGCATGCCTTCTAAGGTTGCTCATTCCATATATTCTTAATTCTTACTTAGTTGAGAGTATTGCACACCTTTGAGCCCCTTTCTCTCTCTACCTTCAAGTTAAATCCACGAGTATGAGTGAGTTAGGATCTATTTTAAGAGAGATACCTCTTGTATCCATGTAAATCTCTCCACCTCTATCTTCCTACCCCCTTTCCTTATTGAAGAAAAGGCTTGAATATCTTCTCCAAGTGAAGGAGAAGGAGTTGTTATTCTTTAAGGTTGAAGAAAGCATGGTGTTTCATATCTCCAAGTGAAGGAGATATGCAAGGCGGACGTTCAAGAATGATAGGTAATTCCTTGAAGGCCAAAGACTTGAAGATGGAGTGGGCAAGTCCTTGTTGAAGGTTGAAGACTCCCTGGTTCAAGTGGGGAAGCTCCTTCGGTAGGTTGAAGATCCTTGCTTGAGGTATTAAGTCCTTCGATGAATGTGGTTTTGTCTTGTAATTTTATAAATGAATATAGGAGCATCAAGATTGCAAGGTCCTAGAGATTAACCACCTCTAGGTATTGGACTGACTCACTTCTAGTTTGAAGTGTGGAACCACTCAAAACTACGTTGTCCAAGTGTATGTTCTTCTTTTTCTCTCACCCTTGCTATGCATGTTAGTTAAGACTTCAAATTGGTTGTATGCTTAAGTTTCTACACTTAATATAATTTGAAGGTCGAATTCATTTTGTGAGATTTATGAAGCTCTATTCACCCCCCTCTAGAGCCCTTGATCCAACAAGTGGTATCAGAGCAGGTCTTCTCCAAGCTACTTCCACAAGTAGGAGAAGATGGGCGATTTAGCACTTGGATCTCTCAACTTGGAGGGAAGCTTCTCCATGTCACCTCCGGTCTTCGACAACACCAACTTCCTCTATTAGAAGAGAAGAATGTAGTTCTATCTCAAAGGAGTAAGCTATGAGATGTGGAATGTCGTGCATCTAAAGTATGAAGATACAAAGGGGGAAATCTCTACATGGACGGAAGCCCAAATGAAGCAAGCTCAGCTCAATGCCAAAGTTGTGAGCATCATCTATGCAGCCCTCACTCCATCTGAGTTCAACCAAATCTCCTCATGGGACACTGCACATCATATTTGGTACAAGATATGTGTCACCTACGAGGGAATAGAGAAAGTGAAGGAAGCCAAGATCTACATGCTTGGTGGTCTACTTGAGAACTTTAAGATGGGGAAGAATGAAAGAGTGGTGGACATGTACACCAGGCTTAATGTGATCATCAATGGATTGGCAACCCTTGGTAGTGTGATGGATAAAGGCACAATAAACTCAACGATATTGAGATCTCTTCCAAATATATGGGAGCCCAAGGTGACATCCATTGAAGAAGTGTACAAGCTTAGTGAATTGTCAACCGAGGAGCAGGTTGGCAACCTTCAAACTCATGAGCCAAGGCTTGATAAGCAAGAAGAAGAAGAAAATAGAGAAGAGAAGGAGTCCAAGAATATTAAGGACACAACCTTCAAAGCTCAAATTGAAGAGATGGTTTGGCAACAACAACTTGCACTCAAGTCCCCTACTCCTTACTCAAGTGAAGATGAAGGCCCAAATGATCTTGAAGCCAACTACTCCAAGGGAAAACACTTCAAGGGGAAGCCTTCTTCATCAACTCCTAAATGCTATGAATGTGGCCAAAAAGGCCATTACAAGAGTGACTGTCCCAAGGCCAAGAAGCGCCACCACAAGAAGGACAAGGAGTACAAGAAAGAAGGTGAATACAAGAGAAAGGAGAAGAAAGAAAGAAGATGCAATGATGCAGCTCATGCAGCTTGCGAGGACTCTTCCTCAAGTTCTTCTTGCTCCAAAGATGGATTCCACCTTGCTCTCATGGCCTCTACAAGTGATGATGTAGGTGAGGTAAGTGAAGTCAATTTTCATGAGTTGTCTAAAGAAACTCTTATTGATATGCTTAATGCTTTCCGGTCATCTTTTACTAAATGCAAAGCGAAAAAGAAAAGGTTAGGAAAGATTATAGATGATCTTTATGCTAAGATTGAGATTCTTGATCAAAATGAAAAGATGCACCTTGATAGTATTGATACTTTGCAAGGGTAATTTCTTGATCTTGAGCTCCAATACAATGGAGTTGAAGTTGAGAATGATGTCTACCTTAAAAATATTGCTACTCTTAAGGAAGAAAACCAAAAATTCCAATATGAGCTTGATGTTCTTAAAACTAAAAATGTAGAACTTAACCTTAATGATGAAGCTAGGAAGCAAGAAACTCATGCTTATCAAAAAGAAATTCTTTTGCTTAAATCTAAAATTGCTAAGTTTCTTGCTCAAGTTAATGATCTATCCTCTAGACCTATTTTGTAAAGTAATGAGGTAGCTAGCACTGCTTTATAACATGATTCTTTTCATACTAAAGCCCTCTGTTTAGAGACCAAACTGTTCCATGCTAGAGATGATCTTGCTAGCTTATCTTCTACTGTCATTAATCTTAGTGATGATAATGCTAAATTAAGAGCTTCTTTGCAAAAGTTTCTTATGGGAAAGAAATCCCTTAATTCTATCCTAGAACACTCTACCAAACAAATTGATACTAGTGATTTAGGATATGACAGGACTACTCCTAAGGGTAAGAACAAGAACAAGAGTATGGGTAAGAAGAAGAGTGTAGAACCTCCTTTCTTTCATGGAGAGACATCCGACTCTAAGAACGCAATGGTATGTGCTTATTGTAAATGTGATGATCATTACTCTACTTATTGTCCTTACAAGCCAAAGGGGACGAACCCAAAGATGAAATGGGTCCCCAAGCTAACCCTGGATACCAAAGTTTGAGTTGGGTACCGACATCCTTCTTTTATGCAGGTCAAAAGAAGGTGGATTTTTGATAGTGGCTGCTCAAAGCATATGGCAGGTGAAATCACCCATTTCAACAAATTCATGAAAAAGAAAGGAGGATCGGTGACCTTCGGGGACAACAAAAAGGGTAAGGTAATAGGTGAGGGTGATGTAGGCAATGAGCGAAGTATTAAAAATGTTTTGCTTGTTGATGGTCTACATCACAATTTGATAAGTGTAAGCCAACTTTGTGATAATGGATATCTTGTTCTATTTACTTCTTTAGAATGTTTGCTTCTAGATTCCCTCACTTACAGTGTTATATATAAGGGAACTAGACATGGTAATCTCTATGTTATTGTGCTTGATTCTCTAAATTCCGTACTTGATAAATGCTTAGTTGTGGATAAAAATGATATATCTCATCCCCGGTTGGGTCATGTGAATATACATCAAATGAAGAAATTGAGAAAAAGGAATTGGTTTAGGGACTTCCTAAATTGGATTTTGAAAAGGATGAGGAATGCCAACCTTGCACACAAGGAAAGAAAACCAAGTCCTCCTTCAAATCCAAAGGAGTCCTTAGTACCGAAAGAGCTCTTGAGATTCTTCATATTGATATATTCGGACCTATGAGAACTCAAACGCTTCGTGGTTCCAAGTATTGTCTTGTGGTTTTTGATGATTTCTCTCGCTATACTTGGACATTCTTTCTCGTTTCTAAAAGTGATACTCTAGATGTTTTCTCGAGATTTTGTAAATTAGTTGAAAATGAAGCTTCTTGTTGGATTGTTTCTATCCGTAGTGACCATGGGGGAGAGTTTGAAAATGATCTTTTTGAGCGTTTTTGTGAAAAATCTAGTTATTCACACAACTTCTCTTCTCCTTGTACACCTCAACAAAATGGGGGTAGTAGAGAGAAAGAATAGGTCGCTACAGGAGATGGCTAGGACCATGCTTCTAGAATATAACATTCCTAAGAAGTTTTGGGCCGAACCCATTATCACCTCTTGCTTTATGTGGAACCGAGTTTTTACGCATCCTTCTTTGAAGAAAACACCCTATGAGTTATGGTGTGGTGGACAGCCATCCATCGACTTCTTTCACATTTTCAAATGTCCTTATTTTGTTTTAAACACAAAAGATTCTCTTGACAAGTTTGATCTGAAATTGTACAAGGCTTTCTTTCTAGGCTATAGCCATACAAGCAGGGCTTATAGAGTTTTCAATATTGAACTGTCTAAAATTGAAGAATCCATCAATGTCAAATTTATTGAAACTAACCCTGTTGTTGGAAAGAATGTTGTTGATAATGATGTTGTAGATGACTTAATTCCAATCTTAAAAGACCTCAACATCGACAACAAAGGTAAGCAAGTGGTTGAAGCAGAAGATGAAGAGAAGAAGGATCCCACTCCTCGCTTCACAAAGAAGCATCCCAAAGAGCTAATCATTGGCAACCCATTCGAGAGGGTGAAGACACAAGTTGCCTACAACAAAGAACAAGCAGACAATGTCTTCATCTCACAGCTGGAGCCAAAGAACATCAAGGAAGCTCTTGGAGATGATGAGTTGATCCTAGCCATGTAGGAGGAACTAGAGTAGTTTGAGAAGAACCGAGTGTGGACTCTAGTGCCAAGACCAAGTGACAGAAAAATCATTGGCACCAAATGGGTCTACCGCAATAAGCTTGATGAAAATGGCAAGGTGGTAAGGAACAAATCAAGGTTAGTGGCTCAAGGCTACAATTAGCAGGAAGGTATTGATTTTGATGAAACTTATGCTCTTGTTTCTAGACTTGAATCTATCAGAATGCTACTTGCCTTTTCTAGTTATAAAAATTTCTTGCTATATCAAATGGATGTTAAAAGTGCATATTTGAATGGTACAGTCAAGGAGGAAGTATTTGTTTTTCAACCTCCAGGCTTTGAAAATGACAAGCTACCTAACCATGTTTATTTGTTACAAAAAGCTCTCTATGGACTCAAACAAGCACCTCAAGCTTGGTATGAGAAGTTAAAGAACTTTTTTTAGACAATAGCTATGTCATGGGAAAAGTTGATTCTACCCTAATTCTAAAACACACTTCTAGCAATTTTCTTATCATTCAAATTTATGTTGATGATATCATATTTGGAGGAACTAATCTTGATCTTTGCAAGGAGTTTAGTTCTCTCATGTGGTGTGAGTTCTAGATGAGCATGATGGGTGAGCTTACATTCTTCCTCGGCTTCCAAATCAAGCAAACCAAATATGGAAACTTCATCAACCAAAGCAAGTACACCAATGAGCTACTCAAATGCTTTGGAATGGAGAACATGAAGTCGATGGACACACCCATGTCCAACACCGCCAAACTTGATAGAGATGAAGAAGGTGAGAAGGTAGATGAGAAGCTCTATAGAGGTATGATTGGAAGTTTACTTTATTTAACTACCTCTAGACCTGATATTATGTTTAGTATTGGCTTGTGAGCTCGTTTTCAATCAAGTCCTAGGAAATCACATCTTATTGATGTTAAGAGGATTTTGAGATACTTAGCCAAAACTCAAAACTTTGGTCTATGGTACCCCAAGTCGAGGGACTTTACTCTTATGGCATATAGTGATGTTGATTACGCATGCTATTTGGTTGATAGAAAGTGCACAAGTGGCACTTTCTTCCTTCTAGGACCATGATTGGTGTCTTGGGTTTCCAAGAAATAGAGCATCGTGGCATTATCAACTACCGAGGTTGAGTACATTGTAGCCAGAAGTTGTTGTGCCTAGGTCCTATAGATGAATCAAATTCTCTAAGACTTTAACATACATTTTGATGCTTCTCCTATCTATTGTGATAATACTAGTGCAATCAATCTTTCTTATAATCCTATATTGCATAGTAGAGCTAAACATATAGCGGTTCGCCATCATTTTCTTTGTGATCACATTGCCAAAAAGGATATTTATATCACACATGTGGACACGGAAAATCAGTTGGCAGACATTTTCACCAAACCTCTAGCTAGAGAGCAATTTAACTTCATTAGATCTAAACTGCTCATAATTATTTTAGATGATATTTACATGTTATCTAGATAGTTTCTTTTATCCTATGTGTCTTTCTCATGCTTTATTCACCTTGCTTGCCTAAAATTGCTAAAATTTGCTTATTGACATGCTTAGTTTCACTTGTTTTTGGACATTTCTTGAATTTTGGGTTTTTATCGCTAAATAGTACCCAATGAGTGATATGTGCCTAAGTATGTTCAATATACATAATAGACTTGAAAAATGAATTTAATTAGCTTTCATATGGCTAGAAATTTAGTTTGATGGTTTTAGGTCAGGTTGACCATCGGTCCAGTTTCCCTCAGGAAAAACTTGACCGATCTGTGGTTGAGAGTTGTTCTGAAATGGACCAATCAGTCGAGTTTCCCACTCTCAGAACTCGATCGATAAGTGAGCAGAAGCCAACTTAAGTTGGGTTCGGCCGACTATTCTCCCTATTGACTAGAGAATAGTCGACTGATTCCCCTACTTCTATCCCTAAGCTTTCAACCCAAACCCTTACCTTCCTTATCCTAGCCCTTTCCCGACCTAGATAGGCTGACCTAGACCTCCCCTTTTGCTCTTCCATGGTGTTTGGATGGTTTTTGTAGGTTTCTTTGTGTGTTTGATCTCTTCTTATCCTTCTTTTCACCTCCATGGATTCTCATACAAGAAAGAGACCCTCCCCTAGCAATGCTCCATCATATTCCTCATCTTCTTGCTTGGTTTCCTTTTATGAAACCTCCTTTGTCTCAATAGAAGTTGTAAATAGGTATAAGGACCTTCTTCCTAGGGGTCCTTTTCCATTTAGAGCTTGGTTTGAGCCTAGACCTAGGTGTCAAGAGATCATAGATGAAGTATCGAGGTTGCTAGATGTTCATCACCTCTCAGCCCTAGCTGTCGAGCGTGACTGCTTTCATAATTCAATGATAAGAACAAAAGTAGTTCACGAATTCGACGCTAACTTGCTTTGGAATTACGACACCCTTGTACCCCCATTGAATACTCAAGTGATCCTGACTTCCATGATTGCTAGGAATAAATTTTGAATCTTCGAGGATATCCTAAATGTCTTCTTTTCTGGAGATGAGGAAAATGACACCTGGCGTAAGGATTACAGAGAGTATTTTGATCTTTTTGATCTTGAGGGTTTCTATAAGAAGAATGAGATCACTCTTCTTGGCATCCATCACTATCTCAAGAAACCCGATGTTCCCTACAAGAAGAAGAGCACCCTACCCTCCTTCTCTCTCGATCTCAGAAAGCGTATATTAGCCTTAGTAGTCAACGACAACATCCATCTGAAAAAAAATCAAACAAATATTGTAGAGAACACTACGGTCATAATGTACTACATTCTTGAGAATATTGGAGTCAAATGGTCAAGATACATTCTCCACCACATGACCCATTTCGACTCTGGTAATAACACCTGAGGCACCCATCCACCCTATTCATCCCTGACTTGTGGTTTGTTTCAATTTGCCACTAAGAAATCACTCTTTTCTGACGTTCATTACAAGCTTGCAAGGAAAGGTTTGTGTATCAGTGAGACCACAATTCAGAAGTTCGTGCCTATCTTTTTCTCCACCACACCTAGTGCTTCACCCTCAACCTCAGCCTCTGCAGCCCCTGACTCCACCTCTACCCGAGCCCCTCTTCCTCAGCCACCTCGACCTAGCCATGCCTCATTTCATGTATCCAATGAAACCCTTATGGACTACATGATGCACCAACAAGCATACAACATTCAGGTCCAGGAGAACCTACACCAAGATTTATGTCCTATCATGTCAAACATGAACATATCATGTGCACACCCCTACCCCACCTACCAGCCTTTCCCCGGTAGTGATTATGCTTCTTATGAATATCGTCATTACTACCCTACCCCCAAGCCTTCCGTTGATTCTCCTCCACCCTCTGCTACTGGTGGTTCTGCTCCCATTTATCTACTGTTGCCTACTGGCCCATTGTCCACCCTGCTTTCCAATCTTGGAAATTCTGCTCCATCCTTCCCTCAGGCCAATGAGCTCTATGATCTTGGTATGAGTTGGGATGAGAAGAATGCTCGTTGTCCCGGTCATGGTTTTGATCCTCCTATAGATGAGGAGATGCCTGAACAGGCTGATGATGAGACTGCTGCTACTCACGACGATGATGGCAATGGTGAGGATGCTTTTGATGATGGTGATGGCTCTGGTGGTGTTTCTAGTGATGAAGCCACTACTGTTGCTGCTCCTTCAGATGGAGATGAGGACTACGAGCCTGTAGTTGATGATGATGATGTTGTGGACATAGATAGTGTAGATTTCTAGTTGTTTCTTAGTTTTTAGTCTAGTTTACTGATCATATATATCTTTCTAGGCTATTTTATATTAGAAACATCTGGGCACATTATCTGATATGTACTGTTTTTATCTTTAATTTTCATTGCTTCTTTTTTGTAGCTACTTTTATGAGAACATGCTTCTGAGTTGTAATATATGTTATGTGCACTCTTGCTCCTTGATCAGTAATATCATATGAGTTGGCGTCATATTTCACCATATTTTGATTATGACTTAGCTTGTGTATTTCTTTCGTCTCTGGTTGATGTATGATATGAGATTGCTTGTTTGCATATCTTCTTGATTGTGTTTGGAGAGGACTTGATTATCTACTCTTCTACCCTCCCCCCCCCGCACTTTTTGAAAATGTCAAAAGGGGGAGAGAACTCCAATGTCTTGAAAGTCAATCATATTGCTATTCCTTGTTATAATGCTGCTTATTGCTTATGAGATCATTTTCTTGTTCATTTTATGTTCTATCATGTGACTTGCAAAGGACCATATAGTACATGTATGCTATAATTGCTTTGTTGTAGATAGACTAACTATGTAGGTTAGAGTAAGCATAGATTGAGGAGGAGAAATTCACATTGTTCACATCTTGAATCCCCCAAATTCACAAGGCAAAGGTATAATTTATATATCCTTTTTCAATATGTTTGAGGAATGGTTTGTCATTGTCAAAAAGGGGGAGAATGTTGACCTAGAGGTTATACATTGTCCATATTTTGAGAATGACTTAACCATTCCATTCATATGTATCTAATATGTGTATTCAAGATTGATTTCAGGTGTTAGGTACATGAAAAGGATCAAATTACATAAGCCCTAGCTTGTCCAAGTTCAAGTCAAAAGCTATACAAGTGTGCAAATTAGGAAATCCATGTAAATGACCTTAGAAGAATTTTGTAATCACTTGTATTGATGATATGATTTGTAACTAAGATGAGAAAATTGTTTGGGACACTTTGCACCAAGTTTTAATCACTTTTGATGCACTTCAAAAAATTGATCATAGGTTGTTGATCGGTCGAGTTGCAATCTCGACCGATCCACTGGAACCATTTTCTGGAGAGTGCATTAGTCGAGTTGTGTATTTACATAACTTGACCGATCACGTTACTGACCAAATCCAACTTTCATTGGTCGGTCGAGTTTCCTCAGGACAAACTCGACCGATGGTTTGAAATTTGGGTTTATCTTTTACCCAATCGGTCGAGTTACCTTTATTGAATCTCAACCAATTACACTGTAAAAAAATTGCAGAAAAAGTGATTGTGACCGTTGGTGACTTATTTGGATGAAAATAGATCTGTTGCCTTGGGAAAAAATGGCTATTTTTCGACCCTAAGTGTTCCCCAACTCAAAGGGGCACCCCAACTATAAATAGGACCACTTGGAGTTCATTCCAAGGTTTCTCATTCCATATATGCTTGGTTCTTGCCTAGTTGAGAGTGCTACACACCTTTGAGCCCCTTTCTCTCTCTACCTTCAAGTTAAATATGTGAGTATGAGTGAGTTAGGATATGTTGTAAGAGCGCTACCTCTTGTATCCATGTAAAGCTCTCCACCTCCATCTTCCTACCCCCTTTCCTTATTGAAGAAAAGGCTTAAAGATCTTCTCTGAGTGAAGGAGAAGGAGTTGCTATTCTTCAAGGTTGAAAAAATAATGGTGTTCCAGATCTCCGAGTGAAGGAGATAGGCAAGGCAGACATTCAAGAAGGATAGGTAATTCCTTGAAGGCCAAATACTTGAAGATGGAGTGGGTAAGTCCTTGTTGATGGCTGAAGAATCCCTAGTTCAAGTGGGTAAGCTCCTTCGGTAGGTTGAAGATCCTTGCTTGAGGTATTAAGTCCTTGGATGAATGTGGTTTTGTCTTGTAATCTTACGAATGAATATAAGAGCATCAAGATTGCAAAGTCCTAGAGATTAACCACCTCTAGGTAGTATACTGACTCACTTCTAGTTTGAAGTGTGGAACCACTCTAAACCACTTTGTCCAAGTGTATGTTCTTCCTTTTATCTCACCCTTGCTATGCATGTTATTTAGGACTTCGAATTGTTTGTATGCTTAAGTTTATGTACTTAATATAATTTGAAGGTCTAATTCATTTTGTGAGATTTGTGAAGCTCTATTCACCCCCCCCCTATAGAGCCTTTGATCCAACAACAAACAACTCCCCCACCTTCCATATAGACCTTCTTAGCTTTCCTTTGTCGAATTTCCAAGCCAATCAAATAACTCATTAGTTGATAGCTACTAAAGGTAGCTCATCCATGAAGGGGTAAACCCTAAAATACCCTTGAGGAAAACACCTTCAAACCAAGGTTTGAATAGGCACTCCATGGCTTAAAAAGCTCTATAATGATGAGAGAATATCCAAGGAACATAATGCAAGTGATAAATTACAAAGAAAACCTCTCAATTGGGTAATTGCAGAAAAGTACAAAATGTGCATAAAATTGCATAACTTGCTCAAACAATGTCCAAATTTGACCAAAAATGAAACTTAATCTTGTATAATGAATTCAAAGCATATCACAAGGTTATATTAGGGTTATAAGAATTCAATTATGATAATTAAGTTTGTTAAACACTTTAAGCAAGGTTAGGGTTCTCACAACCATAAACCCCTAATAGGGATTTCACCCCTAAAATCCAAGGAACACATAGATGGACACTTCTCATGCACGTCATCCTCAATATTACACATGGTTACTTCCATATTATGGTAATATCACATCACTCTTATAGAGGTCATATTCTTCTCTTTCAATTCAGACATATCTTATCTTGGGTCAGCACAAAAACCCCCACATAAGAAGACATTTGCAGATATGGAACATAGAAACTTGTTGTGACACCTATACAAATCTAATAGTAACTTTCAACTTTGGGACTCGATTGTTGTCTGAACTATTCTATATGTTGTATCACGCATCACTTAGAGGCCATACTCATTGGATCTTACCAAACATAAAACATCAGGTATCTCTTATCAAATGCAACTTTATAAGGTTTCACCCCTATGCCCATTTAATGGTTGTTGTAATTAACAACTCAATCAACTAGGTATGCATCTCATAATTTTAAATAACTATGAAGCATATAAATTTTTTTAGAGGATTCTCTAATCATTTCAATGATGAACTGGCCATCTATTTGGTTGAAATATCATACATTTGTCTATAAGTGTTAACAAATATAACTTCCTGATTGACCTTGTTTGGAGTAGAACAATGAAACTATCTTCATCTTATCAAGATTCCCACAACACACTTAATAGAGATTTTATAACTCCAAGAGGATACTTTAGTCAACCCCAACTCATTCTTTCTAGACTTGTCACACATAAGTATAGTTGCTTCATTATTCTTAAGGTTTAATAAAGATATTGACCATGTTACTAACCATCTCTGGAATACTTTGAGATGTCATCATTAAAAGCTTGCCACAACTTGTAAGACATGACCTGAACACTCTGTTCCTCTTATTTATAAATTCAATTGGTACATTGGTTAGTCTAAAGGACATAACCCTAAACTCACCATGGTCATGTAACTTATGTCATCCATTCTAACTCTTATGTCTAAAGGATATTTTATCTTAAAGGAACATGGTAGCACATGTCTACTAATCAACAAACCATCTATCCTTAATACTGGTCTTTCCCAGCTATCACTAGACCATACACAACATCATAGAATTTCTTTTGTTTTTCCTTCCAAACAACATTTATAGGGTCATCATCAACTCTCTCTCTCTCTATCTCTCTCTCTCTTAGGGAGAGGAACATTTGGAATATTCATTTAATAAACATCTCCAACCTTTGCATACTTCCCACATCCTATCAACATTGTTCAAGGGTCACTAGCAAAAAGGTAACCAATTCTATTTTCATTATGCAAGATACAACTTCTTATGTATCATTTTACCCTTTTCATTTTGGGTTCCTTGCCATTAGTATAGGAATTATCATGATTAACATATCTCATTACTCCATCCTTTATGACTATTTATCCCACTAGGGTATGTTCTCTTATTTAATTATATTTTTCAACCACTTATCAACATGTAAATCATCATATTCTTCATTTTCTTCATTAAACAAAGATCATCTCCCTTAATTTCTTTCGCATGCCATGTTGATTTTATGTTAACACTTTCTTACACACATAGGTTGGTCTGATCTTAACTCAGGTTCCACCTTATTCCTTTGTCATTGTTCCCATTTATCTTCTCATTTTTACTTATTACAGGAGTTCTCTCCATCTTGTGTTGATTTCATACCTTGATTCACTTTATAAGCAAAGACTTATCTGTCTTTTACTTCATTATCTTCTTGAATCACATATTCAAGAACTCGTCTTTTCTTATTTGTATTTGGATTTAGATTTCATGGTGTTGTGTCTTTCTCTTTAGCTACAAAACATTCAAGTTTTGATAGATTATGATGAGATTCTCATCTTATTTAAGGTAGGTTTGAGATATTTACACCATGATTTCTTATTCATTATGCTCTTTAGATTGTCTCAAAATGACTACTTGATCAAAGTAATTAGAAAGATAAAAATCTAAGAGTTCCATACTTACCTTTTCTTCAATAATTAATTACCTAGCCAGGGCACCCAAATAGTGAGATTACGCAGTATGCACCATATTTTTATGTCATATTCCTAATTTTGACATCATCCTAGTCCTAAGTCCTAGTGTCCCTGTAAACCTAATGAATCTAAAGCTCTAATACCAGCTTCTGAGAACCCATTACACTAAACTAGATTACTCAAAATATGAAACACAATCGACCACTAATTAATCACATACCCAAAAATATGGGTAAATTAAAACTAATTTCAACGTCAGCATCCACTCAGAAACATTTTCATAAGAGCCCAACATCTTTCTTATATCCATACTATTCCAAGAGTTTGATACGATTTTTCTATTGCCTTAGCCACAACATATATACATAGGAGAACAATATTTGTATATGCCACACAACAAATATTAACATGCTAACAAAATTCCGATTTGTTTGAAACACCATATACAAACTTTTCCTACCTGGACCTGAGAGTACAGGGATGACTCTAGGATACACTAGAAATATAATCAACTTTCTCAAAGATTCATTAATTTAGTTCCTCTTTACTTCCACAGTTTTGTTGTCGTCGGTGTCGATTGCCTAAAAAGATGTGGAGAACCACAAGGGTGAGACCCATGTCCCAGCAAGAGATATAACCTCTAACAATGTTAATTGATTCCAACATTTTTAGGTAATGAGGTAGTTTAAGTAGTTTAATCATATATAACAAATAAGTTCAACAACATTGATGATTAATAAAATACATAAAGGAGCATATAATAACTATGTTCATTAGCATGACTATTCTCATTTCCCTATTAATAGTATAAGGAGTCTAGAAGTATGAGCATCTCTAACATCATGAATAAGTCTAGTATTATATGCATAGCTAACAACATCAGCATGTCTAATAGGTTGAACATATCAACATCATAAGAATAGCTACAAAATAAGCACAACTATCTGGATACGCATGATTAGCAGTATATGCATCTCTAGTTACAAAGGCATGGCTAGCATGCTAAACATAACTAACAACATGAGATAGCTAGTATCATGATTATAATTAGCAGTAGCAGTATAGTTATCAACACAAGCATAGCTATTGTATGTACGCATCTACAATCTTAAGTATATCCGCAACCTGAGTATATCTACTATCTCTTAATTGCACTAAGCATCATATTTATGTAAAGATAACAAACAAGGGTTATCATCCAATGTGAAGCATCGTGTATAACCCTAAACAAATATGCTACATGACTATATTACATCTTTTATTATGTCCTGGGGAGTTTGAGTCATACCACTCAAAGTCCAACTGACCACTGCTTGTTCACAATCAGTTCCATATAGGATCTTAGAAGAGTCAGACACCAAGATCTTCTCCATACTCAGTTAGTACGAGTTTGCACCGTAGGGACATATAGTCAAAATACAAAATAGCGACATATAGTTCTGTAACCAGCCCACCTTGGTATAGGTCACAGTGCTAGAATCTAGGTTATTCAAACCCAATCACTAAGGTACAACTACAGTTGTCCTCTAATCACATCATGTTATAATCACTGAGACCCAACCAAAGTCTTTCTCAAAAAGTGGCTAGGTATGACCGCAACCATCCTGCTGAAACACTTGGTGTCAGGCTGACAAGCACCCCACATACTCAATAGTATGCACTCTGAGTTTCCCTTAGAAATACTTGTTTCACCATCCAGCAAGTTCTAGCATTGAAGGTGATTCTATGGCACAGGGCACTACATGATTAGAGTTTCACTTGATTAGTTATCTCCAATTGGATGAATTAAGGTTGCATCAAAAAAGTGGACATACAAACCCTAATTCACTTCTAGCAAATATTTCTATATAACAATTTCAGAAGATATAAAGCATATGAGAGATATTATTCATCATCGCATCATTACATGATGCCATTCACTTTCCATTAATGTGACTGCACTTGTCATCATACTTTCACAATAGCACAGGGTATCAACCCTTATCAACACAAGAGGAATACACCTCATTTAGGGCTCAACCATGCCCAAAGGTCATTAAGACCATCATATTATTCCCTATAAGATCATCATTATCATTACATGCCTTTTAGCAAGGCTCAACAACATCACTTACATATAATACACCAGATCAGCAAAATATTGCATTAATGATCTAGGAGGGGTTATATTAGCATTAATAATATTCCTTTATTACATCAACATGTAAGGAATCTAGATATGGTTAACCCTCATCATATTCATAATGCACATGTTTAGCATAAGAAAGTATCAACCATGTGTCTATGATAACCATCAATTAACACATTAAGGTTATGATCATATTAATGAGGTTATTTCACCATCATGCCATCTTATAAGAAGGTTAAACATGAATACTCATCTTTATTTATTTTCATTTGATTTTGGTTCAACAAGATAAACTATATTAATTTTACTAATCAGCATTCATACCCAAACCCTAACTCACGACATCCCCATTGGATCATGGATGCATAAGGTGAAGCATCACCATCACATTCCATACATTCTCAAGTATGAACCCACACATAAATCAAGGTGTAACCATCATATTATAGCATACTAGGATTTCAACAACAATAAGAGAGTACTTCATGATTGTATTAGTCATTCAAGGACTATTCATACCCAATTACCATCATTTAGTTATATTAAAGCTAGGTATAACAAGCTATACCTCATTAGGATTACCCATTAGTTCATTATGGCAATTATAAATCATAATCATATGAGGGCAAGGGTAAGACTACAAATTTTAAGGCATTGAACCATCAAATTCTCATCATTAGAATCATAACACTACACTACACGCTTCACCCAAAACAATGGGAATATTGAGGCATCAACTTCTAACCATTAAATGTTGAAAAGGTAAAGCCATTGTTTGTTTACATAAGTAAACATCTTGAACAAACCACCTATGAATTCATTGAGTTATACTCTAGAAAGAGCCACCATATAACCCTAGACATCCCTTGATTAACAACACAAAATGTTCCATTGATAGTAGGGTAAAACCCACAAGCGATTGTTTATTTAAAACAAGTCGTCAGTAAATGAGTTTTTTAAGTTGATATCATAAAGGAAAACATTTAAATCACTTTATTAGGACCAACATATTGCATTTAGTCATCATTACAATTTATTTTATGAAGAACCATTAGATCTTAACCATTAGGTCAAGTTCATATATTAAACCCATCAATTGGAGTATAGGTCCGACCATTGCATCAAATGACCCAAGAAACCATTGGTTTAAGGCTTAATTGATGCTACAACTACATGATTAACTTACCATAGGTTGTGGAGACCTGATCCACAATCACTAGTGACCATTAAGTCACCATAGGTTGTTAGATCAGTACTTTATTTATTAATCACCATCGAATATCAAGCTAATGTCACCATTGATTGATAGCATCATTAGGGTACTTAGTTGTTGATCATTAAGCTTATAATTAGGTTAAAACATGACCTAAGGGGTGAACGCTAGTTGACAACCTTGGTCACCACCATCAATTTTTATGAAGACAATACCATAGGGTTGTTTCAATGGTACCATCATCGGGTCATGGGTTTATAGAAGAAATCAACTTAAAACCCTAAAATTGACCATTGGTTGATAGGTGCTTAGCACCATAGGTTGTCAAACCAACCTAATACAAGTGATATTATACCTTAGGAATAATCTACACATGATCATAGATTCATATAGAACTGAAATCGAACAGAGAATATTATAAAAGTCGAAATCCAAGTCAAGCATAGCTTTTTAGTGCATGGATCATCATTTAAAAGCAAGAACATGAGCTAGCAAGCTTATGGTAAGCAATAAACGTGGAGAAAGTTATAAAACTTGCCTCTAATTAGAAGATAAACTCCCAAATAGAAGAAAACATGAGTATGTAGGGTAGAAAATTCAAGCATAAGCTGTGAACTCATCCATCTAGCAGCTTTATTCATCAAATGAGCAAACCCTAAACATAAGGAGCAAGAAAGGTAGGGTTTTAGAGCTTTAGAGCAATTTATACCATGGAACAAAAAGGTTCTGACCTTGAGAAAGGTAGGAGAAAGGATAAAAAAGAAATAAATGGAGGAAATAAGTGGATTCTCACTCTTTTAGATCAAGATCATTAGAAGGAACCTTTTTAAACCCTAAAAGGAAGGCAATTGCAACCCTAGATTCTTTTTCCAAGAAGATCCCCTCTTTCTTCTTCCTTGGATAGAAAATTATTAGAAGCACAAAGGGAGAACAAGCTTTGTAAAAGGAGGGAAGTGGTGAAGATAAAATGGCTCGTTACGGTGCTTGGGGATAAGTATATGAAACTTTAAGATAAAGAAAAAGAAAAAGAAAAAGTTGAAGTTCTAGTATCTTTCCATGTGTCCATGGCCTTAAACTATTAAGAAGTTACAAGCAAACACACAATAACATCCCCCACCTTCCATATAGATATTCTTAGCTTTCCTTTGTCAGATTTACAACCCAATCAAATAATTCATTAGTTGATAGCTACTAAAGGTAGCTCATCCATGAAGGGGTAAACCCTAAAATACCCTCGAGGAAAACACCTTCAAACCAAGGTTTAAATAGGCATCCTATGGATCAAAAAGATAAATAATGATGAGATAATATCCAAGGAACTTAATTCAAGTGATAAATTGTAAAGAAAACCTCTCAATTGGGTAAATTGTAGAAAAGTCCAAAATGTGCATAAAATTGCATAACTTGCTCAAACAGTGTCCAAATTGGACCAAATTTGAAACTTAAGATTGTCTTATGATTTAAAAGCATATCACAAGGTTATATTAGGGTTATAAGAATTCAATTATGATAATTAACCTTGTTCAACACTTTAAGCAAGGTTAGGGGTCATAGTTAGAGAAGGGTTTTATCAGGCCGAGCACTTCCCCTTGGGGTGCTCCTGTGTTGTTTGTTAAAAAGAAGGATGGTTCAATGATGTTGTGTATAGACTACAGATAGTTGAAAAATATGACAATAAAGAATAAGTATCCTTTGCCGAGGATTGATGGTCTTTTTTATCAGTTAAGAGGTGCCACTGTGCTTTCAAAGATAGACATGAGGTCAGGTTACCATCAGTTGAGAATTCAGGATGATGACATACCCAAGTTAGCTTTTAGGGCTAGGTATGGTCATTATGAGTTTGTGGTTATGCCGTTTGGGCTAACCAATGCACATGTGGCTTTTATGGATATGATGAATAGGGTGTTTAGACCTTATATTGATCAGCGTACGGTCGTGTTCATAGATGGTATCCTGATATACTCCAAGGATAGTCAGCAGTATGAGCAACACCTTCACTAGGCATTGATTTTGTTGAGGCATCATCAACTATATGCTAAGTTTATTAAGTGTGAATTTTGGTTATTTGAAATGTCTTTTCTAGGCCATGTTATATCTCCAAAAGGCATTTGTGTTGATCCCAAAAAAGTAGAATGTGTACTAGAATGTAAACAACCAAAGACACCGACAGAGATCTATAGTTTTCTAGGTTTGGAAGGTTACTACAGGAGGTTCATCAAAGACTTCAGTTCTATAGTGTTACCCCTAACTAGGTTAACCAGGAAGGATGTTCCTTTTGCTTGGAATGACAAGTGTGAATGTTCTTTCCAAATGTTGAAAGAAAAGTTGATTAGTGCACCGGTGTTAGTACTACGGAGCAAGGGAAAGGCTATATTGTCTTTTGTTATGCTTCAAAGAATGGCTTGGGATGTTTGTTGATGCAGGATAAAAATGTGATTTCTTTTGCTTTGCGAAAGCTTAAGAAGCACGAGGAGAATTACCCAACACATGATCTGGAGCTTGCAATGGTGGTCTATGCCTTAAAGATCTAGAGGAACTCTCTTTATGAAGAAAAGTGTTAGATCTTCACTGACTACAAGAATCTATAGTATATCTTCTCAAAATAGGAGCTGAATATGAGACAGAGTAGATGGATGGAGCTGATTAAGGATTATGATTGCGTAATAGACTACCATCTAGGGAAAGTGAATGTGGTAGCTGAGTAGAAAGTCATCTTCATCATCAATGGTAGATAATGCACAATTAAATTCCTTGATGTGCCATTAGAGAGATATACTAGTGTCTCTTTGCCAGATGAACATACAACTAGAAGTTTCCTTGCTGGCAGGATTGTTGGCACAACTACAAGTGAAACCTACCTTGAGACACCAGATTCATGATGCACAACAGAATGATTCTATGATACAGAATATCTGATCAAGGATTGGCAGTGAAAAGTATGATGGCTTTCATGAGGCATATGATGGTACAGTTTGTTACCACAATAGGATAGTAGTTCCTAATTTTGATGGGTTGAGGAAGATGGTACTTAAGGAGGCTCACTCCTCCATGTATGCAATGCATCCTAGAAGTACCAAGATGTACTAAAACATGAAAGAGATGTATTGGTGTCCAGGTCCAAAGCGTGATGTGGTAGAGTTCGTTGCCAAATGTCCAATTTGTTAGCAGGTGGAGGTTGAGCACCAAAAGCCTATAGGGACATTAAACCCTTGCCAATACCACTGTGGAAATGGGATCATATTACTATGGACTTTGTGGTTGGTCTTCCTAGGACAGTCAAGGGTCATGATTCCATATGGGTGATAGTAGATAGATTCACTATGTCAGCTCATTTTCTACCAGTCAAGATGACGTTTATAGTAGAGAAATTGGCACAAATATATTTTGATGAGATAGTCCATCTGCATGGCATTCCAGTGATTATAGTTTTTGATAGATGTCCATAGTTTACAAATCATTTTTGGGAGTGTCTACATTCAATAATGGAAACACAGCTGAGATTTAGTACAACTTTTCATCTGCAGACTGATGGCTAGTCTGAAAGGACTATTCAGACTTTAGAGGATCTCTTGAGGGCATGTGTACGGTAGTTGGGATGTACATCTGACTCTGATAGAGTTTGTTTACAACAATAGCTATAAAAGAAGCATAGATATGGCTCCTTATGAGGCTCTATATGGGAGATTATGTTGATCTCCTCTTTGCTAGTATGAGATAGGTGAATATCAAATTTTGGATCCTGAGCTAGTACAACAGCCTATAGAAAAGATTAAAGTGATACTACAATAGTTGAAAGCATCCCAGGATAGGTAGAAATCTTATGCAGATAATGATGCAGACCACTTGAGTACCAAGTGGGAGATATAGTATATCTTAAGGTTTATCCTTGTAAAGGTGTGTTGAGGTTTGAAAAGTACGGTAAGATGGCTCCTAGATTTATGGGACCATACCCTATCCTAGCTCGCATTGGAAAAGTAGCATACAAGTTAGAGCTACCACCAGAGCTACATAGATTGCATAATGTCTTTCACAACTCTATGTTTAGAAAATGCCATCCAAATACCGAGAAGACAATCCAACCAGTAGAGGTTGAGTTAGATGAGGATATCTCCTATGTTGAGGGTCCTGTGTGGATCCTGGATAGAAGGGTGAAAAAGCTGAAGAGAAAAGATATAATACTAGTGAAATTTTTGTGGAATCACCATGGCATATAGGAAGCCACATGATAACTAGAGAATGATACGTGTAGAAAACACCCATCTCTTTGTGCGTAGGATTTTGGGGCGAAATCCTTGTTAGGGGTTTATAGTTGTAATGCCCCTGAACTTGCTTAATGAGTTGAATATGCTTAATTATCATACTTCAGTGCTTATAACCCTAATCTAACCTTGTTATATTATTTTAAATCATAAGACAATCCTAAGTTTCAAATTTGGTCCAATTTGGACACTGTTTGAGCAAGTTATGCAATTTTATGTACATTTTGTATTTTATGCAATATACCCAATTTAGGGGTTTTCTTTGCAATTTGTCACATAAATTATGTTACTTAGATGTTATCTTTTCATTCTTGAGTATTTTGAGTCATGGGGCTCCTATTTGAGCCATGATTTGAAGGTATTTTCCTCAAGGGTATTTTAGGGTTTGCCCCTTCATGGATGAGCTACCTTTAGTAGCTATCAACTAATGAATTATTTGATTGGCTTGGAAATTCTTCAAAGGAGAGATAAGCACGTCTATATGTATGGTGGTGGAGCTGCTTGTGTGTGTGCTTGTATATTCTTAATAGTTTAAGGCCATGGACACTTGGAAAGATACTAGAACTTCAACTTTTTCTTTTTCTTTATCTTAAAGATTTATATATATATCCCTAAGAACCCAAACAAACCATTTTATCTCCACCAATTCCCTCCTTCTACAAACCTCATTCTCCCTCTGTTATGCTACAAAATTCCTGTCGAAGGAAGAAGAAAGTGGAGATCTTCTTGGAAAAAGAATCTAGGGTTGCAATTGACTTCCTTTAGGGGTGCCTAAAGCTCCTTTCTAGTGATCTTGACCAAAAAGTGTAAGTATTACCTTATTTTCTCCATTTATTTATTTTCTCTTCTTACTCCTATATTTATCCAGGTCGTAACCTTGTTGTTCCATGGTGAAAGTGGCTCTAGAACTCAAAAATCTATCCTTCTTATTTCTTCTTCTAGGGTTTTGCTTCTTTGTGGAGAGAAGTGCCTACTTGGCCAAGTTCAGATCTGAATCTGGGGTTTTCTTATCTTATTTTCTCAATATTATTTCTATTTAGGATCTAGCATACTCTATAGAGGCAAGTTATATAACATTTTTCACTTATATTGCTTGCTAGAATCTTGTTAGTTCATGTTTATGCTTTAATGTGATGATCTACGCATAAAGAAACCATGCTTGTTTAGGGTTACGAATTTTTATATGGTGTTCCATGTTCTGTTCCAGTTCTATATGAACTTTTAAACATGTGTACGACCTTTCTAAGGTATAATATGATCTGGTACAGGTTGATAGAAACAACCTATGGTTCTAAGTACAAAACAATCGATGGTTCAAATTAGGGTTTTCAAGCTATTTCCTTCCCTATAACACAACCGATGGTCATACCATTAAACAACCAATGGTGTTGCTAACTTGGAAACTGATATTCATGATCAAGGGTGTAAACATTTATGGTGACAACCTATGGTCACCCCCATAGGTCAGTTTTTGGCTCAATTCGAAGTTGAATTATCATCCACTAAGTATTTTAATGATGCTATCAATCAATGATGACATTAGCTTAATATTTGATGGTGTTAAATGAATATATTGCTGATCTAACAACCATTGGTGACTTCATGATCACAATTAGTGGTGGATCAGATCATCACCACATATGGTGTGTTAAGAATCTAATTCTAGATTCGACTAAACCTTAAACCAGTGGTTCCTTGGTTCAATTGATCTAATGGTTTGACTTATACTTCAATTGGTAGCTGTGAACAATGAACCTGACCCAATGAATAATATTGGATGCCTCAACATCCAATTTATTAGAATAAACCCCATGTATTATATGTGGGTCCTAGTAATGAGAATTTGACCATTCAATACCATTAATTTGTAGTCTTACCTTTTCTCTTGTATAGTTATATTTGATAAATCACTATAATAAGTGGATGCATAACTCCAATGTGATATAGCTTGTTATACCTAACCTCAATGTGATTGGATGATGTTTATTGGTTATAATCATACCTCTTGAATGATTAATGTGGTAATGTATTACACTCTTCTTGTGTTGAAACCACAATGTAGTGCTATTTAAATATCATAGTGCCTCGCCATAATAATACATCTGGACACATAATTTCTTATGACCTTTTGAGCTTTGTTTAAGGAATGGAATAATGAGGATGACCTTGCTATGAATAATGTGATGGTCTTAAATGACCTTTGGGCATGTTGAGCCCTGATTGAGATGAAATCATTTTCATGTTCCAATAAGGGTTGAAACCCTGGAACTTGTGATAAGAAATGTATATCTTGAAATGATATGATGATAATGTAGTTCATTATAATGCAATGGATGATAGCATATGGTAATATGATTGAGAGCTATAATTCAAACATTTTATATCTTCTTAAGTTGTAATGCTTATACACTTGATACAAATGAATCATTGTTTGTATGTCCATTTGTATGATGAAGCCTTAATTCACCCAATTGACAATGGTTAATCAAGTGAAATTCTAATCATGTAGTGCCTTGTGCCATAGATCCATCTGAGTGTCAGAACTTGGTAGATGGTGAAATGAGTATTCCTAAGAGAAACTTGGAGCACATACGATTGAGTATGTGGGGTGCTTGTCATCCTAAATCCAAGTGCTTAGGGAGGATGATTGTGGCCATACCTAGCCCTCTTTTTGAGAATGATTGCGGTTGTGTCTCAATGATTATCATGTGATAATGTTTTTGCTTTGCATACCTTGATCTCTAGCACCATGACCTGTACCAAGGTGGGCTAGTTGTTTATAGGACTTTATGTCGATGTTTTGCAGTTAGACTGAGATGTCACTGCAGTGCAGACTCATACTGATCGAGTATGGATAAAATCTTGGAGTCTGGCTCTTCATTGATCTTATATGGAACAGATTGTGACCAAGCGGTGGTTAGTTGGACTTTGAGTGGTACGACTCAAACTCCCCAGGGCATAATAAAAGATATAATACCATCTGTGTAGCATAATTTCTAGGTTTTAATATGTATCACATTAGTTGATTAACCATTGTCTTGTCTTTACACTACATAGTTCATACATGATGCAGACTTATGAAAATTGAGTAATTCTACTTGATGCTACAACTTATTTGCTTAACTGCTTAGTATGCTTAAACTATTCAATCTGTTCATATTGCTTATTCAATACCCTAAGTGCATAATGTATTTACTGTTAATTAATATGTTATAATCAATATATGTTGGAGAGAGTTATATCTCTCGCTGGGATTGGGTCTCACCCATGGGTCACCACATTTTTTTAGGTGGTCACGGGCAACCAGGTTGAGGTCGCGCTGTGGAAGAGAACCAACCTAGTGATCAATAGATTTAGAAGGTGGGTTAGTTTTAGATGTTACTAGTAGAGTCCTAATGTCGTCCATGTACTCTTAGGTCTGGGTATGGGATGTGTTTTCTAGATGATATACTTGTATCGACATGAGATTATGGTAGTATCCCAATGTTTGTAAATATATAGCATGTACATGTGAAATATCTTTTTTATGCAGGATGTGACTGAGGTCTTTGGATCCATATGTGAATACTTGTTACAGTATATGAGAATGGAATGATGGACCTTTATTTAAATGTTCTAGAGATTATTTACATTGTTGGAATTAGTTTTAATTATTTTGCATTTTTACTATGTGATTAATTAGTATTTGATCGTGTTTTGTGTTTTGAGTAATCTCATTTAGAGTGATGAGGTGTCACATGAAGGATCTTCCTATCATCCTAGAAAACCCATGAAGCATTACCAGTTGTAAGTGTTGTCATCTTGGCACTACAGTCTAAGATCACTCGATACTTTTCTAAGGTATCCATCCCAAGGATCACATCTAATCCATGCATTTCAAGTGGTAAGAGATCCACATCACGAACATACTTACCACAGCTCTTTGGAACCAACTAATGGTGTTTCTAGATGAACATTGACATGTCTACTACTAACAGGTAGGAACAACTAGCTATCACTTCTCTAGTGATAAAGAAATGTGTCACACCTGGGCTAATGAAAACAGATATGAAACATGAACAAGACAAATTAGCATGAAATAATTCCGTCTGACTTGTCATGACCCGGGGGTTAATGACTCCGTCTAGCTGGATTATCGCATAGAATATAGCCTTCGTCTGTTGTCGCCCTCTTCCTCTTCCAGCCTATCATAAAGAATTGGCTTGTGACGCTTGATTGTGTCCTCTATTACTTTGTTGTTGTCGCTTCTATGATCCTTTCAGACTCTACATCATCTACTAAGTCACCTTTTCATCCTTCACAAAATAGTACCACTTAGTATGCCCCACCTTCCCACACTTGAAATAGGTTTTACCCTCGTATCATGGCCTAGACGGCCCTGTCATAGACACTAATGTTGTACTACAAGCTCGTGTAGGTGGAACACTATGACCTCTGCCTATGCTCTGTGTCCACTGTGACTGAGTCATTGACCTATATTGAGGCTGAGGTGTTGAATACCTAGGCTTCTTAAAGCCTCCAGATGAGTGTCCTTGATATTGTACAGACCTCTTATTCGCCATTGTCTCCCTCTTCTCTATCACATACCTCTCCACTCTTCTAACTGACTCCACAAAAGTTGAAAATATCTTCATGTTCTCTAATTATGACATTGGGGTTGACAACTCAGTACTCAGACCCTTCTCAAAGCTCCCAATCCTACCCTTGTCCGGTGTTTCCATATCCAGATAAAACCTAAGAAGCACCATAAACTTAGCTTCATAAGCACTGACTGACACGGTTCCTTGCCTGATGTTCTCAAACTGTACAATCTTTTCATCTAAGTAAGTCTCTAGAAAGTACTGACTTACAAAATCCTGTCGGAATTCTTGCCAAGTAATCACAACACCCATCCTTTTCTCCTCTTTGATGGTCCACCAATGACCAACACTCCCTTTCAATAGATACACATCATGCTTCACTTTATCTTCCTCAGGGATGTTAAGGATCTTAAAGGCCTTTTCTAGCTCAGTCAACCACATGTTTGCATCAGCTAGATCAGATTTACCTACATACTCCAATGCTCCTACACGTCGAAGTCTCTCAAAAGTCTTTCCAAAACCATGCAAACACCAAAAATTATTGCCATGGGTTGAACTTTTGCCATCCTATCCATCATGTGGTTCATTGTAGTCATAAAATGTCCAACCATGGACACAAAAGTAGGGTTATATAGATCAACTAGGTTGACTTGAAGCATCTCGGGCACACTATCAGCCCTTTCTTGCCTCCCTGCACCACCTCCTAGTGTTGCAACATTACTTTCATCAACATGCTCTTCATGTTCTCCAGATATCTTTCCTTCTCTTCTTCTTCTTCTTCTGCATAAGAAGAGGTGACCATAAGATATATCGGAGGATACTAGAACATAGTCAAACCCTAGTCCTATGTCCCTTTAGACTTAGTGAGCATATAGCTCTAATACCAACTTAACTTGTGACGACCATCGCCACACTGAACGAGATTACTCAAAACAAAGTGTGGAATTATCGCTAATAACAATACTACCATAAAACATGGTAAATTAAAACCATTTTGCAATTTAATTCTCAAGCAAAAGTTTCTCACAACAAGCCTTCAACATAGGCCATCTATATTTCATATGTGATCAAAGTTGATACATTCCATGTTCAAGGATAACAAACCACAACTGTTACATTTTACACCATGTTAATATGTACAAGCCATTCTATACAATCATGGCATAAAGGAAAAATCTACATGTCGATATATAAAACAACAAAATTTCCCTCAAGGACCTAAGAATATAGGGACGACACATAGGACCCTATGACAAGATTCTAACTAGTAGCATATCCAACCTTCTTATAGCTATTGATCTGCTGCTCTGCACCTGCACCATGACCCTGACCTCCTCGTCCATGACCACCTAAAGAGTTGTGGAACCCACGGGGTGAGACCAAGCATCCCAACAAGAGATATAAATCTTTGCCAACATATAATATAAGCATAGTAAGGTAATAGAGTAGTTAAGTAAAGCAGTATATACTAGTTAGGCAATTTAAGTGATTGCCACTGAGCTGAAGAACAATTTTGTTCTTCTTAAATAGAATATTAAGAACATGTATAATTGTTATAAACTAAATAGTACAAGAAATAAGGCATGTGATTTGTATTGACCCTAAGAAAATATGCTACACTATTATTTAATCATTTTTATGCCCTGAGGATTTGAGGTGTACCACTCAAATCCAACCAAAAACAACGAAGTCAAAATCAATACCATACAAGATCAATGGAAGAGCCGGTGTTATAAACTCAATTTTTCCAAATTATGTAATGAGTTTTGTAAATATCATTTAAAGATAAATGAATTTACTTGATTGATGTGATGTGGTTTGGAATGAATTCCATGATTGATTGTTTATGTGTTGCTTAATGGGCCTTGTTTTAGTTGAAGCCCAAATTGATATGATTGATGAATACATAAAGAATTCCATAAAATAAGATAAAGGATGTGGACTATTTCCCTAAAAATAAGAATTCGAGATTTTGGATATCTTGGAGTTCAAGGAACTCAAAACCAAGAAATAATAATAATGGGTTCAAGGAAAAGAGGGAAAAAGTGATTACTATAATGATAACTTGTATGACAAGAAAAAGGAATCGAAGTTTTGTTATTTCACCAAATTTGGAGGGATGAAGGATAATAATGAACTCGAGCTTCCCTCAAAATTTGGGAAAGAAATACCAATCCAATTGAGAGATATGATTTTTTTTCCAAAATCCCATTGGAATAAGAATTTAATTCGAATTTTAGGAAATTACTTTCCTTTTGATCTAGCGCCTGTGATGAGAGCCGTTGGATTGAAATCCAATGGGCTCTGCCCATCGTCCAGGTCCCAGTGGAACAAGGACTCTGTGACTTGCAGGTTGATCTTCCAACCTGATTTCTCGAGAATCTAAGGTTCAAACGCTTATGGAAGTTATCCTATGGGATTCAGGAGAACAATCTGAAGGTTTTCAACCTTGGTTTGGGTAGGATTCATCTCCGATTGGGAAAGTACCCAATTCTGTAGAAACTGAGCACGACTCTATATATAGGGGGGGAGTTAGAGAGTATCAGCATCCACTCTGGATTGATAGATCTGCTGAGGAATCGTGCGAGTAGTGTTTCTATACGCTCAATTTGTAGTTTTGTCCTGAGCTTCGACCTCATCACCGCCGGGGACCTCGCCGGAATCCGGCGAGCAAGGGGATAGGGTCGGGGGATCCTGGGCTTGAATTGACCCAGCCCTCGACTTCGTGGAGAGGCGGCGAAGCTTCCGGGACAGTTGGATCGAGAAGAAGATGCCCGCAGCTCTGAGTCAACTACCGAGTTGACCGCGCGACGACCTGCTGAGGAAGAAGATGACCCGATCACCGTCGGATCAGGGAGCACGGTGATCTCCACCACAATCTAACGAACCTGAGGTGAGGGCGAGGATTGTGAGAGGAGCGCGGTCGGCTACCGTACGATTAGGATCTAGCAGTTGGGTCAATATTTGACCGAACCCTTGGATCGTGATCGGACGATCTGGGCGTGAGGTGCGTAAGTAAAAGGAGACGCGCGGCGAGGAGTGTTAGATCGTGAAGCGGACCACGGGCGCATCAATCCAACGATCAGGAATTTTCGGTAATTAATCTCTCTCTAACGAATATTCAGAAAATAGGTTTTCTTTGTGAAATTAATAGAAAATGATAGGAAACTCGTATGAGAAAACTTTATATATGAAAGTTGCATAGAAAAATGCAAGGAACACGATAAAAATACTTCCAAAACCTAATTCCACTTCGTTTTGCAAAAGTACTTTATTTGGCTAATAAAGTTTATTAAAATTTGATGAGAAACCCTAATTGCATGTTGAGAGGGTAATTTGGTAATTCAACAAGTCAAATTGTTAAGATTGACTCTGATAATGTTAATGGTAGTTTAATTTTCTATTTGAATGCAAAAATTCTTAACTTGGAATTATAATGATTAAAAGAAGGTTAATTTGCAAGAAAACCCTAATTTGGGATAAAGAGAGATAAAAACCATATTTTTATGAAACAAGGAAATCAGTTGTCTAATAAAGGAAATTCAATGAGAAATTAGGAGTTTTATGAAGAGTGATAAATCAAGGATGATAATGATGAAAGAAGAAGTAAAACCCTAATTTCTAGAAGAAACCCTAATTATGGAATTGGAATCCTAATTGGAATAATGGAAGTGGATAAATATTAATAAAAGGAAACTGTCCTTTTATTTCAGGTTTTTCTTGTTGATTGGGTTTCTCTTTCTATCTTGAAAAGTGCAATTAAAAGGTATGTGGTTACGCTTATGAATAATCGCTTTAGTTTCCCGGCGATTTCCGAAGGATTTATCGGTTGCTTGAAATAACTGTTGAATGTCTATTTATTTCATGCAACTATAAAGTGACTATGATTATCACAAAATGTATATGCCTACATGCTCAGATCCTGGTTCCCTCTGTGTATGACCTAGTACATGGCTATCTAATGGGTAGGACCATCAGGTCTGAAGAGATCTAGTACATGGCTGCCTATTGGAGAGGTCATCAGGTCTGACCTAGTACATGGCTATCTAATGGGTAGGACCATCAGGTCATGAGAAGACCTAGTACATGGATGCCTATTGGAGAGGTCATCAGGTCTGTGTTTGACTTAGTACATGGCTACCCTTGTGGTAGGACCATCAAGTCACATTGAGTTAGATATTGGGCTACCTGGAGTAGTGCCATGCGACTCTACCTTTGCAGAGGTATAATGAAAGTTCACTGCAGGAACTCACAGAGTTGGGAATATGTATGGATTAAGATGTATGGCTTAAATCATAATCTTGATTGTTAAAAAGATTAATTGCTTGATTACATTGTTAGCATAATTTCTTGATTATTGGATCCTCCACATACCGACTGACCGTTGTTTTGTTTGTCGGTGTTTTAGGTACATATTCCAAAGCACAAAACAGTAAAGTGACATATTGTGAATTCAAGAATTAAAGAACAAGGAGGATTTAGTTAGAGTAGATCATCTGTGGTTAGAAGTCTAGTACTTCCAACTTTTCAAAGGTATGATAAAGAAAAATTTTATTACCATTTTCAGTATAGTCTGTTAGAATTTAATAATTGTTATTGGTTATATGTCGAACCTTTGATCCGGAATTTCATGGGTGCGGCTTCAACCTTTCGGTCTCCCTTAATTGGGGGTTATTGGAAGATGGGGTCGTAACATTTGGTATCAGAGCCTGGGTTCCTCATGTAACCATTAATAATTATTAAATTTTACAAACTCCATAGAACCCAAGGGAGTTATTAGAGGAGTATCTGAAAGACGGAGGTGTCTAGAAAGGGATCACGACCGGGGGCTGGCAAGATTTTCCTCCGCACCGCTAGTCAGAATACGAGGACTCCCGGACCCGTGTGACCGCCTGGCCAAAGTCTTAGGGTATGAATCGAAATAAGATACCTTTAGGAATTCTCATCTTATTCATCCCTTCTCATCACAAAAATTCTATTAAGGACCCTAAGGATTAGGGTTTTCTCTCTTTTCCTCACCCTCTTGAGTTATGGGTAAGGTTAATAAGGTTTAAGGAATCCTCCATCAAATTAATGAAAAGTATGTAAATAAGATGTCATGGACATAAGCTTAATAGATTAAGAGCAACTAAATGATAGATACATGCTTAGGTCGTATGACATAAGTTATCGTGACCTCAGAAGAGACCTGAGGCTAGACCTTCTAGTCTGGAGGATAAGTTAGTTTTGGAGATAGAGATCTCCATGATAAGTAGAAACATGGCTACGAGGATGACGTTAACCCTAACCCTAAGTGAAGGATATATAGAGATATGACATGATGAGTTAGACCAGGTGTTTGGATGGATGTGTCTGGGATGCCATATGAGCCATGAGAGGTTGGATGACCGAGTACCTTTGGCCACCCAAATATTAGATAGAAGATGAGTCTGTTTATACCTTTGTATAGATGACAAGAAGAGTCCCATAAACCCTAGAGAAGTATAGTAACAAGTTTTGAGGCCTTGTACCTTGTTGATTGTCCTTGAAGAGGACTCAACCTTAAAGGGTTGTTCAAGGGAAGGATGACAGGAGTACATGTCATGCTTTTTGCAAGCTTGGTGCATGGTTAAGAAATAGAGTATGCAGTTGGTGAACCCAGGGTTCTTAGGCCTAAGAGGGGATGTGGTATACCTAATACTCATGATGAGGATTAAGTTGCTATAGTTTCGAGTATGGTGCTCCACATGCATAAAGAAAAGGGAAAACCCTTTTAAGTTAAAGGTAGGTTTGGTGAACCCCTCACAGCTAGGTTGAGGATAAAGGAAGATATGATCTTGATCCAGCATTGAGGAAAGAGGACAAGTATAACCCAACATGATTCAGTGGGTGATCTGCTTATACCTTAATAGCTTTCTAGGGTTAAGTAGGCTCATGTGGATGTAAACCCTAGACCTAGGAGCTTTTGTGACCTCGTGGTCAAGGGATAGTTTTCCTCCCATCCTGGGAGAGGGACCCCTTTGGTAGGGTGTATATCAGTTTTGTTAAGAGGTCTCATAGGATCTTGAGAAGTTAAGTGAAGAGTACATGGTATGCGAATGAACCTGTAGACCCATAGATATCCATCTCTAATTGCATATGAATGAGTTACCATGGAGGTAATCGGTATGGGGCTTGACCAAGGTAGGCAAGTTGCCATGATCCTTATGGAAGGGTGAGAGTCAGCCCATGAATGCAGAAAGAGAGATGATGAAGACTAGGGTAAGGTTCTAAGTGAACATGTACTATGATGATGAATCCTAAGTCTATCCTAGGGTCAGGTAGGGATAAGACCGATGAAAGTAGGAGTTGCCTAATTCCCCAGTTGCACATGACCATAGGGTCGGGAGGTAACAGCTATTGTTGTCTGAGGGCCATGGGTTAGGAGATTGATCACCTTCATGAACTCATGGGACCCAAAGGGCAGATGAGTAGGGCACTCCCTTGATGCATGAGGGAAGAGGGATGACCCCAAAAGAGTCGGTACCCTATGGACCTAGAGGAGTTGACTAGGGATATAAACCTCATTGGATTCAAGATTAATTTGTTATCATGTCTGTGATGTAGAGACACATGTGGCACATTTCAACTTAGATTTAAAAGGTGTATTGGCAAGGTGGGATGTACCATCTCTACTCTTGGAACAGGAAGAACACTGTATTTGGACTGCAGCCAAATGCTTATTTCTTCTTGTTATGGGAGTGAGAGATAGGACATTACGCATGCCATACATCAAGGATAAGAGATGATGTAGGTTGGAACGTTGCCACGATAAATGGGATAACCTGCCCTGGTAGAGTGAATGATACACGGATGGTTTGCAAACACTAAAGGAATGAGGTAGTCACCTTATGAGGATGTCTTTATCATGAATTATGTGGAACTTACAAGTTATACCAGGTTGAGCTTGATCACCCTGATGATGAAATCAGAGAGTGTTCTTAATAAAAATGGACATAGAGTTGGAGGTGAGATGATAAGTGAAATAAAGAGAAGTGTATGTCTTCGATGTTATCTAATACCTAAGGATATGAAGTGATAAGGGATGCTCTGGTTGAGTTATAGCTACCTCGTTTAGCTAGAAGAGGTTGTTTGGCTAACCCTAAGTTTGAAAAGGAGTGGTGTTTGGATAACACTCAAATGTGATAAGATGTATTGAAAAGTTAAGGGTTGTTTGGTTAGCCAGTCTACTCCTTGATGCAATAAAAGGGTGGTGGTGGAACCTCAGATGCACTTCTTTGGTGATGAAACCCTGACATGAGTGGTTTAGGGTTTTGGAGGAATCGATCTTGAGGAATCATGACATACTGGAAATCATGATTGAAGATCACCATACATCGTGATAAATAGCATTAGCACTTTGAATGCTTAAGATAAAGTTGCATATGGTATATGGCCATGCAAGTCAGGAGGTAAAGGACGAACCCCAGTAACCCAGTGTAACGATATAGAGGACAAAAGAGTCCCTGAGAAAGAAAGGGAGTTCACCACTATGGATGTTGTGATAAGTCTCCCCTTGGCCAAGGAGGGTCGAGATGCAATATGGGTTATGGTAGTTCACCTTACCTAGATGACATAAGAAAGAAAGAGTTCTGTCTTAGGATAGATCTGGTTGAACTACCCATGAGAAAGATGGTTCAACTACACCATGATGTGAGTTCAAAGGTTCTTGAGTTTGACCTAGAAGTTCCCTTCCAAAAGGTGAAGGTAGGGACATGAAGAACTCAATGTTAGTACAGTTTATTACCCCAACCTAATGGTTAGTATGATCCAGACTAAAGGGTCTAATGAGAGCATATGTGCTTGTTCAGGGTGATAGCTAGAGACAGTTTTGACCTATGAAAGATGTGATGATGACTACCATAGCCAGTATCGGGTTTCTAAAGAGCTCTTAAGGGAGGTTGTGTCGGTCACCACTTCAGTAAGGTGATGTTGGTGAAAGGACCACATGATGATTATGAAAGGACCACAATGCATGAATGCAATAGTCACTTTAATCGTGAAATGGCTGAAAGGAGCCTAGAGACGATGAGAGTCATGAGAAGATGCAAAGTTGACTAACATGCAGTGCATTGTGGGAGAATATTATGTGAGAATCTGACCCCTCTAAGATACAGCTGAGAAAGTTGAGTCCCTGATACATGGGTCCATTAGAGATGGATGGGTGGAGATGGTTAGGTTTTGACCCTACCCCTCAGGATAGAGTAATGTGAGATGTTTTTCATGTGTCCAATTCAGAGCACTATGTGAAGTACCCCGACCATGTGTTAAGCAAAGAACCTAGTGAGCCCCAAAGGAGGCTGAAATGGCCTGAGTCACCTGTGTAGTTTATAGACACCAGGATGAAAGAACTCAGAGAAAAGAATATGTGATAATAAAGGTTCTTTGGATGCGCCATGAGTACGGTAAAGCCACATAGGGGCCAATGATGGACATGGAAAAGTCTTATCCTGAATTGTTTGTTTGATTGTTGAATTTTGAGGACAAAATTCCTATAAGGAGGGGAGGATGTTATAAACTCAATTTTTCCAAATTATGTAATGAGTTTTGTAAATATCATTTAAAGATAAATGAATTTACTTGATTGATGTGATGTGGTTTGGAATGAATTCCATGATTGATTGTTTATGTGTTGCTTAATGGGCCTTGTTTTAGTTGAAGCCCAAATTGATATGATTGATGAATACATAAAGAATTCCATAAAATAAGATAAAGGATGTGGACTATTTCCCTAAAAATAAGAATTCGAGATTTTGGATATCTTGGAGTTCAAGGAACTCAAAACCAAGAAATAATAATAATGGGTTCAAGGAAAAGAGGGAAAAAGTGATTACTATAATGATAACTTGTATGACAAGAAAAAGGAATCAAAGTTTTGTTATTTCACCAAATTTGGAGGGATGAAGGATAATAATGAACTCGAGCTTCCCTCAAAATTTGGGAAAGAAATACCAATCCAATTGAGAGATATGATTTTTTTCCAAAATCCCATTGGAATAAGAATTCAATTCGAATTTTAGGAAATTACTTTCCTTTTGATCTAGTGCCTGTGATGAGAGCCATTGGATTGAAATCCAATGGGCTCTGCCCATCGTCCAGGTCCCAGTGGAACTAGGACTCTGTGACTTGCATGTTGATCTTCCAACCTGATTTCTCGAGAATCTAAGGTTCAAACGCTTATGGAAGTTATCCTATGGGATTCAGGAGAACAATCCGAAGGTTTTCAACCTTGGTTTGGGTAGGATTCATCTCCGATTGGGAAAGTACCCAATTCTGTAGAAACTGAGCACGACTCTATATATAGGGGGGGAGTTAGAGAGTATCAGCATCCACTCTGGATTGATAGATCTGCTGAGGAATCGTGCGAGGAGTGTTTCTATACGCTCAATTTGTAGTTTTGTCCTGAGCTTCAACCTCGTCACCGCCGGGGACCTCCCCGGAATCCGGCGAGCAAGGGGATAGGGTCGGGGGATCCTGGGCTTGAATTGACCCAACCCTCGACTTCGTGGAGAGGCGGCGAAGCTTCCGGGACAGTTGGATCGAGAAGAAGATGCCCGCAGCTCTGAGTCAACTACCGAGTTGACCGCGCGACGACCTGCTGAGGAAGAAGATGACCCGATCACCGTCGGATCAGGGAGCACGGTGATCTCCACCACAATCTAACGAACCTGAGGTGAGGGCGAGGATTGTGAGAGGAGCGCGGTCGGCTACCGTACGATTAGGATCTAGCAGTTGGGTCAATATTTGACCGAACCCTTGGATCGTGATCGGACGATCTGGGCGTGAGGTGTGTAAGTAAAAGGAGACGCGCGGCGAGGAGTGTTAGATCGTGAAGCGGACCACGGGCGCATCAATCCAACGATCAGGAATTTTCGGTAATTAATCTCTCTCTAACGAATATTCAGAAAATAGGTTTTCTTTGTGAAATTAATAGAAAATGATAGGAAACTCGTATGAGAAAACTTTATATATGAAAGTTGCATAGAAAAATGCAAGGAACACGATAAAAATACTTCCAAAACCTAATTCCACTTCGTTTTGCAAAAGTACTTTATTTGGCTAATAAAGTTTATTAAAATTTGATGAGAAACCCTAATTGCATGTTGAGAGGGTAATTTGGTAATTCAACAAGTCAAATTGTTAAGATTGACTCTGATAATGTTAATGGTAGTTTAATTTTCTATTTGAATGCAAAAATTCTTAACTTGGAATTATAATGATTAAAAGAAGGTTAATTTGCAAGAAAACCCTAATTTGGGATAAAGAGAGATAAAAACCATATTTTTATGAAACAAGGAAATCAGTTGTCTAATAAAGGAAATTCAATGAGAAATTAGGAGTTTTATGAAGAGTGATAAATCAAGGATGATAATGATGAAAGAAGAAGTAAAACCCTAATTTCTAGAAGAAACCCTAATTATGGAATTGGAATCCTAATTGGAATAATGGAAGTGGATAAATATTAATAAAAGGAAACTGTCCTTTTATTTCAGGTTTTGCTTGTTGATTGGGTTTCTCTTTCTATCTTGAAAAGTGCAATTAAACGGTATGTGGTTACGCTTATGAATAATCGCTTTAGTTTCCCGGTGATTTCCGAAGGATTTATCGGTTGCTTGAAATAACTGTTGAATGTCTATTTATTTCATGCAACTATAAAGTGACTATGATTATCACAAAATGTATATGCCTACATGCTCAGATCCTGGTTCCCTCTGTGTATGACCTAGTACATGGCTATCTAATGGGTAGGACCATCAGGTCTGAAGAGATCTAGTACATGGCTGCCTATTGGAGAGGTCATCAGGTCTGACCTAGTACATGGCTATCTAATGGGTAGGACCATCAGGTCATGAGAAGACCTAGTACATGGCTGCCTATTGGAGAGGTCATCAGGTCTGTGTTTGACTTAGTACATGGCTACCCTTGTGGTAGGACCATCAAGTCACATTGAGTTAGATATTGGGCTACCTGGAGTAGTGCCATGCGACTCTACCTTTACAGAGGTATAATGAAAGTTCACTGCAGGAACTCACAAAGTTGGGAATATGTATGGATTGAGATGTATGGCTTAAAACATAATCTTGATTGTTAAAAAGATTAATTGCTTGATTACATTGTTAGCATAATTTCTTGATTATTGGATCCTCCACATACCGACTGACCGTTGTTTTGTTTGTCGGTGTTTTAGGTACATATTCCAAAGCACAAAACAGTAAAGTGACATATTGTGAATTCAAGAATTAAAGAACAAGGAGGATTTAGTTAGAGTAGATCATCTGTGGTTAGAAGTCTAGTACTTCCAACTTTTCAAAGGTATGATAAAGAAAAATTTTATTACCATTTTCAGTATAGTCTGTTAGAATTTAATAATTGTTATTGGTTATATGTCGAACCTTTGATCCGGAATTTCATGGGTGCGGCTTCAACCTTTCGGTCTCCCTTAATTGGGGGTTATCGGAAGATGGGGTCGTAACAGCCGGACTCCATGATCATCACTAGAACTACTTGGTTAGTTCAAGTCTGCAATGCAGTGAGTCATACTACTAAAGATAGAAACTTGTAGTCAAGGCTACAGTCCTGTAGAGGCAGCAACTCATAGTCAAAGCTATGGTCCTGTTAAACAACTAGTCTACCTTGGTACATGGAATAGCACTAGAGAATAGACCCACACTTGGTCGTTCTATAACAAAGTATCATACCACTTAGAACAACAATTTAAGGATATATGGAGTTACCTCCACTGATACCCCGCATATTCAATAATATGTGCTCCGAGTTTCCCGTAGGAATTATACATTTCACCATCCAGCTAGATATTGACACTGAAGATGGGTCTATGGTACATGGAAACTACATGATTAGGGGTTCACTTGATTAGATATTCCAATTGAGTATCTTTTAATGCATCAATCAAGTTACAACATATTAACCATAAACAAACTCTACAAAATTTTAGGGTAAGATACAACTTCAGAAGATATAAAATGTATTAAGTGAGAACTTGTCTCAGGATCACATCAATATGGAATATCAACCCCTCAATTTATACAAAAATCACTTCCTAGGCCATTAGACCAATTCATACAACTCTTGCACTTTCAATATCACAGTATGCCTCAACATTACTCATAAAAACCACCATGTATTACATAGGGATAAACATCTCACCTACATGTTAGTGTTATACAAGTAGGATAGAGAAAACACAATCATAGAATAACAATGTTTAAATAAAGTGAACATACTTATCATGTTGCCATCTAATTAGGGTTAGGGTCTATATGTACCTGATTAGGGTTTCATAGCATCATACCACCTCTAAACCCCAATCCATCACTTCCCATATTGTTGGAAAGTTAAGCATTATTATTGATGACTAGCCAATCATAACCACAACACTTTTAGGTAGTACAAAACCCTATGTACTGACCATGTTCATAGTTACACATATGTGTTTTAACCACCTTCAATACATGAGTGTCGATCTAGTCAGCAATAAGGTGTCGTGACTGAAACACAACGCATGTGTCTTGACCAAGACACATCTCATGGTTACAATCAACAATGCACCCAATCTTGACTGTCACCATACATGGGTGTTACGACCTCTATCTAATTGGTTATGATCGTAACACATCAACCCCTGTTACAAGTAAGGAACTACACCAAATGGGGTCACAATTAGCACTATAACATAGCATCATGGCCCCATAGAAACATGACATCACGACACCAGGGTCATGCAATGTGACATCGTGACTGCTACACAAAGTGTGTCACAACCGCTACCTAAAGTGTGTCACAATCGTTACACAAAGTGTGTCACGACTACTATCTTCAAGGCTGTTACAACTAGATCCTTCATCCAAGTGTCTAGATCACCCAACACATGGACATGTCTTGACCATTGTCATGACTCAAATAGGGGCTACAACCTACACTCTTAACCCATTTAAACTACAATGTTAACCATCTATGTAACACATGCAGTAGTGCAACGTCGCAGCCAAACTGATAGGTAGTGACCAGTCTAAGAGTTAGGAGGGGTATCTTGACTGAAACCACCCTCCAAGGAGTGTCGATCATAACATAAGACCAAGAGTTTGTCTCGACCACCAGCTCCATACATAGCATATTTGAACCAAGGTTGAAGCAGGCGATCAACCCAAGAATACATGGCGTCAATTAGGGTAGATAATGCCCTAGTTCATAATGTTCATTAAACCCTAAATGTAATGATGAAAGATCTTCAAAAGAGGTATACTTAGAGAGAGAAACTGAGACTCTTGTGCACATTGATCATATTAAAACTTTCTGTTGTTTCAAGTATAATGGACCATATAGATAGTAGTATAAAAGCAGGTTTAAGGATGCACATAATAGAGTTAGCAAAAGTTATAAAACCCATATGATTTGAAGAGAAACAATCTCCTAAGATTTCAAGCTCCAAGATATTTAAACAAGCTTCAATGCCTCAGCCAGGGAATCACCTCCAAGAAGAGAAAGAAACCATGGTCACAATAGAGCTCAAGAAGGAAGAAAAATAGACCTAGTCGATCAAAAGGAGAAAGAATAAAAAGATGGAATCATCCTCTCAAACAGACACAACGGATGGTCCACAACCTCATGATCGAGAAGGAGGAAGAGGATGAAGGGGTTTCTGAAAAGAAACATAATCTAAAGAGGAGGATCACTTACCAAGAGATGATTCTCCAAGGATCACCACCAAAAATTGATCCTAGCACAATATCTTCAACAAAACAAGATGGATCGGACACCCAAGGTCATATATCTGATTTTCCTTGCTCCTCAAGCTCCAAGGAGGATCTCAAGGTAGAAGAAAGAGTTGTAGGGCCAAAAATGTTACTTGCTTGTGAAGAGGGTGGGTTATATACCCAAATAAAGAGTGAAGTAGAAGATCTTGAGGTGTCGACATATTAGATCACCAAAGGACACATGCCTTTCAAAGAAATAACCTTATTTTCTCTTGCATGCATAAATAGAAAAGTCCATGTTTATCCAAAAAAGTGTTGTGACCTCTAAGGTCAGTTTCACTCATGTCTCGGTTGAGACGCTCTCAAGCACACCCTTGGCTTTATCGAGACATTTCAAGGTTAAAACCCTAGCTCTTACATGTATATGGTCGAGACACTAGAAAAAAGGTGTTTTGACCCACCTTCTAAAGTTTTTATCGGTTAAGACCACACATACAAAGCATGTGTTTTGGTTACGAGCCTCACCACAAGTAGTGTAGGGTTACAACACTCAAACCCTAAGTCAGTCACTTATCAACTAGCAAACCCTAGAAACCCTAATATCACGTGATGATGTCACACCATCATCCATGATTCAAACAAGGCACCCCATTGCATCATCTTATCTTTCATGATGCTAAAGCATAAGAAGAACTCTCTACATGTGACAATTTGTAAGACAACCTTCTCTCATAGCTAAATTGCAAACTAGTCCAAAACAAGCACATATATTACAAGATAGCTCAAACATCAATCAAATTGGACTAAAATGAAAATGTTAGCATGTCACATGATATTAAGACATCTCAAGAACATAGATTAAGGTTTAAGTATCTCATTATACAAAGTAAGCACAATTAAGCATTAATCTAGGTCAGGCGTCTTACACATATTTGTCATCGAGTAACATCATTCTTTAGACATGTACTATGTCTGTGTCATCATCTCATGCTGAGACAAACATAATAGATGAACTTACCTTTATTATTATCAAATTAGGTATCTAATGTCCCATTTCAGTCATCATATGGTTGGCTCTCTGGGCATGCATACCAATAGTAGGAACCAATGTGGCTGAATAGTGTGCTCTATGACCTCAATAAACAACGTTTGGAGATGCTTGTGGATCAAAGTTAAAAATCAATATTCCATTGGTAGTTTCAAAGCTAGATAGATTCTTTTTACCATGCAATACCTACTCTTTATATCGTATTTTATTAATGTTGTATCTCCCATATTGTTCTTTTGGCCGAGATCCATGGATATTAATGGTGAATCTTATTCCCTTGCTTGGAGGTGCTTTTTTGAAGATGTTGTGGGCTTTCAGGAGATTGTTTGGTGTCTTTCTCATGTAGTTCTTGGTTTGAATGCTTTATTTATATCCAAGGTGATTGATATGACTTTTATTAGCATCCCATGCCTAAAACCTTGTAGGAAAATCCTTAATATGCCTAGATCTTACTATATATGCCTTAGAATGGAATCTTTGTGCACTATTTTGTAATACTATGAACTGATTATGGAATTTATTCCCTTATGGCATGTTCTCATGAGGATATATGATAATAATGATAATATTTCTTGTGGCCATATGGATAAAAAATTAAAATATATGTGTCTTCCCCCAAAAAATGTTTTTCTTCTGGGTTGTTTGATGATATGTTTAGTATAGTACGAAATCTGAATATTTATTGATGTTTGGATTATCAAATAGTGAAAATAATTCTTTAGCTTGACTGTTTTTCTTTAGAAAATTGGTGAAACCAATGTTCTAAACTTAAAGATGGCTCACTTATACCTAAAATGGTACTTTTATGCATAAACTTGATTTATCTCCCTCATTCTTTTGGCCATTAAATTTTGCATAGTATTTGATGGATGTAATATAAAGATATATGTACCCTTAGAGAAAAAGTTTGAGCCTATATAATGTTATGGTATTGTTACGACTAAAAATGGTGAATTGTGCCATGTATGGGACTTTAATACATGATACGAGACTTTTTATAACTTCTAGATTTACATATACTTGATTTAGGTAGTAATACAATTGTATGCCTAATATACACCCTTGTGTGATTCAAGATGAAAAATAGTAAATTGACCTAATTGATCAAGTGAAACTCCAATCATGTATAGCCATGTGGCTGTAGGGACTATCCAAGCGTTCGGAGAGGTTGGGTAGTGTGATGAGTATCCCTATAGAGATCTTGGATCATGAGAAAGTGTTAGGTGTCATATATTGTTGAGTATGTGTGGTGGAATAAATGTTGTTTTCTTCACCATCTAATTATGGATATGAATGAGTGTGGTTGAGGATATATCTCGAGTGACATGGTCCAATGTGAATGAGATATGTGATTATAGGGTTATAATCACAAAGTCATGAGGTGGCATGGCCTGAGTACTCAGGATTGGCCTAATCATGTACGTTGACCATTTAGTTCCTACCAGTAGGTGTCTAGCTTATATGGCCCTACTTTCTTTATACTCACACTAAATGAGGTGTGTGGAGTCTATTGCAGAGATAAGAAATTTTTTAGTCACCAGATAGTATTTTGAGTGGTAAATTTCAAACTACTGGGGCTAAATAATAAAACAAATAATCAATTTGTGTAGTATATTTGTTTAGCTTTCCTTTAGTGAATCATGTATGATGCTTTTGTTATTCTTATACACCCACAAAGTATTACTTATTTCTTGTATAATCCATTTTATTACTATTTGATGTTTTGCAAAGACAATGCTCATTAATTATTTTGTCTTTGTTACTATGTTTATAGTAAGCTTGTCAATATAGAATGTTACATGGTTTTATATTAAACCAGTTGAGCATGGGTCTCACCCTTGTGATTTACACAAATATTGTAGGTGACCAATGATATAATCAAGGCTTTACTAAAGAATATACTTCCTTTGGTGGATAGTAGTAACTTGGAGCTTGTATTGATCTTTTATTGGTGCATCCTAGAGTCGTTGATGTACACTTAGGCATGAGAATGGTGGACATAATTGGATGTGCATATGACTTCATGTTCTTAGCTTGTAATCCATGTATATATGCACATATCATAACGTCAAGAGTTATACCTTTTCATATGTAGGTTGCAACAATGGTCACTAAAAAGATATCATGTGTAGTTACTAGTTTATGAACAAATAAAAGTAATTGGCCTTTATGTGCAATATTTATTGAAAAAATTGAAATGTGTATTCTTATATTTTTCATATCTTTTTTCTTTATCACTGTAATTAATATAAGATTGTTATTTCGTTTTAGTAACTTCAATGTGTCATTGTGAGGTGTCATGTTCACGGTTTTCAAGGAACATGACTGTTTGTACTTATCATTTCTCTTTTTATTAATCTTGTCATTATTATTAAAGATATCCAAATGCTATACTTATCATATTGGTCTATCATTGTAGAACTAAAATTTGATCAATCATATTAGGTTTAAGAAAAGACACAAGTATAAATCATTGTAACAAGAAAGACAACAATCCACAATATACAATATGTAGTTTTCTTTCCTATTATCACAACATTTCATTAAAATCATCATCATTGGGCAATCGAACCGTGATATGATTTCATTGGGCTATTGGACCTTAATATAATTTCATTCTCATGTAATTACAATATGCATGGTTTTGATGTGATCCTTGGGATGTATACATTAGATAAGTATAAGTTGATATTGGTCTATAGTTCCAAGGTTGTGGAGGTTAGTGATGGAGATGTCTTATGGACCTTACAAGGAGACATTAAGATCCATACTACATGTCTAGTGTCGGAAACAGTAGTGAAGAAGTTGATGAGTTATAGTGTGAAGCCTTCTTAGCACATGTGGTAGATACTAAGGTGAGGAGTCCTAGTATCCAGGTTGTATCACTGGTGCATGAGTATGAGGATGTGTTCCTTGATGACTTTCCTAGTTTTCTACCCCCTATAGATATTGAGTTTGAGATCAATCTGGTTCCCATTACACAACTCATAGCACAAGTGTCTTATAGGATAACACCTATTGGGATGACGAGGTTGAAGAAATTGCTTCAGGGTTGTTGAGGAAGGGATTTCTATATATGAGAATTTTGCCTTAGGGTGTTCGAGTGATGTTTGTTTAGAAGGAGGATGGTTCTATGAGGTTATACATAGATTACCTGTGACGACCCGGTTACAAATCAAGCCATCACCAGTAAAAATCGTGGAATTGTCATAAACAACCAAATTAACAAAATCACTAAAAATTAAAACCATCTTGCTCATAAATCCTATTTCCAGCAAACTCTTACGCAAGGAACCAAAGCCTTATATACACATGGTTCACATTATACATTCAGTATTTCGTCTCTTCCTAAGGATAACAAGTAGTTTCTTTACTTCTAATATGTACAATGACAACATATAAACCTCGAGATAAGAAAACCAAAATCCCAAGTTGTTTGTATGAATCACTAAGAACTATCTCCCAAGGACCTGAGAGTACAGAGACGACACATAGACTTCTATTTACAAAACTTTGACAGACAGTGTACTCAACCTGAGATACTACTGATGTCCCTACTGATATGTTCCTTCTTCTACAGTCTGGTTCCTAGTCCCTCATCCGCGTCCACCTAGAAATTGTGGATCCCACGGGGTGAGACTATTGTCCCAGCGAGAGATATAACTCTCTACCAACAATATTATTATCACAGGAAAATAATATAAAATTGAGCAGAAGATATTCCATTTGTTTAATAGATATATTCTTAAGTGCAAAGCATAGATATTGATAAAAAATTTATGAGCCATCTTTTGCTTTAAAGGAATATGAAGAATATGCATAACATCTATTTACTAAGATGTATGAAAGTAATAAGGCATCAACCAATGTTTCTCGTATTTGATCCTTAAACAAATACACTACACAGATGCTTACATATTCACATTCATACTTCTGCCCAGAGGAGTTGAGATATAACGCTCATACTCCAACCAACTACTAGTAAGTTGAAATTGGTACCATACAATGTCAATGGCAGAGCCGGCTATCAAGACCTCACCTTTCTCGGTCAATACGAGAACACTTAGGTTTAGCCTAACATCTTGTGTCTGTTGTAATTATCTATGCTGGGGTATAGATGCATCTTCACTATAGAGTTATCGCCGTAGTGTGTACTCTCTTTGGGAGAAGACCATTTAGCTTTCCCGGATTATCAGGATGACCACCGAGCGGTCCTATTTTAATTTTATCAGGAAGTACACTAAAAACATGATATATTTGGGGAGTCCACTGAGCACCCTTATTTAGTTTGGGAGTTCACTGAGCACCCTGATATTATCACATATTCAAAAATATGTGTTCCGAGTAAAACTCGTTTCACCATTCAGTAATTGCTGACACTGAATGGATCTATGGTCTGGGAAACTACATGATAATATTCATCTTGCTTAATTAAGTGCATTACTATATCTTTTAACACCAATCAAGTTACAAGCAAGAATTATATCAAATGCTACAAAGAAAAGCATAATTGCATTTATTAGGTACTTTCATATTTACTGAAACACATAGATAACTTAGAATCTCAAGGTCTTATCATCATCATTACTTGGGTATTCAAACCCTTAATTCATCACTAAGTATTGTCACCACTTAGCAGATGATCATTACTTCTAGGTCATCAGACCAAGGTATTTATTGAATATTCCACATACCTCATTGAATTTGTATCATATAACATCATAGCTCTTACTTAGTCATGCTTATTGCCTTAAGATGCTTGCATGGTTATTATATCATGTTATCAACAATTTCAAACATATGTCTTAACCATGAAGTGTTAAAGAACACATCCTCCCTTATGAATTAGGGTTATAATCAACCAATTAGGGTTTCAAGATTTTATTAGCAAAAATTATGCCCTAACTCATGCTCCACTTATCTCAGGAGTATTATCATATGTTAATTACATAATTATCTTTTCAATCTTAGTTTCTCTTTCATCCCCACTAGGATGTAGATTACTTAATTCACCTCTTTACAGTCTTCAAGCTTATCATTATTAAATCGGATTAAACTTACTATGTCTCAATATTGTATTAATCATATTCATCACTTAGGCAAGCTTAATGAATAGAAGCATATCTACCATATCGGGTAGCATGATTGATAATGTTATTCTATTATGCTTGGGAATGCATATATCATTATAACATGTATTCATTTTAATCATGTGATGAAACCACACCATCATATCAGGTTTAGGTCATATCCCTTAACACCATATCGTGTAGTCATGCTGGGTTAGGTATCACTTTAACTTTTCTCATCTTAAGTCAACCTCATATCATGTATGGGTTAGACCATTATTCTCATATCGGGTATAGGGGTGTATTGGGTTCTCATATCATGTACTAGATTACACCATATCAGACATGCCATTATGGCTTTACCATATATCATATAAAACAATATTATATTAGTTCTTCACCTTAGTTGGTCATGCATATTTTCAATTTAGACTTCCATATCGGTTTTCCTCTTGGATTTCCATATCGGATTTCATCTCGGGTTATCATATCGTGTACCCATATTGGATTTTCCATATGTTAGATACCATATCGTGATCTTATGTTGGGTATCATATCGGTTTATCTATCTTAGTTATCATATCGGGTTACACCTTTGAACATCATATTGGTTTATATGTGTTGCACACCATATTGGTTTACCTCTCTTTAGGCAATCCTCCTTTTTGTCCTTAAACATTTCAATGGTTCAATTCATCTTCTATAGTTGCACAACAGGATAAATACTTAGTTACTTATCAACTCATCTCAACATAGTAAGTTGTATCGAGTTTTTCAAAAGAAAAGGTTTTCACAACATTTCGGATTTCCATATCCTCGTCTAGGGTTTGCCCATATCATGCAAAGATATTGTTTTACCTTTGTATAGTGTACAAGGTTATAGATAGGAATCTACCATATCGTTCATAGAACCTATTTTACAAATTATCATCTACCTTCATATCGGGTAGACCCCCATATCAGATTCCATATCGGTTTTTGAAGTCTTCAACCCATATCAGGTTGCAAGAGTCTTCAACCCATATCGGGTTGTTTCAATGATGATGTCATCATGAACAACCTTAAGATCATTATCTTACTATTCTAAATCATATACAACAGTCCTAATTACTTATTGAAACTCATGAGTATATCAATTGATCAAAGGAAATCTAAATCAAACAATACTAGAGTTTTATAGAAAAGAGTGTAATAGGTGTCATTAGCCTAAGTTACTTCATGCCACCTAGCCATGCAAGGTCAACACATACACTTGAATGTATTTCATTATTATCTTGACATGAAAAAATAAAATTCCAAGGATAATATAGGGGATAAGGGTCGGCTCTTGTGTTATCTTCTAGGGCAAGTCTTCTTCCACTAACTATATTATAATATTAAACTTAATCCATTCCAAGACAAATTACTAGCCGATTCATATATCTTATTTGAAGTGCTTTTCCCATCATGGTCAATTCTAAAACACACAAACCGATAGGAGACTCTTATTATAGCTCTATGGCCGATAGGGACTTCCTTCCAAGTCCACAACTCGATATGCTCATATGTATAACTTTCAACTTATGCATTTTCTTGGTATTTTCATTATTATTAAAAGTTCTAACACTTTAGGATGATTCAACATATTGTCTCCTTCTTTATCTCTCCTCTAGACAATACTAGGTAAAAGTAAAAATAATTTAAGGTTGGTAATTTGCACATTAATCCTATATTTTGTATATATTGCAAATTTGTACCACAATTGATACACCAAGCACTTAGCATTATTTACACAAGCTCTCACTTAGAATTTAAGCTTTGAACAAGCCACCACTTAGCATCATATTCTCTTTCATGATATTAAAAACACTTAGAATACATTCAACATGTGACATTTGCAGTATAACCCTTCTTCTTGGGTGAATTGCACTTTTCACTTAGATTATCATATAATGCACACATAGTTTGCATATAAGCTCAAATTTGAAAATAAACTTCACAAAGAGACTTAATTTACTTTTCAAAAGATAAGAACAAGTTTGTAAGCAACTTACTTAAGAAAAACATCTAGGGTTAGGCCATGACCCAGGTCATGGGTGTTACAATTATCAACCCCTAAAAAGGGATTTTGTCCCCGAAATCTCAAGAGAAAAGAGAAGGGTACTTTCTCCTCATCTCTTCCTCTAACTCCCATGTGGCTTCTTCAATGCCACCATGATGCCAGAGAACTTTCACAAGAATTATATCTTTCTTCTTCAACTTCTTGACTCTTCTATCAAGAATCATCATAGGACCTTCCACATAGGATATATCTTCATTCAATTCAACCTCTATAGGTTGCAACACCATCTCTGTATCGGTATGACACTTTCTCAACATATACACATGAAACACTGGATGTAGTCTGTGTACCTCAGGTGGCAACTCTAGCCTATATGCTACTTTCTCGATCTGTTCTATCACTGGGTAGGGTCCCCTAAATCTAGGAGCTAACTTACCCTTCTTCCTAGATATGAGAACACCTTTCCAAGGAGAGACCTTGAGATACATTCTGTCTCCAACTTGGAATTCTAAAGGTCTATGATGTTTATCTGCATACAACTTCTGTCTATCTTGTGCAGCCTTTAACTATCACTGTATAACTTTAATCTTTTTAGTTATTTGTTGTACTAACTCAGGATCCAAAAGTTGGTATTCTCTGGTTTCAAACCAGGGTAACAAAGATCTACAACGTCTACCATATAATGCTTCATATGGTGCCATATCAATACTAGCCTGATAACTATTGTTCTAGGAAAACTCAATCAAGTTCAAGTGTAAGTCCCAACTTCCCACAAATTGAAGGAGACATGCTCTAAGCAAGTCCTCTAAGATCTATATAGTTCTTTCAGACTATCCATCAGTCTAAGGACGAAAGGTTGTACTAAACGTTAACTGTGTACCCAAAGCTTTATGCAATCATTCCCAAAAATGACTTGTAAATTGGGTACCTCTAACAGATACAATCGTAGCTGGAACTCCGTGCAATCACACTATCTCATCTATATAGATCTGTGTAAGTTTCTCCATAATGTAGATTGTCTTGACAGGAAGAAAATGTGTTGTCTTAGTCAACCTATCTACTATCACCCAAATGGAATCATGACTTTTGGTTGTCCTAGGTAGACCAACCACAAAGTCCATTGTCACATGATCCCATTTCCACTGAGGTATAGGTAGGGGTTGTAACATTCCTATAGGCTTCTGGTGTTCTACTTTAACCTGTTGACACATTGGACACTGCATAATGAACTCAGCTACATTTTTCTTCAAACCAGGCCACCAATACATATCCTTTAAGTTATGATACATTTTAGTGCTCCCTGGATGCATTGCATACATGTATGAATGAGCTTCCTCCATAACTAACTTTCTTAAGTTATTACTATCAGGAACTACCATCCTACCATGGTAACAAGTGATGTCCATTGTTCTTCAACTACAAAATTCTTGCTAAACCAATCCTTCCTCAAGTGAAGATGAATCCCCTAGTGATCATGAGGCTAACTACTCCAAGGGGAATCACTTCAAAGGAAATCCCTACTCCTCTATTCCAAGGTGCTATGAGTGTGGTCAAAAGGGACACTACAAGAATGATTGTCCCAAGGCAAAAAAGTCCTACCACAAAAGCAACACCTAGAAGAAGGAGGACTACAAGAAGGAAAGCAAGTCCAAGAGGAAGGACAAGAAGGAAAGAAGAAACAAATATGCAGATCATGCCACATGTGAGGAGTCTTCCTCAAGTGATTCCATATCCAATGAAGGAGTCATCTATTTCATGAAAATCGTCCCTTTTCTCACTACCCAACTCTGACTTAATCTGCTAAATCACTGTATCAACCTATTTTGCCTCTTTGATTTGTTCTGTCAAAGTAGGTTTCACATGCATCTTAGCTAATAACCTTGCTAACAAAGATACTTCTAACTGCACATTCATCTGTCTCAAAGAGACAAGCATATCCCGTTTACAGCATACTAAAGAATTCAACTGTGCATTTTCTGTAGGCGGAGAAGAGGATTTTCTACTGAGTGCATCAGCCACTACATTGGCTTTTCCTGGATGATAATCAATTGTACAATTGTAGTCCTTGATTAACTCCATCCAGTGATGTTTTCTCATATTTAGCTCATGCTGAGAGAAAATATATTTTTAGTTTTTATGATCTGTGAAGATCTGGCACGTTTCTCCATAGAGATAATGCCTCCAAATTTTTAACGCATGAACCATTGCAGCTAATTCTAGATCATGTGTCAGATAATTCTCCTCATGTTTCTTGAGATGTCGAGAAGCAAAAGAAACCACATGATCACTCTGCATCAACACACATCCTAGACCATTCTTAGAAGCGTCACAAAAAACAACATATCCTTTTCCCTGCTCAGGTAGAACTAATACATGTGCACTAGTCAACTTTTCTTTCAACAACTGGAAAGAATGTTGACACTTGTCATTCCAGACAAAAGGAACTTCCTTCCTGGTCAACCAGGTTAGAGGTAATGCTATAGAGATGAAGTCTTTGATAAGCCTCCTATAATATCCTGCCAAGCCTAGGAAACTGCGAACCTCAGTCGGTGTCTTAGGTTGTTCCCACTCCACAATAGACTCTACTTTCTTAGGATCAACATGAATACCTGAAGCAGATATGACGTGTCCAAGAAAAGATACTTTTAATAACCAGAATTCACACTTTCTAAACTTAGCATATGACTTATGTTGTCTCAACAAGGTTAAATCTTGACGAAGATGTTGTTCGTGTTGTTGACTATCTCTACTGTATATCAAAATGCCGTCTATGAAAACCACTACAAACTGATCAAGGAAAGGTCAGAAGATTCTATTCATCAACTCCATGAATGCAGTTGGTGCATTAGTTAGTCCGAACGACATAACAACAAACTCATAGACCATACCTTATCCTAAAGGCTGACTTAGGTATTTCATTCTCCTTGATGTGTAACTGATGATATCCTGACCTTAGATCTATTTTAGAGAACATCGTTGCACCACACAACTGGTCAAACTGATCATCAATCCTTGGTAAAGGATATTTGTTTTTAATAGTCACCTTGTTAAGTTGTCTGTAATCTATACATTGTCTCATAGACCCATCTTTCTTTTTAATGAAAAGAACTGGAGCACCCCATGGTGAAGTACTCAGTCGTATGAAACCTTTCTCAAGCAACTCCTGCAACTATTTCTTAAGCTCTTCCATCTTAGCTGATGCCATCCTATAAGGTGTTTGGGCTATAGGTTGCGTATTTAGAATAAGATTAATCTCGAAATCAATCTCTCAAGGTGGAGGAACACCTAGAAGTTCCTCGGGAAACACATCATCGAATTCCTTGATAACTGGAACTTCAAAGAGACTAGGGCCCTTTATTTTGGTATCTACCACATGTGCCAAGAATGTGAAGCATCCTTGTCTCATCAACTTTTCTGCTACCATAGATGACACTAGACAGGTTGGAAGAATTTTTCTATCCCCCTAAAAGACCCATTTCTTATCACTGTATGTGAACATAGCCTTCTTAGAACCACAATCCAAGACAACTTTATATTTCTCAAAGGTATCCATCCCGAGAATTACATCAAACCCATGCATTTCAAGTGGTATAAGATCCACTTGAATGTTGTGTTCTGATAAAGAAAGAACGCAGGGGGAGCATAGCTCCCACAGCATCAGAGATCCAACTAACGAAGTTTCTAATAATATATTATCCTTTCTAGGATTGACAATCATATTATAGTCATGAATCACTTCTTGAGTGAAAAAAGAATGTGTAGCACCCGTATCAATCAAAATAGATATGAAACATGATGAACACATATCATAATGAAATAATTCCATCTGACCTGTCACAACTCATGGGTTAACCACTACCTCCGGCTGATTCATAGCATAGAATCTTATCATTGCATGTTTCCGACCTCATCCTCTATTGGCCGATGCAGATGATCCTTCCTGAGATGCTTGTCCACGTCCTTGAGTGCCACTACTAAACTATTGTCTCTGAGAGCCTTGCTGACTCTTCCTTGGTGTTTGGGTCGCTCCCACGTCCCTAACTAGACAATCCTTTATCACATGACATGTTTGTCTACACCTATAACAGACTATGTTATCCAATTGCGACCTAGGTGGTCATGTCACTGACATTGATGCTAAGATTTGAGCTCCACTTGACAGAATAATATGACCTTTACCTCAACAAGATGTCCATTGTGTCTAAGTATTGAACCTCTGGGGTTCAACGGGTGCAGTAAACCTTGGTTTCTTAAAGCTGCCAAACCTCTAGATCTGAAACTGTGCAGGTGCTTTCCTACTGTTCGCCTCTCATTTCTATGTCATGGACCTCTTTATCCGTCTAACTGATTCCATAAAGGTGGCAAACCTCTCTCTATTCTCTAAAGCAGATACAGGTGTGGTCAATTGAGCATTTAGACCCTTCTCGAAATGGTGAATCCTCTCCTCCTCTGTGGTGCCTATGTGCAGACAAAACCATAGAAGCTCCATAAACATAGCTTCATACTCACTAACCTTCATTGTTCCCTATCTAAATCGTTCAAACTGTGAAATCTTCTCATCAAAATAAGTCTTGGGGAAGTATCTACTAACAAATTCTTGTCAGAATTCCTACCATACGATCTCAACACTCGGTCTTTTCTCTTCTTCAATGGCCCACCAATGACCAACACTTCCCTTCAGAAGGTATACAACATGCTTAACCTTATCATCTTCTGTGATAGCAAGGATCCTAAAGTCTTTCTCTATCTCAGTTAGCCATGAATCTGCATCTAATGGGTCAGCTATGCCAACATACTCAATGGCTCCGACATGATGCAACCATTCAAAAGTCTTACCAGATCCATGTCTCTCACTAGACCCTGATGTCCTAGGGACTGGTGCTAGTATCCGATCAGCTATGTGCGTCATTGTATTCATGATCTGCCCAAAAAGAGCATGAAAAGTGGGGTTTTCTAACAGAGTTTGGTCAGGCTGGGGATTCTCAGGTACTGGTTCTTCTCTAGCCTGATCCCTTGCACCACCTCCTGGTGCAGCAACACTACTTTCAACAGTGTGTTCTTCATGCACTCCAGCCATCTTTGGTTTTACTTCTTCTCCTGTATGAGGAGAATTTACTATAAACTATACTGGAGGACACTAGAACAGACTCAACAAACTTAATCTTTTATCTTTGTAGACTCAGCAAACCTTAAGCTCTGATACCAAAACTTTGTAATGACCTGATTACAAATCAAGCCATCACCAGTAAAAATCGTGGAATTATCATAAACAACCAAATTAACAAAATCACTAAAAATTAAAACCAACTTGCACATAAATCATGTTTCCAGCAAACTCTTACACAAGGAACCAAAGCCTTATATACATATGGTTTCCATTATACATTCAGTATTTTGTCTTTTCCTGAGGATAACAAGTAGTTGCTTTGGTTCTAATATGTACAACAGCAACATAAAAACCTTGAGATAAGAAAACCAAAATCCCAAGTCGTTTGTAGAAATCACTAAGACATATCTCTCAAGGACCTAAGAGTACAAAGACGACACATAGACTTAAATTTATAAAACCCTGACAGACAGTGTACTCAACCTGAGATACTAGCATTGTCCCTACTGATATGTTTCTTCTTCTACAGTCTGGTTCCTAGTCCCTCGTCTACGTCCATCTAAAAATGTGGATCCCACGGGGTGAGACTATTCTCCCAGTGAGAGATATAACTCTCTGCCAACAATATTATTATCACAAGAATATAATATAAAACTGAGCAGAAGATATTCCATTTGTTTAACAAATATATTCTTAAGTGCAAAACATAGATATTGATAACAGATTTATGAGTCATCTTTTGCTTTAAAAGGAACATGAAGAACATGTATACCATCTATCTACTAGGATGTATGAAAGTAATAAGGCATCAACAAATGTTTCCCGTATTTGATCCTTAAACAAACACACTACACGACTAATTACATGTTCACATTCATACTTATGCCCAGAGGAGTTGAGATATATCGCTCATACTCCAACCGACCACTAGTAAGTCAAAATCAGTACCATACAAGGTCTATGGCAGAGCTGGCTGTCAAGACCTCACATTTCTCGATCAGTACGAGAACACTTAGGTTTAGCATAACATCTTGTGTCTGCTGTAATTAGCTATGTCGGGGTATAGTGACATCTTCATTGTAGAGTTACCACTGTAGCGTGTACTCTCTTTGGGAGAAGACCACTTAGCTATCCCAGATTATCTGGATGACCACTGAGTGATCTTGTTTTAATTTTATCTAGAACTACACTAAGCAAATTGATGTATTTGGGGAGTCCATTGAGCACCCTTATTTAGTTTGGGAGTTCACTTAGCACCCTGATATTATCACATATTCAAAAATATCCATTTCGAGTAAAACTCGTTTCATCATTCAGCAATTGCTGACACAAAATGGATCTATGGTCTGGGCAACTACATGATAATATTCATCTTGCATAATTAAGTGCATTACTATATCTTTTAACATCAATCAAGTTACAAGCAAGAATTATATCAAATGCTACAAAGAAAAGCATAATTATATTTATCAAGTACTTTCATATTTACTGAAACACATAGATCACTTAGAATCTCAAGCACTAATCATCATCATTACTTGGGTATTCAAACCCTTAATTCATCACTGAGTACTGTCACCACTTAGCAGATGATCATTACCTCTATGTCATCATACCAAGGTATTTATTCAATATTCCACGTAGCTCATTGAATCTGTATCATATAACATCATAGCTCTTACTTAGCCATGCTTATTGTCTTAAGATACTTGCATGGTTATTATATCATTTTATCAACAATTTCAAACATATGTATTAACCATGAAATGTTAAAGAACACATCCTCCCTTATGAATTAGGGTTATAATCAACCAATTAGGGTTTCAAGATTTCATTAGCAATGATTATTCCCTAACTCATACTCCACTTATCTCAGGAGTATCCATATGTTAATTACATAATTATCTTTTCAATCATAGTTTCTCTTTCATCCCCACTAGGATGTGGATTACTTAATTCACCTCTTTAAGATCTTCACTCTTATCATTAATAAATCAGATTAAACTTACTACGTCTCAATATTGTATTAATCATATTCATCACTTATGCAAGCTTAATGAATAGAAGCATATCTACCATATCGGGTAGCATGATTGATAATGTTATTCTATTATGCTTGGTAATGCATATATCATTATAACATGTATTCATTTTAATCATGTAATGAAACCACACCCTCATATTGGGTTTAGGGCATATCCCTTAATACCATATCGTGTAGTCATGTTGGGTTAGGTATCACTTTAACTTTTCTCATCTTAATTCAACATCATATCATGTATGGGTTAGACCATTATTCTTATATCAGGTATAGGGGTGTATTGGGTTCTCATATCGTGTAGTAGATTACACCATATCGGACATGCCATTATGGCTTTACCATATCTCATATAAAACAATATTATATCGGTTCTTCCCCTTAGTTGGTCATGTCTATTTTCAATTTAGACTTCCATATCAGTTTTCCATCATATCAGTTTTCCTCTTGGATTTCCATGTCGGATTTCATCTTGGGTTATCATATCGTGTACCCATATTGGATTTTCCATATGTTAGATACCATATAGTGATCTTATGTTGGGTATCATATCGGTTTATCTATCTTAGGTATCATATCGGGTTACACCTTTGAACATCATATCGGTGTATATGTGTTGGACACCATATCGGTTTACGTCTCTTTAGGCAAACCTCCTTTTTGTCCTTAACCATTTCAATGGTTCTATTCATCTTCTATAGTTTCATGACAGGCTAAATACTTAGTTACTTATCAACTCATCTCAACATAGTAAGTTGTATCGAGTTTTTCATAAGAAAAGGTTTTCACAACATTTTGGATTTCCATATCCTCATCTAGGGTTTTCCCATATCAGGCAAAGATATTGTTTTACCTTTGTATAGTGTACAAGGTTATAGATAGGAATCTGCCATATCATTCATAGAACCTATTTTATAAATTATGACCTACCTTAATATTAGGTAGACCCCCATATCGAATTCCATATCGGTTTTCCATGTCTTCAACCCATATCGGGTTGCAAGAGTCTTCAACCCATATCGGGTTGTTTCAATGATGATGTCATCATCAACAACCTCAAGATCATTATCTTACTATTCTAAATCATATACAATAGTCCTATTTACTTATTGAAACTCATGAGTATATCAATTGATCAAAGGAAATCCGAATTTTGACAATAATCATTAAATTGAATAATATTGAAGAAAAGATAATAATATTGATGGGTTTAAGTTATAAAACCCGCCTCTCAAATAGCTTTCAAACTTCAAGCTTCAACTCCACATGTTCCAAGGTTGAAGATGAGCCATCTCCAAACTCCAAGACTTGAGCTCCAAGCTTTTACATAATATCTCCAATCCAAATGGACGATATCACCTCACTTGGTTGCTAAGACCTACTTTGGTCGATATCCCTTATCTTTGGCCAATATCAAGCTTCACCACTCAACCCTCTTCACTATGGACGTCACAAGAGAGTATACACGATACAAGAGGGAAGGGTACTAACAAGATTAGAAAATCTCACTAACAAGTGAAGGTCAAGGTATTTATACTAGAGTTTTATAGAAAAGAGTGTAATAGGTGTCATTAGCCTAAGTTACTTCATGCCACCTAGCCATGCAAGGTCAACACATACACTTGCATGCATGTCATTATTATCTTCACATGCAAAAATAAAAATCCAAGGATAATATAGGGGATAAGGGTCGACTCTTGAGTTATCTTCTAGGGCAAGTCTTCTTCCACTAACTATATTATAATATTAAACTTAATCCATTCCAAGACAAATTACTAGCTGATTCATATATCTTCTTTGAAGTGCCTTGCCCATCATGGTCAACTCTAAACCACACAGACCGATAGGAGACTCTTCTTATAGCTCTATGGCCGATAGGGACTTCCTTCTAACTCCACAGCTCAATAAGCTCATATGTATAACTTTCAACTTATGCATTTTCTTAGTATTTTCATTATGATTAAAAGTGCTAACACTTTATGATGATTCAACATATTGTCTCCTTCTTTCTCTCTCCTCTAGACAATACTAGGTAAAAGTAAAAACAATATAAGGTTGGTAATTTGCACATTAATCCTATATTTTATATATATTGCAAATTTGTACCACAATTGATACACCAAGCACTTAGCATTATTTACACAAGCTATCACTTAGAATTTAGGCTTTGCACAAGCCCCCACTTAGCATCATATTCTCTTTCATGATATTAAAAACACTTAGAATACATTCAACATGTGAAATTTGCAGTATAACCCTTCTTCTTGGGTGAATTGCACTTTTCACTTAGATTATCATATAATGCACACATAGTTTGCATATATGCTCCAATTTGAAAATAAACTTCACAAAGAGACTTAATTTACTTTTCAAAAGATAATAACAAGTTTGTAAGAAATTTACTTAAGCAAAACATCTAGGGTTAGGCCATAACCCAGGTCAGGGGTGTTACAATTATCAACCCCTAAAAAGGGATTTCATCCCGAAAATCTCAAGAGAATAGAGAATGGTACTTTCTCCTCATCTCTTCCTCTAACTCCCATGTGGCTTCATCAATGCCATGGTGATGCCAGAGAACTTTCACAAGAATTATATCTTTCTTCTTCAACTTCTTGACTCTTATGTCAAGAATCATCATAGGACCTTCCACATAGGATATATCTTCATTCAATTTGACCTCTATAGGTTGCAACACCATCTTTGTATCGGGATGACACTTTCTAAACATAGACACATGAAATACTGGATGTAGTTTGTGTAGCTCAGGTGGCAACTCCAGCCTATAAGCTACTTTCCTGATCCGTGCTATCACTGGGTAGGGTCCCATAAATCTAGGAACTAACTTTCCCTTCTTTCCAAACCTGAGAACACCTTTCCAAGGAGAGACCTTGAGATACACTCTATCTCCAACTTGGAATTCTAAAGGTCTACGACATTTATCTGCATATGACTTCTGTCTATCCTGTGCAGCCTTTAACTGTCGTTGTATAACTTTAATCTTTTCAGTTGTTTGTTGTACTAACTCAGGACCCAAAAGTTGGTATTCTCCAGTTTCGAACCAGCATAACGGGGATCAACAACGTCTACCATATAATGCTTCATATGGTGTCATATCAATACTATTCTGATAACTATTATTATAGGCAAACTCAATCGAGTTCAAGTGTAAGTCCCAACTTCCCACAAACTGAAGGACACATGCTCTAAGCAAGTCCTCCAAGATCTGTATAGTTCTTTCAGACTATCCATCAGTCTGAGTATGAAAGGTTGCACTAAACTTTAACTATGTACCCAAAGCTTTATGCAACCGTTCCCAAAAATGACCTGTAAACTGGGGACCTCTATCAGATACAATTGTAGCTGGAACTCTGTGCAATCACACTATCTCATCTATATAGATATGTGCAAGTTTCTCCACAGTGTAGGTTGTCTTGACAGGAATAAATTGTGTTGCCTTAGTCAACCTATCCACTATCACCCAAATGGAATCATGACTTTTGACTGTCCTAGGTAGACCAACCACAAAGTCCATTGTCACATGATCCCATTTCCACTAAGGTATAGGTAGGGATTGTAACATTCATAAAGGCTTCTGGTGTTTTGCTTTAACCTACTGATACACCAGACACTGCATAACGAACTTAGCTACATCTTTCTTCAAACCAGGCCACCTGTGGCATCCCAGGATTTTCTAAAACTTAGAGTGATGTGTGACGTCCAAATTGAAACCCTCACCTCAGTGAGAATCCCAATTTAAACACTCCACACCAGGCTAAGAAAAAGAAAATCAAGGGAGTCAGAAGGAAACAATCAGTAGCACATGCACATGAACAATAATGAAAGCATACAACACATGTTCACCATTCAACATATAATTACAACATGAATTTTTACAACATTTGATATTAAATATTGAACAACAAACTTATACATATACATGTACTACCACTAAACTACAGGATCTTAAGAAAACATGCCCACATGTACATCAACTCGCACACAACTCTCAACTATCATGGATCTTTAAGATAACATGTCCATAACCTAAAAAAAAGATTACATGTGGTACACATTAGCACAATATTCAAGAATATTGTACAGAGTACGCGTACTTGTCTTTTACATACCTATCTTCATATCTTGGCAATAAGATAAAACTAATACTTGGAAGTTTTAAAGAAATATAAGAAAAGTGTATACTTGCACAAAGATATTCATTAACAAAAGATAACACATATTTTAAGCTTATTTCCATCATATATCTTGTACATATGCCCCTAGGTCTATGATGTTTTTAGGCCTTATGATCTACCCCTGAGGAGTTTGTGATCATTGTACATGTGATCTACCCCCTAGGAGTTTGTGATCACTCTAATGCATTGTACTACCAAAGAGTTTAGAGCTATCATATGATGGATCAAATATTTTATGTTTCATGTGTTCATAGAAATAAGTATGGAAATTCAAGAAACATATCATACAAGACAATCATTTCAATCAATACCATATGCCAAGTCTTTACTACCATATAACACAAGCATAATGTATAATAAGCCAAGCAAGAGGTAATGGCATACCTTGAAAAGAGATATCCTAATCACATATTCCTCATGGCATCTATATCTTTGTTAAACCTGATCAAGACAAGATCATATACTATCATCAGGTTCTCATCATCTTACATCTTGTCTTAACCCTAATTGTGTTCATATTAGGGTTTCACTTAGTTCATTAGGATATGTGCATCATTACTTGTATTCTTGTCATAGATTTGGCTTACTGATGTTATTTTCCTAGATTATGGTTTATTATCTGAACATTAGGTTCCATATCCTTTTTGTGCACATATTAACCCTAGATCATATTCATTAATCATATTAGGATTTATATCACATTAAGAGCAAACATCATCATATAACATGGATTATGTGTATCATCTTAATCTCATAATTAAATCTAAGGTTTCCATATACTGATATGAGGTTACTCTGTGAATTACATCATTTATTGATCATTAATGTATTTTCTATATTTTCTTTAGTGTTATTAGCCCTAGATAGCCATATTGAGCAAATTATAAGATTTCGTGCATCAACATCATAATCTCATATCTTAAAATTACTATAAACATGAATATAGATTAACTGGTATTTTCTCATAATTTTTGGGCATCGTTTGATATTTATTATCTACCATATGAGCATTTGACCACTTACATGACATCACAATTATTAGTACATCAAAAACCTGATATTATGCATCTATTGTGTTCTACTAATTTTTCTGAGAATTTTGGTACCTTATTTGTATATTTCTGATAATGGTGTTATTTTCTATGATTTATTAAAGATATGCATATATACTAAGCTATTTACCTTCATTGGCCAGTAGGGATCAGCCACGTGTACCCTAGGGATGTTGCTCCTATCTTAAAGCTGGCCTCAAGTGAACCGGTGGTTCACTTCTAAGAGCATCCAATTTCTGGACGGTATGGGAGACTCAAATTGGTTCAGGTCTCCCTCTTCCCCATATTCTCACGATCGGGGAGTCTGAGACTCTGTTCACGGCTGTCGTTGTGAGGATGATCTCTAGCATAAGATCCTTGCCTCCTCTCATTCTTCCTCATCCATGAACGCCTCTCCTGATCATCCTCACAAAGTTGCATCTCTCTGTTTCGGGCGTGAGCAAGCCTGCGACCTCTGCTTGCTCCCAAGCGTTGTCGTGGGGTTTAGATCTCCGATGAGAATCGTTGGTACAGGAGACTCCTCATCATGACCTACTACAACTAGGAGCTCTGATGGACAACATTCTACTCTTCCAGCTTCTCATGATCACCATTAGTTCCTCTTCTTTGTAGTGTGGAGAGCCCACCATCGTTGATATCTGTAGTGTCTCCTCCACGTGGGGTCAGGAACTTACCCTTGGCTGCTCCTGCCACAGTCGCGGCTTGGACCATGTGTGAGAATATCCCACAGATGTAGGGCCCTTCAATCTTGGGGGTTGTTCTAGATCCTCAAACTTAATCACTGATTGCTGGAGCTAGGGCTCCATGGAGCTCCCTTGCGATGTCGTTGGACGCCTTCGTGCATTTGTCGTCGGTGTTGTCATCAATCTCAATTTTAGTGTGCGGTCACCCGCCAAATCTTCGGTGCTACATAGGTGATGGTTGCCGCCATGAGCCAAAACTCCGGCGAGGCTAGCAGAAGCTGGTCTCCTCCGAACTCCCTTTCCTACTCCACACTCCTCCTTTTCAGTTTCTCTGTAGGTTCTGAATAGGGGGGAGGGGTCATCTTTACACTTCCTTGTTGAGTCGAAGACAACTGCTCGTTCAGTTTTCACCATCTATCTACAACCACGACATGGGAGGCATTCGAAACTTGGCCCTGGTGATTGCCCCACGACCCCGGCTAGTCTAAAGGTAGGAGATGGCGGGTGGGCCGTCAGATCTAAATCTAAGAGCTCGAAGCAACCTCATCACCAAGTCAATCCATGGCACATCCTTCTTAAAGGACACGACCACTAGATCTGGGATCCATGGCCAGAGATTGTAACATCCCTGACCTGGGTTATACTCTAACCCTAGGTGTTTTGATTAATAAAGATGATTATATGCTTAATAATATCTTGTGAAAAGTAATTAGGGCTCATGAGGAGCTTATGTTTCAATTTTGGTCATGTTTGGACAATGTTGAAGCAATGTTTTCTTATTTTGGACTAATGTGCAAATTACCCAAGTTGAGGGGTTTAAGTGCAAATTGTGCATGATAATATGTTCCTCATGTTTTGAATCATCATGAGAGTGAAAATTATGCTGAGGTATGGCTTATGGAAGCCTGAATACCAAGAAAGAGCTCATAAAGCAATATACGTGCATGAAAACCTAGTTTTGGTGTAATATGCAATTTACCCAAAACCTAGGGTGCAATATGTAATTTATCACTTCAATAAGGTCCCTAATGTTTCTTGGCATCATGTAGATCAAAGAAAATGAGAGGGGCACCTCTTTTGGATTAAGTTGGAGGAGAGAGAATCTTAATATTAAAATAATCAAGATTTAATCCTAATTGAAACCCTAATTCAATTTAGGGCAAAAATGAATATATTAATTAAAGGGCCTTCAACCAAAATGTTATTGGTTGAGTTTGAATAAGGATAGACGTCCTTTTGAATAGATAAGGCACGAAAATATCTAAAGGAGGTGAAACTCCACTCACCTTATCATAAAGGAAAGTAATATCCACTCACATTATGGATATTACTATTATATGATTAAGGTGCTTAATTTGATTTTATTTTAATTTGAGGATAATGAAGGAGAATTAAAGGCAAAGGAAGGTGCCTTCGTACACAAGGGAGTGAGGGGGTATATGTGGCACCAATTTGAGAGCGGAGGGAAATTAAAAATGCTTTCTCTCTCCTCAATTTCCTTTATAAAAACTTCATTTCCAAATCAATTGAAAGGATTTTTCGGCCCTCTCTTCTTCCCTTGCTTTGGATGAGCTCAATTGGACTTAGGAGAAACAGGATAACGAGCCCCAACCTGTTGGTAAGCTTATTAACCCTCATTCATCTTGATTCCATGGTGGAAATCGAAAATAAATTATGGATTCCTTCTTATTTCGATCTCCTCTTCAACCCTAGCCAACTTTTTCATCCAAAAGCTTGAGGACGAGCCTAGGGGGAGTTGCAAGAGCTTCATCCACCATTTTTTCCGTGGTCTTGGAGATTTGGAGCTCAATTGGAGGCGGGTTTTATAACTTAAACCCATAATCATTGCTATTGCATCAATTCTCTATGCTTTGTTGATTGTCTTCTTCAATTTGATACACCTTTGTTTCTTTGCTGCAATTTTCATCAAGAACGGTTGCTGTTCTTGGTTGTTCGAAGGAAGGAGATGATTACATCATCCTAGATTCTTATCCAAAGAAAATTACCAAGCCAAATGGTTTTGATAGCTATTCCAAATCGTTTTAATTTGATTGGCTATGCGGTTTCAGCAAACCGTTTAAGGGAAAACGGTTTGAAACCGTTTGGGAGAAAACGGTTTCAAGACCGTTTGAGATGGTTGAACAAGTGTTTACCGTTTAGGAATCTTGTTCCTAATTATGTATACTAATGACCCTACAAATTTGAGGGGTTAACTCCAAAGGAATCGTGAGTTGAAGGCCAATCAATTAGGCAAATCAAATTGAATTAAATGCTTATTTTCAACCTGATTAACTGGACCTGTTTGGGAAAACGGTTACCAAACCGTTTGAGATGGTTGACCAAGCGTTGACCGTTTTGGATTCCTGTTCCTAATGATGTTGATTAATAACCCTCCAAATTTGAGGGGTTAACTCAAAAGGAATCGTGAGTTGAAGCCTAATCAATTAGAGAAACCTAATTGGATTAAGTGCTGATTTTTAACCTGATTAACTTGACCTTTTTGGGAAAACGGTTTCAAGACCGTTTGGTGGAGTTTACCAAGCGTTTACCGTTTGCGATTCCTGTTCCTAATGATGTTGGTTAATGACCCTCCAAATTTGAGGGATTAACTCCCAAGGAATCGTGATTTGAAGGCTAATCAATTAGGGAAACCTAATTGGATTAAGTGCTGATTATCAATCTGATTTAATTGAACTTTTTGAGCAACGGTCTCAAGACCGTTTTAGTGCGTTGACCAAGGGTTGACCGTTTGGTATTACTGTTCCTAATGATGTGTTCTAATGACTCACCAAATTCGAGGGATTAACTCCCAAGGAATCGTGAGTTGAAGGCTATTCAATTGGGAAAACCCTAATTGAAAACAGTGCTGAAATTCCAATGAGTTAATTGGAGATTTTGGGTTGATTAGCCCAAACGGTTTCAAGACCGTTTGGGAATCACCCAAACGGTCTCAAGACCGTTTAGGGATCACTCCAAGACCGTTTGGAGGTCTGGGGTCAAGTATAGTTGACCAATTAAAGGTCCAAAGGTACTAATCATATTGCAATGAAGTGCTGATTTGTTGATCAACTCGATAGACCAATCCTTGATGATTTTTCACTAGAATCCAAAGGATGGATGGGCCAAACGGTCTCAAGACCGTTTGGAGCTCATCCAAACGGTCTCAAGACCGTTTGGTGGTCACCCAAGACCGTTTGGAGGTCTAGGGTTGAGTATGGTTAGGTGTTTGAAGGCCTAAAGGTACCAAGTTGATCTGCAATAAATTGCTGAATTGGTGAGCACTTCAATGATCCAAACCCTACTTGGATGGCTTGGTTTTGAGTGATTTGATGGGAAAACCGTCTCAAGACCGTTTGGAGGTCATCCAAACGACCTAAATACCGTTTGGGGTCAGGTCATACCCAATTTGGATGATGGTTCAATGGTTTCAAAGTAACTAGTCTTACATTGATTAGTGTTGTTGAATCATCGATTCTAAACCCTAATTCAATTGAATCAAACCCTAATTGATGACCAATTGAGGGTCAATTGAGGGTCAAATCATTTGAAGGTTGTCCTATTAAACTCAATTGAAGTATGAGTATAGGTCCAATTGATGATTGATTCCATGAATTCAATGATTGAAGGAATCAACATTGGAAACCCTAATTCAATTGGATACTTATGTAATGGAGGTCCAATGTGATTGAATCTCTTGAGAATCAAGATGGTGAATGATCCATTGATCCAATGCTGATTAGTAATGATAGTCAATGAAGGTACAAAGGTTGAAACCCTATTAATACCTAAGTGGTTAGTGCCAATTAAGGGATGAACCCTAATTTCTTATAGGATCAATGACTTGGTATACTATGTTAATCATAGTTGTATGAACTCGATTGAAGGGTTGATATGACCTAATCAAGTTGAGATGATGATAGCATGAATTCCTATAAGAATATGATTCATGTGGTGTTTAAGGGTATGATCCTTAAGTAGAGAGATCATGAAACCCTAATCATGAACATAAACCCTAATTATGGGCAATGTGATATGAAACCCTAATGAAGGGTGATGCTATATGCAATCCCTATTCTAAAGAAGGGAGATGGTATGTGAAACCCTAATCCCTAATGAGAGAATAGAATTCATACTTGAATATGATTCATGAGGTGAACTCCCTTTGCACGACCATGCAAGGTAGCACGGCCGTGGTAGCTTCCCCTCGCACGGCCGTTCTTGGTTGCACGGCTATGGTGCTCTATGCTTGATTTAGAGGTGATTTGAAAGTGACCTCATATGATCGTATACCTTGATATGATTATAAGTCCAATATAATTGGATGAAGGATACATAAGATATGTGATGAGAAACCCTAGTTGAGGGTGTATCATTGTGATTATTTATAAGAAACTTTATAATAAAGGCATGCCTTAAACTAAGATAAGTCCATATCATGTGAGATAATTGTACAATTCTAATGTGTGGCCTTTGCATTATATGCTAAAGGTAAGAGATTAGTGATGGAATGTATTAAGAGGGAAATACCTTAATACAAGATAATATGGATAACTCAACAAAGTTTGAAATGATGAGAAAGTGATACATCAAGATATGATAGTTATCACATTCGGCATTTCAGGGTTTATATGCCTTGATGTACTTCAAATACAATATAATTGGGTAAGAAACATATGAAGTGTGTTATGCAACTATTACAATGAAATGTAATGAGTTGTTACACCTTGATGAGTTTTAATTAATGTACCTTGAGAATGGGGTTAAGCCCAAATGATGTGTATGATATAATCATACCATGATAAGGATGAGAAATGAACTCATACCTTGAATTGATGATCATTAATGCTATATGATGAAAGTAATGTTCTAGAATACTCAAATATGATATCCTTGAATGCCCCAGAGGTATGGAATAATGTATTAAGGGTTGGACAGATAATGAGATCATGAACTCTTTATTAATGAGAAATGGGGAACCCTAACCCTAATTTGGGTAAAGGGAATGAAAAACTCTATTTGATAATAAACCCTAATTCCTGGTAGAGGAATAATGGTGTTACTATCACATCACATGATGTGATGAAGATCTTGTATGACTGTTATCATGCCTAATAACCATACAAATATTATGAGATGATGTATATAGCTAGTGTGAGCTATGACATTTATATAATACATGTTGATTGGCAGTATGTGCCTTAATGGTGTTGTTGCTTAGTAAAAGAAGCAATATGCATGGACTTTTATGAGTCACATGAGTAAGTTGTTACCTAGTGAGAGGTGACAAGATATTTCATGTCCTTGTGAGCCAGGTGTGATGCTTGTGTACCAAGTATCATGAATGCCTTGGTTAGATGACCTGAAGGTGATAGTTACCTGAAAAAGGTATAATAATGCTCAATGATGAGTTAAGGGTTTGAATACCCGAAACCATATGATTATGGTGATGAGAAAGTGAAGGGATGATAATTCCCAGTATTAAAATGAGGGACTGAGTTCCCAGGGTCTTTGAAAGACTGATGAATATCTGATAAAAGTAGTACATGTCTCTTTATAGCATTGTTGTAATAAGTTATGTTTGAGAACTTGGCTGATGCTAAAAGAATATGAGAATGTACTTAATAAATCAAGTGAAATCTATTCATGTAGTGCTCTGACCATAGATCCATCATCGTCAGGAATAGGTGATGGTGAAACGGGTGCCCGCGGCAAAACCTGGAGCACATATTTTGAATATGTGGGGGTAAATGGGCGATAATATCCTTACGTCCTCTTGAAGAGATTGTTGGAAGGTAAACAAGAAACCTCTCAATCCTTCATGGATATGTCGGGATGGATGTATCATGAATCTCCCAATGATACTTAATGTCGGATCGAGGAGATAAACAACAAATCTCTCGATTGGCGATGAGAGTGCAGTTGGCGCTGTAACTCTGTAGCGAAGGTGCCAGAATACCCTGGCTAGCTAGTTAGCAGAGACACGAGATGTCCTGCATGTGGTCTCGTACTGACCGAGACAGATGAGGTCATAAGAATCCGGCTCTTTTGATGACCTATGTATGGTACCGAGGCGATTTCGTAATGGTCGGTTGGAGTATGAGCGGTATATCTCATCTCCTCAGAGCATAAGTGTGATTGTAAAATGTAATCAGCCGTATAGCATGTTTGCTTAAGGATTGAATACGGAGATTCATTGGCTGATGTTGCATTTCTTTGTGCATTCCTTAGTAGATAAATGTTAATTATGTTTCTTTATATTCTCTGCAAAGTAGACAGAAGAATTTCTTATCTACCATGGGTAGATGCAATGACCTCCTTGAGAATGGAGATTATCTTATTCTGTTCTATGATGAATAATTGTGCCTGATAATGTAAAACTAACCCCTACTCAGTTTTAATTTGATAAACTGCAATAACAATGTTTTTGGCGGAGAGTTATATCTCTCGCTGGGGAAATTTTCAATTGTCTCACCCCCGTGGGAAACATTTTTAGGTATGCATGGAAGACAGAGCAGAAACCCTAGAACAGGGAAAGAGCAGCAGCAACAGCAGGGACAGCAATAAAATCTCAGGTGGAAATATTGTCTGTCTAGTCATATAGATAGTAGTCTTATGTGTCGTCTCTGTACTCTCAGGTCCTCGGAGTTTTAAATGTATCAATCTGAGTTTTGGCTTGGTGCCTCGAAGTTTTTATACTGCCTGTGTATATTTGTTAATAGGGCAGTCAATGTTGTAATCCTTGAAAAGGAATGGTACAAGTTGTGTACTTGTGAACCAGGATGAATTTGGAATACTTTGGTTCATGGTTAAAGAGTTTTCATGTGAATGGATCTCTTTGCAAAAAGTTTTAAATTTTCAGTGATTTTTAGTAATCCGCTGCAAATAATTCACTTCTGCATTAGTTAATCCTGTTTTCACGAGACGGTCGTTTCAATTAGTGGTATCAGAGCTCTAGGTTCGCTGAGTCTACAGAGACATAGGACTAAGGTATCGAGTCTGTGATAGTGTCCTCCGGTATACCCTATAATGATTTCTGCTTGTGCAGAGAAAGGGTAAAAATTAAAATGACTGGAGAACACAAGGAACACATTGCTGGCAGCAATGTTGTTGCATCAAGAAGAGGTGCAAGGGATCAGGCATGAATAGAATGAGTGCCAATCCCCATTAAGACCTGATCAGGATAGAGAATCCTATGATCATGCTCTTGTTGGGCAGATTGGGGCAACAGTAATGCATATAAGTGGAATGGATACTAGCCTTACAATCTAGGTTATCGGTCCTTAATACACAAAGCTTGAGCTTTAAAAGAGTTCCTGAATGACTTGGTCATGTTGGAACAAGGGAAAATATGGAAAAGATTAACTTATGGCAAGAAAGTAGACTCTGCCATGAGTTTTGTCAGATAATAAATCTATGATGGCAGTGCTCAAGGAAGGGCAATAAGATGAGAAGTAGGGTATAGTCTCTATAATTCTAGAGACATTTGCTTAATGGTTTTGAAAAAAACAAGTTTTTGGTACTAATAGTGCAACAAATGCCTAGTGTACCAGGGCAGTAGCCATTAAGTAAGTGCAAAGGTCTTAACCTTTCACCTGTAAGATCCCATGGCTTAGTTTTTGCATCAGTAATAAGACTAATAAGACCATGATATGAGGAAAAGGTATGCTATTAATGTGTACATGTCGAGTACACTAAACCCTTTTTGTTATAGGAAAAAAAAGAGGATTGTTGATTTTTTTCCCTATTGGTTTCTATATAGGGAAGAAATGATGAAAAATAGAATTTGAATTTTGTTCAGTATTATTTTAAATGCTCTATATTGGTCTTACCTCTATGAAAGAGGAAGAGGTATAGAAGAGATGTCTGGATAAAATCCAGGGATGTTAAATTTTATGCTTATAATAAAAGCAAGGAATATGATATTAGACAAAGTGCATACTACTTGATCACAGTACTTGTAAACCCTGGCCAGGTATACAACTATTGATGATAAAGTGGGTATGGAAACTCTTAGATTGTTGTCTTTTTTATTGCTCTGATCAAGTAGTCATTCTGAGACAATCTAATGAGTATCATGAAATCAGAAATCTGGAATGAATAAATGTGTCATATCTCATGCATAAGAAAGAGAAGCTTGAGATAATCTCAGATGAGCATGTTGTATGAGGAACTAAAAATGTACTCCTCATAAGACAAGAATAAGAATGAGGGATATGGACCTTGTTCAATAATGTTGCCAGCATAATAAAGATCTTTTCCATAATGAGGACATGGGAAATGTGATGAGATCATGAGATGATCATAAACATGCTAGATAATAATAAAGAAAGGGATAATGGCATGTAATCATCCTTACAAATTCCAATGCTAAAGGCAAGGAACCTAAGATGAGATAAAGAGTAAATGGTTCATGAATATCTAAAAATACATGAAATAATAAGAGGAATATGAATCTTTGTTTTCTTTCCTTTCAGGGACATGGCAATCAAGTGGGTCTTAGGACACCTGATGTGCATAAGATAAATATGTTCATGTGAGGGATACTTAGAAAAGTATCAGTTATCTTGGACTTTGGCTCCAAGAAAAAGACATATGTAACAAGTAATGCCTCATAATGAAAGGAATATGAGAATGTGATGTGTTCCCAACACATGTGACTGATACCAAGGTAAGAGATTCTAGTATCTGAGAGTTATCAGATGGTTTAGGTTGGCTACCTAGAGTGGTCAACTATGAAATCAGTCTGATTATATAAAATGATATGAACATCATATGTTAGGGGTTTATGCTTTGCATAAACATGATATTAATAAGGAATGTAAGATGTCTCTATGAACAAGAAAAGTGTTATGTGACACAAAGTTGACTCCACAGTCTATGATAAGGGGACAGTGGAGCATGTGTCTTGTGTGTTGATTCTATAAGAATCCTGTAAGGAAACACATTCTGTTGAACAAAGCTTTTTGGTGTCTCCATAATAAGGAGATGATATGTGAAGATTAGATAGTATGATGAATGAAATACATCTGTCTTCCTTTATCTGGATTTCGGGGATGAAATCCTTGTTAGGGGTTTATAATTTGTAACATCCCTGACCTGGGTTATACTCTAACCCTAGGTGTTTTGATTAATAAATATGATTATATGCTTAACAATATCTTGTGAAAAGTAATTAGGGCTCATGAGGAGCTTATGTTTCAATTTTGGTCATGTTTGGACAATGTTGAAGCAATGTTTGCTTATTTTGGACTAATGTGCAAATTACCCAAGTTGAGGGGTTTAAGTGCAAATTGTGCATGATAATATGTTCCTCATGTTTTGAATCATCATGAGAGTGAAAATTATGCTGAGGTATGGCTTATGGAAGCCTGAATACCAAGAAAGAGCTGATAAAGCAATATGCGTGCATGAAAACCTAGTTTTGGTGTAATATGCAATTTACCCAAAACCTAGGGTGCAATATGTAATTTATCACTTCAATAAGGTCCCTAATGTTTTTTGGCATCATGTAGATTAAATAAAATGAGAGGGGCACCTCTTTTGGATTAAGTTGGAGGAGAGAGAATCTTGATATTAAAATAATCAAGATTTAATCCTAATTGAAACCCTAATTCAATTTAGGGCAAAAATGAATATATTAATTAAAGGGCCTTCAACCAAAATGTTATTGGTTGAGTTTGAATAAGGATATACGTCCTTTTGAATAGATAAGGCACGAAAATATCTAAAGGAGGTGAAACTCCACTCACCTTATTATAAAGGAAAGTAATATCCACTCACATTATGGATATTACTATTATATGATTAAGGTGCTTAATTTTCTTTTCTTTTAATTTGAGGATAATGAAGGAGAATTAAAGGCAAATGAAGGTGCCTTCGTACACAAGGGAGTGAGGGGGTTTATGTGGCACCAATTTGAGAGTGGAGGGAAATTAAAAATGCTTTCTCTCTCCTCAATTTCCTTTATAAAAACTTCATTTCCAAATCAATTGAAAGGATTTTTTCGGCCCTCTCTTCTTCCCTTGCTTTGGATGAGCTCAAGGGGACTTAGGAGCAACAGGAGAACGAGCCCCAACCTGTTGGTAAGCTTATTAACCCTCATTCATCTTGATTCCATGGTGGAAATCGAAAATAAATTATGGATTCCTTCTTATTTCGATCTCCTCTTCAACCCTAGCCAACTTTTTCATCCAAAAGCTTGAGGACGAGCCTAGGGGGAGTTGCAAGAGCTTCATCCACCATTGTTTCCGTGGTCTTGGGGATTTGGAGCTCAATTGGAGGCGGGTTTTATAACTTAAACCCATAATCATTGCTATTGCATCAATTCTCTATGCTTTGTTGATTGTCTTCTTCAATTTGATACACGTTTGTTTCTTTGCTGCAATTTCCATCAAGAACGGTTGCTGTTCTTGGTTGTTCGAAGGAAGGGGATGATGACATCATCCTAGATTCTTATCCAAAGAAAATTACCAAGCCAAATGGTTTTGATAGCTATTCCAAATCATTTTAATTTGATTGGCTATGCGGTTTCAGCAAACCGTTTAAGGGCAAACGGTTTGAAACCGTTTGGGAGCAAACGGTTTCAAGACCGTTTGAGATGGTTGACCAAGTGTTTACCATTTAGGAATCTTGTTCCTAATTATGTATACTAATGACCCTACAAATTTTAGGGGTTAACTCCAAAGGAATCGTGAGTTGAAGGCCAATCAATTAGGCAAATCAAATTGAATTAAATGCTTATTTTCAACCTGATTAACTGGACCTGTTTGGTAAAACGGTTTCCAAACCGTTTGAGATGGTTGACCAAGCGTTGACCGTTTTGGATTCCTGTTCCTAATGATGTTGGTTAATAACCCTCCAAATTTGAGGGGTTAACTCAAAAGGAATCGTGAGTTGAAGCCTAATCAATTAGAGAAACCTAATTGGATTAAGTGCTGATTTTTAACCTGATTAACTTGACCTTTTTGGGAAAACGGTTTCAAGACCGTTTGGTGGAGTTTACCAAGCATTTACCGTTTGCGATTCCTGTTCCTAATGATGTTGGTTAATGACCCTCCAAATTTGAGGGATTAACTCCCAAGGAATCGTGATTTGAAGGCTAATCAATTAGGGAAACCTAATTGGATTAAGTGCTGATTATCAATCTGATTTAATTGAACTTTTTGGGCAACGGTCTCAAGACCGTTTGAGTGCATTGACCAAGGGTTAACCGTTTGGGATTACTGTTCCTAATGATGTGTTCTAATGACTCACCAAATTTGAGGGATTAACTCCCAAGGAATCGTGAGTTGAAGGCTATTCAATTGGGAAAACCCTAATTGCAAACAGTGCTGAAATTCCAATGAGTTAATTGGAGATTTTGGGTTGATTAGCCCAAACGGTTTCAAGACCGTTTGGGAATCACCCAAACGGTCTCAAGACCGTTTGGGGATCACCCCAAGACCGTTTGGAGGTCTGGGGTCAAGTATATTTGACCAATTAAAGGTCCAAAGGTACTAATCATATTGCAATGAAGTGCTGATTTGTTGATCAACTCGATAGACCAATCCTTGATGATTTTTCACTAGAATCCAAAGGATGGATGGGCCAAACGGTCTCAAGACCGTTTGGAGCTCATCAAAACGGTCTCAAGACCGTTTGGTGGTCACCCAAGACCGTTTGGAGGTCTAGGGTTGAGTATGGTTAGGTGTTTGAAGGCCTAAAGGTACCAAGTTGATCTGCAATAAATTGCTGAATTGGTGAGCACTTCAATGATCCAAACCCTACTTGGATGGCTTGGTTTTGAGTGATTTGATGGGAAAACGGTCTCAATACCGTTTGGAGGTCATCCAAACGACCTCAAGACCGTTTGGGGTCAGGTCATACCCAATTTGGATGATGGTTCAATGGTTTCAAAGTAACTAGTCTTACATTGATTAGTGTTGTTGAATCATCGATTCTAAACCCTAATTCAATTGAATCAAACCCTAATTGATGACCAATTGAGGGTCAAATCATTTGAAGATTGACCTATTAAACTCAATTGAAGTAAGAGTATAGGTCCAATTGATGATTGATTCCATGAATTCAATGATTGAAGGAATCAACATTGGAAACCCTAATTCAATTGGATACTTATGTAATGGAGGTCCAATGTGATTGAATCTCTTGAGAATCAAGATGGTGAATGATCCATTGATCCAATGCTGATTAGTAATGATAGTCAATGAAGGTACAAAGGTTGAAACCCTATTAGTACCTAAGTGGTTAGTGCCAATTAAGGGATGAACCCTAATTGCTTATAGGATCAATGACTTGATATACTATGTTAATCATAGTTGTATGAACTCGATTGAAGGGTTGATATGACCTAATCAAGTTGAGATGATGATAGCATGAATTCCTATAAGAATATGATTCATGTGGTGTTTAAGGGTATGATCCTTAAGTAGAGAGATCATGAAACCCTAATCATGAACATAAACCCTAATTATGGGCAATGTGATATGAAACCCTAATGAAGGGTGATGTTATATGCAATCCCTATTCTAAAGAAGGGAGATGGTATGTGAAACCCTAATCCCTAATGAGAGAATAGAATTCATACTTGAATATGATTCATGAGGTGAACTCCCTTTGCACGACCATGCAAGGTAGCACGGCCATGGTAGCTTCCCCTCGCACGGCCGTTCTTGGTTGCACGACCGTGGTGCTCTATGCTTGATTTAGAGGTGATTTGAAAGTGACCTCATATGATCGTATACCTTGATATGATTATAAGTCCAATATAATTGGATGAAGGATACATAAGATATGTGATGAGAAACCCTAGTTGAGGGTGTATCATTGTGATTATTTATAAGAAACTTTATAATAAAGTCATGCCTTAAACTAAGATAAGTCCATATCATGTGAGATAGTTGTACAATTCTAATGTGTGGCCTTTGCATTATATTCTAAAGGTAAGAGATTAGTGATGGAATATATTAAGAGGGAAATACCTTAATACAAGATAATATGGATAACTCAACAAAGTTTTGAAATGATGAGAAAGTGATACATCAAGATATGATAGTTATCACATTCGGCATTTCAGGGTTTATATGCCTTGATGTACTTCAAATACAATATAATTGGGTAAGAAACATATGAAGTGTGTTATGCAACTATTACAATGAAATGTAATGAGTTGTTACACCTTGATGAGTGTTAATTAATGTACCTTGAGAATGGGGTTAAGCCCAAATGATGTGTATGATATAATCATACCATGATAAGGATGAGAAATGAACTCATACCTTGAATTGATGATCATTAATGCTATATGATGAAAGTAATGTTCTAGAATAATCAAATATGATATCCTTGAATGCCCCAGAGGTATGGAATAATGTATTAAGGGTTGGACAGATAATGAGATCATGAACTCTTTATTAATGAGAAATGGGGAACCCTAACCCTAATTTGTGTAAAGGGAATGAAAAACCCTATTTGATAGTAAACCCTAATTCCTGGTAGAGGAATAATGGTGTTACTATCACATCACATGATGTGATGAAGATCTTGTATGACTGTTATCATGCCTAATAACCATACAAATATTATGAGATGATGTATATAGCTAGTGTGAGCTATGACATTTATATAATAAATGTTGATTGGCATTATGTGCCTTAATGTTGTTGTTTCTTAGTAAAAGAAGCAATATGCATGGACTTTTATGAGTCACATGAGTAAGTTGTTACCTAGTGAGAGGTGACAAGATATTTCATGGCCTTGTGAGCTAGGTGTGATGCTTGTGTACCAAGTATCATGAATGCCTTGGTCAGATGACCTGAAGGTGATAGTTACCTGAAAAATGTATAATAATGCTCAATGATGAGTTAAGGGTTTGAATACCCGAAACCATATGATTATGGTGATGAGAAAGTGAAGGGATGATAATTCCCAGTATTGAAATGAGGGACTGAGTTCCCAGGGTCTTTGAAAGACTGATGAATATCTGATAAAAGTAGTACATGTCTCTTTATAGCATTGTTGTAATAAGTTATGTTTGAGAACTTGGCTGATGCTAAAAGAATATGAGAATGTACTTAATAAATCAAGTGAAATCTATTCATGTAGTGCTCTGACCATAGATCCATCATCGTCAGGAATAGGTGATGGTGAAACGGGTGCCCACGGCAAAACCCGGAGCACATATTTTGAATATGTGGGGGTAAAAGGGCGAAAATATCCTTACGTCCTCTTGAAGAGATTGTTGGAAGGTAAACAAGAAACCTCTCAATCCTTCATGGATATGTCGAGATGGATGTATCATGAATCTCCCAATGATACTTAATGTCGGATCGAGGAGATAAACAAGAAATCTCTCGATTGGCGATGAGAGTGCAGTTGGCGTTGTAACTCTGTAGCGAAGGTGCCAGAATACCCTGGCTAGCTAGTTAGCAGAGACACGAGATGCCCTGCATGTGGTCTCGTACTGACCGATACAGATGATGTCATAAGAATCCAGATCTTTTGATGACCTATGTATGGTACCGAGGCGATTTCGTAATGGTCGGTTGGAGTATGAGCGGTATATCTCATCTCCTCAGAGCATAAGTGTGATTGTAAAATGTAATCAGCCATATAGCATGTTTGCTTAAGGATTGAATACGGAGATTCATTGGCTGATGTTGCATTTCTTTGTGCATTCCTTAGTAGATAAATGTTAATTATGTTTCTTTATATTCTCTACAAAGTAGACAGAAGAATTTCTTATCTACCATGGGTAGATGCAATGACCTCCTTGAGAATGGAGATTATCTTATTCTGTTCTATGATGAATAATTGTGCTTGATAATGTAAAAGTAACCCCTACTCAGTTTTAATTTGATAAACTGTAATAACAATGTTTTTGGCGGAGAGTTATATCTCTCGCTGGGGCAATTTTCAATTGTCTCACCCCCGTGGGAAACATTTTTAGGTATGCATGGAAGGCAGAGCAGAAACCCTAGAACAGGGAAAGAGCAGCAGCAACAGCAGGGACAGCAATAAAATCTCAGGTGGAAATATTGTCTGTCTAGTCATATAGATAGTAGTCTTATGTGTCGTCTCTGTACTCTCAGGTCCTCGGAGTTTTAAATGTATCAATCTGAGTTTTGGCTTGGTGCCTCGAAGTTTTTATACTACCTGTGTATATTTGTTAACAGGGCAGTCAATGTTGTAATCCTTGAAAAGGAATGGTACAGGTTGTGTACTTGTGAACCAGGATGAATTTGGAATACTTTGGTTCATGGTTAAAGAGTTTTCATGTGAATGGATCTCTTTGCAAAAAGTTTTAAATTTTCAGTGATTTTCAGTAATCCGCTGCAAATAATTCACTTCTGCATTAGTTAATCCTGTTTTCACGAGACGGTCGTTTCAATTAGTGGTATCAGAGTTCTAGGTTCGCTGAGTCTATAGAGACATAGGACTAAGGTATCGAGTATGTGATAGTGTCCTCCGGTATACCCTATAATGATTTCTGTTTGTGTAGAGAAAGGGTAAAAATTAAAATGACTAGAGAACACAAGGAACACATTGCTGGCAGCAATGTTGTTGCATCAAGAAGAGGTGCAAGGGATCAGGCAAGAATAGAATGAGTGCCAATCCCCATTAAGACCTGATCAGGATAGAGAATCCTATGATCATGCTCTTGTTGGGCAGATTGGGGCAACAGTAATGCATATAAGTGGACTGGATACTAGCCTTACAATCTAGGTTATCGGTCCTTAATACACAAAGCTTGAGCTTTAAAAGAGTTCCTGAATGACTTAGTCATGTTGGAACAAGGGAAAATATGGAAAAGTTTAACTTATGGCAAGAAAGTAGACTCTGCCATGAGTTTAGTCAGATAATAAATCTATGATGGAAGTGCTCAAGGAAGGGCAATAAGATGAGAAGTAGGGAATAGTCTCTATAATTCTAGAGACATTTGCTTAATGGTTTTGAAAAAAACAAGTTTTTGGTACTAATAGTGCAACAAATGCCTAGTGTACCAGGGCAGTAGCCATTAAGTAAGTGCAAAGGTCTTAACCTTTCACCTGTAAGATCCCATGGCTTAGTTTTTGCATCAGTAATAAGACTAATAAGACCATGATATGAGGAAAAGGTATGCTATTAATGTGTACATGTCGAGTACACTAAACCCTTTTTGTTATAGGAAAAAAAAAGAGGATTGTTGATTTTTTTTTCCCTATTGGTTTCTATATAGGGTAGAAATGATGAAAAATAGAATTTGAATTTTGTTCAGTATTCTTTTAAATGCTCTATATTGGTCTTACCTCTATGAAAGAGGAAGAGGTATAGAAGAGATGTCTGGATAAAATCCAGGGATGTTAAATTTTATGCTTATAATAAAAGCAAGGAATATGATATTAGACAAAGTGCATACTACTTGATCACAGTACTTGTAAACCCTGGCCAGGTATACAACTATTGATGATAAAGTGGGTATGGAAACTCTTAGATTGTTGTCTTTTTTATTGCTCTGATCAAGTAGTCATTTTGAGACAATCTAATGAGTATCATGAAATCAGAAATCTGGAATAAATAAATGTATCATATCTCATGCATAAGAAAGAGAAGCTTGAGATAATCTCAGATGAGCATGTTGTATGAGGAACTAAAAATGTACTCCTCATAAGACAAGAATAAGAATGAGGGAGATGGACCTTGTTCAATAATGTTGCCAGCATAATAAAGATCTTTTCCATGATGAGGACATGGGAAATGTGATGAGATCATGAGATGATCATAAACATGCTAGATAATAATAAAGAAAGGGATAATGACATGTAATCATCCTTACAAATTCCAATGCTAAAGGCAAGGAACCTAAGATGAGATAAAGAGTAAATGGTTCATGAATATCTAAAAATACATGAAATAATAAGAGGAATATGAATCCTTGTTTTCTTTCCTTTCAGGGACATGGCAATCAAGTGGGTCTTAGGACACCTGATGTGCATAAGATAAATATGTTCATGTGAGGGATACTTAGAAAAGTATCAGTTATCTTGGACTTTGGCTCCAAGAAAAAGACATATGTAACAAGTAATGCCTCATAAAGAAAGGAATATGAGAATGTGATGTGTTCCCAACACCTGTGACTGATACCAAGGTAAGAGATTCTGGTATCTGAGAGTTATCAGATGGTTTAGGTTGGCTACCTAGAGTGGTCAACTATGAAATCAGTCTGATTATATAAAATGATATGAACATCATATGTTAGGGGTTTATGCTTTGCATAAACATGATATTAATAAGGAATGTAAGATGTCTCTATGAACAAGAAAAGTGTTATGTGACACAAAGTTGACTCCACAGTCTATGATAAGGGGACAGTGGAGCATGTGTCTTGTGTGTTGATTCTATAAGAATCCTGTAAGGAAACACATTCTGTTGAACAAAGATTTTTGGTGTCTCCATAATAAGGAGATGATATGTGAAGATTAGATAGTATGATGAATGAAATACATCTGTCTTCCTTTATCTGGATTTCGGGGATGAAATCCTTGTTAGGGGTTTATAATTTGTAACATCCCTGACCTGGGTTATACTCTAACCCTAGGTGTTTTGATTAATAAATATGATTATATGCTTAACAATATCTTGTGAAAAGTAATTAGGGCTCATGAGGAGCTTATGTTTCAATTTTGGTCATGTTTGGACAATGTTGAAGCAATGTTTGCTTATTTTGGACTAATGTGCAAATTACCCAAGTTGAGGGGTTTAAGTGAAAATTGTGCATGATAATATGTTCCTCATGTTTTGAATCATCATGAGAGTGAAAATTATGCTGAGGTATGGCTTATGGAAGCCTGAATACCAAGAAAGAGCTGATAAAGCAATACACGTGCATGAAAACCTAGTTTTGGTGTAATATGCAATTTACCCAAAACCTAGGGTGCAATATGTAATTTATCACTTCAATAAGGTCCCTAATGTTTCTTGGCATCATATAGATCAAAGAAAATGAGAGGGGCACCTCTTTTGGATTAAGTTGGAGGAGAGAGAATCTTGATATTAAAATAATCAAGATTTAATCCTAATTGAAACCCTAATTCAATTTAGGGCAAAAATGAATATATTAATTAAAGGGCCTTCAACCAAAATGTTATTGGTTGAGTTTGAATAAGGATATACGTCCTTTTGAATAGATAAGGCACGAAAATATCTAAAGGAGGTGAAACTCCACTCACCTTATTTTAAAGGAAAGTAATATCCACTCACATTATGGATATTACTATTATATGATTAAGGTGCTTAATTTTCTTTTCTTTTAATTTGAGGATAATGAAGGAGAATTAAAGGCAAAGGAAGGTGCCTTCGTACACAAGGGAGTGAGGGGGTTTATGTGGCACCAATTTGAGAGTGGAGGGAAATTAAAAATGCTTTCTCTCTCCTCAATTTCCTTTATAAAAACTTCATTTCCAAATCAATTGAAAGGATTTTTTCGGCCCTCTCTTCTTCCCTTGCTTTGGATGAGCTCAAGGGGACTTATGAGCAACAGGAGAACGAGCCCCAACCTGTTGGTAAGCTTATTAACCCTCATTCATCTTGATTCCATGGTGGAAATTGAAAATAAATTATGGATTCCTTCTTATTTCGATCTCCTCTTCAACCCTAGCCAACTTTTTCATCCAAAAGCTTGAGGACGAGCCTAGGGGGAGTTGCAAGAGCTTCATCCACCATTTTTGTCGTGGTCTTGGGGATTTGGAGCTCAATTGGAGGCGGGTTTTATAACTTAAACCCATAATCATTGCTATTGCATCAATTCTCTATGCTTTGTTGATTGTCTTCTTCAATTTGATACACTTTTGTTTCTTTGCTGCAATTTCCATCAAGAACGGTTGCTGTTCTTGGTTGTTCGAAGGAAGGGGATGATGACATCATCCTATATTCTTATCCAAAGAAAATTACCAAGCCAAATGGTTTTCATAGCTATTCCAAATCGTTTTAATTTGATTGGCTATGCGGTTTCAGCAAACCGTTTAAGGGCAAACGGTTTGAAACCGTTTGGGAGAAAACGGTTTCAAGACCGTTTGAGATGGTTGACCAAGTGTTGACCGTTTGGGAATCTTGTTCCTAATTTTGTATAATAATGACCCTACAATTTTGAGGGGTTAACTCCAAAGGAATAGTGAGTTGAAGGCCAATCAATTAGGCAAATCAAATTGAATTAAATGCTGATTTTCAACATGATTAACTGGACCTGTTTGGGTAAACGGTTTCAAAACCGTTTGATATGGTTGACCAAGGGTTGACTGTTTGGGATTCCTGTTCCTAATGATGTTGGTTAATAACCCTCCAAATTTTAGGGGTTAACTCAAATGGAATCGTGAGTTTAAGCCTAATCAATTAGGAAAACCTAATTGGATTAAGTGCTGATTTTAACCTGATTAACTTGACCGTTTTGGGAAAACGGTTTCAAGACCGTTTGGTGGAGTTGACCAAGCGTTGACCGTTTGCGATTCCTGTTCCTAATGATGTTGGTTAATGACCCTCCAAATTTGAGGGATTAACTCCCAAGGAATCGTGATTGTAAGGCTAATCAATTAGGGAAACCTAATTGGATTAAGTGCTGATTATCAATCTGATTTAATTGAACTTTTTGGGCAACGGTCTCAAGACCGTTTGAGTGCATTGACAAAGGGTTGACCGTTTGGGATTACTGTTCCTAATGATGTGTTCTAATGACTCACCAAATTTGAGGGATTAACTCCCAAGGAATCGTGAGTTGAAGGCTATTCAATTGGGAAAACCCTAATTGAAAACAGTGCTGAAATTCCAATGAGTTAATTGGAGATTTTGGGTTGATTAGCCCAAACGGTTTCAAGACCGTTTAGGAATCACCCAAACGGTCTCAAGACCGTTTGGGGATCACCCCAAGACCGTTTGGAGGTCTGGGGTCAAGTATAGTTGACCAATTAAAGGTCCAAAGGTACTAATCATATTGCAATGAAGTGCTGATTTGTTGATCAACTCGATAGACCAATCCTTGATGATTTTGAGTGATTTGATGGGCAAACGGTCTCAAGACCGTTTGGAGGTCATCCAAACGACCTAAATACCGTTTGGGGTCAGGTCATACCCAATTTGGATGATGGTTCAATGGTTTCAAAGTAACTAGTCTTACATTGATTAGTGTTGTTGAATCATCGATTCTAAACCCTAATTCAATTGAATCAAACCCTAATTGATGACCAATTGAGGGTCAAATCATTTGAAGGTTGACCTATTAAACTCAATTGAAGTAAGAGTATAGGTCCAATTGATGATTGATTCCATGAATTCAATGATTGAAGGAATCAACATTGGAAACCCTAATTCAATTGGATACTTATGTAATGGAGGTCCAATGTGATTGAATCTCTTGAGAATCAAGATGGTGAATGATCCATTGATCCAATGCTGATTAGTAATGATAGTCAATGAAGATACAAAGGTTGAAATCCTATTAGTACCTAAGTGGTTAGTGCCAATTAAGGGATGAACCCTAATTGCTTATAGGATCAATGACTTGATATACTATGTTAATCATAGTTGTATGAACTCGATTGAAGGGTTGATATGACCTAATCAAGTTGAGATGATGATAGCATGAATTCCTATAAGAATATGATTCATGTGGTGTTTAAGGGTATGATCCTTAAGTAGAGAGATCATGAAACCCTAATCATGAACATAAACCCTAATTATGGGCAATGTGATATGAAACCCTAATGAAGGGTGATGCTATATGCAATCCCTATTCTAAAGAAGGGAGATGGTATGTGAAACCCTAATCCCTAATGAGAGAATAGAATTCATACTTGAATATGATTCATGAGGTGAACTCCCTTTGCACGACCATGCAAGGTAGCACGGCCGTGGTAGCTTCCCCTCGCACGGCCGTTCTTGGTTGCACGGCCGTGGTGCTCTATGCTTGATTTAGAGGTGATTTGAAAGTGACCTCATATGATCGTATACCTTGATATGATTATAAGTCCAATATAATTGGATGAAGGATACATAAGATATGTGATGAGAAACCCTAGTTGAGGGTGTATCATTGTGATTATTTATAAGAAACTTTATAATAAAGTCATGCCTTAAACTAAGATAAGTCCATATCATGTGAGATAGTTGTACAATTCTAATGTGTGGCCTTTGCATTATATGCTAAAGGTAAGAGATTAGTGATGGAATGTATTAAGAGGGAAATACCTTAATACAAGATAATATGTATAACTCAACAAAGTTTGAAATGATGAGAAAGTGATACATCAAGATATGATAGTTATCACATTCGGCATTTCAGGGTTTATATGCCTTGATGTACTTCAAATACAATATAATTGGGTAAGAAACATATGAAGTGTGTTATGCAACTATTACAATGAAATGTAATGAGTTGTTACACCTTGATGAGTGTTAATTAATGTACCTTGAGAATGGGGTTAAGCCCAAATGATGTGTATGATATAATCATACCATGATCAGGATGAGAAATGAACTCATACCTTGAATTGATGATCATTAATGCTATATGATGAAAGTAATGTTCTAGAATAATCAAATATGATATCCTTGAATGCCCCAGAGGTATGGAATAATGTATTAAGGGTTGGACAGATAATGAGATCATGAACTCTTTATTAATGAGAAATGGGGAACCCTAACCCTAATTTGTGTAAAGGGAATGAAAAACCCTATTTGATAGTAAACCCTAATTCCTGGTAGAGGAATAATGGTGTTACTATCACATCACATGATGTGATGAAGATCTTGTATGACTGTTATCATGCCTAATAACCATACAAATATTATGAGATGATGTATATAGCTAGTGTGAGCTATGACATTTATATAATAAATGTTGATTGGCATTATGTGCCTTAATGTTGTTGTTGCTTAGTAAAAGAAGCAATATGCATGGACTTTTATGAGTCACATGAGTAAGTTGTTACCTAGTGAGAGGTGACAAGATATTTCATGGCCTTGTGAGCCAGGTGTGATGCTTGTGTACCAAGTATCATGAATGCCTTGGTCAGATGACCTGAAGGTGATAGTTACCTGAAAAAGGTATAATAATGCTCAATGATGAGTTAAGGGTTTGAATACCCGAAACCATATGATTATGGTGATGAGAAAGTGAAGGGATGATAATTCCCAGTATTGAAATGAGGGACTGAGTTCCCAGGGTCTTTGAAAGACTGATGAATATCTGATAAAAGTAGTACATGTCTCTTTATAGCATTGTTGTAATAAGTTATGTTTGAGAACTTGGCTGATGCTAAAAGAATATGAGAATGTACTTAATAAATCAAGTGAAATCTATTCATGTAGTGCTCTGACCATAGATCCATCATCGTCAGGAATAGGTGATGGTGAAACGGGTGCCCGCGGCAAAACCCGGAGCACATATTTTGAATATGTGGGGGTAAATGGGCGAAAATATCCTTACGTCCTTTTGAAGAGATTGTTGCAAGGTAAACAAGAAACCTCTCAATCCTTCATGGATATGTCGGGATGGATGTATCATGAATCTCCCAATGATACTTGATGTCGGATCGAGGAGATAAACAAGAAATCTCTCGATTGGCGATGGGAGTGCAGTTGGCGCTGTAACTCTGTAGCGAAGGTGCCAGAATACCCTGGCTAGCTAGTTAGCAGAGACATGAGATGTCCTGCATGTGGTCTCTTACTGACCGAGACAGATGAGGTCATAAGAATCTGGCTCTTTTGATGACCTATGTATGGTACCGAGGCGATTTCGTAAAGGTCGGTTGGAGTATGAGCGGTATATCTCATCTCCTCAGAGCATAAGTTGAAAACTACTAGAGGGGGGGTGAATAGAGTGTTATAGTGATTTTAATAATTATTTAACTCAAACAACCAAAATTGAGATTAGAAGAAGGAGACAGGCGTTTAGAGTGGTTCCAACTATAGCAAATACTATAGTTGTCAGTCCACTACCCGGTTGCTTACCCAACCGGGATTTGAAAGTATTTATTTTATTATCTCTCGAGGATTTATACAAAATACAATACTTTCAACCACACCCTTTGAACAGCCTTCACTTGAAGTAGGTGCACCAACCCTGAGGTAGCCTTCTTGAAGTAACGCCAAGCTCCCCCTTGAAGTAGACTTCCTCTCTAGAAGTAACCTCCCGTTGCACCAGCCTTCTGAAGTAGCTCAAAGTCTCCTTCTTTGCCAAGAAGATCTTCACCCTCTCCAAACCGCAGCCTCCAACCTAGGAATAGCAAGGAGAGTACAAACAGTAATAGGGAATAAGAAAGAAAAAGGAAATTACAACTTATCCTTTAAAGCCCAAGGCTTGATATGCCTAGATCAAGCATATAGATCTCCTAACCAAATGTGTGAACTTGTGATTGTTGTGGGTAGGAGATTCTAGACTATAGGACACGAATTTGAGCTAAGGAGAAAGTAGGCCAATGATCACAGTGCTCAATTTGCTTGCAACAGATTGCTCAAGTATGCTCAAGTATTTCTCAAGTGTAACAAGTGTAAAACAAGTGAGTTTAGGTGTCCTATGGCTTGTCCTATTTATAGGAATGGCCTAAGGAAGGTTAAGGACATTCTAGACAACTTCTAGGGGTTTCTAAGTGCTTAACTAGCCGTTAGGTACAAAGTTGTTGTTTTAACAACGGCTAATTAATTAATTCTGCAGTTGCTGTCAGAGACCATCTCGGTCGACAAATGGTCGACCGAGACACCTACTCGGTCGAACTTTTGTCGACCGACAGGCTCTCTGGAACAAGTGATTTGCAACGTCTTTCTTCAACTGCCAACTAACTTGTCTGTTGTGTCTAACGGCTACTTTGGATCTTTCTCGGTCGAGAAGATTTTCGACCGAGAGTGTCTCGGTCGAGGAGTTTGTCGACCGAGATTGATCCTGTTTCAAGGTTTCAATTTAGGCACTAATTATGTGTGTAAGTGTGCATAAGTAATCCTATTTGAATGGGATGACTTGTCTAACTGTGGTGTTTAGCTAGGGAGAATCTAACGCTTGATTTACATGCAATTCTAAGTACTTGTACATTATATTTTTGTACAAGTTTTTACAACAGTGATTACATTGCATGAAAATATAAATATGTAAGATTGTAGATTTTCCCTTGTTGCTTTGTCATCCTGCACACTCAAGTAGCTCGTTAGATTAATAAGAATGAAATGTTTGTCATAATCAAAACAAAGGGATTTATAGATGTCCATTTAGCCAACAATCTCCCCCTTTTTGAAGATGACAAACATTTCCAAAATATAAATAAAGGAAATATAAAACATATGAGTTTCATACCTTTAGATTACCTTTTGTAGCTTTTTCTCTTGTGTATAAAATGTGTGCTTATTATTCCCCATGAATTATGGAACATGAAATCCAGATCATTTGGGAATATAGTAACTTTCAATGTAAAGCCAAGAGTTTATTTATGAAACTCATTAATTGAGTTTTTCATAATTACTAAATTTTAGTTTTATATTTATCTCTCCCCCTTTGTCATTTCAAAAAGATAACCGTTAAGAATAAAAACTCCCCCTTAATTAGATATCCCATCAAATCGAATGAAAAAGATGTCCATTTAAAAACCAAGAGCTTGTGTTTAAATAGAACAAATATCAAAGAAAACATCCTCCAAAGGAGTGATAAGCAATTGCTTCCTAATGTTGTTAAATTGATCTAGTGGAAGCGGTTTTGTAAAAATATCAGCCAATTGATCTTCCGTATCAACATGATGAAGGGAAACATGATTTTTGGAGATGTGATCCCTTAAAAAATGATGACGGATGTCAATATGTTTAGCTCGGCTGTGTAAAATAGGATTGTGTGCTAAGTTTATGGCGCTTGTGTTGTCACAAAAAATAGGCGTAGATGAAAGACTAAAACCATAATCGCTTAACACTTGTTGCATATAAAGCACTTGAGCACAACAAGACCCAGCTGCCATATATTCAGCTTCAGTTGTAGATAGGGCAACCGTATTTTGTTTCTTGCTAAACCAAGATACTAAAGCTCTCCCTAATAAGAAACAGCCACCACTAGTACTCTTGCGATCAAGTCGACAACCAGCATAATCCGCATCAGTATAAGCTTTGAAATCCAAAGATTGTCCTTTGGGATACCATAAACCAAAGCAAGTAGTATCGGCTAGGTAACGAAGAATTCGTTTAACTGCTAGAAAATGAGAATGCATAGGTTGTGATTGAAATTGAGCACAAAGACCAACAGAAAACATAATGTCCGGTCTAGAAGCCGTTAAGTAAAGCAAACTACCAATCATGGCTCTATATAAGGAATCATCAATAGGTTCCCCATTTTCATCCTTATCAATTTTGACAGAAGTAGCCATAGGAGTAGTAGCATGTTTGCATTGATCCATCCCAAAACGTTTTAAGAGTTCTTTAGTATATTTTTCTTGGCTTATGAATATTCCGGCAGATGTTTGCTTAATTTGAAAACCAAGAAAGAAAGTTAGTTCACCCATGAGGCTCATTTCAAATTCTTTTTGCATAATATCACTAAATTGTGTGCACAATGAATCATTGGAAGCTCCAAAAATAATGTCATCAACATATATTTGCACAACTAGGAAATCAGATGTATATGTTTTGAAAAATAAAGTAGAATCTGAATTTCCAATAGAAAAACCATTATCAAAAAGATATGTTTTGAGCCTTTCATACCAATTTCTAGGTGCTTGTTTTAAACCATAAAGTTCTTTCTTAAGTTTATAAACATAGTCACCTTTTTCTGGAATTTCAAAACCAGGTGGTTGGGCAACATAAACTTCTTCTTGAATGATGCCATTTAGAAAAGCACTTTTGACATCTATTTGATAGAGTTTGATGTTTTTATGGGCAGCAATAGCTAGTAACATTCTAATGGCTTCAAGTCTAGCTACGGGTGCATATGTTTCATCAAAATCTATTCCTTCTTGTTGATTATATCCTTGTGCTACTAACCGAGCTTTATTCCTTATTACTTCTCCTGAATCATTTAGCTTGTTCCTAAAAACCCATTTAGTTTCTATTATGGTTTTATCTTGTGGTTTAGGAACTAAATCCCATACATCATTTTTAGTGAATTGATTTAATTCTTCTTGCATGGCTATTATCCAATAGTCATCTTTAAGAGATTCAGATATCTTTTTAGGTTCAATGATAGAAACAAAAGCCATGTTTGCAACATCTTTAAAGGAAGAACGAGTTTTGACTTTATCATTAGGATCTCCAATAATTAATTCTTGAGGATGATCTTTAATAAGTCTAGGTGTAGGTTGTGGTTCAGTTTGGTGATTATTTGTAGCACCTTTCTCACTATCGTTTGGTATGTTTAAATTTTCTAATTGATTAGTGAGATCTATGATTTCTAGATTTTCAGATGGGGATTCTTCATGAAAAGAAACATGAATAGATTCCTCAACTTTTCTAGATATAGTGTTATATACTCTAAAAGTTTTGCTAGAAGTGGAATATCCCAAAAAGAATGCTTTGTGTGATTTTGAGTCAAACTTATCTCTATCGTCTTTGGTATTTATGATATAACATGTGGAGCCAAAGGTATGAAAATAGTCAACTCTAGGTTTCTTAGAATGTATTAGTTCATATGGGGTTTTCTTTAAATGAGAGTGAACAGTTACTCTATTTAGCACATAGCATGCAGTGTTTACAGCTTCAGCCCAAAAGGTTTTGGGTGTGTTATGTTCAAGCATCATAGTTCTAGCCATTTCTTGTAGTGATCGATTTTTCCTTTCAACTATACCATTTTGCTGTGGGGTGCGTGGAGCAGAAAAATTATGAGTGTATCCTTGAGATGTACAAAACTCTTCGAATGTCTGATTTTCAAATTCCCCACCATGATCACTTCTAATAGTACATATTTTATTTTGTAAGAGATTTTCAATCTTGGAACAAAATTGCATAAAAACATGAATAGTATCATCTTTAGTTGCAATAAAATGTACCCATGTATATCTACTATAATCATCAACAATAACAAAACAGTATCTCTTACCACCGATTGATTGTGTCCTCATTGGTCCAAATAAATCCATATGAATTAATTCTAATGATCTACTGGTGCTAAGTACATGTTTTGATTTGAAAGATGTTTTAGTTTGCTTTCCCATTGTGCATGGTTCACAGTTTTCCACTTGATCAAAAGACAAAGTAGGTAATCCACGAACAAGATCATATTTCACTAACTTTTTAATAACATGTGAACTAGCATGTCCCAGCTTTTTATGCCATAGTTGTAAGGTATTTTCATTTGCAAGCAAGCATTTTCCTACTACTGATTTCATAGAGTTAGGTTTAAGAATATAAAGATTTCCAACTCTATTTCCTTCATAAACAACATTTGTAGTGTTTTCTATCAATAACTTGCAGCAGGTTTTGTTAAATAACACATCATAACCACTATCACATAATTGACTTACACTTATCAAATTATGATGCAAACCATCAACAAGTAGAACATTCTTAATTTCGAGGTTTGTTCCAACATTACCTATTCCAACGATTTTGCCCTTACCATTGTCTCCAAAGGTAACCGTTCCACTTTTCTTTTCTTCAAAAGTTTGAAATGCATCCTTGTTCCCGGTCATATGTTTGGAGCATCCACTGTCAACTACCCATTCCTGCATTAAAATGTAGATTTTGGTACCCATGTGATGGTCCGATATGGTTAGAAACTTTTTAAGTACATACTTGTATAAAAGTTCTGATACAGAAAACCAGTCGGTCGACAATTGTTCGACCGATATCTGTCTCGGTCGACAATTTGTCGATCGAGAAGGTTACTGTATTACAAGCAAAGAAACACAGAAATTTGCTCGGTTGACCAATTTTCGACCGAAATAGGTGTTGTAAATTTTGATTTGTTAAAGAAATCCAGTCGGTCGACAATACTTCGACCGATCCAAAGCTTGGTCGACAATACTTCGACCGACAAGGTTTTTGTTTCAGAACAACAATGCATAAAAATAATAACAATATGCATGACACCTTTTAGTTGAGATAAGACAATATAAATAGCAAAATAAAGCATTTGGTCATATCTCAACTACATTCCACTCTACTAAGTTTGGGGTTTTGGGATCCAAACTAAGTCGGACTCCTTAGTCTTGTAGGGGCATGAAAAGGAATAGTGTCCAAGACGTAAGCAGAAATGGCAAGTAATAGAATCAACTTCATTTCTCTTTCTAGCCATTGTGTTCTTAGGTACAAACCTAGTTTGAGTTCTTTTGGGTTGATTTTTCTTTGGAGCATATCCCAAACCTTTTCTTCCATTGAAAACAGTGCCAACTCTTAGTATGTTATCAAGTATATCTTTTCTTCTCAACTCATAAAGTTCTCTTTGCAACATAGCAATGTCATTCATTTTCTTGTGTAGATCTTTTCTTGCTTGTTCTAAATCAGAAAACAATGAGTCCTTTTCCTTTACAAGATTATCATAGTCCGAATGGTTACACAAAATAGGCTGAGTTTGAAAATCTTGTAGTTTAGCTAATAATTCAGTCTTTTCTTTAGAAAGAAGATCAACATTTGTTTCTAAAGTGAGTAGCTTTCTAGTACAATCATCTAAAGATGTTTTTAAAGATAAATTCTCAAGATCAGTGTTGTTCTTTTCAGAAGAAAGTTTATCTAATTTGGCAATGAGCTCATCATTTGATTTTATAGCCTTCTTTAGTTTCTTCTTGGCATCAATATATTTATCATGAGTTTCTTGTAAATTAGTAACTAACTCTTCTTTAGGAAGATCAATTAGGCTTACCTCTTGAGAGTCTTCATTTTCTTCTCTTGCCATTAGACATTCCACCTCTTCTCCGCTTTCACTCTCACTTGACTCATCCCATGCAGCTTTATAGGCTTTTTCTCCTTTCTTCTTGTGTGAGCTTTTCTTTCCCTTCTTTGCTTTGGGACATTCATTTTTGAAATGCCCTTTCTTCCCACATTCAAAGCATCTGGGAGGGGTAGAAGAACTAGAAATTTTGTAGATTTAAACCTTTTTTATTTCTTACCGTTGACGATCAAGGCTTCTTCTCCTTCTTCTTCACTTGACTCCTCACTTTCTTGTGTGACGACTTTTGAAGCTTTGAGAGCCACATCCTTCTTCTTCCCACTTTGACGTTCACGTTCTCTTCTTTCTTCCTCTTCTAGATCTGCCTCATGAGCTTCTAAATTGCCGATGAGTTGCTCCATTTTGAGTCGAGTGAGGTCGTTTGCTTCTTCAATGGCTGTCACCTTTGGCTTGTATTTTGGAGGAAGTGATTGAAGGATTTTTGATACCTGATCTTCCTCAAGGACAGGTTTTCCTAGGGCACTTAAACCATTAACAATGGTAGAGAATTTTGAAAACATTTCACTAATAGATTCATTAGGATCCATACAAAAATGTTCAAGCTTCGTTTTAAGCAAGCTAATTTTGGAATTTTTGACTTGGACTGTACCCTCATAGGTTATGGACAGTCTATGCCAAATATCATAAGCTGTATCACAATTTGATATTCTATTAAATTCTCCTACCGAAATAGAACAATATAAGATACTTACAACTTTTGCATTCATTTGGGCCAGCTTTACCGTGTTTTCATCCCATTCTGCAAATTCATTTTGAGGGAGCATATATGGAGTAGACACCATTCTCCATAGATCCCAGTTGATTCCTTGGAAGTAGAATTGCATCCTTCTCTTCCAATATTGGTAGTTTGTTCCATCGAACGCTGGAGGCCTAGAAACAAGTGTCCCTTCAATGTTGAGGTTGTTGAGCACTCCATCACCCATTTCTTCAAGACCTTGTTAGGGTTCCTTGAAGCCTCACTCTGATACCAACTGAAAACTACTAGAGGGGGGGTGAATAGAGTTTTATAGTGATTTTAATAATTATTTAACTCAAACAACCAAAATTGAGATTAGAAGAAGGAGACAGGCGTTTAGAGTGGTTCCAACTATAGCAAATACTATAGTTGTCAGTCCACTACCCGGTTGCTTACCCAACCGGGATTTGAAAGTATTTATTTTATTACCTCTCGAGGATTTATACAAAATACAATACTTTCAACCACACCCTTTGAACAGCCTTCACTTGAAGTAGGTGCACCAACCCTAAGGTAGCCTTCTTGAAGTAACTCCAAGCTCCCCCTTGAAGTAGCCTTCCTCTCTAGAAGTAACCTCCCGTTGCACCAGCCTTCTGAAGTAGCTCAAAGTCTCCTTCTTTGCCAAGAAGATCTTCACCCTCTCCAAACCGCAGCCTCCAACCTAGGAATAGCAAGGAGAGTACAAACAGTAATAGGGAATAAGAAAGAAAAAGAAAATTACAACTTATCCTTTAAAGCCCAAGGCTTGATATGCCTAGATCAAGCGTATAGATCTCCTAACCAAATGTGTGAACTTGTGATTGCTGTGGGTAGGAGATTCTAGCCTATAGGACACGAATTTGAGCTAAGGAGAAAGTAGGCCAATGATCACAGTGCTCAATTTTCTTGCAACAGATTGCTCAAGTATGCTCAAGTATTTCTCAAGTGTAACAAGTGTAAAACAAGTGAGTTTAGGTGTCCTATGGCTTGTCCTATTTATAGGAATGGCCTAAGGAAGCTTAAGGACATTCTAGACAACTTCTAGGGGTTTCTAAGTGCTTAACTAGCCGTTAGGTACAAAGTTGTTGTTTTAACAACGGCTAATTAATTAATTCTGCAGTTGCTGTCAGAGACCATCTCGGTCGACAAATGGTCGACCGAGACACCTACTCGGTCGAACTTTTGTCGACCGACAGGCTCTCTGGAACAAGTGATTTGCAACGTCTTTCTTCAACTGCCAACTAACTTGTCTGTTGTGTCTAACGGCTACTTTGGATCTTTCTCGGTCGAGAAGATTGTCGACCGAGAGTGTCTCGGTCGAGGAGTTTGTCGACCGAGATTGATCCTGTTTCAAGGTTTCAATTTAGGCACTAATTATGTGTGTAAGTGTGCATAAGTAATCCTATTTGAATGGGATGACTTGTCTAACTGTGGTGTTTAGCTAGGGAGAATCTAACGCTTGATTTACATGCAATTCTAAGTACTTGTACATTACATTTTTGTACAAGTTTTTACAACAGTGATTACATTGCATGAAAATATAAATATGTAAGCTTGTAGATTTTCCCTTGTTGCTTTGTCATCCTGCACACTCAAGTAGCTCGTTAGAATAATAAGAATGAAATGTTTGTCATAATCAAAACAAAGGGATTTATAGATGTCCATTTAGCCAACATAAGTGTGATTGTAAAATGTAATCAGCCGTATAGCATGTTTGCTTAAGGATTGAATACGGAGATTCATTGGCTGATGTTGCATTTCTTTGTGCATTCCTTAGTAGATAAATGTTAATTATGTTTCTTTATATTCTCTGCAAAGTAGACAGAAGAATTTCTTATCTACCATGGGTAGATGCAATGACCTCCTTGAGAATGGAGATTATCTTATTCTGTTCTATGATGAATAATTCTGCCTGATAATGTAAAAGTAACCCCTACTCAGTTTTAATTTGATAAACTGCAATAACAATTTTTTGGCGGAGAGTTATATCTCTCGCTGGGGCAATTTTCAATTGTCTCACCCCCGTGGGAAACATTTTTAGGTATGCATGGAAGGCAGAGCAGAAACCCTAGAACAGGGAAAGAGCAGCAGCAACAGCAGGGACAACAATAAAATCTCAGGTGGAAATATTGTCTGTCTAGTCATATAGATAGTAGTCTTATGTGTCGTCTCTGTACTCTCAGGTCCTCGGAGTTTTAAATGTATCAATCTGAGTTTTGGCTTGGTGCCTCGAAGTTTTTATACTGCCTGTGTATATTTGTTAACAGGGCAGTCAATGTTGTAATCCTTGAAAAGGAATGGTACAGGTTGTGTACTTGTGAACCAGGATGAATTTGGGATACTTTGGTTCATGGTTAAAGAGTTTTCATGTGAATGGATCTCTTTGCAAAAAGTTTTAAATTTTCAGTGATTTTCAGTAATCCGCTGCAAATAATTCACTTCTGCATTAGTTAATCTTGTTTTCACGAGACGGTCGTTTCAATTAGTGGTATCAGAGTTCTAGGTTCGCTGAGTCTACAGAGACATAGGACTAAGGTATCGAGTCTGTGATAGTGTCCTCCGGTATACCCTATAATGATTTCTGCTTGTGTAGAGAAAGGGTAAAAATTAAAATGACTGGAGAACACAAGGAACACATTGCTGGCAGCAATGTTGTTGCATCAAGAAGAGGTGCAAGGGATCAGGCAAGAATAGAATGAGTGCCAATCCCCATTAAGACCTGATCAGGATAGAGAATCCTATGATCATGCTCTTGTTGGGCAGATTGGGGCAACAGTAATGCATATAAGTGGACTGGATACTAGCCTTACAATCTAGGTTATCGGTCCTTAATACACAAAGCTTGAGCTTTAAAAGAGTTCCTGAATGACTTAGTCATGTTGGAACAAGGGAAAATATGGAAAAGATTAACTTATGGCAAGAAAGTAGACTCTTCCATGAGTTTAGTCAGATAATAAATCTATGATGGCAGTGCTCAAGGAAGGGCAATAAGATGAGAAGTAGGGAATAGTCTCTATAATTCTAGAGACATTTGCTTAATGGTTTTGAAAAAAACAAGTTTTTGGTACTAATAGTGCAACAAATGCCTAGTGTACCAGGGCAGTAGCCATTAAGTAAGTGCAAAGGTCTTAACCTTTCACCTGTAAGATCCCATGGCTTAGTTTTTGCATCAGTAATAAGACTAATAAGACCATGATATGAGGAAAAGGTATGCTATTAATGTGTACATGTCGAGTACACTAAACCCTTTTTGTTATAGGAAAAAAAAAGCGGATTGTTGATTTTTTTTTCCCTATTGGTTTCTATATAGGGAAGAAATGATGAAAAATAGAATTTGAATTTTGTTCAGTATTCTTTTAAATGCTCTATATTGGTCTTACCTCTATGAAAGAGAAAGAGGTATAGAAGAGCTGTCTGGATAAAATCCAGGGATGTTAAATTTTATGCTTATAATAAAAGCAAGGAATATGATATTAGACAAAGTGCATACTACTTGATGACAGTACTTGTAAACCCTGGCCAGGTATACAACTATTGATGATAAAGTGGGTATGGAAACTCTTAGATTTTTGTCTTTTTTATTGCTCTGATCAAGTAGTCATTCTGAGACAATCTAATGAGTATCATGAAATCAGAAATCTGGAATGAATAAATGTGTCATATCTCATGCATAAGAAAGAGAAGCTTGAGATAATCTCAGATGAGCATGTTGTATGAGGAACTAAAAATGTACTCCTCATAAGACAAGAATAAGAATGAGGGAGATGGACCTTGTTCAATAATGTTGCCAGCATAATAAAGATCTTTTCCATGATGAGGACATGGGAAATGTGATGAGATCATGAGATGATCATAAACATGCTAGATAATAATAAAGAAAGGGATAATGACATGTAATCATCCTTACAAATTCCAATGCTAAAGGCAAGAAACCTAAGATGAGATAAAGAGTAAATGGTTCATGAATATCTAAAAATACATGAAATAATAAGAGGAATATGAATCCTTGTTTTCTTTCCTTTCAGGGACATGGCAATCAAGTGGGTCTTAGGACACCTGATGTGCATAAGATAAATATGTTCATGTGAGGGATACTTAGAAAAGTATCAGTTATCTTGGACTTTGGCTCCTAGAAAAAGACATATGTAACAAGTAATGCCTCATAATGAAAGGAATATGAGAATGTGATGTGTTCCCAACACATGTGACTGATACCAAGGTAAGAGATTCTGGTATCTGAGAGTTATCAGATGGTTTAGGTTGGCTACCTAGAGTGGTCAACTATGAAATCAGTCTGATTATATAAAATGATATGAACATCATATGTTAGGGGTTTATGCTTTGCATAAACATGATATTAATAAGGAATGTAAGATGTCTCTATGAACAAGAAAAGTGTTATGTAACACAAAGTTGACTCCACAGTCTATGATAAGGGGACAGTGGAGCATGTGTCTTGTGTGTTGATTCTATAAGAATCCTGTAAGGAAACACATTCTGTTGAACAAAGCTTTTTGGTGTCTCCATAATAAGGAGATGATATGTGAAGATTAGATAGTATGCTGAATGAAATACATCTGTCTTCCTTTATCTGGATTTCGGGGATGAAATCCTTGTTAGGGGTTTATAATTTGTAACATCCCTGACCTGGGTTATACTCTAACCCTAGGTGTTTTGATTAATAAAGATGATTATATGCTTAACAATATCTTGTGAAAAGTAATTAGGGCTCATGAGGAGCTTATGTTTCAATTTTGGTCATGTTTGGACAATGTTGAAGCAATGTTTGCTTATTTTGGACTAATGTGCAAATTACCCAAGTTGAGGGGTTTAAGTGCAAATTGTGCATGATAATATGTTCTTCATGTTTTGAATCATCATGAGAGTGAAAATTATGCTGAGGTATGGCTTATGGAAGCCTGAATACCAAGAAAGAGCTCATAAAGCAATATACGTGCATGAAAACCTAGTTTTGGTGTAATATGCAATTTACCCAAAACCTAGGGTGCAATATGTAATTTATCACTTCAATAAGGTCCCTAATGTTTCTTGGCATCATGTAGATCAAAGAAAATGAGAGGGGCACCTCTTTTGGATTAAGTTGGAGGAGAGAGAATCTTGATATTAAAATAATCAAGATTTAATCCTAATTGAAACCCTAATTCAATTTAGGGCAAAAATGAATATATTAATTAAAGGGCCTTCAACCAAAATATTATTGGTTGAGTTTGAATAAGGATAGACGTCCTTTTGAATAGATAAGGCACGAAAATATCTAAAGGAGGTGAAACTCCACTCACCTTATTATAAAGGAAAGTAATATCCACTCACATTATGGATATTACTATTATATGATTAAGGTGCTTAATTTTCTTTTCTTTTAATTTGAGGATAATGAAGGAGAATTAAAGGCAAAGGAAGGTGCCTTCGTACACAAGGGAGTGAGGGGGTTTATGTGGCACCAATTTGAGAGTGGAGGGAAATTAAAAATGCTTTCTCTCTCCTCAATTTCCTTTATAAAAACTTCATTTCCAAATCAATTGAAAGGATTTTTTCGGCCCTCTCTTCTTCCCTTGCTTTGAATGAGCTCAAGGGGACTTAGGAGCAACAGGATAAAGAGCCCCAACCTGTTGGTAAGATTATTAACCCTCATTCATCTTGATTCCATGGTGGAAATCAAAAATAAATTATGGATTCCTTCTTATTTTGATCTCCTCTTCAACCCTAGCCAACTTTTTCATCCAAAAGCTTGAGGACGATCCTAGGGGGAGTTGCAAGAGCTTCATCCACCATTTTTGCCGTGGTCTTGGGGATTTGGAGCTCAATTGGAGGCGGGTTTTATAACTTAAACCCATAATCATTTCTATTGCATCAATTCTCTATGCTTTGTTGATTGTCTTCTTCAATTTGATACACTTTTGTTTCTTTGCTGCAATTTCCATCAAGAACGGTTGCTGTTATTGGTTGTTCGAAGGAATAGGATGATGACATCATCCTAGATTCTTATCCAAAGAAAATTACCAAGCCAAATGGTTTTGATAGCTATTCCAAATCGTTTTAATTTGATTGGCTATGCGGTTTCAGCAAACCGTTTAAGGGCAAACGGTTTGAAACCGTTTGGGAGAAAACGGTTTCAAGACCGTTTGAGATGGTTGACCAAGTGTTGACCGTTTGGGAATCTTGTTCCTAATTTTGTATACTAATGACCCTACAATTTTTAGGGGTTAACTCCAAAGGAATAGTGAGTTGAAGGCCAATCAATTAGGCAAATCAAATTGAATTAAATGCTGATTTTCAACATGATTAACTGGACCTGTTTGTTTAAACGGTTTCAAAACCGTTTGAGATAGTTGACCAAGCGTTTACCGTTTGGGATTCCTGTTCCTAATGATGTTGGTTAATAACCCTCCAAATTTGAGGGGTTAACGCAAAAGGAATCGTGAGTTGAAGCCTAATCAATTAGGAAAACCTAATTGGATTAAGTGCTGATTTTAACCTGATTAACTTGACCTTTTTGGGAAACCGGTTTCAAGACCGTTTGGTGGAGTTGACCAAGCGTTGACCGTTTGCGATTCCTGTTCCTAATGATGTTGGTTAATGACCCTCCAAATTTGATGGATTAACTCCCAAGGAATCGTGATTTGAAGGCTAATCAATTAGGGAAACCTAATTGGATTAAGTGCTGATTATCAATCTGATTTAATTGAACTTTTTGGGCAACGGTCTCAAGACCGTTTGAGTGCATTGACCAAGGTTTGACCGTTTGGGATTACTGTTCCTAATGATGTGTTCTAATGACTCACCAAATTTGAGGGATTAACTCCCACGGAATCGTGAGTTGAAGGCTATTCAATTGGGAAAACCCTAATTGAAAACAGTGCTGAAATTCCAATGAGTTAATTGGAGATTTTGGGTTGATTAGCCCAAACGGTTTCAAGACCGTTTGGGAATCAGCCAAACGGTCTCAAGACCGTTTGGGGATCACCACAAGACCGTTTGGAGGTCTGGGGTCAAGTATAGTTGACCAATTAAAGGTCCAAAGGTACTAATCATATTGCAATGAAGTGCTGATTTGTTGATCAACTCGATAGACCAATCCTTGATGATTTTTCACTAGAATCCAAAGGATGGATGGGCCAAACGGTCTCAAGACCGTTTGGAGCTCATAAAAACGGTCTCAAGACCGTTTGGTGGTCACCCAAGACCGTTTGGAGGTCTAGGGTTGAGTATGGTTAGGTGTTTGAAGGCCTAAAGGTACCAAGTTGATCTGCAATAAATTGCTGAATTGGTGAGCACTTCAATGATCCAAACCCTACTTGGATGGCTTGGTTTTGAGTGATTTGATGTGCAAACGGTCTCAAGACCGTTTGGAGGTCATCCAAACGACCTCAAGACCGTTTGGGGTCAGGTCATACCCAATTTGGATGATGGTTCAATGGTTTCAAAGTAACTAGTCTTACATTGATTAGTGTTGTTGAATCATCGATTCTAAACCCTAATTCAATTGAATCAAACCCTAATTGATGACCAATTGAGGGTCAAATCATTTGAAGGTTGTCCTATTAAACTCAATTGAAGTATGAGGATAGGTCTAATTGATGATTGATTCCATGAATTCAATGATTGAAGGAATCAACATTGGAAACCCTAATTCAATTGGATACTTATGTAATGGAGGTCCAATGTGATTGAATCTCTTGAGAATCAAGATGGTGAATGATCCATTGATCCAATGATGATTATTGATGATAGTCAATGAAGGTACAAAGGTTGAAACCCTATTAGTACCTAAGTGGTTAGTGCCAATTAAGGGATGAACCCTAATTGCTTATAGGATCAATGACTTGATATACTATGTTAATCATAGTTGTATGAACTCGATTGAAGGGTTGATATGACCTAATCAAGTTGAGATGATGATAGCATGAATTCCTATAAGAATATGATTCATGTGGTGTTTAAGGGTATGATCCTTAAGTAGAGAGGTCATGAAACCCTAATCATGAACATAAACCCTAGTTATGGGCAATGTGATATGACACCCTAATGAAGGGTGATGCTATATGCAATCCCTATTCTAAAGAAGGGAGATGGTATGTGAAACCCTAATCCCTAATGAGAGAATAGAATTCATACTTGAATATGATTCATGAGGTGAACTCCCTTTGTACGACCATGCAAGGTAGCACGGTCGTGGTAGCTTCCCCTCACACGGCCGTTCTTGGTTTAACGGCCGTGGTGCTCTATGCTTGATTTAGAGGTGATTTGAAAGTGACCTCATATGATCGTATACCTTGATATGATTATAAGTCCAATATAATTGGATGAAGGATACATAATATATGTGATGAGAAACCCTAGTTGAGGGTGTATCATTGTGATTATTTATAAGAAACTTTATAATAAAGTCATGCCTTAAACTAAGATAAGTCCATATCATGTGAGATAGTTGTACAATTCTAATGTGTGGCCTTTGCATTATATGCTAAAGGTAAGAGATTAGTGATGGAATGTATTAAGAGGGAAATACCTTAATACAAGACAATATGGATAACTCAACAAAGTTTGAAATGATGAGAAAGTGATACATCAAGATATGATAGTTATCACATTCGGCATTTCAGGGTTTATATGCCTTGATGTACTTCAAATACAATATAATTGGGTAAGAAACATATGAAGTGTGTTATGCAACTATTACAATGAAATGTAATGAGTTGTTACACCTTGATGAGTGTTAATTAATGTACCTTGAGAATGGGGTTAAGCCCAAATGATGTGTATGATATAATCATACCATGATAAGGATGAGAAATGAACTCATACCTTGAATTGATGATCATTAATGCTATATGATGAAAGTAATGTTCTAGAATAATCAAATATGATATCCTTGAATGCCCCAGAGGTATGGAATAATGTATTAAGGGTTGGACAGATAATGAGATCATGAACTCTTTATTAATGAGAAATGGGGAACCCTAACCCTAATTTGGGTAAAGGGAATGAAAAACCCTATTTGATAGTAAACCCTAATTCCTGGTAGAGGAATAATGGTGTTACTATCACATCACATGATGTGATGAAGATCTTGTATGACTGTTATCATGCCTAATAACCATACAAATATTATGAGATGATGTATATAGCTAGTGTGAGCTATGACATTTATATAATAAATGTTGATTGGCATTATGTGCCTTAATGTTGTTGTTGCTTAGTAAAAGAAGCAATATGCATGGACTTTTATGAGTCACATGAGTAAGTTGTTACCTAGTGAGAGGTGACAAGATATTTCATGGCCTTGTGAGCCAGGTGTGATGCTTGTGTAACAAGTATCATGAATGCCTTGGTCAGATGACCTGAAGGTGATAGTTACCTGAAAAAGGTATAATAATGCTCAATGATGAGTTAAGGGTTTGAATACCCGGAACCATATGATTATGGTGATGAGAAAGTGAAGGGATGATAATTCCCAGTATTGAAATGAGGGACTGAGTTCCCAGGGTCTTTGAAAGACTGATGAATTTCTGATAAAAGTAGTACATGTCTCTTTATAGCATTGTTGTAATAAGTTATGTTTGAGAACTTGGCTGATGCTAAAAGAATATGAGAATGTACTTAATAAATCAAGTGAAATCTATTCATGTAGTGCTATGACCATAGATCCATCATCGTCAGGAATAGGTGATGGTGAAACGGGTGCCCGCGGCAAAACCCGGAGCACATATTTTGAATATGTGGGGGTAAATGGGCGAAAATATCCTTACGTCCTCTTGAAGAGATTGTTGGAAGGTAAACAAGAAACCTCTCAATCCTTCATGAATATGTCGGGATGGATGTATCATGAATCTCCCAATGATACTTAATGTCGGATCGAGGAGATAAACAAGAAATCTCTCGATTGGCGATGAGAGTGCAGTTGACGCTGTAACTCTGTAGCGAAGGTGCCAGAATACCCTGGCTAGCTAGTTAGCAGAGACACGAGATGTCCTGCATGTGGTCTCGTACTGACCGAGACAGATGAGGTCATAAGAATTCGGCTCTTTTGAAGACCTATGTATGGTATCGAGGCGATTTCGTAATGGTCGGTTGGAGTATGAGCGGTATATCTCATCTCCTCAGAGCATAAGTGTGATTGTAAAATGTAATCAGCCATATAGCATGTTTGCTTAAGGATTGAATACGGAGATTCATTGGCTGATGTTGCATTTCTTTGTGCATTCCTTAGTAGATAAATGTTAATTATGTTTCTTTATATTCTCTGCAAAGTAGACAGATGAATTTCTTATCTACCATGGGTAGATGCAATGACCTCCTTGAGAATGGAGATTATCTTATTCTGTTCTATGATGAATAATTCTACCTGATAATATAAAAGTAACCCCTACTCAGTTTTAATTTTATAAACTGCAATAACAATTTTTTGGCGGAGAGTTATATCTCTCGCTGGGGCAATTTTCAATTGTCTCACCCCCGTGGGAAACATTTTTAGGTATGCATGGAAGGCAGAGCAGAAACCCTAGAACAGGGAAAGAGCAGCAGCAACAGCAGGGACAACAATAAAATCTCAGGTGCAAATATTGTCTGTCTAGTCATATAGATAGTAGTCTTATGTGTCGTCTCTGTACTCTCAGGTCCTCGGAGTTTTAAATGTATCAATCTGAGTTTTGGCTTGGTGCCTCGAAGTTTTTATACTGCTTGTGTATATTTGTTAACAGGGCAGTCAATGTTGTAATCCTTGAAAAGGAATGGTACAGGTTGTGTACTTGTGAACCAAGATGAATTTGGAATACTTTGGTTCATGGTTAAAGAGTTTTCCTGTGAACGGATCTCTTTGCAAAAAGTTTTAAATTTTCAGTGATTTTCAATAATCCGCTGCAAATAATTCACTTCCACATTAGTTAATCCTGTTTTCGCGAGACGGTCATTTCAGAGATAGACCATGTGAGTCGCATAGAAGCCAAGGGTGCGTGACACCTATTTAATCAACAACTTAGACTAATCAAACACCAATAATGCTTATTATTTCCCAATTTTCAAACCTTCATAACTTCTTCTAGGAACATACAAATACCACCAAATTTAAACCATAGCTTTATTACCTCTAACATTATCTTCCACTCAAATTTAGTGACAAAACTCAGCTATTAGATCATCCAATTAAATACTTCAAAAAGACATAAAGTTTGGGACCTTAATCATTATATATACACCTCAATCAACACTTAGACTTTACAAAAACACGTGAGATTCTCGAAAACTACTCAACATGTATGAAATCACTTATGTCCTTGATATTGAAGGATTCCCAAGGTCCACTCCATCACATCCTACACACCTTAAAATATATTTCATCCTCGAAATTAAGCTAGAAATTCGGTCTTTCACATCAAATACATCTTAAAAGAAATTTTGTCCTCAAAATTAAACCATACTTGTACTCCAAGGAAAAACTAATCATGTCTTCATACATATGTAGGGCACTATTATAGGTACAACATATTCAAAAACAAAAGCTCGAAACTATATTCATATCAAAAGAATCTAGTATTAACCACCTCCCTTATATAAGGTTGAAACAAGGATTTAGAAGCTTAGGTTATTTTGTGACATCTTTCATATTTATACTCTCGGATTTACATCCTCATCTTACCCAAGCATTAGGGTTCCCATATCATATCACCATGTTCCAAAGTAGTTAACTACGATTACCCCATATATCAACATGTCATCAACATTTTATTGAGCTACTTATTAGAACATGATCAACATTTTATTGAGATACTTATTAGAACATGATAAACACTTTATTGTGCTACTTATTTGAACATGATCAACCTTATCGTATGCCTTTTAGAAGGGAGTTAACTAAAGTTAACCCACCTTATCCATCTAGATCATATCAAGGTGTCATGATCATTATGTTGTACTAACTATCAAACTATATTGTTCATCTTTATTATGCACTAAGGTTAACACCTCATGTAACATGTTGCATTCATATGATCTTATTTCATTTCTCATAATAAATTGCATCATTTACTAGTGATTGTATCACAAGATTAACCAACAATTTCACATTAACATCATTATTCATGTAGATGGTTAACCATTTATACATTGATATTTATTAAACCATCTCTAGGTTTTCATCATATCATGTATATATATCATGCCTCGAGATTAGATCACATCCTTACATACATTATATCATGGTTGTGTTAACAAACTTATACAAGTGGCTTGTGAAACATTGATCAAAACTTTATATAGTCCAAATGAGGTTTTCCTAACCCATACCGGAGGGTAATGTCATGCAAAGTCTCTCTGAGCTAACTCAACTCAATGAGTATCTCATATGCATATAGTTTATCTTTCCCCTATTAGTCTAGGGTTATTGAATTACCTCATTGGTACTAGTTGATAAACTTCACAAACTCTAGCCACATAAGCACAAACCAAAACATGCTATGATATTCTCTTCATAGGTCTTCTACCCATAAAACATGCTTACCCAAAACTCTCTTATATGCACCACTAGATCCCTATGTGGGAAACCACCAACCTGAGCATGAGGCTTCAAAGAAACTAACATATCTACCTCCTCCAGGGTCTTGGGCACTCTCCCTCACCTAGATGGTAGGCACTCATATTCATTTTCACATATGAACATGTATCCAACCTCTCTCTGTCTCTAGGGTTTGGTCCTCCCAAAGACATCTAGGGTTTAGAAGGACTATAGTAATCATGCATTAAGCAACTCAACTCAATCACTCAAGAGTATTCTAGTTTAGGACACATCATATCACATATTTCTCATAATTATCTTGGAGTTTAGGTTCTCTAACCTTCTCCCTCTGGGGTCTCACTCTCTCTGGAGTTAACCCTAAAATTGGTCCTAACACTAGAGGTCCTCCTTCATAAAAGAGCTTGAGGCTCATGCTGACTCTCATTCTTGTCTTAACTTAACATATCTTATCTCATAAAAGAAAGTATACTTGCATCATCAAAACTTATCTCAAATCCTCAAAATTGAACTTAAGTCCTCAAAAACAAACATGAATCATCATAACCATCTTATGTCATCTATAAAAGACTTAGATCATCATCTAAACATATTTCATTTATTCCATCTATCATATATTCCAAACAAGGCTCTAGACATCTAATCTAGAACTACTCTCTCTTCTAGACTGATGTCATTCACTTTCACTTAGGTTGCATGGTCACCTCCTACTCGTACATGTGTGGGGACACATTTTTATAATATTTATATATATAATAAAATATTATATAGTTTTTCTCCGATAAAATAAGCGTCAGAGAAAACTATCAAGGTTTGATCTGATTGGAATCAAGAACCAAATCTAGAAAATGAGTGCCCCACACATAGTAGAGAGTATTGTGTCATGAAAACTAATGAAAGGGGTGAGAACATGGTGTAGACTAGTGTAGACACTCTAGACAACATGCACCATATGTCTAGGGTTTCTCTTCCCATGATGTACATCATTTCCTAATAATGCAACGTCCCATACCACTGCACTATAAGGAAAGAACGACATCTAAGGACTTGCTATACAACAAGCACCAGTCTAGACCTAGTTCTCGGACATCTAGGTGCTAACCTAGAGGCTAGGTCAGATCTTGTAACATCCCTGACATGGGTTATACTTTAACCCTAGTTGTTTTGATTAAGAAAGATGATTATATGCTTAATCTCATCTTGTTAAAAGTAATTAGGACTCAAGAGGAACTTATGTTGCAATTCTACTCCTGTTTGAATAATGTTGAAGCAATGTTTGCTTGTTCTGGACTAAAGTGCAAATTACCCAAGTTGAGGGGTTTAAGTGCAAATTGTGCATGATAATATGTTAATCATGTTTTGAAGCATCATGATAATGAAATTTATGTTGAGGTATGTCTTATGGAAGCATGAGTACCAAGAAAGAGCTGATAAAGCAATGTATGTGCATTAAAACCTAGTTTTGGTGTAATGTGCAATTTACCCAAAACCTAGGGTTCAATATGCAAATTACCACTTCAGTAAGGTCCCTAATGTTTCTTGGCATCATTTAGAGAAAATAAAATGAGAGGGGCGCCTCATTTGAATTAGGTTGGAGGAGAGATAATCTTGATATTAAAATAATCAAGATTTAATCCTAATTGAAACCCTAATTCAATTTAGTGCAAAAATAAATGTATTAATTAAAGGGACTTCAACCAAAATTACAATGGTTGGATTCAGATGTGTATGGACGTCCTTGATCTTTGCAATAACCACGAAAATATCCAAGGGAGTGGATAACTCACTCACAATTTTATAAGAAAAAGAAATATCCACTCACATATGGATATTAATATAAGATTTGAGGTGCTTAATTTGCTTTTCTTTAAATCATGGATAATTGAGTGTAATATGAGGCAAACAAGATAGCCTCAGACCAAGGAAGTTGAGGGGGAAGAGGGGCCCCTATTTTTGGGATTAAATGAATTTTTATAAAGCATATTCTCTCTCATTGAATTTTTATAAAAAGACTCTTTACAAGCCAAATGAAAGGCTTTTTCGACCCCACTTCTTTTCCTTTTCTTGGAAGACGACCAAGGTAGATTGGGAGGATCATGAGGACGACCCCCAACCTGTTGGTAAGCTCCTTGATCCCTTTTCACCTTGAATCCATGGTGGAAATCACAAATCAATGCATGAATTCTTCCTAATTCGATCCCCTCTTCAATTCTAACCATTCCTTTTCACTCAAACCTTGAGGAGGAGCCTTGGAATGGTGAAAGGAGTTTCATCCACCATTGTTTCCGTGAGCTTGGAGCTTTGGAGCTCAATTGGAGGCAGGTTTTATAACTTGAACTCTTATTATTGTTATTGCATTCAATTCCTTATCAAATAATTATCCTTTCTTCATTCACGATAATTGATTTGGTTGGATGGTGCAATCACCATGGAAATCACAGTAGGTTTCGTGATTTTAGAGCTTGATGATGATGACATCATCATAAGCACACACCTCTCCAAAATATCCAAGGCAAACGGTTTCCAACTTGTTGGTCCAAACGGTTTCAAAACCGTTTGGTGTTTTGAGACCCAAACCGTTTGAAGGAGTTGACCATTTGAGAGGGTTGACCATTTGAGGATGAGAACCCAAATTCATGTTGGATGATAATCTAATGGATCTAATTGATTAATCCAATGTATAGTTAATCACCAAGTAGCAAACCATAATCGGGTTAAGTGCTGATTTTGTATAAGATTGTGTTGAGTCTTTGGGTTGATTGACCCAAATGGTTTCAAAACCATTTGGTGATCACCAAAATGGTCTCAAGACCATTTTTGGGTCAACCAAGACCGTTTGGAGGTCTAGTGTTGAGCATGGTTGGGTATTTGAAGATCCAAAGATACCAAACTGATTTGCAATCAAATGTTGATTTGATGATCAATCCAATGATCCAAACCCTAATTGGATGTCATGGATTTTTATGTTGAGATGGGAAAAAGGTATCAAGACCGTTTGGAGGTCATCCAAACAACCTCAAGACCGTTTGAGGTCAGGTCATGTCCAATTTGGATGGTGGTCCAATGATTTCAAAGCAACTAGTTTCACATTGACCAATAGTGAGGGTTCATTGATTTCAAACCCTAATTCAATTGATTCAAATCCCTAATTGATGGTCAATTGAAGGTTAAATAAGTTGAGGGATGATCTATTAAACTCAATTGAAGTATGGTGTTAGGTTCAATTGATGAATAAATATATGGATTCAACCAGTGAAGGAATCAATCATAGAAGCCCTACATCAATTTGAGTGGTTGAGACCATCTTTGGTCCATTCAGTTTTGAGGAGGTTTGGACCAAACGGTCTCAAGACCGTTTGGGACCAAACGATCCCAAACCTATTGAGGCTTAAATAGTTTCAACTTCAACTTTGGCAATCAGTTTCAAGTATCACTTTGTCAAACGGTTTCAAGAGTTAACTTTACCAAATGGTTTCAATGGTTTGTTCAAGACCATTTGGAGGTCTAAACGGTCTTAGACTGTTTGGAGGTATTTCAATCAAGACTGTTTGAGGTCTAATTGGTCAAGACCGTTTGAGGTCTAAGTGACCAAGATCATTTCGAAGGTAATTAACCAAACCGTATGAACACTCAAAGTGATTAAAGGCCAATTGTTTAATTGAACGATTACATGAGTATGATTCATGTGGTGATTAAGGGTATGATCCTTATTAAAGAGATCATGAAACCCTAATCACGAGTATAAACCCTAATTGATAGGGTTATTGAACTCTAACCCTAGTTGAGAGCAATTCTAAATGAAACCCTAATCTAGGGTGAGGATGTAGCCCTAATCTAGAGTAATGAATTGGGAAACTCTAATTTAGGGAAATGAGATGTAAAACCCTAATTGGGATGAATAGTGAATCTCTAATTATGGACAATTGAAAGAAATTCTAAAGGAGATGAATAGTAGACCCAAATTGTGGGTAAATATAGTGGATATCCTAATTAAGGATGATTCCATGTGAAATCCTATTCTAGGTTAATGCCATGAGAAACCTTAAGTTAGAAATGATGTATATGGAACATTGATGTGATGATGTGATATGAGAATCAAATCTAGGATGATGTCATGTAGTGATATATGAGAAACCCTAGTTGAGGGTGATTCCATGAGAAACCCTAGTTGAGGGTGATTCCATGAGAAACCCTAGTTGAGGGTGATTCCATGAGAAACCCTAGTTGAGGGTGATTCCATGAGAAGCCCTAGTTGAGGGTGATTCCATGAGAAACCATGATTAAGAATTAACACCACATGAAGCCCTAATACTATGGTGTGATGAGAGGCCCTAAGAAGGGTGAAGGTATGTGAGACTCTAATGTGGAGTCGTAATACATAAAGCTCTAATCCTGGACAATATGACAATGAATCATAATCCTAATTTTAAATAAGGGTATAAGGAAACCCTAATGATGAGATAGAAGGAGTTACCTTACAAAGATGAAACATTTCATGTGGTTGATTATAAGAAACCTTATTATAAGCAATGTCTTTATCATTAGACAAGTCCATATCATTAAAGATAGTCGGACAATTATAATGTGTGACCTATGCATTACATGATAAAGGTGAGAGATTAATAATGGGATGTATTAAGAGGGAAATACTTTAATACAAGATAAGTTGGTTAACTCAAGAAAGTCTGAAATGATGAGAGAAGTGATATATCAAGATATGATAGTTATCACATTCAACACTTCAGGGTTTATATACCTTGATGCACTTCAAATCCAATATAATTGGGTAAGAAACATATGAAGTGTGTTATGCAACTATTACAATGAAATGTAATGAGTTGATGTACTTTTATAAGTGTTAATTAATGTACCTTGAGAATGGGGTTAAGACAAATTGATGAGTATGATGTAGTGATACCATGATGAGGATGAGAAATGACCTCATACCTTGAATTGATGATCATTAATGCTATATGATGAGAGTTATGATCTTGAATAATCATTTATGATATCTTTGAATGCCCCAGAGGTATGGAATAATGAATTAAGGGTTGGACAGATAATATAATTATGAAACCCTAATTAATGAGAAATGGGGAACCCTAACCCTAATTTGGGTAAAGGGAATGAAAAGCCCTATTTGATAGTAAACCCTAATTCCTAGTAAAGGAATAATGGTGTTACTATTGTATCACAGGATGTGATGAATAACTTGTATGACTGTCATCGTGTCTAATAACCATGCCGGTATTATGAGATGATGAAGATAGCCAGGTTTGAGCTGTGACATTTATATAATAAATGTTGGTTGGCCTTATGTGCATTAATGTTGTTGTTTCTTAGTAAAAATAACAAATGTGCATGGATTTCATGAGTCATATGAGTAAGTTGTTGCCTAGAAAAAGGTGACAAGACATTTTGTGGCCTTGTAAGCCATGTGTGATGCTTATATAACAAGTATCATGAATGCCTTGGTCAGATGACCTGAAGGTGATAGTTTCCTAATATGTGGTAATGATGCTCAATGATGAGCTAAGGGTTTGAATGCCCGTAACCATATGATTATGGTGATAAGATTGTGAAGGGATGACAATTCACGGTATTGAAATGAGGGACTGAGTTCCCAAGGTCTTTTAAAGACTGATAAGTATTTGATGAGAATAGTACATGTCTCTTTATAGCATGGTTGTAATAAGTCATGTTCGAGAACTTGGATGATGCTAAAAGAATATGGAAATGTACTTAATTAATCAATTGGAATCTTTCCATGTAGAGCCCTAACCATAGATCCATCATCATCAAGAATAGGTGATGGTGAAACGGGTGCTCCGCGGTAAAACCCAGAATGCATATTTTGAATATGTGGGGGTAAATGGGTGAAAAATATCCTTACGTCCAGTGAAGAGATTGAGGGAAGGTAAATAATAAACCTCTCAATCCTTCATGTGTTGGGATGGATGTATCACAAATCTCCTAATGGTTGGGATAGATATATCATTAATCTCCCAATGATATTTTATGTCAGGTCGATGAAGATAAATAATAAATTTCTCGATGGCCAATGAGAGTGGAGTTGACGCTGTAACTCTATAGCAAAGTTCCAGTATACCCTGGAAAGCTAATTTAAGCAGCTAACATAAGTCCTATTTGTGGTCCCGAACTGACTGGGATGTGAGAGGTCATGGGAATCTAGCTCTTCCATTGACCTATGTATGGTACCGATTTCGACTTCGCAGTGGTCGGTTGGAGTATGAGCAGTATACTTCATCTCCTCAGGGCATAAGTGTGATTGTAAAATGTAATCAGTTGTATAGCATGTTTGCTTAAGGATTGAATACGGAAATCCATTTGTTGATGTTACATTTCTTTTATGCAACTCTAGTTCATTGATGTTATTCATATTTGTTGTATTCATTGCAAGTAGATGAATGAACTATGATGTTACTATGAGTAGATGTAATGTTCTCCTTGGAAAAGGAGATTACTACCCTTTACTCATATAGTGATTTACATGTTGTTAATTATATATAAATCCTTCTGCTCAGTTTATTTTTATAAACTGCTATAACAATGTTTTGGCGGAGAGTTATATCTCCCGCTGGAGCAATTTACAATTGTCTCACCCCCGTGGGATCCAATTTTTTAGGTGGACGTGGACACAGAAGCAGAAATCCTATTATAGGAAAAGGAGAGAAACAATAACCTCAGGGACAGCAGTGAGATCTCAGGTTGAGATACCGTTTGTCAAGTTATGTAGTTAGAAAGTCCTATGTGTCGTCTCTGTACTCTCGGGTCCTTGGAGTTTTTAGTCAGTGTTTTTAATAAATCGATCTAAGGTTTTGGCTTGTTGCCTCGAGATTATTATATTGTCTGTACATAATGTTAATAGGACAGCTGATGTTGTAATCTTTGAGAAGATATAGTACAGGTTATGTACGTTTGAACCAGAATGTAAATGATATACAATGGTTCTTGATGGAAGAGACTTCCTATGTTTGGATCTCTTTGCAAAAAGTTTTAATTTTTAGTAATTTTCAGTAATCTTCTGTAAATGATTCACTTTCGCTTAAGTAAATCCTGTTTTTGTGAGTTGGATGCCACAGATCTAGTCTCTAAAGATGACTAATCTAACCCTAAAGATTGTTAAGTTCAAGGTTCTTTAGTTTTGTGTTGTATAATGAGCAAATTTCAGGCTTTGGTATTGTTCATGCTCTGATACCACATGTGATGTCCCCGGATTTTCTAAAACTTAATCTGATGTGTGACGTCCAAATTGAAACCCTCACCTCAGTGAGAATCCCAATTTAAACACCCCACACCAGGCTAAGAAGAAGAAAATCAAGGGAGTCAGAAGGAAACAATCAGTATCACATGCACATGAACAATAATGAAACCATACAACACATGTTCACCATTAAACATATAATTACAACATGAATTGTTACAACATTTGATATTACATATTGGACAAAAAATGTATACATATACATGTACTACCACTAAACTATAGGATCTTAAGACAACAGGTCCACCAGTACATCAGCTCACACACAACTCTCAACTATCCTAGATCTTCAAGATCACATGTCCACAACCTAAACAAAATATTACATGTGGTACACGTCAGCACAATATTCAAGAATATTGTACTAAGTACTCCTACGTGTCTTTTACATACCTCTCATCATATATTGGTAATAAGATAAAACTAATACTTGGAAGTTTTAAAGAAATATAAGAAAAGTGTATACTTGCACAAAGATATTCATTAACAAAAGAGAACACATATTTTAAGCTTATTTCCATCATATATCTTGTACATCTACCCCTAGGGCTTTGATGTTTTTAGGCCTTATGATCTACCCCCGAGGAGTTTGTGATCATTGTACATGTGATCTACCCCCTAGGAGTTTGTGATCACTCTAATGCACTGTACTACCAAAGATTTTAGTGCTATCATATGATGGATCAGATATTTTATGTTTCATGTGTTCATAGCAATAAGTATGGAAATTCAAGCAACATATCATACAAGACAATCATTTCAATCAATACCATATGCCAAGTCTTTACTACCATATAACACAAGCATAATGTATAATAAGCCAAGCAAGAGGTAATGGCGTACCTTGAAAAGAGATATCCTAATCACATATTCCTCATGTCATCTATATCTTTGTTAAACCTAATCAAGACAAGATCATATACTATCATCAGGTTCTCATCATCTTACATCTCGTCTTAACCCTAATTGTGTTCATATTAAAGTTTCACTTAGTTCATTGGGATATGTGCATCATTACTTGCATTCTTGTCTTAGATTTGTCTTACTGATGTTATTTTCCCAGATTATGGTTTATTATCTGAACATTAAACTCCATATCCTTTTTGTGCACATATTAACCCTAGCTCATATTCATTAATCATATTAGGATTTACATCACATTAAGAGAAAACATCATCATATAACATGGATTATATGTATCATCTTGATCTCATAATTAAATCTAAGGTTTCCATATGTTGATATGAGGTTACTCTGTGAATTACATCATTTATTGATCATTAATGTATTTTCTACATTTTCTTTATTGTTATTAGCCCTAGATAGCCATATTGAGCAAATTACAAGATTTTGTGTATCAACATCATAATCTCAGATCCTAAAATTATTATAAGCATGAATATAGATTAATTGGTATTTTCTCATAAATTTTGGGCATCGTTTGATATTTATTATCTATCATATGATCATTTGACCACTTACATGATATCATTGTTATTAGTACATCAAAAACTTGATATTATGCTTCTACTGTGTTCTACTCATTTTCTTGAGAATTTCGGTACCTTATTTGTATTTTTTATAGTCATGCTATTTTTTATGATTTATTAAAGATATAGATATATACTGAGCTATTTACCTTCATTGGCCAGTAGGGATCAGCTACGTGTACCCTAGGGCTATGACTCCTGCCTTGAAGTTGGCCTCAAGTGAACCGGTGGTTCACTTCTAAGAGCAGCCGATTTTTGGACGGTCTAGGAGACTCAAATTGGTTCAGGTCTCCCTCTTCCCCACATTCTTGCGATCCAGGAGTCTGAGACTTCGTTCACAGCCGCTGCTGTGAGGATGATCTCCAGCATACGATCCTCACCTCCTCTCGTTCTTCCTCATACATGAACGCCTCTCCTGATCATCCTCACAAAGTTGCATCTCTCTTTTCTGGGCATGAGTGAGCCTACGACCTCTGCTTGCTTCCAAGCGCTGTCATGGGGTTCAGATCTCCGGTGAGAATCGTTGGTACATGAGACTCCTCATCATGACCTGCTACAACTAGGAGCTCTGATGGACAACATACTACGCTGCCAGCTTCTCAAGATCACCATTGTTTCCTCTTCTTTTCAGTGTGGAGAGCCTGTCGTCGTTGATATCTACAGTGTCTCCTCCACGCGGGGTTAGGAACTTACCCCTGGTCGCTCCTGCCACAGTCATGGTTTGGACCATGGGTGAGAAGATGTCGTAGATGCAGGGCCCTTCAAGCTTAGGGGTGGTTCTAGATCCTCAAACTTAATCACTGATTTCTGGAGTTAGGGCTCCATGGAGCTCCCTTGCGACGCCGCTGGATGCCTTCGTGCCTTTTTCATCGGTGTTGTCATCAATCTCAAATTCAGCGTGCGGTCAGCCGCCTAATCTTTGGTGCATACATACAAAACTACATAGGTGATGGCTGCCGCCATGAGCCAGAACTCTGACGAGGCTAGCGGAAGCTGGTCTCCTCTGAACTCCCTTTCCTACTCCATGCTCCTCCTTTTCTGTTACTCTGTAGGTTCTGAATAGGGGGGAGGGGTCGTCTTTCCACTTCCTTGTTGAGTCGAAGACAACTGCTCGTTCGGTTTTCACCATCTGTCCATGACCACAATGTGGGAGGCGTTCAAAACTTGGCCCTGGTGATTGCCCCATGACCCTGACTGGTCTGAAGGTAGGGGATGGCGGCTGGGCCGTCAGATCTAAATCTCAGAGCTCGAAACAGCCTCATCACCAAGTCAATCTGTGGCACATCCTTCTCAAAGGACACGACCACTAGATCAGGGATCCACGGACAGAGATAGGCCATGTGAGTCGCATAGAAGCCAAGGGTGTGTGACACCTATTTAATCAACAACTTAGACTAATCAAACACTAATAATAAATATTATTTCCCAAATTTCAAACTTTCATAACTTCCTCTAGGAACATCCAAATACCACCAAATTTAAACCATAGCTTTATTACCTCTAAGGTTATCTTCCACTCAAATTTGGTGACAAAACTCATCTATTAGATCATCTAATTAAATACTTCAAAAAGACATAAAGTTTGAGACCTTAATCATTATATATACATCTCAATCAACACTTAGACTTTACCACAACACGTGAGATTCTCAAAACTACTCAACATGTATGAAATTACTTATGTCCTTGATATTGAAGGATTCCCAAGGTCCACTCCATCACACCACCAATACATATCCTTTTAAGTTATGATATATTTTAGTACTCCCTGGATGCATTGCATACATGGATGAATGAGCTTCATCTATAACTAACTTTCTTAAGTTATTACTATCAGGAACTACCATCCTACCATGGTAACAAACTATCCTGTCATGTTTCATGAAAATTGTCTCGTTTCTCACTGCCCAACTCTGACTTAATCTGCTGAATCACAGTATCAGTTTGTTGTGCCTCTTTGATTTGTTCTTTCAAAGTAGGTTTCACATGCATCTCAACTAATAACCATGCTAACAAAGATACTTCTAACTGCACATTCATTTATCTCAAAGAGACAAGCATATCTCGTTTACAACATACTAAAGAATTCAACTGTGCATTTTCTGTAGGCGGAGACATTAAGTTCTTTAAGTGTGAGTTTTTGGCTATCTAAGGCGTCTTTTCTTGGTTATGTCACTTCTAAGAAGGGGATTTGGGTAGATCCCAAGAAAAAAAATAGAGTTGGTGTTGATGTGGGAGCCACCCAAGAAAACGATTGCGGTGAGAAGCTTCCTAGAATAAGTTAGTTACTACATGAGGTTCATCATGAACTTTTTTTTTTTTGACGTATTACATGTAAATCAAAATTGACAATTATATTACGCGTCATATGCCATTCTAGTATGATCGGAAATAGTATTACGCGTCATATGCTACTCTTTATCGGATCCCTACCAAACATGTTTTTTTTTTAATAACCAAAGTGACCATACCCTTGAGGAATGGAATACTGATTAAGATAATACTATAATGAACTCCAGCTTTGGAGATGATCAATACTGATATATGGACGTAAAATCATGTTTGCTACGAACAATTTGAAGGGTTTATGGTTTCTGGTGTTGTTTCACCCTGTCGAATTGCCGTAGGTGCCTGTGCTATATTGCTCATTTTCGTCACACCAGGTGGTCCAGGTCTAAGTTACTAGTATCCGCAGTGGATCCGGGAGCCCTCTTCTCATTTACTACCCCGGCAGCAACAACCGCAACCGGAGAGTGGCCTGACTGGACGGTTGGGCGGCTACTGTGACGTGATAGTCGGGCTGCGAGATCAAGAGTCGCTCTCCTTTCCCTATCTATCCCCCCTACAAGCAGTACAGTTATTCAATGACCTCGTCAGTGACGGCAAGGTTAGTAGCATTTAGCAACCGTAGCTATGTATCCCAAAGTCGGCCGACAATACAGCCTCCCTCCCCCGTCATTGTTTCCGCCGGCCAGCACCAGGAAGCAGCTAGCTAGTTAGCCGCCAAGGTCGCCAAACCGTCCCGTCGACGGCGCGATCGAATGGATGGTGTAGTCTGCCACCGGCTTGGCTATAGCTGTCCCGCTGCGGTCGTCGATGGAGATGCTAGAGAAATCTTTTGCCCGTGGTGGGTTGGACGTCGATGGGTGGGGAGAGGGCCCGACCCGATGGATGGACGCATGGCCTGATTCACGGATAAAAGTCTGGGGTGAGGAAGGAATGAGTCGGATCGGATGGTCCAGTGGTCCCGGTCATCAGAGCCTGGTGTGAGGGGGCCTTGGCAGTGGCTCCTTTCTTTCACGTCACCCGACATCCCCTCTCTCCAGCGGATCAGATATGCAGGAGGCGTGCCTGCTGTGCTGTGCTGCTACACAGGTGCGCAGGTCGCTGGGCTTTGAAGCGAAGAAAAGACTGTGATTATTTGTCTCCTGGAGGGTGCAATTATTTCTAAGGTGGCATAGTATTCTATTATTATTTCGATATCAAGTGGAGCGAATCGAGAGAGGACGATCGTGGTGATGCATCGTGGAGATATGATCCGCCCGATGGAAGAGAGAAGAGAGAGATGGAGATAGAGACAGAGAGAAGATAGAGAGAGAGAGAAAGGAGAGTGAGAAGATAGATAGAAAGAGTAAGAAAGAGTGTTGATGAGAGTCAATCATACCGCCTGCAGAAATCAAATCCGTCATGATTCACCCTCACGTCACTACTACTCAGTCCCCACTGTCCAACCAAGCCCAGCATCGCCTGCGACACTGCACTCCTGTTTGACGCCATAATCCACAATCCCTATTGTAGCCCGTCATTGGTCGTTTCCAGTCTCTCAAACCGCGTGTGGCCTTTGGACGCACATGCGTTACTTTACAAGTTGCCGGGTGGTTGCCGGTTTTTACCACATTTTTGCAATCCCATCCTTTTATCTTTGTGATCAGCAGTCATTCCTAGAAACACATTGAGACGAATTTTGACATTTAGCCTGTTAGGAGTACCTCTTCTACTTTGTCCCCTAGCAGGCTAAATATTAAAATTCGTCCCAATATGTGTCTGGATCTGACTCTTCATAGCATTTTCCTTTATCTTTTGGGTTAAAACTAAAATTTATGGGGGCACTCATCTATTTCTAGTTGTTAAAATCGATCAAAGATCAAGCGTTGAAAGGAGTATTTGGGAGGATGTCATGAGGGCAACCATGGCCCTCTTCTTAAAATGAAAACTCCTGGAGATTTGTGCACACAATGAACATGGATCTTGAGACGGGTTTTGGGGGATAGAGGGTCGCGATAGCCTCGAGATATCCTTTCAAATCATCTGTTAGGACTCGATTTGGGTTGGAGAAAATATATCCATCATGTACAGTCATCACAGGCTAATTGGAATCATGACTACTACTATGGTACAATGTGGCTTCATCTCCAACTAGTTCGGACATGAACTCAGGGTACTGCCTCCACCTACATGAGAAATTTCCATCGGTCAAGGCTCATTTGGCTACTGCATCAACAACTTTATTATAAGCTTTCTTACTGAAATTAAATTGAACGTACTCAAAACCTTTGATGTTCTTCTTTATAAGCTTGTACCGTGACTTATATTTTGAAGGTGCCTCCATCTTCCCTTTCAACATCTTGATCTCTTGTAGGTTGTCTGATTCTAGCAACACTCTCTTGAATCTTGCTTTGCATTCCTGTATTCCAATAAGAAAAGCTCTCAGTTCAACAAGATGTATATCGTGCCCCACGTCTCTGTTACCGCCTCCCCATAGCCACTTGCCCATCTCATCTCGGACTACAAACTTACTAGTCATGACACTCCTCTTTTTCTTTACAGATGCATCAAAATTGAGTTTCACTCAGTCCCTTATAGGTGGTACCGTATGAATTCATTAAGACTTTGAACCTGGAATGTAGCTTTATCTCGTTGAAACTAGACAAATAAGAATATGAAGCAGATAATCTCTATAACAAAATGACTATTTTCCATAACAAAAAACATAATCAACAATGTTAAATCATCAACTAGTAGTACGAGGAATGTCACAAACATTCAAATCATATACTACACATCTTGTAATATTTTATTCATTTGCCTTGAAAATACTTGTCTTGTACCTCACCAAGTAGAAGTCACCAAGCCTGATTCTCATGTAAACGACTCATTGTCACTGTAATGACCATGACCTGGGTTATGAGTTAACCCTGTCTGTTTTGGCTAAGTAAGTTGCTTAGAACTTTAATATAATCCTCTAAGGTGTTTGTTTATCATGTGACACACTTATGTTTCAAGTTTGGTCCTATTTGAATAATGTTTGAGCAATGTTCTCTTATTTTGGACCAAAATGTAATTTACCCAAGATGAGGGGTTATATTGTAATATGTCACATGTTGAATGTACCGCATGTGTTTTAGCATCATAAAAGAGAGAATGATGCTAGATGGTGGCTTGTGGAAAGCCTAAATTCCAAGTTTGAGCTTGTTTGAATAATTTTAGTGTCTTGTGTACCAATTTTGGTACAAATTGTAATTTACCCAAAAATGTAGGGTTGATATGCAAATTACCACCTCTAGAGTATCCCTACTTCCTCTATGTATCATTTAGAGGAGAGATAAAGAAGGAGACACCATGTTTGAATCATTTATGAGTGGTAGTATTCTTGGTGATGAAAAGACCAAGAAAGGGGTTGAATGTGAAACCCTAACTTGAGTTGTATCGAGTTGTAGACTTGATATGGGAGTGCCTATCGACCAAGGAGCCATAGACGAGATCCCATATCGGTTTGTGGACTCTTAGAAAAGGCCATGATGGGAAAAGCACCTCAAGGAGGTGAGATGTATCAGTTTACAACTTCCTTGGAAAAGTTGTATCAGGTTGTGAATAAAGTGGTGATTGAGTTGAAATATCTTATCTAAAGAGATAAGTGATGGCCGAAATATCATCTCTAGATTATCCTCAAGTTTTTTGCATGTCAAGATAACTTTTAGTGCATGCATTTACACATGTCAATCATGCATGGACATATGGAACCTAGTAGCTTAAAATGATGACACCTCATATACACTCTTTTTCATGAACCTCAACTATATATACCACTCCTTTCACTTATTAGTGAATTTTTTTGAATCTTACCACCATCTTTCTCTTAGATATCTTGCATAGAGTCTTGGTATCATGCATAAGTGAAGGGGTATCATTCATAGAGCCTTGGTATCGGCCATAGCAAGTGATATCAGCCATAGCAAGGTGATATCGGCCACAAGTGAAGTGATATCGGCCACAAGTGAAGGGATATCGGCCACAAGTGAGGGGATATCATGCATGAGTGGTAAGATATCATGCATGGTGCTAAGGAACAAGAAGGAGCTCAAGTCTTAACCCTAAGGTGAGGCCATGATCATCTTCAACCTTGGATTAAATCATGGATCTAGGGTTGAGATCTTCCTTTCTTTTCTTCTTCACCAAATACTTATCCATGGTGATTCTTTTCCTATAGAGGAGTTGTGAAGCTCAGTTTCAACCTTAGAAATGTGAAGCTTTGGATCTTGGAGCTTTTAAGTTGTTCTTGAGGCGGGTTATATAACTTGAACCCAATTATGTTATTGTTCACCTCCAATTCTGTTATACATGTTGATCTACTTTCAATTTTGAATTCTCTTGAATAATTGATGATCCCTTGAGTTCTAAAAGTTGTATAGGACTGTTGTCCATGAACTAGAATTGTAAGATAAGAGTCTATAGGTTGACGATGATGACATCATGGCCCAACCCGATATTGGGTTGAAGCACCTCTAACCCGATATGTTGTGGTGAATATACCCCTAGCATGATACAATGAGGATGAATACATCTTATGCATGATATGGTGAAGAATTATACACCTTATGTATGATATGGTGTCAAGCATACACAATGTGCACGATATGAGGTCAAGTTTATACCTCATGCACAACATGGAGTCAAGTATGTACTCTAAACCGATATGATAAACCCTAGATGAGGGGTAACTTGATATAATGATGAGTTTATACCTCATGGACGATATGAGTGACACATACATACACCTTGTGCACAATATGGCGCCAAGCATGCACCTTGTACATGATATGAGGTCAACTTTATACCTTATGCACGACATGGATTCAAGTATGTACTCTAAACTGATATGATAAACCCTAGATGATGGGTAACTTGATATAATGATGAGTTTATACCTCATGGACGATATGAGTGACACATACATACACCTTGTGAAACAAATGGTATCAAGTATATACCCTATACACGATATGAGGAAAAACACTCACCTCATATACGATATGGAGCTAAGTACCTTTAACTTGAGATGACAAACCCTAAATGTTGGGCAACTCAATATGGGTGCACAATATGGTAATGGGGGATACACCTTATACATGATATGGTGATGAGGATACACCTCATGCCCGATATGGATACACGATATGGTGACGAGGTTACACCTCAAGCACGATATGAAAGTATTTTATGGTGTCATGTACACACCTTTATGCCCAATATGATGGAAGCATCTCAATTCGATGTACTTGATGGAGTAACCCATGAATTGTGTTATGTCAAGTAATATATTAAGACATAAAGAGTTTAATGCAGTGTGTTAAGAGTAGGCCAACGTACCTTGAGAGAAGGATTGAGCCAATTTAATAAACTATGATGCAATCAACATCCTAGTGAGGATGAGAGAGAAACTTTTACCTAGGTGATAATCATGTTAATGAGCATACATTGATACTCCTAGTATGAATGGAGTATGAATTATGGTTTGATCTTTTATGATATGATCTTGAGACCCTAATCAGTTAATAAAGGTAAATCATAACCCTAATGTAGGGTGATGATATGATTTGAAACCCTAATTGGTTAATAAGGGGAAACCCTAACCCTAATGAAGGGTGATGGTATGCACTTGAAACCCTAATCGGTTAAAATGAGAAACCCTAACCCTAATAATGGGAAGGATGTATTTCTCTTATATCACATAGTAATAATGTGAATTTGAAACCCTATTAAATCCTAACCCTAATAATGGGAAGGATGTATTTCTCTTGCATTGCATGGTGGTCATATACTTCTAGTGTTTTTATCATGAAGTGCTAACCATGCAGGGATCATGAGATGATGAGCATAGCCAGGTATGAGTTATGATTTTTATACGATACAGATTTAAATAGGCCTTGTGAGCCATGTTAAATACTTGTACAACAAGTATAATGCTTATAGGATCTGATGACCTAAAGAGATAGTTGTTCCCTAGTGAGGGGTGACAAGATATTTAAATGGGCCTTGTAAGAGATATGAAATACTTTTAGAACAAGTATAATGTATACCTTGGTCTGAGGACCTAGAGGTAACAATAAACAATAAAAGGTGACAATGTTCAGTGATGAACTAAGGGTTGGAAACCCAGATCTAGCAATCATGATGATGATAATGTTAAGGGATGAGAATTCCCAATAATGTGATAAGCGACTGAGATCCCGAGTGATATGCATTCAATGTGTTCCAAAGATTATAAAAGTACGTGATAAATGTATTACACCTTTCTTTATAGCATCTGTTATAATTCATGTTTGAAACTTGGTTTATTCTAAAAGATATTGTAATACACCTAATTAATCAAGTGGAATCTCATCATGTAGTTGCCCTGACCATCGATCCATCACTGTCAGAATTTACTGAATGGTGAAATGAGTTTAACTCAGAGAGCATATTTTTTAATATGCGGGGGTAGAAGGACGAAATATATCCATATGTCTCGATGAAGAATCGATGTAGCACCTTCCTTATTTATTATATATCGGGATGATGAGAATCTCTTGACTAAATGAGGAATTGATATGTAAATTCTTCTTCATTCTGTGTGTATCGGGATTGATGAGAATCTCCCGACCAAATGAGGAATTGATATATAATCTTCCTTATTTCTTATAATTTGGGGATGGATAACTGAAATCTCCCATAAGAGAGTGCATGTTGTGGCTGTAGCTCTATAGCAAAGATACCAGTATACCCTGGTAACCTAATTGCAGTTGACACAAGATGTTCTTCCAACAATTGACACGAGATGTCCTGCTAGTAGTCTCTTACTGATCGAGACAGATGAGGTCTTGGTAGTCGGCTCTTCCATTGACCTTGTATGGTACCAATTTCAACTTAACAGTGGTCGGTTGGAGTATGAGGGGTATACCTCATCTCCTCTGGGCATAAGTGTGATTGTAAATATGTAATCGGTCGTGTAGTATATTTGCTTAAGGATCGAATACTGAAGACATTGGTTGATGTACTCTTTGTTTATAGATCTGAATTGGATAGATGTTATACATGTTCTTTATACTCCTTATAAAGTGAATAGATGATTTATTGCTCTATCATATATAGTTGCATTACTTTAAGTGAAGAGATTACTCTGTTCTTCTTATAACAGTGATTGATCTTACTTGTTAATATAAAAGAACCTATTCTCAGTTTCATACTGCTTACCTATGATAATAATATTGTTGGCGGAGATTTATATCTCTTGCTAGTACAATTGTCTCACCCCGTGGGATCCACATTTTTTTTCTAGGTGGACGTGCATGAGGGGGTAGAGACCGTACTGTAGAGGGAGAACACTAGCAGTAGGGACAATAGTAATAACTTAGGTTGAGTGTGTTGTCTATTGTGTCTTGTAGATAGAAGTCATATATGTCGTCTATGTACTCTCAGGTCCTTGGAATTAGTACGTAAAGGTTTTATAGACAATATACGATTTTGGCTCGTATGCCTCGAGGTTTTATGTTGCTTCAGTATATGTTTTGACAAAGCAACTGCTATATGTTATCCTCGAGATGAGATGGTACAACGTATGTACAATGTGAAACCCGATGTATCTAAAGTTTGGGTTCCTTCATTAAGAGTTTCCTGGAAGAGGATCTCTTTGCAAAATGGTTTTCATTTTTAGTGATTTTCTTAATCCGCTGCTTATGGTTATTCTGCAATTATTTACAGGTGATGGCTTGATTTGATGCCGGGTCATCACAGTCACTATCTTAGGGTTTGGCTGGCCACCCTAAGAAATGAAAAATAGACCTTGGTCCACTATAGGGTTGCCTAAAGAGGCTCACATCCTCATCTTGGGTACATAAGATAGGAACCAACAGATCAATATATCACATATCACAATATTTCTCATATTTTCATGTTTCATATATTTCATTTCACTAGAGTATATTCCTCATGGATATAGACTTTCATAGTAAGGATTTAGGGCCAGAGCCATACCAGATGAGTCACTCCTAAATCCTGATGGTCTAACCTTTAAGGTCTCAATCCACACTTCACAAATCCTTCTCATAATTCTCTACAAGGAGATCTATTTCATTTTCCTAGTGTGGCACTGGGGGTAAACTCATGGTGTTCTTGGAAGAAAACCAGATGTCTAATCATTTCACTTGTTATTAATCCTTTTTATTCATCTTAAAGAAAATTTAATATCATTTATTATATGTGTATATTCTCGCATAACTAGAATAACATGAATCATATTGATCTTATATAAAAACAATGATTAAAACAAGAAGCAAAACAAATCTATGGTTTGCAAGACATACAATTCTTTCCATTTTCCACATCATCTCATAAAAGTCATCATGTGGGCTTTCAGGTCGAGACATAATCTCATTGTCCAACATTCGTCATTAGGATTTCTCAAATGTAATCGGTGCATGTTAAATTCAATCTCAACATATTTCTTATGAATTCATTCTATATAATAGTTCTCAACTAATATTCATAGAGGCTTTAAAACTAGAAATAGTATAGGAATATAGACATGTTCTGTCTTCATCATACTTAGAATAGGTTCATCATGCAACATATACTTATTCGATTTGATTTTTGTACATATCAATAAATCTCAAAGCATGAATGTGCATAATACACTTAATACTCCTCACTTACTATTTACCACTCTTTAGTTTGAGCTACTATTCAACAACATAAGTGATCTCATTAGAAATTCATTAGAGAAAGCCATTCTTAGAATATAAGTATCCTAGCATACAATTACAATACAAGAGCACATTCTTACAAAAAAATCATATCCTTTAACCTCATATTGTAATTTAATTAAACTATACTCATATGCATTCCTTGATCCCTCATTTGAGATCATTATTCATTAGCATCACATAGCTCATTAGTTTAGGGTTAGGATTAGATTATTAAACCCATCTACTAATTTTCATCATTTTCACTTCATTTCATATTCATTAGTTTTAACTTCTTTCATTTCATGTTCACTACTACTCCAGGACCAAATCATTTTAAATTTAATTAATATATAAAGTCTCTCTCTCATTGAAAATCTTCATAATCTGGTTTTAATATATTTTATTTAATTTTTGTCAACCCACATGTAATTAAGATAAATAGACTATATACTTTATCATACACATTTCATGAATTTCATTCTTAACTTGTCATTACCATTCAGACGATTCTTGTCTATTTCCTTTCTTGTAATAGATGAGTGTACCATGTGATTGACTTCCAATGACATTCTTATAATTTAGAAACATCACTGTGTCTCCTATAATACTACTCACATTAGCTTAAATAATGGATTAGGTTACATCTTCTTACATTATAATCTTTAATCATCCTTCCCAACTCATTGTTATGTAGCTTGTATACAAGGACTCACATTCATGTGAGGGTTTTCTCATTATTTATAATCATACTAAAATAGATGCATTAGGCTTATATCATATTATTAGACTCATCATCTTCAATTGAAGTACTAAGACCTACACTTCAACATTTCATCACATTTACAATATTATATACATGTCACTCATACTCGTCTTAATACTAAACTTCTAGGGTTTCAAGAAGTCATCTCAGTTCAACACATCACAAGAATCATATTATTCATTATTCTCATCAAGGTGTATAGAGGTTCATTAGATCTATTCAATACACACAGAAACCCTAGATTCCATACCATATAATAAACCAATAATTTACAAGCATACAATGATTTATTGACTTATTTGAATCCATCCCACACAATCAACCAATCATTTACAAGCATACACTGATTTATTGACTCATTTGAGTCCATCCCTCAACATTAACCCTAGACATAGATTTCCTCCATATCAAACCATCATATACTGATACTCATGTACATAATAGATTCAATTAGAGTAAGTATTCAAAGTTTTAGTTGAGCAACTCATGATTATTGGGTTCAAATATGATTACATTCATGTCCATGGAATTTTCAAGCATATCACCTATTGACAGGATTTTGAGCAAATGGTGTAAATCGATGTAGTTATCTATATATAGACACTCCATATATATTGAATCAATATATAAGAAACTAGATAAATACAAATCAGTGAAAAGGATCTAAATCAGTAGCCTTTATTTCTCCAAGATCATCCCAATTTATTATACAATTGCATATAAGTACTAGAAATGATCTCCATTCTTTTATCTGGATGTAATTAAGCTTTCAAAATGATTACATAGCTTAACCAGGAGAGAAACACTCACCTAATGTGACAAGCACCTTAAAAATGTAGGTCAAACTCTAAATTTTTAAAAAACCACCAAGGTTCTAGCTATTGAATCCATTTCTTCCTCCTCTCAACCTAGAAACCCTAGAAATGGAGAACTGGAGTGAAAGAGTGAGAAAATAGGGAGATTTGATATCATTATGAATCAAATTATAGGAGGGACGTAATTTTTATATGTCAAAAAAATACCATTAAATACTATGCAAAGAATCTAAACTTACTTGATTTCATCATTTCTCATATGATAAAGCCCCAGGTCAACATTTCCACCTTCTTCCTCACTCAAACTCTAACTCTCATTCTCTCTCTCTATCAGATTTCATTTTTATTGAACAAATAAAAAATATGAGAGCTCCTTGGGTTCTAGGTTGCTCATATAGATCAATTAAGGTGCTTGAGTCAGTTGCAAATCGACCCAGCTTTACACTTACTTTTATTTCAGTAGAATTTTCTATCATACAAATGTTATTGAATATCATTTACCAAATAGGTCAAAGCTCCTCCAAAAATTTAGAAAAATTAATGTTATATGAAACATAATTTTAGATCTTCAATTTTTTTAATATTAATTAGAGGTAAAAACAAATAAATAGAAATAAAATAGTAGACTGCTATATTTCAGCCATAAAGCATGGTTGGTTGAGTTTATCCTAGAAAAACTTAACTGAAGCCCCTCACTAGATCAGTCTAACATCATCAAAGTTTTGTGAAAATTTAACATAATTTCTTAAATGAAACTTTAAAACGATAATTAAAATTTTAGATCATTTGGATATATTAATGAAAAGATATAAATCAAATACTAGATTATTATATTTCAGTCTGAATAGATGGTCGACTGAGTTTATCCTGGGGTAACTTGGTTGACAAACAGGTCACAAAATATTAAAAAAAATTGATATTTGGAAAGAATTATTATATGTGAGTTCTACAAATCTTATCCAAATTTTAACTAAAGCAGAGTTGTATATAAAATACAAAAAATCATTTCGTGCACCACTATAATTATCAAATTATGTATTCATATGCTACCAAATCCTATTTTTGGTCGATTAGGGTTCTCAATTATCAAACCCTAATTATTTGAAATAAAAGCATATTCATATTTTCTCATTAGGTTTAAAGAATCACAAATTATACTACCATCATTAATCAAGCTCTAAACAATGATCAATCTAGTTAAGAATTCAATCATCCAATTAAACCCTAATTAGATAATCTAAAAATGAGTCATTACAATCATCATTGTGACCATATATAACAATTATATAAAAATTTTATTATCTTAAGTGACTCTATCATAGGTCAACTAATGATAATCATCTAGTTTATCTAAAATGTAGACATCATGTCCCATAACAAAAAAACAATACCCCAAGCATGCAATTTATGATTAGAAATACATGTGGAACTGTTAAAGTGTCTAGAAAGAAGCTTCTAAATTGTCTTCTCTCTATCCTTGATTTGATTCAAAGGTATCAAATTATGTCAAAGCATACATATTTTCTCTTAAACCTTAAACACTTTTAGGTTTGTATCTCTAGCATTCCAAGAGTCTACATTTAAAGATATATCCATTGGAACCATAATGTTTGGTTGGGAGCATCTCTGGGATCAATATTTATTCCCTAAAATATGTTATATAAACTAGTAAATGAAATATAAATAGTAGAGATCTTGTTTTGATTGTCGATTCTAACTTTTTCCTTATCCTAGATAACCAAAAATCATTATTGTTGCCTGAATGTTCATGAGAAAAAAATTCTCATTTGAGTTTGGAGGAATCGTCAAATAAAAAATATTATTAGATACATTTTCATCATCTTTATCAAGTGTGGATTGACTAGAGATACAACCTCAAAACTATCTTATGGAACCATGAAATCCTCACCATTTGACTACATTTCTCCAGGGATTGCCTGACCAACAAAGAAAGATGCTTTATTAGTAGCCTTTTCATTCTTCTATATGCTTAACAACCTATACTTTCTTAATCTTGTATTTTCCACACTCATCTTGTCCAAAAAATTCACTGTTAGGGCATGTACTGGGAAGCCATTCAAATTCAAATCTTTTAATATCTAAATTTTAGAAAGTATGTTGGAAAGAATGTAGATCTCGAGAAGTAGTGACATCATAATCAACTATAATCAAAACATGCATTGTAAAATGTTCCAATATTCTATAATCTCTCGTCACTTTGTTGTTTCTCAAAACTATTCTGAGAAGGAAGCCCATTGTATCAAACATTCTCTTATTTTGTATCTCAAATGATTGATTGTGGACTTTAATACATACATGTAGTTTAATTTGTAAAGAGTGTCTTTGTGTTTCAATTTCATTAGGAAAATGGATTTTCCTCTCACGAAACAAACTCCCTCATTAAGAGCATCCTCCAAATCCAATCGGTTAGAAAACCTTACTTAGAAGAATTCATATCTAGATTGAATAGATAGACTGATCCCCTAGGTTTCTAGATATGTACCAAGTAAACTTTGAGAGTTGGAAAATGCACCTTGAGGTCGACCACTAAGAGTTTGGCCATCTGGTCACATTCTCATTTGTCTCCTATTTTGGGTACAACAATGCTTGGCTGTAAACTTCACCTGTTGTCTTCTCTAGAGAGGTATCACTCTCTTTTTATGGGTTCTTGAAAACTTCCTCCCAAAATCTTGAAGCTTTCTTGGTCTTGAGAGTTTGGTAATTATCTCTTGATGTAGTACCCTTCTTTGGTTAAGATGGCAAAAACTATGGAAAGTGGCTCACATATATTGTTCTTCGGTCCCCTCCATCGCTGTCTCTCTCTCACGGCTCATTCCCTATACCTAGTTGACAAAATATCTTTTCATGGATATATTAAAAGAAAAGATAAATGAAAATTACTTTACTATCTTTAAAGTGGAATATTCTAACTTGAGTCCATATATCAGAATATTCACACAAAAAAATAGGGTTTAATATACCAAATATGGAGAATGAGTTGAGTTTGTAGGTTTTACACAAATAGTTGGATGAGATTTAGAAAGGTTAGGTATACTATTACTGTTGACGCAGCCCCATGAGTCAAAGTATCTACCTGACTTGAGAAAAGATTCAACCAACTTGTTAGAATTGGTACCCTAAGATCACTTAAATCCCGAACAAGTTGTGCTCATTTCTAAAAAATCTCTATCCATCTTTGCATGGTTTGATGTCCTAATTTGATCGATATGTTTAGACTTTAGAAGGTTTGAAATGTCATTTTCCACTGTATGGATATTTTTATTTATAGTTTCTAAAGTAGAGTGATTTTTAGAGGTGATCAAGAGTTTCTTGGAGATTTTGCTAAAGTATACCTCTTATATTTTCAGTAGGAAAACATGGATAGTGTTGAATTTTTCATTCTTTCCAAGATCATTTCTCCTCCTCTTCACCTTCATATCATTTTCCTCCATAAAAAAGTTTCTAATCCCACTATTTTTCCATCTTCTTCTCATAAATCCATTTTTTTGGATAAAGAAGGAAGATCAATGTCGCTTTTTCCACAAACAAAGATGTTTTATGGTTTTCGTTGAGTTTTACAAAGTCTATAAATGTAACATCCCTAACCTAGGTTATGCCATAACCGTGGAAGTTTTCTTTAAGTAAGTTATCTATAAACTTGTTTTAATCTTTTAAAAAGTAATTAAGACTCAAGGAGAGTTTAATTTTCAAGTTTGAGTTTATTTGCAAAGTGTTTGTGCATTATATGATAGTTTGGGTGTAAATTGTAATTTACCAAAGATGAGGCGTTATATTGCAATATTTCACATGTTTAATGTGCATCAAGTTCTTTAGCATCATAAGAGAGAGAATGATGCTAAGGGGTGGCTTGTGGAAAGCCTAAGTTCCAAGTTGGAGCTTGTTTGAATAATGCTTGTGCCTTGTGTATCAATTTTGGTGCAAATTGCAATTTACCCAAAATGAAGGCTTGATATGCAAATTACCACCTCTAGAGTGTCCCTACTCTCTCTTAGCATCATATAGAGGAGAGAGAAATAAATAGGCACCATGTTTGAATCATATTTGAGTGATGGTATTCTTGGTGATGAAAAGACCAAGAAGAGTTGTATAGTGGAAACCCTAAAATGAGTTGTATTGAATTGTAGAGCTTAGATGGGAGTGCCAATCGGCCAAGAAGCCATAGAGGAGGTACAATATCATTTTTTAAACTCTTGGAAAAGGCCATGAAGAGTTAAGAAACTCAATAAATGATAGTCCTAAGGTCACGCGTCCAGAAAGGGAGGCGGACTCAGAAGGAATCGAACTTTTGAATTTATAACCCAAAACCTTCAAAGAACCCCGCAACTTTTATTACGGGGTTGAAGTAGATATACGGGGTCGAACACAGGGACATGGAGACATTTAGGATACTGGAGGATAAATTCTTTAGTCAGATAAGCCAAGACGATGGTCGATAAAAGTAAGGATCTAGAACTAGTCTAGAGGGTTGTCACAAATTAAAACAAAACAAGGAAAAGAAAACAAAGAAGGACCCGTGGGATTCTACTAATCATAGGGAAGGAGTTCCTGCATATGTAACCACAAATTGGGCAGTCTATGCACTCGTTCTCGGGCATAGATGACCCTTGAACACCACAACAAGCAAACTATATCCAAACATAATACGTACTGTGGTAACTGTTCCTGGGGGTCATCCCACTTGCTCTAGCGAAGTGTGACTAAAACCCATCAATCTCATGAACCCTCTCTTGAGGATGACAAATCAACACCCTATAATATTCTAGACACCCTCTTAGGTCTATAATATTCCGAGGTGCTAGGAGCAGGTATCACCTTGAATCGTCCTCCTCTCAGATTCAGATTCAAACTACCTTCTCTTGTCCATTTCTACAACTAATCTCTCGATACATGCAGAAACGGTAGCTCAAGCAAGAAAGAGATCAATTGAACTAACAATCATAACAAAAAAGAGAAGATAGAATAACTAACATATTAGATTTGAATTAAATCTACTTGCTTAAGGCAAAAGTACATAAACATGCCCAAAATGGGCTACATAGCCAAGAAGGAGCTCAACTAGCCATGGACAAGCATAGTTGGCACCGAACAAAGATGGAAGAACATCATTGTACAGAAACAAAGGAGAACAGTAGAAGAAAGGGGGAGAAGAAGAGATTTAGCCCGTAGAGGAGAGGTGGCTCTCACTCCCTAGCCTCCGTATGGGCCATATCTTGTCCCTTGGTTCATCCTCCTTGATCCTTTAGACTCCTTGGCATCCTTTCCCTCTAGATCCACCCCAAACATCAACTTGGTTGGTGGATGGAAGTGGAAGATGATGGTGTGGGCTTTCTCCTTCTCTCCTCAACTTCTGCCTTTGGAGAGTTGAGACTGAAGAGTGGAAGATGGTGGGGAATGGAAGCACGCTGAAGAGACAGGCATAGAATGAGTTCTTCAACCTTCTCAGACCTTCAGAATCTCCTACAGGGCTCTAGGAACCTCTCTAGTTAGAGACCAATAACTGGAAAACTCCCCAAATCTGAACCCCTCTCCATGTCGTGGGGGTGTGTATTTATAGGCACAGATCACCGACTTAGTGCCATGGTTGAGGTATGCACTGGCTTAACTTCGCGGTCGCGGTCGAGGTCACGGTCGAGGTCGCAGTCACAGTCGAGGTCGTGGTTGAGGTCATATTTGCGGTCAAGGTCGCGGTCGAGGTTGTAGTTGAGGTTGCAGTTTAACCCTGCCACGACCGTGGTGGTCAGCCACGACCGTGGTGATGACCGTGGGTCACAATCCTGCCTCGATCGTGGTCTATGGTCGAGGTATCTTCCGCAGTCACGGTCTAACCCTACCACGATCGTGGTGGTCGGCCACAGCCGTGGTGATGAATGCGGGTCACAGTTCTCCCTAAGTCGTGGTTCATTCATGCCACGGTCGTGTTGGCTGACACGACCGTGGCGGTGTGCCATTGACACAGCCGTGGTGATGAAGGTCGAGGCAAAACTTGTAGGCCGTGGTTGCGGTATCATGGAATAAACCCATCGGGGGGGGGCTATTACTGGTGGTCAAGTGGCCCGCGTCGATGAGCCCTTTTGATTGGTGAGGATGCATCCTGATAAAGGATTGCCCATTGAAAATAGGGTCCAAGATATCAAAAGTTTCTTGGGACCACCGTCTCCTAAGCTAGTGCACATAGTGTGATGCTTAGTCCACTGCGGTCATGACGGATGGGAGTCTAGCTGCTGCAAAAACCGTGTGTTGGGGAGAAATCATGCAGAATAGATGTCTTTTCAGGTTCGGTGCCTGTAAGTCCCAAAATTGGCTAGTTGAGCAACTTTATCTAAGAAAAGACATAAATTACTAAAAGATGAGAAACATGGGTTATTTTGGGCATATTAAGGCTATAGTGACACAAAACCATAAATAAATGCTTAGCATAAATGCGTAAATTTGGGTGTTATCAATAAGGTATGGATATCAGTTTACAACATTTCTTGGAAAAGTTGTATCGATATGTGAATAAAGTGATGTTGGGTTGAAATATCTTGTTCAACAAGATAACTAATGGCCGAAATCTTATCCCTAGATTATCCCTAAGAGTTTTGCATGTAAATATAAATATGTGTGTAGGCATGGACATGTGTCAACCCATGCATGGACATGTGTCACCTAGTAGTATAAGGTGATGACACCTCTTATACACTCTCTCTCATGAGCCTCAATTATATATACCACTCCTTTCACCTACTAGTGAAACTTTTTGAATCCTACAACTCTCTTTCTCTTATATATCATGCTTAGTAGTTGAGGATCAAGGAGGAGCTCGATCCTTAAGCTTAAGGTGAAGCCATGGTCATCTTCAACCTTGGTTGAAGCATGATTCTCGGGTTGTGATTCTTCTTTTCTTTTCTTCTTCACCAAGTTCTTATCTATGGCGATTATTTGCATATAGAGGAGTTGTGAACAAGTCTTGGATCTTTGATAAGTTCATCTTCAACCTTGGGAATGTAAAGCTTTGGAGCTTGGAGCTTTGAAGTTGTTCTTGAGGCGGGTTATATAACTTGAACCCACTCATGTTATTATTGACCTTCAATCTTACTATACTTGTTGATCTACTTTGAATTTCGATTTTTCTTGAACAATTGATGAATCTATGAGTTCTAATATTTGTATAGGACTGTTGTCATGAACTAGAATAGTAAGGCATGAAAGTCTAGAGCTTGATGATGATGATGTCATCATGGCACAAACCGATATCAGGTTGAAGCACCTCTAACCCGATATGGTAATGAAACCCAATATGGTGATATGAAATCCGTTATACCTTGGAACCCCACTGTGACGACCCCAATTTCTATATACTTTCCATAGTGACATTCACATATATGTGTGCACTCATAACTATAGATGTCAAAAGGGAAAATATAAGAGATTAGAGTAGTCAACTAAAAAAATAGATATTTATCCAAGATCAAGTCCACATCATCATAAAATGCCACACAAACATTCATTCATATAGATAAAATGAAGTCATTACATAACGAGAGAAAATATTGTTCTAGAAAAAGATACTTTATTACATAGGATCTCAGTCATCCTTAACATCAACTAGGAAATAAACTAACATCTAGCAAGAAAAAGATAAGAGGAATAGGTCTATCTAATAAATCCTCCATGCTTATTAATTTATGCCTTCAGGTACTTTGAGCATGCATTTCACTTTGTTTGTCAATTGTTCCTTGTACCTAGAAAATACGAGAAACAAAACATCAACAAAGTTGGTACGTGGTAAAAGTTACACTAATAAGGTTGCATAAAGGAAAATATTTGAAAAAGAAGGAAAGAGAGATAAAACCATTTCTTAAGGTGAAAATCAAGTAAACACCCTTTTTATTACATTCATTTTGATGTGGTTTTACTACACCTATTGCACTTGACTTACATCTAGTGTGGGCAATAGAATATCATCATACATCTAACATGGGCCAAGAAAACCATACATCCATGTTAGGAAACATACATCCACACCAGGCTATGTGCTCTAGTAGCTACAACCCATCACAATCATTTATGTTCTCTTAAATTTGGCGAAGTATAACTCATACTAGCTCAACCAAGCAATCATATCCAAATACGAGCATTCAAGATATTACATAGAATAGGCAACCAAAAATCTAGTCTTATACTTATAAGACCACATACCTTCTTGTTCAAGTCAGATATCCAAGAATGTATAATCAATAGGAAATAAGTCACCCTGTACAGAAAGCAAGGGTACAACATTACAATTGGTCCATGTGACCAAGGCTAAGATATGTTCTTAGCTATTATCCTATTTTATACTATCTAATTCAGATAAGGGATTTCCCATATTTTTAATTGGGTTTTTGAGATATTATCAGATCTGATCCATCATACAAAGTTTGATTAAAAGGTAATATTTAATTAATCAATTAGAAGATTTCCATAAACTAGGGTTTCTAAGATGGTTGGATAAAAAGGGGAAAGCAACCCTAAACATATTAATCATTCATAGCATCAGGGGTCATTTAAGGGTTCATGACCAATCATAATCACTAATCATCATCTAGTGATATCAGATTTTGTTATAAAGATATACCTTTAATTTCATATAGAAAGAGAAAAATAGATTTAGGGTTTCTTCTAATCCTTTGGTCATTTATCAACTTGGAAAAGTATTTCGACTTATTTAGAAATCAGGGTTTCATCTAGGGTTAATTACACCTTAGAAAGTCATACATCATCAAGAAAAACCATTATTAATAATTAATTATAATTAAGGAAGTCATTTAGGCTTTAGGAAACTATTTTTGAAAAAGGCAACTGATCTAGGTCCTGATAACAATTTATTTAAACAGAGGATATTTTTCTGATCAAAATGGTATATAGGTTCAATATTTTCTGCTAATCCTAGAATTTTCTATGATTTTCTGAAGATAAACCATTTATGGGGAAAAAGAAAATTAAACGAAAAGTTTTACCTCGATCAACGGCCGGATCCGACTGGATCGGCGGCTCTCGTTGATTCTAGGATTTGCAAGGAAGCCTATGGATTATTTAATTGGAGTGGTGGCCCGCGACTCCTCTAGCTAACGTGGCAAAAGCCTACTGGTCTGACTCAGTTTTTGCTGGCAACCTTCCCTCCCTTGCTCTGCTTCTTCTTTCTCGATGCTAGCCAAGCAGCTCGATCAACTCCGGCGAGATCCTGCTAGCTCCTGTGTGGTGCTGCCGTGAGAAACAAGGTGCCTTAACCTTCACGAGGCTGCCCCGATCAGAGGAGTGAGGGTTTCCGACTGTGGCTCCCTCTAGATCTTAGTGCCGCCACAGGATAGGCGAGGTCTCCGGTGTGAGAGAGGTTGCAGGTGGAGAGGGGTTCTGGGAGCCTGCCCTCTAGCCACGCACACTCGCGGTGGGTTGGCGAAAGTGAGGGTGAGGTTGGAAGGGAGCAGAAGGTACTAAAGAGCTCATTTGGTGGTGGTGGCTGGAGGTGGAAGAAGGTGGATTGGGGAAGCAGTGCTCGGGGTGCTTCAGGTGAAATTGAGGTTGTGGGATGGTTAAAGGGGGATAGGCGGAGCTAGAGGAGGCCATATATAGATGTGAGGGAGGCTAGGTGAGGAAGCCCTAAAAGCTCAGCCACCAGAGTGAGAGTGAGCCACGGTCAGGTTTTCGGGTTGGTGCAATGTCACATGAAACTTGGTCAAATCTGGTATGATCGACCATGAAGACGCGAGACGAAGATATTTGTTGGGCTCAAATTTTTAAAAGACGCATGAGGCGGCGAGTTCGGCCGAGCCTCACCTCATGCTACCTCCCTGCCCTTAGCAGGAGGTAGGAGACAAGGTCTCCTCTGTTAGATCAGGGTCTGATCCATGGATCGCCTGATCCAATGGCTAGGAGTGGGGCCGAGATATCAAGGTCAGTGTGACATCTATTCACACTTGATTAAAACAAAAACTTAGGTCTAGGCTATATATATAAAAGGTGATTTATTAAATTGGCCATAACTCTTGATTGGTAAAGCCAATTCTAATGAAATTTTAGGGGTAGCTTCATAAGGTCATTATGCTACTATGGTATAAATTTGAGATCCAAATTCGACTATTTGATATGTTCATTTACTAGATACATTAACACCTATATTTTATCATTATAACATACTATGGTTTGCATTTTCTTTGTAATTTGTGACACAACTTTGTTCAATTGAGTGAGGGAAGTATATGAGGGTATTTAGGTCAAAAAATTGATAATAAAACTTTTCAGAGAGAGAAAAATATTATAAACTTTGTCACATTCTCCCCTCCTTTTAAGAATTTTCCCCTCAAAATTCAAGCAGCCTGAAAGAGATGTGGATATTTCTGCTCGACTTCGGACTTGAGCTCCCATGTAGCATCGGTTTGATCATGGTGGCTCTAGAGAACTTTCACCATATCTATACGCCGATTATTACAAAGATCCTTTGTCTTTAAATCGAGGATTTTGACTGGTGACTCAGCATAAGACAAATCATCTTTCAGCTCGAGAGGCTCATGATTCAGAATGTGACTAGGGTCCTTTATGTAAGGCTTCAGATTAGATACATGAAAGACATTATGCATAACACTATACTGAGGTGGAAAAGCAAGATGATAGGCACATTATCCAACCCTTTCAAGGATCTCGAAGGGTCCCACGTAATGAGGACTGAGCTTTCCCTTATTCTTGGCCAAAGCTCAAAAAGGTCGGATTTTCAGAAAGACATGATCACCTTCCTTGAACTAACGTTCCTATCGGTGAGCATCAACATATGATTTCTTCCTATCTTGTGCTCACTTCATTCTCTGCCTGATCAGTGCAACTTTATCTGCATACAGCTGCATCTCCTCAGATTTCATCAAGGTGTGTTCT